>CM064530.1:3365466-3443805 GCA_032716605.1 Paralithodes platypus | reverse complement strand
CAACCAACCAATCTCCCTTCCTCCCTACCTACCAACCAACCAACCTACCAACATATCTACCTTCCTTCCTACCAACCAACCAGCCAATCTCCCTTCCTCCCTCTCATCCACCCACCCTCTTTCCCTTCCTCCCAACCACCCTACCAACCAACCAACCAACCAACCACCCTCCCTACCAACTAACCAATAAACTTACCAACCAACTAACCTCTCTCCCTCCCAACCAACCAACCGTCCAATCAACCAATCTCCTTCCCTCCCTCCATACCAACCAACCAACCAACCTACCTACCTACCAACCTACCAACCTACCAACCTACCTACCTACCTACTGACGTCAATACCTCCTCAGGGTCCTCATTCAGATCTATATTTACCGGTTCCTTTGAAATGCTTCCCTTTTGAATTGTAATGTAAATGGTCTAGAGAGGAGAGATTTACATAGATACACTGAACAGAGAGAGAGAGAGAGAGAGAGAGAGAGAGAAAGAGAAAGATAGAGATAGAGAGGGTGGGAGGTTTACATAGCTACACTGACTACATAGACATTATGATCCAAGCGGGGTGATCATGACTTATTTGTAGTTAGTGGAGATAGCATATCCCCACACAGAGAAAAGTGGAGGAAGTAAAGAGAGAGAGAGACAGAGAGAGAGAAAGAAAGGGGGGGGGGGAGGGAATATCTATATATATGTATGAAAGAGAGAGAGAGAGGGGGGGGTACATATCTGTATGTATATATGTGTGTGTGTGTGTAAATATCGACATACACTATTGCTATATGTGGCTCAGGTGGTTAGTGTACATGAAAGAGATACTGATTGCCTATGTTTACTGACGAGAGAGAGAGAGAGAGATAGATAGATAGATAGATAGATAGAGAGGGAGAGAGATGAATTAGGAGGAAAATATAGGGTGGTTGGCTTAAGAGCGAATTTAGATAAGGTGTGTGAGAGATGGGAAGAGGGGGGAGGCTAGAAGAGGGAGAAAGAAAAAGGGGGAGGAGGAGGGAAGAGAAGAGGGAGGGAGGAGGAGGAAGAGAAGAGGGAGGGAGGAAGAGAAGAGGGAGGGAGGAGGAGGGGGAGGGAAAGAGGAAAAGAAGAACAAGTAGAAGAGGAGGAGGAGACGAATAGGGGTGGGGTGGGGGGGGGACAAGGAGAGTGGGAGGGAGCAGAAGAGGAGGAGGAGTGGAGAGAATAAGAAGAGGGGTCCAGAAGAGGAGGAGAAGAACGGGTAAAGGAAAAGAAGAAGAAGAAGAAGAGGAGAAGAGGGGGGGGGAAGGAGAGTGGGAGGGAGCAGAGGAGGAGGAGTAGGAGAAGAGGAGGGGGGGATAAGGGGAGAGGGGAGAAGAGGAGGAGGGGGAGGGGAGAGAGAAGATGAAGAAAATGGGAGAGGAAAAGAAGAAAAGAGGAGGAAGCGCTGGAGAAGAGAGAAGAAAGGTGAGAGTGGGGGGAGAGAAGAACAGAAGAGGAGGAGGACGGAGATTAAGGGAAATACGAGAAGATGAAAGGATAAGGAGAAAATGAGGAGGAGAGGAAGGAAGAAAAAGAGGCCAAGAGGGATAAGAGATAGTGAGGACAGGAGGAAGAGGACGAAGATTAAGAGGAGAGGAGTGTTTATAGGAAGAGAGAAGAAGAGGAGTAGGAGGAAGGGAAAGCTTAAGGGGAGGAGTATTTAGAAGGAGAGGAAGGGAGGCGAAAAAAGGAAGTGTTTAGAAGAGAAGAAGAAGTAGTAGGGAGGATGAGAAAGCTTAGAGGGAAGAAGAGTAGTATTAGAAGGAGGAAGATGAGAAAAAGTAAAAAGAGAAGTTTAGATTTAAAAAAAAAAAATCCTTGATAGCTCTACTGGTAATAAAGTCCGGACCACCTTGTTTGGCTCGTAAGGTCTGTGTGTCCAGTATATCCATGTAAATCCGTGCAAATCCGTTTCATAACCAACTCCCCCCCCCCCCCTTAACGAGTGACACCCTTGGGAAGGTGATTAAGTCTGATTTGGTCTAATTAGGTCTTTGTGGTCTAGTGCTGGCTGGCTTTAATCTCTCTATCATTATCTATCTATCTATCTTAATCCTTTCTATCACCTCTCTTTTTCCTCTCCATCTCTCTCTCTCTCTCTATATTATATATATTATATCTATATATATATATATAATAGATATATATATATCTCTGTTCATCCTATCTCCTCTCCCTTTCTTCCTCTCTCTCTCTCTCTCTCTCTCTCTCTCTCTCTCTCTCTCTCTCTCTCTCTCTCTCTCTCTCTCTCTCTCTCTCTCTCTCTCTCATTTGCACTAATTAGGTCCTTGTGGTCTTACTGGCTTTAATCTCCCATCTCTCACTGCTGGCTCACTCGCTTTCATCTCCTGATCTCTTAACTCACTCTCTCTTTCTTTCTCTCTCTATCTCTCTTAGCTCTTACACAGACAGATTGCAGACTGATAAATAGATAGATAAATAATGAGTGTGCATATAGATAGGGAGAGAGAGAGAGAGAGAGAGAGAGAGAGAGAGAGAGAGAGGGGGGGAGAGAGATGTTCCTCCTTATCTTCTTTCTTCCCTCATCCTCTCTCCCTTCTTCCATCTACCTCTCCACTCCTCCCCCCCACCCTTGTCCACCTCTCTTTCTCTCCTTGCCCTTCTTTCCTTATGTCCACAGTAATTTTGATAAGTCCTTTTGTGTCTGTATTGTATCGTCCCTGTTTTTATTTTGTTTATTTTGCAAGTTGTACATTATAATTCCTTCCTCTCTCTTTCCTTACTTCCTTTCTCTCTTCTCCTCTCTCCCTCCTCTCTCTCTCTCCTCCTCTCTCCCTCCTCTCTCTCTCCCTCCTCAGGTCACTAGACCTGTTGTTGCTTGATTTCCTTTGTACTCTTCTCTCTCTCTCTCTCTCTCTCTCTCTCTCTCTCTCTCTCTCTCTCTCTCTCTCTCTCTCTCCTCCCCTTCCCCCATAATTCTTGACCTACCCCCTCCTCCTCCATTTCCCCTCCTCTCCCTGCCCCCTTTCGTCTTCTGATATTAGTCCATATTTCTTATCAACTCTCCCCTCCCACACATTCTATCAACTCACTCACTCTCTCTCAGATCTAAGCAAAATATTGGAGTGGTCAGAAAATTGGCAGATGCCTTTTAATGTAAACAAGTGCCATATACTACAAATAGGCTCCCAAAACAACAAATACGAATACCACATGAATGGAGAAAAGATAAAGAGCATATCACAGATAAAAGCCACTCCAACAACTTCCCTCTCTCGCTAACACCCCTTCTCCCCTCTCTACACTCTTCATAAAAAATAGGAAAAGTAGAAAGTAACTACGAGGTGCAGTTGTAAAGGCTTATCCCTCAATACCTTCACCTGACCTGGCGATTGCGTTTGGAGCTGTGAATGAACTTTCCTCGCTACGGGCCAAAGCTATATTAAATTCCTGTCTCCCTCCAATCATTTCCCCCTAGCCACACCGCTCTACTTCCTTATGGCCTTACGCGTTTAGGGGAAATTTGGTATTTATCTGTTTTTGTTTATTTACTGTATTTATTTTCGTTTCCTCATTGAGACTATATATATATATATATAATGTGTGCATTTATATATTGGTGTGTATTTATATATTTATGTATATATTTATTTATTTTAGTTTCATCCTAGACCCAAGACCCCCCTTCGAGATAAATGTGTGCATTTTTCGGTAAAAAAAAAAAAATATATCATAGTCCGGCTCCTATATAGCTTCCTTCCTTTCGCTTACCAGGAAAAATTCGAAGCCTAAATCGCATGAAAGGTCTTAAAATTAATAAATAAATTAGGCGAAAGGTCTTAAAATAGCCCGACGAATAGGGCGAACGTCCTAAAATTAATGAGGCTAAACGTGAGGGACAAGGAGTTCCAGAAGATGTTCACATAAATTTCTTCCTTATAGCTTCCTCTCTCTCTCTCTCTCTCTCTCTCTCTCTCTCTGTATGGCAGCAGCAAATAAGGCAAACATAGCATTGGGCTTTATTAAACGAAAATTTACATATAAACATGAAAACGTAATAGTTCCACTGTTCAAAAGTATGGTGAGGCCCCACCTTGAATATGGTGTGCAGTTCTGGTCACCTTATCTGATCAAGGACATTGTAAGACTCGAGTCAGTACAGCGTAGAGCGACGAAGATGATACCCTCATTAAGAAATAAACCATATGAAGAAAGACTTAAACGATTGAACCTGTTCTCATTAAAAAAGAGGAGGTTGAGGGGTCAGCTTATTGAGTGCTTTAAGATACTAAAAGGTTTCGACAAAGTCGATGTAAATGCACTATTCACATTAAACAATACTAATCAAACTCGCGGAAATGGAATTAAATTAAAAACCAAAAAGGCAAACCTAGATGTCACAAAGAGTTTCTTCACCTACAGTGTGGCGACAGAGTGGAATAAACTACCAGTGAGAGTGGTGGAGAGCGACACAATAAACGCTTTCAAGGGAAGGCTTGACCTCTATCTGCAGAGGGCTGGGGTGATATGAAAAAAAAAAAAAAAAAAATGTATGTAAGTGTATGTGTGTGCACTGTACAGTATGTATGTATATACTGTATATATATGTATGTATGTATGTGTGTATATGTATGTACCGGTATGTATGTACCGGTGTATATATGTATGTATATGTGTATATATGTATGTATGTATATGCATATATACATATATAGTTTGTAAGGCCAGACTGCCTAGTAAGGACCTTGAGGTCTGTGTGGTCTGTGTATCTATGTAGCTCTATGTAGCTCTCTCTGATATGTTTACACTATTTTCTTTGGATTATTTATAAATCTATCTTCACACACACACACACACACACACACACACACACACACAGAAAGAGAGAGAGAGAGAGAGCCACAGATATAGAGAGAGATTTACGTGTTCTTAGATACACTGTCCACACAGACCGTACGATACATGCGAGGTGGTCAGGACTTAATTTTAGTGGAAATAGCAGAACCCCAAATATATGAATATGGAAGCAAAGGATAGCACGAGAGACAGAGAGAGAGAGATTCAGATTCAGATTCAGATTATTTTATTTCCATTAAATATAAAATGGCTGTTTATACAATAAAATCATCTTAAACAAATTACATAATACATAATACATCATAATCTTACATAAACAGTCTCGGTAAAAATGTACAAAGAAATAGCTCCTACCTAAATTAGATTAAATATATATATATATATATATATATATATATATATATATATATAGAGAGACTGAGACTTTATATAAGCGATTCCCATTCATGTTGTCTGCTCATTAATTCAGTGTTTACTCATCACACACACACACACACACACTCTCTCTCTCTCTCTCTCTATCCGTTCATCCTATCACCTCGTTAGCCTGGTTCTCAATTCTTCCTTCCTTCCTTCTATAATCTCTTCCTTCCTTCTTTAATCTCTTCCTTCCTTCCCTGCTCACTCTTTTCTTTCCTTCCTTCCTTCCTTGTTTCCTCTTCCTCGTTCCTTCCTTCCTTCCTTCCTTCCTTCATTGATCTCTCCCTTCCTTCTCTCCTTCATCTCTTTCTTCCTTCCTTCCTTCCTTTTCCTCTCCCTCTTTTGTTCTGTTGTCCTTCTTGTTGACCTTCCTTCCTTCTCTCTTTCGTCTCTTTCAATTATTATCTTCTTTCCTTCATCCATATCTGCGTTCCTTCCTATCTTCCTTCCATCTCTCCTTCCCTTTACTTCCTTCCTCGCTTTCTTCACATCTTCCCCTCTTCCTTCCTTCCTCTCTCCCTCCCTTCCTATCTTCCTTCCTTCCTTCCATATATTTCCTTCCTTCCTTCCTTCCCTTCTCCCTCTTTTCCTTCCTTCCTTCCTTCCTTCCTCGCTTCTTTCACATCTTCCCCTCTTCCTTCCTTCCTTCCTCACTTCCTTCACATCTTCCCACCTCTTCTTTCCTTTCTTCCTCTCTTCCTTCCTTCCTTCCACATATTTCATCTACCATTTTTCACATACTTAAATATTCCTTCTTCTTTCATTCATCAACGCATTGCTTCCCATTTCTTAGATTTTGTTTATACATGGAAGGTTGGTTTTCTATTTACTTACTCTCTCTCTCTCTCTCTCTCTCTCTCTCTCTTATATTATGTTTCCTGAGCTATGGTCCTTTCTCATAACTGGGTCACTAGGGGACCTCCTGATTGGCTACTACTGTGTGACGTCACGGATTTACTTCGCGCCCATTGGTTGTATCGATGACGTCACAGGTTTGGGGCTCGCTGATTGGCCACAGATCCGTGACGTCACAAGACGTTACTCGCTGATTGGCTACAGATCTATGACGTCACGATTCTAGAGCACGCTGATTGGTTCTCGTTTCGTAGCATCTTGAAGTTTATCGAGTTCATCAATACGATCTCATAATTATTTAGTTCAGATAAATATTGAGTTTAAGTAGCAATTAACCCCTTCTGTACCGGCGACGTCTTTCTATATTATATTATAGCTATATATAGACGATTTTGTGCAACATAGGAAGGATATGTGGTAGTAAAAACGGATAGGATAGTTCGAAGCCTGTAAATTGATGGAACTGAATAATACCGTCTGTTACTAGCCTGTATAAAATGAAAATGAAGGACGTGGCAACTATTAAACTATTATATTCAGTTTAGGAAGGATCTCTAGCAATTAAAAGGCTTCGAACTATCTCACTCGACCCTTTTTTTTTTAACTACCCCAGATCCTTTCTAAGCTGCATAAAATCGTCTAAATATAGCTAGCATCAAATATTAAGTAACACCCCGTTCTTAACATTAATCGTCAATTACAAACCTCAATACACTTGAATAAACTAATGAAACCATATGGTCCTCCCAGGATTCGAACTCGGGACACCACACCCAGAACATAAGCACCTAATCCATTACACCACCAACACAGTAGTAACAGATGTCGCTGGTACAGAAAGGGTACATATATCTGGTAATACCGACATTGTGGCATAATATGTTTCTGTATAATTATGAGTGAGAGTCAGAGAGAGAAACATCAGGTCAGGTGAAGGTATTGAGGGATAAGCCTTTAGAACGGCACTTCGTGTCTACATTCTACTTTTCCTATTTTTTTGAAGAGTGTAGAGAGAGGAGAAGGGGTGTTGGAGAGAGAGGAAACTGTTGGAGTGGCTTTGTTATGTGTGTTATTAGTCTGTATACGTCGTCGAGGTGTATACAGTATAGAGAGTGTTAGTTACATAGAGTTACATAAATACTTAGACTGCACAGATCTGGCGGTCCGGACGTAATTTTAACACAATTTGCTACTACGTGGAAGTTTACCCCTTCAATACCGGCGACGTCTTTGTAGTTGTATTCTAGCTATATTTAGACGGTTGTGTGCAGTTTACCCCTTCAATACCGGCGACGTCTTTGTAGTTGTATTCTGGCTATATTTAGACGGTTGTGTGCAGTTTACCCCTTCAATACCGGCGACGTCTTTGTAGTTGTATTCTGGCTATATTTAGACGGTTGTGTGCAGTTAACCCCTTCAATACCGGCGACGTCTTTGTAGTTGTATTCTGGCTATATTTAGACGGTTGTGTGCAGTTAACCCCTTCAATACCGGCGACGTCTTTGTAGTTGTATTCTGGCTATATTTAGACGGTTGTGTGCAGTTAACCCCTTCAATACCGGCGACGTCTTTGTAGTTGTATTCTGGCTATATTTAGACGGTTGTGTGCAGTTAACCCCTTCAATACCGGCGACGTCTTTGTAGTTGTATTCTAGCTATATTTAGACGGTTGTGTGCAGTTTAGACGGTTGTGGGCAGTTTAGACGGTTGTGGGCAGTTTAGACGGTTGTGGGCAGTTTAGACGGTTGTGTGCAGTTTAGACGGTTGTGTGCAGTTTAGACGGTTGTGTGCAGTTTAGACGGTTGTGGGCAGTTTAGACGGTTGTGGGCAGTTTAGACGGTTGTGTGCAGTTTAGACGGTTGTGTGCAGTTTAGACGGTTGTGTGCAGTTTAGACGGTTGTGTTCAGTTTACGAAGGTTCTGTGGTGGTAAAAAGGGTTAAGTGAGCTAGGTCGAAGCCTGTTAATTGCTGGAGGCCCTTAGTAAACTGGACAAATCGTCTACTAGTAGCCAGAATAAAGTTGAAAGACGTCGCCGGTACAGAAGGGGTTAAGGCTAACAAAAGCAGAGAGAGAGAGAGAGTGAGTTAAAGCATAACACAGACTAAAACAGGACTGAATAAAGAAAAGGAGAGAGAGAGAGAGAGCGAGAAGGGGGGGGGGGTTGAGTGGCACTATCAGCATCATTTAATGTAAAGTGTGCCAGACTGAGTGCCTGTCAGTCATCTTACGTTTGCTTCTTTATTTGTTGCGTTGTTTGTTGATAATATGTATAGGTGTGTGTGTGTGTGTGTGTGTGTGTGTGTGTGTTGTCTTTTACTGTTTTGACTGTATATATGTGTGTGTGTGTGTATTGTCTCTTACTGTTTGACTGTTTATATTTATTTGTGTGTGTATTGTCTGTTTTGACTGTATATGTGTATATTATTCAACCTATTCATTTCACTATAATAAACAAACACACCACACTGCTTTCCAATACACCAGAAAGCAAATTATTTCACTCTTTTAACTTTGGAGGAGACACTTGTTAGAGGCAGATTTTCTTTTGTCTCCTTCATACACATGGCGAAAATATACATACTCATCATGTTCATACTGCCACACACATGCAAGCCTTACTACACATATGTTTAATGACATACACGTGTTCTCCCTGACACACACACACACACAGTGGCCACTATTGTTCCTCATCTTTATTAATGATGCCCTAAAGGACACCCCATTCCACTGGAAGTACGTGGACGACTCGACAGTCGGCATTACTGTCGATAACACCTCCCCCTAACTATGACCCCCTACAAGACATCCTCGACCGTCTTCAAGCCTGGACCACAGACAATCATGTGACTATCAATCATGACAAAACAGTGGTCATGCACATCAACACCTCCGTTACCGACGTTCCTCCACCCACTGTCACAATTGGTCCTCATCCCCTTCAGCTTGTTGAGTCCACCAAACTCCTCGGAATCACTGTGGACAACAAACTGAACTGGAAGAAACATGTAACTACCACAGTCAGGACCGCCACATACAAGTTGTTTATGCTAAGGCGGTTGAGATCCCTGGGGGCGCCGGAGAATGAGCTGAAGAGTATATATAACACCTTCATACTCCCTAAGCTCACCTACGCCTCTCCCGCCTGGTCCTCCTCTCTAACCCTGACACAACAACGTCAATTGGAGAGTGCAGAGGAGGGCATGCAGGATCATCCTGGGTGGCACATATCCAGGGTACGAGGAAGCTCTCACCACCCTTAGCATACCTGCACTTTCAACCCACCACTACAACACACTCAAACAGTTTGCATCTAAGCTGCTTGTTCACCCACGACACAGAAACTTACTTCCACCAGACGCCCCTAGACCAACACGTGCAGCTCGTCACTTCAACACACTCCAACCAATAAGAGCAAGAACTGACAGATATAAAAATAGTCCTATCCCAACCATTGTAAATATTATTAATAATGTGTAATAACGGCCTGTCACACCATATATACGCGCCCACCTTTAATAATTTATGCATAAGTGTGTGTGCGTGTGTGTATTAGAATATAATTATGTATGTATTTGCTTGAGTTTGTTTATGTATATGTGTATATATTGTATTGTTAAGGGTGGAAATACATGGATGAAGATACACGAACACTTAATAATAGATAATGCTTATGCATAGATTTATAATAAGAAGTTGCGCTAGTGAGCAATATGTTCTCGCTCATATGTACGTATATTTACATACATATGTGCATATGATTATACAAATACACATACAGTACATATATATATTATATACCTTATATTCTCAGCCGGGCTCGAACCATTGACAGCACATACACACAGACATACATATACATAAATATATGCACATTACATGCATATATGCTCTTCTCTTATCCACCTGATACTCTCAGCCGGGTTCGAACCACAAACAGTATACACTATAGACACATATATATATACATAAATAACGCATACATACATACACATACACGCACACATACATACACATATACTGCACATACATAGATGCACATATATATATATACACATACATATATACACATATACATATATACACATATACATAAACAAACTCAAGCAAATACATACATAATTATATTCTAATACACACACGCACACACACTTATGCATACATTATTAAAGGTGGGCGCGTATATATGGTGTGACAGGCCGTTATTACACATTATTAATAATATTAACAATGGTTGGGATAGGACTATTTTTATATCTGTCAGTTCTTGCTCTTATTGGTTGGAGTGTGTTGAAGTGACGAGCTGCACGTGTTGCTCTAGGGGCGTCTGGTGGAAGTAAGTTTCTGTGTCGTGGGTGAACAAGCAGCTTAGATGCAAACTGTTTGAGTGTGTTGTAGTGGTGGGTTGAAAGTGCAGGTATGCTAAGGGTGGTGAGAGCTTCCTCGTACCCTGGATATGTGCCACCCAGGATGATCCTGCATGCCCTCCTCTGCACTCTCTCCAATTGACGTTGTTGTGTCAGGGTTAGAGAGGAGGACCAGGCGGGAGAGGCGTAGGTGAGCTTAGGGAGTATGAAGGTGTTATATATACTCTTCAGCTCATTCTCCGGCGCCCCCAGGGATCTCAACCGCCTTAGCATAAACAACTTGTATGTGGCGGTCCTGACTGAGGTAGTTACATGTTTCTTCCAGTTCAGTTTGTTGTCCACAGTTATTCCGAGGAGTTTGGTGGACTCAACAAGCTGAAGGGGATGAGGACCAATTGTGACAGTGGGTGGAGGAAGGTCGGTAACGGAAGTGTTGATGTGCATGACCACTGTCTTGTCATGATTGATAGTCACATGATTGTCTGTGGTCCAGGCTTGAAGACGGTCGAGGATGTCTTGTAGGGGGTCATAGTTAGGGGAGGTGTTATCGACAGTAATGCCGACTGTCGAGTCGTCCACGTACTTCCAGTGGAATGGGGTGTCCTTTAGGGCATCATTAATCAAGATGAGGAACAATAGAGGTCCCATCTTTGTGCCCTGTGGGACTCCACATGTGATGTCTAGGAAGGTGGAGATGAAGCCTTGGTATCGCACTGCTTGTCGTCTGTCACTAAGGAAGTCGGTCAACCACGCAACCAGGGTAAGATGTAGCCCCAACTTTATGGCCTTGTTGATGATGATGGTGTGGTCAACAAGGTCAAATGCTTTCCTGAAGTCAATAAAGGCAAGGGCGAGGGAAGTCTTTCTCTTCTCAAGATTTGTGTAAATATAATCTAGGAAGCTAATAAGACAGTGAGTGGTGGAGGAGGTTTTTACGTTGCCAAACTGTTGGGGATCTATCAAGTGACGGATTTGTGAGTAAGCCCAGGTGAATACAAAGTCCTCACAGATTAGACTAGGGATGGGCGTTATGGCAATTGGTCTGAGTTCATTAAGAGAATGTGGGGAGGGGGTTTTGGGGATTGGAGTATGTATGTGTGTACGTACGTGTATATATGTATGTTCTGTACGTGAGTAAGTAAAATAAATGTGTATATGTACTGTATATCACTTACTCTCATGGTTAATTTATGATAATTTGTATTTTGCACCTGCATCATTATTGTATTTTTTTTTTTTTTTTAAACTGAGCTTACCATCTTCATATCTGTACATCTCATGTTCATCCACTAAATTGTAAAATGTGTATTTTCAGCTCATGAGGCTGCCATTCTTTAATAAACCGTTTATTATTATTATTATTATTACACACACACACACACACACACATGGTCTTCCTGACAGATGAACGTACACAGACACACTTACACACATACCAACCTACTTGTGTGTGTATAATAAACTGGGGCCACTCTCACGCAAGCACGCACATCACAAACACGTACACACACACCACACAAGTACATATGCACACATAAACAAGCACACGCACACACATGAACAACCACATGCACACACAATTACGCACACACAAACCTGTACACACACACGCACATATATAAACACAAATACGTGAACACACACTCACTCACTCATTCACAAATAAACATAAATACATACAGAGAGAGAGCGAAAGAGACCTTATAATGTCAGTTTCCCATTTACGTTGTCTGGTTATTATTAATTAAATATTTGCTCATTACTCTCTCTCTCTCTCTCTCTCTCTCTCTCTCTCTCTCTCTCTCTCTCTCTCTCTCTCTCCTCTCCTCTCTCTCTCTCTCTCTCTCTCTCTCTCTCTCTCTCTCTCTCTCTCTCTCTCTCTCTCTCTCGCTCTCGCTCTCTCTCTCTCTCTCCGTACCGTTTATTGAAGTGGACCGGTATTGTTCTTCGTTATTGTTTTAGCTATATTTAGACGATGTTATTCAGCTTATGGCCTGTGGCAGCTGAAAGGATTAATGGAGATAGTATTGAAGCTCTGTAATTGGTCGAGGCCCTTGCTAAACTGAATACAATCGTCTAATATTTACCCTAATGCAATGAAAACTACGTCACCGGCAAGGGACGGGTTTATGTGGATGGTGTATAGTCCCTTACATATATTTGTGAACCCCTATTTCGTGGAACTTGCTTTTCAATCATAGTATATATTGCTTGATTGTTGACGTATAGAATTTTTTTTTTTTTTTATAATTTCGTTGCCAGAGATATATTTCCATTATTAGAGATAGGGGAGGTCCAGGAATTGTTATGAGTGACTTTACCGTTGTCCACATAAGTCCTGTTCCTCTCCGTGATCATATACTGTACATGGGAGTATGATTTGTAGCTCATGATTGAATTACGAGTTTACTATAGGTAACGGCAACGAACTTGACAATAATCTTGACCCATTTACTTCTTATAACTCAAAGTTAATAAAAGCAATCGGCCTGAATGTTCTATCATTTGGGAAGAGTCCACCAGGAAACAGGTGTGGAAATTTACATCCACTGTGCTTTTGGCCCTTTTGAGTTACGAAGAGGATAAGGATCGAGATTATTGTCAAGTTCGTTGGCGCTACCTTTACTTACACAGTGGTTAATTCATATGACTATAGGTAGCGCCAACGAATTTGACAATAATCTTGATCCCTGACCTCTTTGTAACTCAAAAGGGCCTAGAGCAAACTGGCTGTAAATATCTACACCTATTTCCTGGTGGACTCTTCCCAGATGATAGAGACGTCAGCCCGATTGCTGTCATTCAAGTTTGCTGTCAAGTTCGCTGGCCGCTACCTATAGTCAACTGAATATTTCAAGAAACCTCACTCGCAATTCATTCATAATAATTTTATTTTCATACATAAGAGCAAGGCGATGAACATGACTTATGTGGGCAAATGTACGGCAGCTGTCATTACGTTTGGTTCGCTCTGTGCTGTATTAATGTCTGTCAGATGATGAATAGGGTGGGTAAGTGTAGGAACATGTGTGTACAGTATATCTCACTCAAAGCGAATAAATATAGTTTTAGATATAGCTGATACCAATTATTGATCAAAATATACTTGGTGCCGAGACATAACTTATTAGGTCGACTGTACCTGATGGGAGAGGATCAAACACAGCCCGTCCGACCCACTTTCTAATGGATGTAAACAATGAGAGATACTGCAGGTGTTTAGTGTTTACCATACTTATCATCTCTCTCTCTCTCTCTCTCTCTCTCTCTCTCTCTCTCTCTCTCTCTCTCTCTCATGGATGTAAACAATGAGAGGTGTCACAGGTGTTTCTTAGTTTTCACACTAACACCTCCTTTCCTCTCTGGGGTGATACCATGAGAGTAAGTGATATACAGTACATATACACATTTATTTTACTTACTCACATATAGAACATACATATATACACGTATATGTGTACGTACGTGTATATATGTATGTTCTGTATGTGAGTAAGTAAAATAAATGTGTATATGTACTGTATATCACTTACTCTCATGGTTAATTTATGATAATTTGTATTTTGCACCTGCATCATTATTGTATTTATTTTTTATTTTATTTTTGTAAACTGAGCTTACCATCTTCATATCTGTACATCTCATGTTCATCCACTAAATTGTAAAATGTGTATTTTCAGCTCATGAGGCTGCCATTCTTTAATAAACCGTTTATTATTATTATTATTATTATTATTATTGTCTGGCACCCTACTTACCCCCTCCCTTACGAGAGAGAGAGAGAGAGAGAGAGAGAGAGAGAGAGAGAGAGAGAGAGAGAGAGAGAGGGAGGTAAACATAATAAACTAGATCACTCTCATCACTCATTGTTTACCATTGATCGACCGTCATTTACACCACCCACACTGTAAATTCACGTCAACACTCTACTCTAACTTGTATACCCTCACGCCAAATGGCTCCCGAGAATTTCCTATTTACTCCACAAAGCCGAATGCCCCTTACCTTTGATTAGCTTCAACTGTTACACCTGGGGCCGGAACGAGAAGTCCAAACATTAAATTATCGCCTTGATCAATATTTTGCCATAAAACCCTGACTGACTGCGTTTGTGCCCGAGTAATGTGATTGTTTCAGTATCGTACATAGTACTATAATTTTGTTTTCTGATTCTTTCAGGAGTTGAAGCCCTTCAGTTTATGGTTGTGGCAATATGTTTGTTCTTTTTCTTATTCATGATGCCTAGTTAGGACCATTAGGTCTGTTGTTGCTTGCCTTCCTGTCAGCACCGGTGACATCCTTATATTCTGGCAACTAGTAAACTATTGTATTCTGCTTAAGAAGGACATCTACCAATTAAAAGGCTACAGACTAACTCAATTACTCCCTTTAGCCACCATGTATCCTTCCTAAGCTTCATAATATCGTCTAAATGTACCTGGAATCGAGTACAAGATGCGTCACACCAGTACCGAAAGGCTTAATATAAGGGGAGATTTCCACTTGAGGGATATTTTCTGGACCCCTAGCTCCCTCATGTTTAGCCCCATTGCTTCGAGATTTTAAGACGTTCGCCCTTAGTGTTTGGCGATTTTAAGAACTTTCGCTCCATTTGTCAATTTTAAGACCTTTCGTGCTAAGAGGGATCGGGACATTTTTCTACCGAAAAATGTACACATTTATCTTGAAAGGGGGTCTAGAGGGTGTAATTTCAGCTTGATGGAGGTCTAGCAAACAAACTAAAAACCTCCCTTTAATAATACCCAGCCTTATGCGTCACTCCCCTAGATGATTAAATTAGTGGTGGTGGGAGAGTTTGAGGAAGTGAGGCACTGTGAGAGGAGACGAAGAAGGACAGACTTAAGTAGGGGTCACGATAAAGGGAGTAGACGAATTAAAAGAAGTTAGAATATATAGAAAATAAATAGAGAGAGAGGATTAAGAGTTATAGAATTTAGGAGAGAAAAGGCGGATTTAGAAATAAAATAAATATTCATGCAAACATCAAGTGAAATACGGAGGAATAATGAAGAAGAAACGGAAACTAAGGAGAACATGAAAATAGAAAAGTAACAAAGGGAGTCTAAAGGAAGGAAATTCAGAAATGGGGGGGAAGGGGTGTGAAGATTAATGGGAGATTCTTGTTTTTTTGTTTATCGATTTGTTTATTATACAGTATAATGTATATCATAGCTTCCTCCGTAGATCTTCAACAAACTTTAAAAACAAATACCCCCGAAACCCACCTTTGAGATAAATGTCGACTGAGGAAACATGTATAAAAGTAGAGTAAAGGAAGGAAGAAAGTGAGTGTGTGGAAGATCTTGGTTTGTTGATTAAAGGGGGGGGGGGGTCGCCGTTTTTTTTATCTTTTTCTCTCTTTCCCTGGCTTGTATCCATTCGGCCCCATTCAGCCAACTGTTTTAAGACGTTTATCCCCATCCAGGTGTCTATTTCTTCCTAGCGAGCCAGCATTGTATGGAGAAATCCGGCTTCGCCGGAGAAATTTTTCTATCGAAAAATGTACAAATTTAGCTTACTGTCAAAACAAAAATATATATATATGCTGGCTCGCTACCGCTCGCCAGGAAAATATTGACACATGGATGGGGGTAAACGTCTTAAAACAGTAGGCTGAATGGGGCCGAATAGATACAAGCCAAAGAGAGAGGGAGAGAAAGATAAAACATGCGAGGTGGGCTCACTTAAGGAAGGAAGGAAGTGAGTGTGGAAGATCTGGGTTTGTTGATTAAGAAGGACAGAGTCAAGTGGTGGCCATTACAACACAACCGTTATCACAACAACTCCTTCACTGCCAGGGAGAGAGAGAGAGAGAGAGTGAGATAGAGATAATATGATGAGTGAAGCATATGGATAATTAGTTAGGTTACATAATGGATTCAAATTTGGTGTCCTTGGTACAAAATGTACATAGATTCCTTGGAGGCAGTACAACGAAGAATGACACAAAAATCAATATTATTAGAAATCTTTCATGTGAAGAAATTAGGCTTGCATTCGTTAGCGAGGCATAGAGTTAGAGGGGATGCGATAGAGGTGTTCAAGTGGGTAAGTGGGATTAATAAAGGAGACATTATAGACGTACTGAAGCTCGGTGATAGTGAAAGAACTCGAACAAATGGATTCAAAATAGATCAATAATTTCGCTTCAGAAAAGATATGGGCAGGCACCGTTTTGGTAACAAAGTTGTAGATTTGTGGAATAGGCTACCAAGTGCAATAGTAGGATCATTGATCAAGAACGATAAAGAGCTTCAAGATAATATTTTATAGGCACATGGACGTATTGGGGGTGGGTTAGGAATGGGATCTGCCTTTTGTTGGTCAATTGTCCTTCTGCTGACTCCCGATTTTTGTGTTCCTATAAGGAAAACAAATACATTGAAAAACAGACAAATAAACAGAGAATGACATCAATTAAACTGATAAATAATGAAAGAGGGCAGACAGGAAGATAGGCTACACATACATACGAAGGAAAAATGTACACAACGAAGACAGACAAATAACAGAATATGGGCAAAATCGAAAATAAAGATAGATAGATATGCATAGATCAGGTGAAGGTATTGAGGGATAAGCCTTTTACAACGACACCTCTTATCTACTTTTCGATGAGTGTTAACAGGGGGATAACAGGTTTTTCACAATACGTAGACGGAGGTCTTTTATAAAAAAAAAAGAGAGAAGGGCTGTTGGAGAGAGTAATCTGTTGGAGTGGCTTTATTAGGTGTGTAACTATATATGTAGATATATATGTAGACACAGATAGGTAAGTGTGTATGTAGGAAGATAGATAGGTATACTTGTAAACACAAAAAGAAATAGATGCTTAATTACTGTATGTGGTAACCCAAGTTCGAATCCCGGTAGGATCACATGCATTCATTAATTTCATTGGGTGGTGTTCGGTGTTGGACTGAAAATATATATTAGATTATATGGATAGGCAAACTTTAAAAGACAAATTCATAAAGACAGACAGCTAGAAATACAAAGAAGGGTTTATTTAATAATTATGAAAGACGGATGGTGATAGAAAAAGCTATGGGAAGGAAATGAAAGAATAATATAATTTGATAACGGGAGAAGAAATGAAAGAGATAGACAACAAAAATATAGAAGGAAGTTAAAGATATAATAAAACAACACTAATAAATAGAAGGAAGCACAGGGGAATGATGGAAAGATTGGGGGATATATCTTAACCCTTTGAGTACCAGCGAAGTTATATTATATTCTAGCCATATTTATACGATATTACCCAGCTTAAGAAGGATCTGTGGTAGCTAAAAAGGTTGGTTAAAATAGTTTGAAGCCTTATTATTGATGGAGGCCTTTCCTTATCTAAATGAAATCAAATCATTGCCAGAATATGATTAAAGGATGCGACCGGTACTGAACGGGCTTAAGGGCTATATAATAAATGCGGATCATATTAAAAATAGCTGAAAATTGGGTATATTTTTCTAATAAACAAGGACAGTGAAGAAAATATATTTAAGGAGACTGAAGAACGGAAGGTGGAAAGAATGGAACCGGAAGTTATTGGGATTATCCGGATGAAGGAACTAGTTAACGAAGATTGGGGGTGAAAGACTTCCTACTAATAGATTGAGGGAGATGTTGATAGATAGGCAAACGTATATAGGTAGACGAAATATTAGTGAGACCACGAAGATAGCTTGATAGATAGACGAAAAATCAGTAGGACAATGAAGATAGCTAATTAAACAGATAAAAAGCTAGATAAGTAGACAGCGACATATGCATACAGAAAACAAAACATTTAGAGATGCAACCGGAAAATAGGAGGAAGTGTATGTAACCTTATTGGTCAGGAAATATACCCACAAGGAAAGTTTGTTATATGGGATAGAAATAAATTAGTGTGGAAGAGAATGTACACTTACATACCTACTGATTTAAATAATCATTCATATTCATTCAGAGAGAGAGAGAGAGAGAGAGAATAAGAATAAGATGAGTGCATCATATGGATAATTAGCGAGGCTACATAATGGATGATGCTGTTCAAATTTGGTGCCCTTAGTACAAAATTGACGTAGATTCCTTGGAGGCAGTACAACGAAGAATGACAAAAAATCAATAATATTGGAAATCTTTCATATGAAGAAAGGTTGAAGAAATTAGGCTTGCATTCGTTAGCGAGGCATAGAGTTAGAGGGGATATGATAGAGGTGTTCAAGTATACAGGAGACATGATAGACGTGCTTGAAGCTCAGTGATAGTGAAAGAACTCGGAACAAATGGATTAAAAATAAATCAATAATTTCGCTTCAGAAAAGATATAGGCAATCACTGTTTTGGTAATAAAAAAAAAATGTAGGCATGTGGAATAGGATACCGAGTGCAATATTAGAATCTAGAACGATAAAGAGCTTCAAGATAATATTTGATAGGCAAATGGACGTATTGGGGGTGGGTTAGGAATGGGATCTGCCTTCTGTTGGTCAATTGTCCTTCTGCTGACTCCCGATTTTTGTGTTCCTATAATGAAAACAAATACATTAAAAAAAAATAGACAAATAAACAGAATGCCAGAAATTGAAATGATAAATAATGAAGGAGGGCAGACAGGAAGATAGGCTACACATACATACGAAGGAAAAAATTAAGCAACCAAAACAGACGAATAACAGAATATGGGCAATATAGCAAAGATAGATTTAGATAGGTCAGGTGAAGGTATGAGGGATAAACCTTTTACAACGGCACCTTGTCTACTTTTTGATGAGTGTTGAGTGTTGGCAGGGGAGAAGAGCTGTTGGAGAGAGAGGGCTGTTGGAGTGGCTTTATTATGTGTGCATATATGTAGAGAGATATGAAGGTATATATAAGTTAAGTGTGTGTGTAGGAAGATAGATAGGTATACTTGTAAACACAGAAAGAAATAGATGCTTAATTATATGGATAAGCAAACATTAAAAGATAAATCCATACAGACAGACAGCTAGAAATGCAAATAAGGGTTAATTTAATCATCATGAGAGACGGAAGGTGATAGAAAAAGCTATGGGAAGGAAAGGAAAGAACAATAGAAATAATAATGGGAGAAGAAATTAAAGAGAAAACAATAAATAATAGAAGTTTGAGACAAAGAAGAAATAGAAGGAAGCACAGGGGAAAGATTGAAGTTTCTACATATTTGGACCACATAGTAGAGGAAAACTTATTAAAAATGATCCAACACATTTGTACACTAAGTGTGATTGGGTGCCTATTAAGTAAAGGAAAAATATATAAGGAGACTGAAGAACGGAAGGTGGAAAGAATGGAACCGGAAGTTATTGAGATTATCTGGATGAAGGAACTCTTTAACCCCTTACTGGCGGCGCACGACATATGTCGAGTGAAATAAATTTGGACTATGTGGCGGTGCACGACATCTGTCGACCGCCATTTTCAGCACGTAATGTTGCTGAGAGAGAGAGCTGAGCGGTGGGACGAGCGTAGTAACCCTATGACCGCTCTGCACGACCACCGTGGACCAACTGAACTGTATCCCACCTTCTTCCCCCCTCTCTCACTCGCTACACAGGGAATTATGTAAGGAAATTACCTTTGTTTAGGGTTTTTGCACTCGTGTTGCACGATCGTTGCAAGAGAACCAGTGGTTGTACAAGGATGGTTCGGGTGTCATTGGAAAGCTCTGTTTACGCCCTTTCAGAGATAGATACTTGTTTTACGCTCTGGGTCTTATTTAGGCATGAAAATGAGCACAGAAACAACCCTATTTAGGGTAAAAAAACAAAACGCTGTGCGGTACGGTCAAATAGACCGCCTAGGCCGC
This sequence comes from Paralithodes platypus, assembly GCA_032716605.1. Lineage (NCBI taxonomy): Eukaryota > Metazoa > Arthropoda > Malacostraca > Decapoda > Lithodidae > Paralithodes > Paralithodes platypus. Next base: position 3,423,495 of record CM064530.1, on the reverse strand, counting down.
CAATAAGGTGTTAACGGAGCCCACCTCGCTGTTTTTTTCTCTTTCTCTCCCTCTCTTTTTGGCTTGTATCCATTCGGCCCCATTCAGCCTACTGTTTTAAGACGTTTACCAGATCCAGGTGTCAATATTTTCCTGGCGAGCGGTAGAGAGCCAGCATATATATTTTTGTTTTGACAGGAAGCTAAATTTGTACATTTTTCGATAGAAAAATGTGTGGCGAAGCCGGATTTCTCCATACAATGCTAGCTCGCTATCGCTCGCCAGGAAGAAATAGACACCTGGATGGGGATAAACATCTTAAAACAGTTGGCTGAATGGGGCCGGATGGATACAAGCCTGGGAAAGAGAGAAAAGGAGAGAAAGATAAGAAAAGCCGGTGACCCCCCCTTAACGAAGATTGGGGTGAAAGGCTTCCTACTGATGGATAGAGGGAGATGTTGATGGAGAGGCAAACAGATATAGATAGACTAAATATCAGTAGGACAACGAAGATAGATAGATAGATAGATAGATGAATACACAGATAAATAGCTAGATAATAGATAGAGCGACAGATGCATACAGCAAAACATTTAGATATGCAAATACACAGATAGATAGATATAGATAGATAGAGGTAAACAGACATAGATAGACAGACAGACAGACAGATATGCAAATACACAGATAGATAGATAGACAGACAGACAGACAGACAGACAGACAGATAGATAGATAGACAGACAGACAGACAGACAGACAGATAGATAGATAGATAAAGTAAAGAGGCAGACACATGCATACCTCCAGGGGAGGTGTGGAGGAGTGGTCATGCCACTGGATTGGTAATCCAATGGACCCGGGTTCAAATCCCTATATGTCAATGGGAAGATATTATTGGGATTGAATTTGTGCTGTACCTAGTATCAGTGCATTACCACAAAGCCCACCGAAATGCCAAAAAAATACCCTCATTGTTCCCTGATTAAATAACACTGTATGAATATTCCCATATTCAAAATATGTTACAGGGGGACAATGCCTAGTGAGTTCACTGCTCAATAGGTGGCGTTCTGAGAGTGAGGGTCTGAGTCTGGAGGGTGAGACGGTGAAGCACTTGAGCGAAGCAACCGGCCGCTTCAGAAATGGAGCTGCTTCGAGCCATGATGGTTGCTTCACATGTCTCACTCCCCAGACTGGAACAAGACCTCACGGGCTTCACCGTGTTGAGCGGTGGAATGTACAGGCTCTCAGCCTATGCCCGAGAGGGAGTTGTTGGAATATAGAAAAAAAAAAAAAAAAAAAAAATACGGAAAAACAATTCGATGGCTATACGAAACAAAACATAGATAAATAAATATGTAGATAGATAGATAAATAAATAGATAGATAGATAGATAAAGAGGTGTGAAAAGAAGGAAAGAGGGCCGGAAGTTTTTAGATTATCTGGAACTAGTTAACGAAGATTGGAGGAGAAAGGGTCGGTCTGGGTAGATATAGATGGGTTGGTAGATAGATCGATAGATAGATGGATAGATAGATAGCTGGATGGATGGATATATATAAATAGATTGATGTAGCTAGATAGATCGATAGATACAATAGATAGCTGGATGGATGGATATTATATAAATGGATTGATATAAATAGATTGATATAGATAGATAGATGGATAGATACAGTAGATAGCTGGATGTATGGATATATATAAATGGATTGATATAGATAGATAGATAGATAAATAGATAGATAGATGGAGATAGATAGAAAGAGAGATCGATGGAGAGAGAGATTTGTGTGGAGGTGGAGAAGGAAAGCAGGAAGTAGAAGAAATAAAATGGAAGTACAGTAAACACAGAAGAAGAACAAAAGGCTATCTATCGTTCGCCAGGTAAAAATCGTCAGGTAAATGGCGCAAAATGTCTTTAGATTCATAAACAAATTGGGCGAAAGATCTTAAAGTCGCCAAACTAATGGGGCGAATCGGTTTTCTGTCAGTGCATTTATGTGTGTATTTTGATCATGATCCTCAAGGAGAGAGAGAGAGAGAGTGAGTTTCGTATACTGTTCTAAATGCATACCCATTATTCGACATCTGGCAGACATTACTACTAGAACGACCGTGACCTGATTTATTTGACATACTGTACCATACCGTCTAGGGCCTCTAGGCCTTACTGTGCTATAGGCTCGTAGGGGAATATTGACCTAGTTAGCGAGTCTTTTTATATTTAGGCTCGTAGGGGAATAGTGACCTAGTTAGCGATTTTTTTTTCTTTTTGTATAGGCTCATAGGGAACTGTTGACCTATAGTCAACCTCAACTGAAATGAGCTCCAAGGAGGTCAAGGTTGCCCTGTGCGGTGTTGCCACATTTCTACCAAAACAAACCTTATAGTTAGCGAGTTTTTCATTCTCTCTCTCTCTCTCCCGTTGCTTTGTTTTTGTGTATGTACTTGTCTTTAATTGTGTTACACCCGTACACCCGTACATACATACCTATCTCTCTCTCTCTCTCTCTTACTTTAATATCAACCTCTCCCAATGGCCTTCAAGTAAATTATCGGAATTTACTTGAACATAGAAAAAAATATGATATAATTATAAACATTTCTGACAGCGCTTTCACAAAAATATCGGCTAATTACTAATGTATATTTTGAAAGATGTTTTACTAAAATTATTCAGGATTAAACAAAATCATATATATTTTTCTGAAAGTATATGGATGTCCGACCTTATGCTCCATCATTACGATATTGTTGCATCTAATTATAAGTTTTTTGTTTTGTTTTTTTATACTGGGCAGTATGTGATTATGTTCTTTAAATGTCAGTTATATTTTTGGGAGCTTCTAATATGTGATACGTTTCAATATATATATATACCGGGTATATATATATATATATATATATATATATATATATATATATATATATATATATGAAGAGAGAGAGAGAGAGAGAGAGAGATAATTATTTCCTTAAACACAGTCATGGTCGAGTCAGTTTGGGAGTAGTAGTAAATAGTTCTGGCCTACTAATACTGATTGGAGTATAGTTTCTCAGGCCACGATACCTCTCTTCATATTGCCAGGGCCTTGATAAAAAGCCCGTCTGTACCGGCGACGTCTTATTAGTTTTATTCTAGCTATATATAGAGGATTTTGTGCAGTTTTAGAGAATCTGTGGTAGTATCATGGGTTAAGTAAGATAGTTCGAAGCCTGCAATTTGCTGGAGGCCCTTAAGAAACTGAATAAAATCATCTCATACTAGCCAGATTAAAGTTAAAGGACGTCGCCGGTACAGAAATCTGAAGGGGTCTTGATAAAAAGTCCTGCGCGTTTCCTGGTGCGTCTGGACAATTATCATTATCAGTGTTCCGGTTGTTATCTGTCTGTGGCGCAATTGGTGAAACGTCCTCCTTGCTTGAGATTTACGAGCATTACTAAACGGTGTGAGGGAGAGGGAGAGAGAGAGTGAGAGAGAGAGTAAGAGAGAGAGAGAGAGTAAGAAGGAAGGGAAGGAAAATAGACAGAAAGAGAGAGTACTGAGGGGGAAGATAATATACGTAGGGAAGGAAAAACAGAAGAGAGAGAGAGAGAGAGAGACTCCAGAATTACTAGAACGTCCCCGATCCAGTTAAAAAGGATCATAACTAAAGAAGTCTCCCAGAAAACCCAGGAACAATGCGGTAACAATCTGGAAACTCCAGGAAGTGGCTTATAAAAGGTCCAACGTCTTCACACTCCGACCTTACTTTCAGAAGAATTATGGGGTTAAAAAACTTGAAAGGCTGTTTTACCCTTACCGATTCGTGTTGTTTACGGTATATGCTGAATGAATGCCAGTCACTGAATGTTCGAATATACAGTATGTGATATATTATGTGTGTATACTGTGTAGGCCTACATATACAGGGTGTCCTAAAATAGGTGTGCCAAACTTCAAGACATGATTATATAGATGATTCTAAAGTCAAAATGTTCTGTAACAGAAATTCGAAATCTCAATCGTGAAAGAGCCAATGTGAGCTACAATGTCTCTTAATAATTTTATAACAAAATTACAATATCTTGATTAAAAAATGGTAAAATATGGCCACCCCTTCACGGGAATTACGACATCTAAAAAAAGAAAAGAAAAAGTATATGCACATTAAGTTTTTATCCCGTATGGATAGATAGATAGATATAGACAGACATAAATAGATACATGTCCAGTGTATAAGTAGTTTTAAAGATAGATATAGAAATATACATTATGTTTGCAATCATTATGTTAGTATATCTCTGTTAGTCTGCAAGATGTCTGAAAATAGAAAAATTGCTTGAGCCTTGATGTACTGTTTTGTTGTTCTTCATCACGTGACCCCCACAAGGTGACACGTTGTACAGTCGGCCAAATAAGTCGTGTCTCCCCTCTCATTATGCTTCGCTCGCTGTGTGCTGTATTAATGTTTGTCAGATGATGAATAGGGTGTGTTATGTATATGTAGGAACATGTTTGAATATCTCACTCGTAACGATTTAATAAAGCTTAGATAGTGTTGATACCAATTATTAATCAAAACACAATATACTATAGGTGGGCATTTTTCGTTTGAAGGAAGTCTGGAAAGGCGTTTTTTGTTAGCCTACGGGACACACGATAAATTACATTGCTCGAAAATGGCGGCCGCAAGAAAAATCCTCAATAATAATTACTGTAAACAAAATATCTAATTAGCCAGCTAGTTTTAAGCGTGATGAAGGTGTTGTCATTGCTCATACGACCGTGGTGGTGGTGGTGTTTATAAAAAGACAACCTTGCGCGGGAGATCACCTCACTCTGTTTATATTTTTCGGCGCATATATATTTTTCGGTTGTGAATTTCATCACATCTTGATAACACCTCAAGTCTACCGCGCTCTTCCCGCCAGAGAGTACACGTATAAACAGAAATAATAATATATTATTTCTGTTTATACGTGTACTCTCTGGCGGGAAGAGCGCGGTAGACTTGAGGTGTTATCAAGATGTGATGAAATTCACAACGGCTTGTGAATACTTGAATGAAGAGATCTGAACCCATCCTAGCGAGAGATAAAATTATTCTTTAACCGCTGTCACACACGAGCGCATTTGCCGGCGATTTTCGATGAGCAAGTTTGTTCTTATACTATTTTTAGGCTCTTCCGCATTGGAATCGGGAACTAGACTTAAGGTAGACTATATGTTAGATAGTTTAATTCGTTCAGAACTAATATTTTGAAGCCGCCAGACAACAATTGTTAATAACAAATATAGCTTGTGTGACACCGGCAGTAGACACAAAGAAAGTTTCAACCATTTCCGAGTCCTTTGCAAGTGTTCATCAGGTCAGGTCATGTGAAAGTATTGAGGGATAAGCCTTTACAACGGTACCTCGTAGCTACTTTCTACTTTCCTATTTTTCTGAAGAGTGTAGAGCGAGGAGAGAGAGGAAGCTGTTGGAGTGGCTTTGTTACGTGTGTTATTAGTCTATACGTCATAGCTGAGGAAGATCGTAGACACTGTTGTGGGTATAATTTGATCTGTAATGTCAGGGACTTTACCGGTGAATTGTTGGTTTTGTAGTTATGTAGTCTATTGCTTCAAGGCTTAACCATTATTTTAAGGTGCTGTCAGCCTGTCACACGAGGTTTTTAGCGGTCTAATTTTTACGGGTAATTGTACTTGGGAAATTTAGGCCTCATAAGAATTAAAGTAGCCTATGGTGGAGAGAACATAATAATTATCTACTTTCGATCTAGTTTCTGATTCCAATGCGAAAGAGTCTCGGTAAAGTACAACAAACTTGTTCATCAAAAATTTGCAGGAAAATGCGCTCTTGACACAAACTGGGCTAGCGGCATCCATGCAACTCACCTAAGTAGCTCCTTTAACCGTTTGAGGATTATGACGCATTTTGGCGGTTTATTATGGCTATCATTAGACGATTTTATACAATTTAGGATAATTATATATGTCGGAATTATAAGGGTAAAGACCATCGCAATTAACCCTCTGACTTCCATATTCGCTTCCTAATCTGAATATAATCGTCTGATAATTGTTAGCAAAAAAGACATGCGTCATTGTATCTTCTAAGCGTTAATCAGAAAGATGGTAAGGAGCCAGAGATAATCCCGGTGAAAGTATATATATATATATGGTAATCCGAATATTAGCCTTCAGTCAGCTGTCAGCCCAGTGTACAGTGACGCTAATAAGTCATTTCTCTCTTGTCATTACGTTTGGCTCGCTCTGGGCTGTATTCATGTCTGTTTGATATTGAATAGGATGGATAAGTGTAGGAACATGGTCATATATCTCACTCATAACAAATTAATCAAATTTTAAATATTGCTGACGCCAATTATTGATCAAAACATAGGCTACTTGGCACCGAAACATCACTTATTAGGCCGACTGTACCAGGATGTACAGTAACTCGTCCATCGCAGGCTCCAAGAGGCTGTTATTCTAGGGGATGAGCACAATGGAAAATTACTTCTTCCACATTCACAACGGTTTGCATATTTTGGGTGAAGTACTTGACAAGGAACAACTGAAAACGAATAACCTATACACATACATGTACATCAAGTGATTAATGCCGACGTTTTATGGCGGGAAGAGCACATTTTTGGCGGGAAGAGATAGCTGACTTACAGTTCTTACATTTTTTTGGCGGGAAGAGATCAGCTGAAGTTTGTTTACTCTATGTGGCGGGAAGATATCAGCTGACTTTGTTTACATTTTTGAGCGGGAAGAGAGGGCTCGTGCCTGGGTCACCCGAGCCGCTCACTCAAGGGGAGACAGGAGAATATACGACCACTTTTACCACCACACTACCACTTTAATTTGACGGGAATTGAGGTTGATGGCGGCTTAGGGTGATAACTAAATTGCTCCTTCAGTCGCCACGGTTGTTCGTCTTGCTTAGCTCTAAGTCTAATTGGCCTTCCTCTAGTCTGGGATTTAGTCTGCTATGCTTTTTGTAATATGTTGTTTCGTGGCGTAATAATTTTAGCCTATATGGATTTTATTTATATTACTTATTGATGATCTTGCTACCACTATCTAATTTATTCGAATTAAGTGCCTCGACTAAAAGGTACACATTTGGTATAGGTGTCTGTAATGAAAGAACAGGTGGCATATTGCACCCGGTAATAATTACAGATGACAACAAAACTCTTGAATTTATTGAGAGTAGGCCTATATATAATTAGGAAGTACATGAACGAAGGCGGTGCTGGTTGGGGGGGAGGCGCGTCGACTGACTGGGGACAGAGGTGCATGGGGGCGGTTCGTTCGTGGCCACCCCTTCGGGGATCACGGCGTCAGGCAATAGCTAGATAGATAGATAGATATATAATTATGGTAATTTCTTACTGACAAATAATTATGTGTTGGGTAAAGGAACTAGAACCGCTTTGACACACGACGTAATTTATAGTAGCCTACTGATCTATGAGACTATTTTAAATCCAAATATTTATACCCTGTTCATAGGAGTGTTGAAAACTACTCGCCTATAAGAACAAATAAACAGCCTGAGAACTTTCAGTCTTCTACTGTACTTCTCACTTCTCAGCTTGTTCTTCCTCTGTCCAATTACTCTTCTTTCCTATTTTACTCCAGCCATCTGGTCTGGGGGGGGGGGGGTAATATATTATACACTCGGATGCTATAGTCTTTAGCCCACGCTTAAATAATTGTGGACTTCACTTATTTCTAATTATGGAAATATATCTGCGGAAACTAATTTATGAACATATTCTTTTATACATCAACTACAAAATGATAATACTGTAGGCTATATAGGCTACTATTCATTGAAAAGTAAGTTCCATTCATAAATATATCCAGATAGTTATAATTGTTTAACCCTTTGAGTACCAGTGACGTGTGCTATATTTTATTCTAGCTGTGTAGGCCTACTGTATAGACGATATTATACAGCTTAAGAATGATATGTGGTAGTTTGTAGCCTGATATTAATTCCTAAGCTGAATAAAATCGTCTAATAGTTGCCAGAGTATTATGAAAAGGACGACCCTGGTACTGAACGGGTTAAAGAAGAACATACGGTATCCACGAACTATTATGAGTTGGCTGAAGACTATGATATCCGAGCGTAGCCAACCTTGAACGTTTTTGTCATGAGAGCTTTTATATATTTAACATTCGATGATCAAAAAATTTCTGGCAACATTCCTGGACTATCTTGCACTGATATCGGAAACTAGACTGATGGTAGATGAATTTAGGTAACCGAAAGTTTGTAAATGTTGACCTCATAAGCTGCCAGCCCAATGTTGAGGGAAAAAGCGCTCGTGTGATACCGGCTTTACAATAGAAAATATTACAACAAACGTTGTCTAATTTCAAATACAAGGTATTGTGCAATACAGTACCTGTTCGTAAAACTAACTTAGAGGCTTGGGTATTATCGATATATCTATCTATTTATTGCCAGACACCTTTAATTGACTAGTTGCGAGTTTCAGGCTATAAGGAAGTTGGAGCCGTAAACACTAATAGTTATCAGATTTGCCCGCTAAAATATGGTTGGAATGCATATATATATATATATATATATATATATATATATATATATATCCACCAGAAACCTACATTATTATAGCATTTATGTTCATTATCAATGTTCACAGCTCCAACTTCCTTATAGCCTGAAACTCGCAAGTGGTCAATTAATCCCTGAGTTTAATTATACCTGTACCTTACCTGATCTTCAATGCGTTATTTCCACATAATGATTTTGATAAGTTATTTTGTCTGGTTTGCAAGTTTTTCATTTTTATTTACCAAACCTTATCACAAGTAGAGTTATTGTGTCTACGTAAAGCCGGTATCACACGAGAGATTTTATAGTCAACATTCGATGATCAACATTTTTCTGGCAACATTTCTGGAGTATTTTGCACTGGTATCGGAAACTAGACTGATGATAGATGAATTTAGGTAACACAAAAATATCAAATGTTTACCTCATCAGCTGCTAGACCAGTGTTAAGGATAAATGTTGAGTGAAAAAGCGCTCGTGTGATACCGGCTTAAGGATGTAGGCTACTTCCTTATCTGATTTTTTATTTTTAGATCCTTTAATATCCCAAGTAGATAATATAATATGCTACCTATTAATAACTCTTTGATAATTATGTTACATTTTGATAGTTCATTCTGGCTATCATTGGACGATTTAATATAGCTTAGGAATGATCTGTGGGAACTAAAAGGGTCAAGACTATTGCACTTAACCATCCGACTTCCATGTATCCTTCCAAATCTGAATATAATCGTCCAAATTTAGCTAGTAAACAGAAAGGAAGTGCGTAATCGGACCGTGGAAGGGTTAATATCACAAGTAAGTGGTGTAATAGCTATTCTTAACCCCTTCTGTACCGGCGACGTCTTTTTAATTTTACTGTAGCTATATATAGACGATTTTGTGCAGCTTAAAAAGGATCTGTGGTAGTAAAAAGGGTGAAGCGAGATAGTTCGAAGCTTGTTAATTGCTGAGGGCCCTTTATAAACTTAATACAATTATCTAAGAGTAGCCAGAATTAAGTTAAAAGACATCGCCGGTACAGAAGGAGTACCAGACCAGATGGCTGGAGTAAAATAGGAAAGAAGAGTAATTGGACAGAGGAAGATCAAGCTGAGAAGTGAGAAGTACAGTAGAAGACTGAAAGTTCTCGGACTCAACCAAGGTGCTTCATTGTAAAGAATGTACTTCCCCTTACATTGCTCAATGGTAGCCTTGTATTATAGTGCCTCTGACTGACTCAAGATTACTCAGTTTCTAGTTATGCTATTTTTTGTTGCACTAGTCTGCTGCTTCTTCTTCCTATTCCTCTTCCTGTCTTTCTTCTTCTCCACTTCCGTCATCCTCATTCCTTATTAATTGTACCGGTGTTTTGTTCCCCATCTCTCTCTTCTTATTTGTCATCCTCCTCATTCCTTACATATTGTTGACTCGTTTACTTTCCCCATCCCTCCCTTCTTCCTCTCCATTCCTTATTGAATTGTTTAGTGGTTTGGTTCTTCATCCCTCTGTTGTTCTGTTTTCTTCCTCCCCATGCTTTATATATTGTTTACTTGTTTTGTTCCCTTCATCTCTCTCTTCTTCTGTTTCTTCTTCTCCATTCCTTATGTATTTGTTTACGTATGACTGCTCCTTTACCTAGCTTATTCTTCCTCCTTTATTCTTCTCTCTCTCTCTCTCTCTCTCTCTCTCTCTCTCTCTCTCTCTCTCTCTCTCTCTCTCTCTCTCTCTCTCTCTCTCTCTCTCTCTCTCTCTCTCTCACACTACCAATAATTCACCCTACCATATTCGGCGTTCATCCCATCATTCGACACACACACACATGGACAGGACCTTTTCGGCGAGAGATCATATCGCCACAATTTACGCCTAAGAATTTATAGTCTCTTTTTTTTTTTTTTTTTCTTTTTTTTTTTTGGAGCTGGAGAGATATTGGCTTGTTCCCATCTTAATGGGAGATGGGTCGTATTTCTGGACCCCCTTCTTCCTAATTTTTAGTCCCATCAGTTTTCAGATTGTATGACATTCGGCCCATTAGTTTGGCGATTTTAAGAACTTTCGCTCCCATTTTTTTTTTTTTTTTTTTTTTTTTTAATATTAAGATTTTTAGTGTCATTTGGGGGTCGATTTTTACCTGGCAAGCGATAGCGAGCATGTAATGTAAGAGGCATCGGCCTTCGGCCGCAACATTTTTCTATCAACAAATGTACAAATTTATCTTGAAGGAAGGTCGGGGGGGGGGGGGGGGGGGTAAGCTTGATGGAGGTCTAAGGAGGAAACTAAACCAATTATAAAATATATATATATATATATATATATATATATATATATATATATATATAAATGAGCAAATAAATACGCTCATCCCCCCTTAACCCTCTGAAGGTTGTGACGCATCTGGACAGTTTATTTTGGCTATCATTAGACGATTGTATACAGTTTAAGAAGGATCTGTGGGAATTATATATATTGGTAAAGATTATGTCAACCCTCGAAATAACCTGGATTTTCCCTTGTTCTCCATTTCCAACCCTTTCTAGATCCGATTACGCGCTTCTTTTCTGTTTTGTGATATTAGACGATTTTATTTAGCTCAGGAAGGTTATTTAATATTTGGAAGTCAGAGGGATTAGTGAGGTAGGCTTTACCCTTATCATTCCCACATATCCTTCCCAAATTGCATAAATTCGTCTTTAAAAATGATAGCCAGGATCTTCAAAGGGTTAATAAGTTGCCTTCAGTTCCTCATTTTCTCATTTTCTTTTTTGATCGATCCTATATTCCTATAGTGTCAACAGTTATTAGCTTCCCTTCTTCTTTTTCTTCGTTAATAAACGGTAGCCTACTGGTGTTTATGATTAGCATATTTGGCGACCATCTCGTTCGTTCGACAAATGTGTATGGACAGACGAGTTCGGCGAGAGGTGATAACGCCACAACAATTGACCACTTGCGAGTTTCCGGCTATAAGGAAGTTGGATCTCTCTCTCTCTCTCTCTCTCTCTCTCTCTCTCTCTCTCTCTCTCTCTCTCTCTCTCTCTCTCTCTCTCGACGAGACAGAAAGGAATTAACTTTAAATGTTGTTTCTGTTCGGGCTCTGTCTCGTGTCAGCCACCCCCAGCAATGGGGTATGTGCCTGAGTATATAAATACATACATACATACATACATACATAGAAGAATGTAGCCTACTACTACCGTATTTTAGTTGGTAATTCTGGAATGGCAATGTCTACATCTGTAACTTCCTTATAGCCTGAGATTCGCATGTGGTCAATTTACTGATGAATGTTTTGCTCTTTCATATTAACCATCAACCGTGTGGTGTGCTTCTTGTTTATTATTTTATTCTCAGATTTGTTTTCTTCTGTAGCTTCTAAATAGGCCTATATCCTAAATATTCTTTTCTCTTCAATCATATTATTTTCAAAGTTCCCTTCTCATACATTACTCTTATTTTTATTAATTCATTATATATTTGTATTTATTTATTTATTTATGTATTTGTTTTCATCTTCCCCACATTCGAGGGTGGTCCTGATGCGATGCGGTGTTATGGAGGGGTAAGCCTGATGTAATAGGATGCTAGCGGTGGGTGGTCAATTATTTGACTACAAGAGCTTGGAGTTCTCGAAAAGGGGCTCCTGTCCTGACGCTATTCTTGACTTACAGTGTGCTGGCTTACCAATACTGAAGTATTGATAGCCTCCGAAGTCCTATTTTAACTAACTTATCTTTTGTTCCTAAATGCCGTTTCAAAACTACAATTAAGTCTTAGAGTCCTAAAGGTTCTTCCTAAGCTGAATAATATCTTCCAATGATACTATCTCAATTATTTATATGACTCCTAAAGGACACTCCTAAATTACAATAATTAAAAAAGCAATAAAACGGAAGTAACTCTCGTAGCAATAGAGTTCAGATGAATAAAAGAAGAACTAATTTGGGCGTGGAAGGAATCGGGAAGTTCAATTTGAAGCTGTGTTGATAATTAGAGTGATGGCGTGCCCAGAATTATTAACTAGGATGGAGAAAAAAAAAATTCTAGCCATGATCAGTCGTGTGTTAATGATTGACCAGCTGCTTTGTTGTTATTGGTTGGTGGAGAGTGTTGCTTAACCCGTACAGCCCCAGCGACACGTCTGACGCGTCGGCGATGTATGTAACGCACAGCCCCAGAGACGCGCCTGACGCGTCACCCTAATTGCGCCGACCGTAACCTCAGGTGTAGCCACTCAAGAGGGCTCAGATTTGTATGGGAACTGTGTACGTATCCCACGCAACCGTGCCGATGGTTGAAAACTCTCAAAGTCCACATGCGTGCGCGTGAGCGCGCAATAACCTGGTTTTTGGGGCTAATTGCCTTCAATTTTTTACTCTTGTAAAATACGTTTTCGGGGGCTCTGTAGGACCATTTTTTAAGCTTTTTGAGCGGTTTTTCGTGGTTTTTCCTTCATTCCTAACCCATTCGCTATTGTTTCTGGAATAAAACAATTTTTTGAAAACCGGCCGGGTTCTGGTGAACAAACATTACAAAACTAGCCGGGGCTCCACGGGTTAAGGGGATTTATTATTGTTAGGAGAGGTTTGGAATGCGGGTCGTATAGATTTTTTAGACCGTGTACTGGTTGAAGTGGGCTACTCGTTGAGATATAATATACTGTGTGAAATGGCCGACTGGTTGAGATATACTAGTTGAAATGGCCTACTGGTTAATATCTACTGGTTAAGGAGGAGAAGACCGTTTTTCTGGACCCCCTTCTCCCTAATGTTTAGCCCCACTAGTTTTGATATTATAAGACGTTCGGTCCATTAGTTTGGCGATTTTAACACCTTTCGCCCCATTTGGTTGTCAATTTTAAGACCTTTCGTGCCATTTAGGTGTCGATTTTTTCCTGGCGAGCGATAGCGAGCCTGCAATTTTAAGAGGAATCGGCCTTTGGCCGGGATATTTTTCTACCGAAAAATGTACAAATTTATCTTGAAGGGAGGTCTAGGGGGTGTTTTTCTAAGCTTGATGGAGGTATAGGGAAGAAACTAAAAATAATTTATGAATAAATTAATTAATAGAGCAAACAAACGGCCAGCCACCCCTTAACTTGTATACTGATTGAAATGGACTATTGTTTGAAATAGGCTAAGAGTTTATATATAGCCTATTGGTTGAAATGGACTAGGCCTACTGGTTGAAATGGCCCACTGGTGAATCGGCCCACTGGTGAATCTCTACTGCCTACTGGTTGAAATTGCCAATTACTAGTTGATATAAAGCCTACTGGTTGAGATGTATACTGGTTGAAATGGGCTACTAGTTGAGATCTAGCCTACTGGTTGCTATGTGCAGTCACTCATAAAAGTTCGGGGACCTCACCCATTTATAATTATGGAAATATATCTCTGGACACGACTTAAGGGGAGGTATTTAGTTTGTTCCCTAGACCTCCATCAAGCTTAAAATTACACCCCCTTGAGTCCTTTTCAAGATAAATTTGTACATTTTTCGGTAGAAAAATGTCCCGGCCGAAGGGCGGTTCCTCTTAAATTACAGGCTCGCTATCGCTCTCCAGGATAAAATCGACACCTGAATTGCACGAAAAGTCTTAATATGGGGTGAAAGTTCTTAAAATCGCTAAACTAATGGGGCAAACGTTTTATAATATCAAAAGCAATGGGACTAAACATGAGGGAGAAAGAGGTCAAGAAAAAAATCCCTCCAGTGGAGATCTCCCCTTAATTAATATAATTGTCTATACATCAACTACCAAACTATTTATACTATTTATTGAAAAGAGAGTTCCATCCAAAAATCAATGCAAATAGTTATAATTGCTTAAAGAAAAACGTAAGGGGGTCCAAACAAATTTATAAGTGACTGTACAGTACACTATACTGGTTGAAATGGCCCCCTGGTTAAGATCTGGTGTACTGGTTGTTGCCCGGTTGACCTGTAGCCTAGGTAGGTGGGGTTAGGCAACACAGTGTTTGGAAATAGGACGCCTCGGGGTAGTGCTGCTCTCTCCGGCTGTGGGTATGTTGACTTAGGACTTGAGGTACTGACGTCAACGGGGAAGAGGAGGGCAGGTAGAGGAGTTGGCTTTTATATCGATTAGCATTCTTTCTAGCTGTAGGTTTTTCTCGATTCTCCTCTATATATATATATATATATATATATATATATGTTAGTAAAGCCAGGTAATACATTTTCTTTAATACATACGAGGTTGAAAGATATGGCAATTTCTGCGTTGGAAATTTTATTATTCAAAGTTTCCAGGTCTCTGATGAGTTTTCGCTGGGTGGCAGGGAGTAGATGAATGAGATGAGCAAAATTCATGGTGTTACGTTACGTTACCTAATAATATACACGTGGAAAATCGCAGAGGGTTTAGTACCAAACCTACATACTCCGATAGTCATGAAATTCAGTGATAGGAGAGGCTGGGAATGCGAAATCCCCCGGATGAATAACAGGGGTGCTATGGGCTCTCTGCGAGAGGGCTGGTTATCACACAGAGGCGCACGTCTCTTCAACAAACTCCCACGGCGAGTAAGAGACATGAGGGACATCTCGTTAGACAACTTCAAGAGAGCCCTAGATGTTGAACTGCAAAAAGTGCCAGACGAGCCCATCCTCGCAAGGGAGCGAGCTGTTGCTTCAAACAGTCTACTGCACCAAATCTCCACCCATAACGAGGGGCGTCGCGCTCCTTGGTGCCGCTAGAAGAGCGGCGAACACATCCAAAGGTATCCAAAGGTAAGGTACAGGGTTACATAAATGTACATGATTATACAGGATATACGACGCGTTTCACTGGACAACCAGCATTATCAAGTAAGGGTAGAATGATATAAAAGGTAAACAGGAAGGGTATATATAGAGGGTGGAGGATCAGAGGAGGCGAAAATCAGGGGGCAAAAGTCTCCTATTGGTGGAGGGGTATTCTAGGAGTGCAAAAGGGGGAACCGTTTCACGCAGGCGCACTGGATGCGGGATGGTGTTGGTCGGGTGGCGGGGTCAAAGCTGATTCGAGGGGCGTGGCCTAAGTTGTGTGGTCCGTGTGGCGCCGGCGGAAGACGAAGCTGAAGGAGGTAGCGCGGGGGGCTGCGTCAAGGGCACCGGGGGGCGAGGAGGGGCGTTAGGTCCTGTAGGGTAGTGCCTTTTGGCAGAAGGAAGGATCTGAAGGTCTAGAGTTTGGTTGTTGATGTTAGGATGTAAGGCTTGGATATATAACGCTTCGAGTATAGGTAATCTCCTTGGGTCACTTTCTTTATCGAGTATGGTGGTGTGTTTCTCTAACTCGTTGCGTGTGAGGTGGGGATGGTTGGGGGTGAGATAGTGGTCTTTGATGGCTCCAGCCTGAAGGTGAAGAGTTAACCGACGTGAAAGACGAGTCTGTGTCATGCCAATATAGGAATGAGGTCCACAGTCCTCATAATTACAGGTATGTGGTAAATGACGTGATCGTCGGTCATCGGGCTCTTTATCTTGGTGGAAGCTGGTTTGTTACGAGACGCCCCCCGGAACAACAACCACACAATCGCCTCCCTCGACTTAGAAAGCCTGTTCACCAACGTGCCAGTGGATAGGACCATTGACATGATTCTACGTCGAATTTACCATTGCCCTGATACACCAACACTGGACATCCCGGAGAAGGCCCTGAAAACACTACTGGAGCTGTGTACCATGGAGGCCCTCTTCCTTTGCCCCCGGGGCAACATGTACAAGCAGATAGACGGTATGGCGATGGGCAGCCCCCTAGGAGTTCTTTTTGCGAACTTTTTTATGGGTACCATCGAGGAAGAGCTCCTAGCTGCCCAACGACCCGCCGTCTACTGTAGATACGTGGATGACATCTTCGTGCAAATCAAGGACCTCCACGAACTACAGGAACTCCAGCGTCGCTTCATGACCTCCTCCGGACTTAACTTCACCTTTGAAAAATCTAACAATGGACAACTCCCCTTCCTCGACATCCTCGTAGCTCTGAACGACCATGGGTTCAAAACCACCGTCTACACTAAACCAACTAACACAGGACAATGCCTCAACGGCGATAGTGAATGCCCCCGCCGTTATCTTCTATCCTCCATCTCCGCCTATGTAAGGAGAGCCCTCACGCACTGCTCTACCTGGGCCGACACCCACCAGGAACTAGAAAGACTATCCCAAGTTTTAGTGAATAATGGATACTCCAACTCCGACATCTCCAGCACCATCAACCACCATCTTGAAAAATGGTACACCCAAAGCCCTCCCAACATTGACCCCCCAAATGAAATTAAGATCTTCTACCGCAATTAGATGTCCTCTGAACACAAAAATGACGAGGCCGTCTTAAAAGAAATAATCTCCAAGCATGTCCACCCAACCAACCCGGAAAACAAAATCAAATTAATAATTTATTACAAATCCCCCAAGACCTCCAACCTCATTCTCCGCAACAAACCAGCTTCCACCAAGATAAAGAGCCCGATGACCGACGATCACGTCATTTACCAACATACCTGTAATTATGAGGACTGTGGACCTAATTCCTATATTGGCATGACGCAGACTCGTCTTTCACGTCGGTTAACTCTTCACCTTCAGGCTGGAGCCATCAAAGACCACTATCTCACCCCCAACCACCCCCACCTCACACGCAACGAGTTAGAGAAACACACCACCATACTCGATAAAGAAAGTGACCCAAGGAGATTACCTATACTCGAAGCGTTATATATCCAAGCCTTACATCCTAACATCAACAACCAAACTCTAGACCTTCAGATCCTTCCTTCTGCCAAAAGGCACTACGCTACAGGACCTAACGCCACTCCTCGCCCCCCGGTGCCCTTGACGCAGCTCCCCGTGCTACCTCCTTCAGCTTCGTCTTCCGCCGGCACCACACGGACCACACAACTTAGGCCACGCAGCCAATCAGCTTTGACCCCGCCACCCGACCAACACCATCCCGCATCCAGTGCGCCTGCGTGAAGCGGTTCCCCCTTTTGCACTCCTAGAATACCCCTCCACCAATAGGAGACTTTTGCCCCCTGATTTTCGCCTCCTCTGATCCTCCACTCTCTTCCTGTTTACCTTTTATATCATTCTACCCTTACTTGATAATGCTGGTTGTCCAGTGAAACGCGTCGTATATCCTGTATCATCATGTACATTTATGTAACCCTGTACCACCATGAATTTTGCTCATCTCATTCATCTACTTCCTGCCACCCAGCGAAAACTCATCAGAGACCTGGAAACTTTGAATAATAAAATTTCCAACGCAGAAATTGCCATTTCTTTCAACCTCGTATGTATTAAAGAAAAAAAGAAAAAAAAAAAATATATATATATATGAGAATTATTACACTCACAAGAGAGAGTGAGAGAAAGAGCGATCACCTATGGTGAGACAAGTCAGTATTAATAAATATTTCAACTGTTGTTCATAATAGTGATTCTTTGTTGTTGTTGTTGCCAAGATGGAGAAGTATATTGGAAGCTGTTTGAAGAGTGAGTCATTGCTAGTTAGATAATTTCTTCGTGGAAAACAGAATCTAATTGTTGTACTCTTTGTGTGGGTGTGTGTGTGTGTGTGTGGCTGGGAGGTTGCTCTTAGGGGTGTGTGTGTGGTCGCTGTATGATGTGTGTGTGTGTTAGCTAAGAATTACTTTTGATCTCGTTTTAGAGATATGCTATGAAAGAACATGATTTTATGACATGAGAACGTTCGCTTCAAGATATATATATATATATATAGAGAGAGAGAGAGAGAGAGAGAGAGAGAGAGGCAGAGGCACTTAATGAGGTTGTACTGAATATACCAGATATCATAGAACACGTACATATGTAGTATAAATCTTTACAGCAGCAATAATCATCATCCACTTTCACGATTTATTATCATTATAGTCATAAAGTCTGTTGGTTAATGTCGACTACTGCCCCAATTACTAGACCGCCCCCAATCCATCAATTTGGTTATTTTATTAATCATTATATGTATATTTAATATGTTTGTGATATGATCCAGCCAGGGCTCGAACCCAGGCCAGTAGTGCAGCACTCCAGCACCTTAACCACTAGGCTACCGAGGATATATATGTATATATATATATTCGTGTGTGTGTGTGTAGTAAGACGTTTCACTCCATTTCTGGGCGAGGATAGAGAGCCTGTAACTTAGAACAAATCGAAAAATTTACAAATTTAGCTTGAAGAGGGTGTCTTGGTGGATTTGTTTTTGGTTTGAAGGAAGTCTTGGGAAGGTGCCTTCTAATCTGGTTATCATTAGGCGATTTTATACAATTTGGGAAGGACCAGTGGTAATTATGAGGGTAATAGTATCTCAAGTAACCCTCTGACTTCTATATAACCTTCCAAATCTGAATAGTCATCTAATAATAGCCAGAAAACAACAGCAATGCGTCATCGTATATTCTAAGGGATAAGGGGAGGTTTTTAGTTTGTTCCCTAGACCTTCATCAAGCTTTAAAAAACACCCCCTAGATAATTTTTTTTTTTTTTTTTTCAATAGAGAAATATCCCTGCCTCAGGCCGATTCCTCTTAAAATTACAGGCTTGCTATCGCTCGCCAAGAAAAAAATCGACACGTAGGCTAAATAGCACGAAAGGTCTTCATATCGATACAAAGATGGGACGAAAGCTCTTACAACGACTTACTAATGAGCCGAACGTCATAAAATCTGAAATCTAGTGGGGCGAAACATGAGGGAGAAGGGGGTCCAGAAAAAAATCCCTCAAGTGCAAACCTCCCCTTTAGTCAAGACGATAGCCCATCTTCTCCCATATATTTTACCTCCATGTTTTCTCCCTTCGTGTTCCGCCCCGTTCTCTACCAACAGGAAGGCCATTGTCTGATATGGTGTTTTGATGTTTGAAGTCGATGTTTACGGTTTGTTTACATTAGACCGTTGACAAGGGAGGTAAACATGCTGAATAGTGCTTTGTTTATAATAGAAACAAAACACTGTTTAACATCAATATATTATTGTGTGTGTTTGTGTGTTGGTGGTAGGGTGAGTATATATATATATATATATATATATATATATATATATATATATATATATATATATATATATATATATATATATATATATATAAGACTATATATAGATATATATAAAAATATATATATATGTATATATATTTTACGTGTTTAGTGTGTGCCAGAGAGAAGAAACTTACAAATGTACGTACATTTACATAGATACACTGGCCACACAGATTATACGACCCAAACGATGTGGCCAGGACTAAACTTTAGTGTAAATAGCTTAACCCCCTCAAAAGGAAAGTCGAAGAAAAGGCGCCAGGAAACAAGAAAGAAAGAGGGGGAGAGAGAGAGAGAGAGAGTGTATGTGTGTGTGTGTGTGTGTGTGAGAAAGACAGAGAGTGTATGTGTGTGTGTGTGTGAGCGTAAATCCCCCAAGGCTATTTCAGAACTGTCCGTTATTCTCAATTTGCTTGCATAAGTAAACAGATTTGTCAGTGTCATTTAGCCGTGTGTGTGTGTGTGTGTGCGAGAGAGAGATTGTATGTATGTGTGTTTATATCCATCTATCTATCAATCAATCAGTCAATCATCTATTTATTTATCTATCTATCGATAGAATTTCTATCTATCTATCTATCTATCTATCCGAACAGATTCCAAGAAGTCATAGGTCATATCAAAATATATACAGTATATATGTTTTTGTTTTCTGTTATTTTGGGCAGATTTGGTGACTCATCTCCTGTACATTATGGTGGCAGGAGACATTTGTACTTGTTTGTCGATCTGCAGTAATTAGTGTTATTGTTTATGTCTGTGTTTGTCTTTGTAACTATGTATGTATAATTATGTCTACCTATCTACACACACACACACACACACACACACACACACACACATATATATATATATATATGTTAGTAAAGCCAGGTAATAAATTGTCTTTAATACATACGAGGTTGAAAGAAATAGCAATTTCTGCCAACCGACCACCACCTTCCCGCATCCAGTGCGCATGCGTGAAGCGGTTCTCTCTTTTCCACTCCTAGAATACCCCTCCACCAATAGCAGACTTTTGCCCCCTGATTTTCGCCTCCTCTGATCCTCCACCCTCTATATATACCCTTCCTGTTTACCTTTAAATTTTTTTTTTTTTTATATCATTCTATCCTTACTTGATAATGCTGGTTGTCCAGTGAAACGCGTCGTATATCCTGTATCATCATGGTACATTAATGTAACCCTGTACCACCATGAATTTTGCTAATCTCATTCATCTACTTCCTGCCACCCAGCGAAAACTCATCAGAGACCTGGAAACTTTGAATAATAAAATTTCCAACGCAGCAATTGCCATTTTTTCAACCTCGTATGTATTAAAGAATATATATATATATATATATATATATATATATATATATATATATATATATATATATATTGTGGACCCTTCAGTGGTGACTCTCATATCCTCTTGCAGGTTATGATCACCATACGTCAACCTGTGCAAATACTGAAATTCACTTCTACGATCATCTCTCTCTCTCTCTCTGATGTAAATTAAATGTTATATTAGGATAAGGTTGAGGATTACATAGACACCTTCATCCATTTGAGATATTACTATTTGTTACCTTTATACCACATGTGTTTGTCTCAATAATATTATCAAATCAAATCTCTCTCTCTCTCTCTTTCTTTCTCTTTCTCTCTCCATATTTCCCTCGCTGTATGACGCTCCATATATTCTGGGAAGGTTTGAATGAGCCCTAATTTGACTTTGATGATGCGGCATAATGTGGGCCGCGGGGTCTGTGTGGGTTGTATGGCTATAGTGCTCGGGTTTTGAAAAGAGACGGCAATTTAGAAAGAGGGAGGAATACACTATCACTAAATTCATTCTCTCTCTCTCTCTCTCTTTCTTTCTTTCTCTCTCTCTCTCTCTCTCTCTCTCTCTCTCTCTCTCTCTCTCTCTCTCTATATATATATATATATATATATATATATATACAGTATATATATCTATCTAAATTATAAACTAGTAGCCTACACCTGTTAGTATAACTATAGTTTGGTTTTCTTGTACCTTCTACTGACGTATGCTGATTCTAACTGCCAGCAGCCTATAATATCTATAGACCTACCCTTATTTGTAACTATATATACTATCTGTCTAACTATGGAACAAAAGTAATAATCTCTATTAAACTTTTAACATTCTCATAATTTCCTTTTGGTTTTCCCTACAGACTTGTGCTGAGTCTTACTGCCAGCAACCTAGTGCTGGCCCTGGTGGTTCTGCCTGGTATGGTGGCTTCCTTGGTGCTGGGCTCTACCTCCCCCGCCCTCATGTCCCTCCCTACACACCTCCACAGCAACAACAGACACCACCACGACAACAGCACTAACACCAATAACGACACCTTCACCGTCCTACCTGGAGATATCGCCGTTAACATTTCTGGCGCCTTCATTAACTTCCCCGTCATCTTTGAAAACGTTCCTGCCTCCACTGCCAAGGTACCCCCCGTCGTCAACGTTTCTGGTGCCAACGCCATTAATTTCCCTGGCGCCAACGACAATGCCAACGTCCCTGATGCCAGTGCCATACATTTCCCTGACGCCAACAACAACGTCCCAGCCACCACTACTAAGGTCCCTGTTACCATCGTCAACCTCCCTGCCTCCACGCTGAGTATTGGAGCCTTGGGAAATAATCATGATATTGCTGGAACGCGAAATGATATCGCCATCACCCCTGGTACTATTGAGTCACTAGGTGTTGTTAGACGAAGTAATGCTGAAATCACCTTAAACACCAGACCACCAGCCACTATTGTCACTCCGCCTGGCAGCACAGGAATCAGGAAGAGCAGGACCACAACAGCAGGGGTCCTCAGGTACCAGGAAATCCGGGAAGGCAGGAGTAATGCCAACGCAAAAGTCATTCGCGAGACGGAAGCCAAACCCAAAAACTACCGAAAGGAAGACGGGACGAATGACCACTCCGGAACTGGCCATGAGGAGAGGAGAGGAAGGAGTGAGAGAAATGAAAGGAGAAGAAGGAGTGAGAGAAACGAGGATGGCCATGACGAGAGGAGAGGCAGGAGTGAGAGGAATGAGGATGACAATGGTGAGAGGAGAGGAAGGAGTGAGAGGAACCAGGATGCCACAGGGGAGAGTGAGAGAAAAGACACATCTGAAGAAGACAACAAGGAGGGAGGTGATGATGCTAGGAGGGACGAAGCAATCGAAAGAGGAGACGAGGAGGAACCAGATAATGCGGAGGATACGAGCCAGGGTGCTAATGGGCGTGCGGATCAAGCGGATAACCACCCAGGGCAGCAAGGTGGGCCAGGAACTAGTACGATCGAGTGGCGGATTGACCAACATAGGATGGGTTCGAGCCGGCTGTGTCAAGGGGCGGCGTTCTTCACCAACTTTGTCACTTCAGCTTCCGCCATCACCGTCGCCGTCATCGCCCTCGACAGGTTCAGTTACTTCTGTGTCTTGTTTTAAATTCAACATAAAGACATAATTTTACTACAGTCTGTTTCTTTCCAGCTGATTGTAAATTGTCATGTCCCTATCTGGGTTACTTAGCTATTACGAAGATTTAGTAGCGAAATAATTACGAAAACTTATCAACAAGATGATGCACAAACACAGTAGTTTCATGTATGTCCATATATGATGGCTAGAGTAAACTGACAAAATGCATCATAATCTTCAGAGGGCTTACACTAACTTTACCCCTTCTTCAGGTACTTGGCCATCGTGCGGCCCATGGTGTACGGCCTGATGGTGACTGGTAATCGGTGTCTGGTGATGCTGGCTTGGTGTTGGATCCAGGCAGCTCTCACGGCTCTACCCCCGCTGCTAGGATGGTCCAAGTAAGACACCATCACCCAATTCCTTACAGACTAGTAACACACATAACAAAGCCACTCCAACAGCTTCCTCTCTCTCCAACGCACCTTCTCCTCTCTCGATACTCTTCGAAAAGTAGATACGAGGTGCCGTTGGAAAGACTTATCCCGCAATACCTTCACTTTACAGACTAATAAGTAATAACACACATAACAAAGCCACTCCAACAGCTTCCTCTCTTTCTAACACCCCTTCTTCCCTCTCAACAGTCTCAATACTTCATTAGATTGGTGTCCAGTATTCGATAAATGGATATACAGTATAATCGTAGTCATGTACTTAACCTTAAACTTTTTTGATGGTGTAATGGTTTGAGTGTTTAAGATCTATATATGGTAATCAGGTTCGAATCCCGGGTGGATCATATGCTTTCATTTATTTCATTGGGAGGTGTTTGGTGTTGGGAATGAAATAAATAAATTAGATTACCCAGCCACTTACCAGGAAGTTTATAAACCCTGTCCATCGATCTTCCATCATATTCAGTATATTGCGTTGTTTTCCATAAAGCCATTTCATGAACTAACGCCTGTCTTCTCCTAGGTATGAGTACCGAGGTCCTGATGGTCGGTGTGGGGTGGCGTGGGGTTCCTCGCCCTCGTATACAGCAGTCTGGGCTCTCTCGGTCTTCTTGGTGCCCGTCATCATTATGCTCGTCTCGTACTACTTCATTCTACAGGTGCAGTTTGGAATTGTATTTTATCTGGTACTGCTTTTTGAACCCCATTACAGAGAGGTACTTCTTCATTCTACCGGTGCAGTTTGGTATTGTATGCTATCTGGTATTGCCTTTTGAACTCCATTATAGAGAGGTGTCAATCTTTTGCTCATAAAGTATTGTTTATAGTGCATGATTATTCAACTTACGTAGAGTTATAAGAAAAATAGGGATAATGCCTGACATCATGATTATAATATTTAATCCAATTGGCAAGGTAGCATAGTCCTTCAGCCAACAGCAAGAACCCAAATAATAAAACTGATCAAGTTATTTGACTATTTTGAATGTTTACTTCTTGATTATATGCTAATTCCCTAAAGACTAAAGAAACAAAGATTTACCTAGAATTTTTTGTCTTTCCTAGGTCGCTCGTAATAAATGTCGTCGGATCCACGTGGGCCGAGTCCTTGGTGCCTCAGCCTCCTCCCCCCCCATCACCCCCGACCCTTCCTCCTCCATGTGTCTGGATGGCCCCACACTCACAGACCTTACTCAGACCACCTCCAACCTCGTCCACACCCACAGAGACCTTCTACAGACCCCTAGAGACCCTTTGCAGACCAGTTCCAATCTTATCCACGTGCCCAGAGATATGCAAACTAGTTCCCATTTCATCCACTCACCTAGAGACCTCATCCACACCCCTAGAGACCTCACCCTGACCAGTTCCAGCCTTGTACAGATGACTACGGACCTGACACACGCATCGGCAGACCTCACCCCAACACCCTCGGAGAACCCCCCAATCTTTCCCTTAGTGGCGAATGGGCTGCCTCTAAGCTCCAGATACGCCCAATTGGGAAACGGCATCGGTAACGGGATGGGCAACGGACACGAAAGCGGGGCGAACACGGAATCCAAATATAGCCTGCGTAGTGTCCTGGGCAGCGACTCGAGGAATGGCCTGCGTAACTTGCTTGGGAACGGAGCCAGTACAGGAAGCATCGTCGGGAACGGGAAACTCGGGGGCAATGCTCTGTGTCCCCCTCCCATGCTGGAGAGTCGAAGCCGCAGCATCACCGGCATGAATAAGGTGAGGCCTCGGGGAATGTGAAGGATACGGCGGGGAAAACTTGCTCTATGCTGGATTGGTGAACTCCTTATTCTCTCTGTCCTCCATTCTCTCTGAGCTTGATCCACTTTGTTTATATAATGTTCTCTTTATTCAGCAACCTTAGATATCAAATGCAGTATTTGTTTTTACAGTGGTTTTAAGTAAATTAATTGTATATATACAATATTCATATTCACTCAAGTAATGTGTTTGAAAAGATTTAAAAAAAAGGTAGATTTTGGGAAAACTACAAAAGTATTGTTACTTTTAAGTAGGCTATTTTTTCTTCAAGCTTAATCTGTGTACAAACTAGTAACATGTAAGTATATGGAATGATGGAATATATCAGTTACAAATTAAGTTAATTCAATCTTATAATGAGTCCAAGTCCAGCATAGATCAAGTTTTCTCATCATAGCTCTGGTTCCTGTGGTGCCATGTATAGTTTGGGGGTTACTCTGTTTGTGCTGTCATATGTCTTAACACTCGTCTGTGGTGATGGTTACCATGGGGTTACAGTAATAGGCTGTATTTGTTGTATCGTTGAGGTGTATTAATCATGTTGTATTAATAGGATGTATTATTCTTGTATCAATACATTTTGTAGCATAATATAATAACATAACACTAACAGCCCCAAGGTCCC
Organism: Paralithodes platypus; assembly: GCA_032716605.1. Classification (NCBI taxonomy): domain Eukaryota; kingdom Metazoa; phylum Arthropoda; class Malacostraca; order Decapoda; family Lithodidae; genus Paralithodes; species Paralithodes platypus. The sequence goes on along the minus strand of CM064530.1, from coordinate 3,397,580 downwards.
CAAGCAAGGCCAAGGCCATAAACAAGCGCCCCCACAGAACCCTCCCAGCTTTACCACTAAGAAAGCCTAGGTGACCAAAGCCGCTCCCAGGCGAGGGGCCGAGGAGGGTGTGGAAATGCCCGGGACACCAAAGCCCCACCCAGGGCCCTGTACCCCTTAACAATTATGAAGGGAAAGTTGCTAGTTTTGACGCTGACCATCCAACCCCCCACTTACACTCGCAAGCGAAAATACAAAATTTTCTCCTTCACTTCCACTCTGGATGATATTTATAGTTATTTTATATTGTTTTTGTTTACAAGACAGTATGAGTTGTTGAAATAAAGATGAAATGAACCTCATATTAGTACCTAGTATGTAGTTGTCACAATTACATGGAAAAGTGGCTCAGTTTTTGTTGATTTTCAGCATCTAAAACACCTTTTCATTAATTGTACACACACCCTCCCTCAACTAATGCACTAAGCACACTGTTATAAATATGGGTGGCAAGCAAGCTTAGAACCTCTTGGAAGCATCTGGCAACAAGCGGGGCTGGTTGGTGCAACTAACTCAGCTGGTACTACCAGGTACATTGGCCGCAGTGTAGGCCTTTTATACACAGGATGTATATGTGCGTTGGCCGCAGCGAAAGAGTCAAGTAACCCATAATGTATGCAGTTCCATTGAAGGACATCAAAACTAAGATGTAACTTAAAAAAAACACACACACACACACAATATGTTTATTATACAATTGTGCACAAAATGTCTTGGTACTTATAGACCTGTAACTTGTGGTGTGTCGTACCGTGTGTGAGAGGTGGATGTTGAATTACAGATGACTGAAACCAACCGACCGTACTGCGCTCCCAAGAAAAAGCTGGCGGACTTTGGACGCTCGCTATCCTTCAGCCAAGTGAGTAGCAACACTACTCAACATACCCTTTTGAGATCCTATGATGCGTTTCTGTTTTCTGGCTATCACTGAACGCTTTTATTCAGATTGAGAAGGGCATATGGAATTCAGAGGGCTGAATGAGATAGTCTTTTACTCTTTACCCTTTTAACTTTCATAGATCCTCCATAAGCTGTATAAAATCGTATAATGATAGCCAGAATAAACTGTCAAAACGCTGCATAATCCTCAAAGGGTTGTTGTCGCCACTGCAGTGATGTCACCACCTGTCCTAAGATAGCGCCAGTATGATTTCGTAGCACTTTCCAGCATCTCTCATAACTGTTTGACGTTGGTCAGAGCTTACTAGGCTCCAAATATGTAGGAAAAACTCTTCAACATTAACCTCTATATCTCACAAACGACTAGAGTAATAGAGCTAATATTTCTACCATTTGGGAAGGGTCAGCCAGGGAATAGGTGTGAAGATATACAGCCCAATTGCTCTAGCCCCTTTGGAGTTACAGAGGTTAGGGTTCAGGATTTCTGGCCTACCCATTTGGAACAGGGTATAGTGTACAGTTATTGCTTGCATAGAAGAACCAATATTTTCTAATAAATGTAATCGCCCTGCATCTTATACGCGAGAAGAATTTTTGTTTATATCACACTTTGTTTTGCTGGGAAGAGGTGTACGAGGGGTTCAACATCTTGGAGGTCTAGGGAGGAACTAAAATCCTCCCCTTAACCCTCTGAGTACAGTACCAGCGACGTGTGATACATATTATTCTACCTATATTTTAGACGATATTATACAGCTTAGGTTGGATCTATGGTAGTTAAAAGGGTTGGTTGAGATAGTTTGAAGCCTTATTATTGCTAGAGGTCCTTCCTAAGCTGAATAAAATCGTCTAGTAGTTGCCAGAATAGGATGAAAAGGGCGTCCCTGGTACTAAATGGGTTAAGGTGTAGCCTAGGCCTATTCTCTACGGTGGTAATTTAGTGCAGTGGCGACTTTATGCTGTTACACTACTTATTTACATTTATGTTTGTTTTGTATTACTTAGTGTATTGTTTTGTATTACTTAGTGTATTGTTTTGTGTGTTTGTGCTATGTGTGGTTTTGTTTATTGTTATACTGTATACTTAAATTAATTTTGTCTCCTTTTGTATACATTATGTTAATTTTCTAAGCTTAATATGGTACGGTAAATTGATTAGTGTTGTTTTATAGTGATAGCCTATTGTTTGAGAATGCAGATTCTTGCATTTATTTTGTATCACAATTTTGTTATTGAAATACTGATTATTGTGCATTATGCTTCCATATCATTTAGTAATTTAGTAAATCCATGATAGTATATTTATTTTCTTACCAAGTTTGGAGCTGTGATTTATATTGGAAATTATGGGATTTAAACTATATCATATATTTCCCCTATGTTTATTTTTCTGCCAGGCAAGGTGTTGGCTAAGAAATAGGAACAAAAATTAGGATTAATCTGCAAGAATATTATAGAGTCTGGGCTTGATATAAAGTGCAGGCTTGAGAATATTATAGAGTCTGGGCTTGATATAAAGTGCAGGCTTGAGAATATTATAGAGTCTGGGCTTGATATAGAGTGTAGGCTTGAGAATATTATAGAGTCTGGGCTTGATATAGAGTGCAGGCTTGAGAATATTATAGAGTCTGGGCTTGATATAGAGTGTAGGCTTGAGAATATTATAGAGTCGAGGCTTGATATAAAGTGTAGGCTTGAGAATATTATAGAGTCTGGGCTTGATATAGAGTGCAGGCTTGAGAGTGCCAGACCTATGAGAGTTCCGTATGGAGCTCAGTGGCCTGGTTAATCTGTTCTAGCCTACATAACTAAATAAAATCTGCAAGATATTTTAATCACTGGCTTTAATTGATATTCAGTATGTGAATTAACCAAAGAGGCTAATAGGTCCATTTGTTTGGAAGTGGGAGTATGAATTATTTTAGTTCTATTTTGTTTTCTGGAATGCAAATGCTAAAGTGTTTGGCTTCTTATATTCCGTTATCAGACAGGATTATATTCTTTGTCATAATGTTTTTACTGCCCAAACCTTTCATGCTTGTGCGAGATAATTGTGATATTTTCTTTTTAACATCTTGATGATCATGTGTTTTGACAGTATATTCTGGCTATCATTAAACGCTTATATAGCCTACAGCTTATAGGAAGGATCTGTGGGAATTAAAAGGGTAAGGACAGTCTCAATTAACCTTCTGACTTTCATCTACCCTTCCTAATCTAAACATAATCGTCTATTGATAGCCAGAATAAACTGCCAGAACGCGCCATGATAATCAAGGGGGTTGAATGCTCTGGCTTAATGAATATATTGCGTCTCGGGGGTTATGATATTTTGTTATATTATGATTGAGAGTTTTGATTACTGTTGCAATTTTCGACCAATGTAAAGAAAATGCCACCCAGACACCCTTCAAGATAATTATGTACATTTTTTGGTAGAAAAATGCCACGGCCAACCTGATAGATATTTAGTCCTCTTCTAAATATGTGCTGTCACTCATAAACATTTTTGGGCTTCACCTATTTCTATTTATGGAGGTATATTTCTGAAAACTAATTTATGAATATAATTTTATATATACTGTACAGTATACATAAATTTAACTTTAAATGTTATTTCTGTTCAGGCTCTGTCCCGAGTAGGCCACCCCCAGCTATGGGGTGTGTGCCTGAGTATATATATATATATATAATATTATATGTATATATATATATATATATATATATATATATATATACCGGTATATATATATATATATATACATATATATATATATATATATATATTATATAATTATATATATATATATATATATATAATTATATATATATATATATATACATATATATATATATATATATAATTATATATACATACATATATACAGCATACTACAAAACTACTGTATATATACAGTATAGTATATATTGAAAAGTAAGATCCTTTCAAAAATCAATCCAGATACTTATAATTGCTTAGAGAAAAACGTAGGGGATCCAAGATTCTATATAAGTGACTCTACGCCTTCATCCAGATAGCTATAATTGCATAGAGAAGAACATAGAGGGTCCACAAATGTTTATAAGTAACTGTACTCCTTCATCCAGATATACAGTAATTGCATAGAGAAAAACATATAGAGGATCCGCGAATGTTTATAAATAACTGTACTCCCTATTCACAGCAACAGACCCAGTGCGTGCGACCGTGCCTGCGTCGTGCCCAGAGCAGCCTGTCCGTGCGGCCGACCACCATCAGGAAGAAGTTCAGTCTGGCCTCTCGGAAACCCTCTTGGAGTTGGGAGGCTTCACCCGCTAAGGGATTTAGGTAAGAATTAATAACCCAATGCTGTACCCTTTTGTAGTACACATACATACACACAGAATACTGAGCTTTTCCATTCTACACACACACACACACACACACACGTTGTACTTGTTGTTCTTAAGGCGACGCTTATTAAATCGTTCTATTTTTTAGTTATTACTGAACCAAATTTAATGATATTTCACATGCATATACAGTCTGACCTGCCAATACGCGAGCTTTTAATACGCGATTCACCTTATACGCGAGGAGGGGGTCGAATCATACCCAAAACTTTCAAAACGCGTGATGTACCTTTAAAACGCGAATCCGGGGCCGATATAAGGGCAATTCCGGGGAGTTCAGCTAATACGCGAGGTCCCCCACCATTCCGCGCCAGTTACGTAGGCACGCAGGGCATTGTGGGATACGCCAGTCTACCCTCAGTCCACGCTCGCGCACCAGCTGTCCGACTCGTGTTGGACATTTACTGTTAATTTTAAGGTGAGTTTATTATTATTGTTATATTTTCTTATGATTTGGATGTTTATGTATACATATATGTACCTTTTGTGGCAATTGACGGAGATAAATAGGCCTAAAGTAGACAACTTGGAGTCAGTGCCGCCCATATAGATTTATTCCCATATAATACTCTATTGCTAATACGCGAATTTTCATTCCGCGCCCTCGCGTGTCGCCCATATTCTCGCGTATTGGCAGGCCAGACTGTACTCTGATCTATCCTCTAGCCCTTTTTTCAATTTTGTTCTGTGCGTCGCACCACACATCTCATAGTTACGACGGCTGCACGGACCTGTAGTTCACTTGGACTTGTTTGCTCATAAGACTCACCTAACATAAAGATGTGGCCCCAATATTTAGGAAAATGTTGTAGATAAGAAGCATATACGGGTTACTATTAATACACTATAAAATGTCAAACTCAGTAGGCTATAATATATAGTTAGCATTTAAAATGTGTATACCTCATCCTTTGTGTATTTCCCAGGACCGTGTGCGTGGTGGTGGGTACACACGTAGTAACCTGGGCACCGTACACAGCTCTGGCAGTCGTGGAAGCCATATTAGGACCACAGCGGGCAGACCTCATCCCACAGTGGGCTTCAGTACGTATATTACCTTCAGTATTACCATTAGCTACTATATTATTATTTTATCAATCTTTCCAGTGAGTGTAGAAGTAGCCTACCAGGGCATTGACTCATTGTGTGCCACTCCAACTGCCTGATTACGGGTTCGATACTGCATGCCTTTTGATAAGTTCACATTGCTGGCAGAAACTGCCCTTACAGCCAGGTGACTGGTGCATCAATGTAGGCTATACAGTAGGCTACCTGTGCTACTAGTTCGTCATTATTCTATCCAACTTCTTTCCACTGCGTGTAACTTAAAAAACTATATCCATATAATCCTGTGTGTATATCATAAACAGATACTAATAGTTTAATTAACTTTCCAGGTGACATCAACACTGCTACTGTTCACAGCGAGCATCTTTTACCCCATCGTGTACGGTCTCTACAACCGCAGCATCAGGAAGGAAGTAATGGCGTGTGTTTGTCCCGGGAGCAGCAGGGATCGCAGAAGAGGAAGCTGTCATCGCCGAGCCTCTACTCTGCACTCCAATACAGGTAAGAGAGATGGTCAACAGAAGAGTAATTGTAGCATATTATTGTACTTGGAAGGAAGTTGTCATTTATAGGGATCGCAGGAGAGAAAGCTTGTCATCGCCGAGCCTCTACCCTGCACTCCAATGCATAGGTAAAGAAGGACGATAGAAACCTTTCTCTCAAAACGCAATTCATGTGGTTTGTAGCATATTTAAAACTCTTTTTTTACCCCAGAGAAAATTTGAAAATCTAAGTTTAGTTACCCCTAACATCTTTAGGTTTCTATAGCTGGTGGTGTAAGAAAACAAATTTTAGACCACTAACTTATATAAAATTTCCAAATTCCACAAAAATAATATAACTGGTATTTAGTAATCTTCAGGTGTTTTTTTATAATATGTTATTGCCCAGTAATGGCTATAGGGAAATCAAGTCAGATATCTTGCATGACTGTTAAAGGTGAATTCCAGGGATGAAACTTATTCAAACTACAATGTCCATTGGGATCTGCTTGGTTTTAGGTACATGATACTGAAGAACTTTCATCAATTTGTTTTAACAACATAGAAATATAGCTTATCTAAGTTATTTTATGTGGCGCGAACTGGCGTGTTTACCATGACGTCATTTTGTGCAATGGCGGGAACTCTTGACATGGGAAATGGGTGAATCTGTGTGTTTTTTTATGTGAGAAACTCTAATAATTTGTATGCATGTTTACAGCTCAACATATGGCTTCACCACTGTCTGGTCAAGAGACCGCGATATATAAATTGAACAGAAAACGATATTATCATTACGAAATAGGCCTTAGAACCGACCTGCCTCAACTTTGGACCAGGCTAAAACACTCACAACCACTGGCTATATGTTTATTGTTGGCGAGATGGGATTATTTCTTGATGTGCACCACATCTTCAGGACGTTGTTCGATCGTTTGCAGAGCTTGAGTATTGAATTGAAAGACATTAATTACGAAAAACAGGCCGGACAGTCCAGGACTACATATCTTGTTTACAAACTAGGCTCTCCATACAATGGCGTCAATCCCGAGCCGTTGAATTGGTCCAGCTGATCGCCGAGTTGCCAACGACATTATATACTAATATTTTGTTCTGGAGTTTAATGGAATTATATCGATATTGCCCATATAGGCTACATATTACGGTATATTCATGCCAAGTTATGACCCTGCATTAATCTTAGTTTTTTCGTTCATCCCTGTAGTTCACCTTGGGAGCAGGTCTTTCCCGCCCTCAGACCATTCCGACTAGAAGATCCCGCCCGCTTAGCTAGGTCCTTCCCGTCCGAATGTTGTGGGCGGGAAGAGCCAAACAATCTATCTTTCCTTGGCTGATTCCGCCCTCCAAGATTAGACCGTCCCGCCCATTTGTATGGTTCACACAACCTCAGCTGATCTTGCCTAAATGTGCGATGCAAAAGCCTGTAACCTTGAAATTCGTGATTGCATTATATATTTTGTCTTATGAGGCAATTTTACTCAGATAAGGAAGGTTATTCGAGACAGTCTTAAGCATTTCAACTATCACAGATCCTTCCTAAGCTGTATGAGATCGTCTAATGACAGCCGGAATTAATAAAAAGGTGACATAAACCTCAAGGGGTAATGTCACGTTTTCATGATCACTCCATTATTCGCTACTCTATTTGCAAAGTAACTGATTTCTATAAACATGGGAAATATGCTAATCACCATCGGCTGAAAATGGACAATTGGCAAATTAATTGGTTGTGATTTTTCCTATTAATGGGCGTGTTTTAGTCTGATCGTCATATATATATACACAAGGTTAGATACAATCACAAATTTCAAGGCTACAGGCTTTTTCATTGCACATTTAGGCAAGCACAGTTTAAGGTATACGCAAACCTTACAAATGGGCCGGACGGTCTAATCTTAAAAGGCGGAATCAGCCAAGGAAGGATTGACGTTTGGCTCTTCCCGCCCACAACATTAGGGCGGGAAGGACCTAGCTAAGCGGGCGGGATCTTCTAGTCAGAATGGTCTGAGGGCGGAATAGTCAGTAAGCCGTTCACCTTTAACCCTTTCAAGATCCATCAATCCGAGTATGCAATTTGTATCTGTTTTCAGGCTATTATTGGACAATTTTATTTAGAATAGGAAGGGTATATTGAAGTCAGAGTATAGGAATCGGTTTTTACACCATACCCGAAAGAGGATTTATGGAGCTCCGATCTTACTCTCAACCATCTGAACAATTTTACCAGCACACCTAAACTTTGTTAGATGCGGGAATAGCCTCCCGAAAATATCATGCCCTGGTGGGGGCACGAACTCTCGACCCTTGGGTTGTGAGGCAGACACCTTACCAGTTAGACCAATAGAGATATCCCACTTGGCCTGGTCGGCTCAGGGTATTTCCGCATCCGATCTGTTATAGGCTAGCGGCTAGCCTAAACAGATCGGATGCGGAAATACCCTGAAAAAACGATTCCTACAAGAGGGTTAACTGAGATAGTCTTTTCACTTTTAATTCCCACAAATCTTTCCTAAGCTGTATAAAATTGTCTAATGATAGACAGAATAAACTATCAAAATGCGTCCTAATCCTCAAGGGGATTATTATTTCAACTTTTACTATAAATTTAGGATCTATTTATTATATGTAATTTGTGTATTATAGCCATGGTAACCCAGACTATTTGACAACAGGGAGCGTACTGGACTTCTCATCACTCCGACACCGGGATGACGACCAACTTCGTCACCAGGAGTCAGTGTCGGCGCTGGGCATCCTCGGTAACCCGGGACAGATCAAGACCATCTCCGGTGCCCTGGCTGCCCCCGCCCTGCCCGCCCTGCCGCCCCTCCTACAGATGGCAGAGTACACCGGTCTGTCAACAAGGGGCTATGACCTCAACGCCAGGAAGCCATCGCAAGACTCGGGTAGGATATTTTGATCAACAGTATTACATGTCTTACTCTAATTTCAATCCACTTTTTCTTCAGGGATGATAATTTGATAGGCCATGTTCTAACAGTTTCAGATTTGTTCCCCCTATGTGCATGAAGGAGACAAAATGCAAATCTGCTTATAACAAGTGTCTCCTCCAAAGTTGAAATTAAGAGTGAGAGAGACAAACTGAACTTCTTTTTTTACTATAACATTGGAAAGAAGAAGTGGTGTGCTTGTTTAGTGTAGTGAAATGGATAAGAGGAGGTGGTGTTTGCGAGAGCTGACTGGATTACCCTCTGTGTAGGTGAGTCACAAGCAGAAACTTATTTAGATCAGCTTATTTCTAACAATTCTATATGTCTCACTCTAATTTTGATCCATTTTTTCTTAAGGTATGACATTTTGATAGGCCATGTTCTAACTGTTTCAGATTTCTCACTCTAGATTTTAACCCAGATATTGTGTAGAAGTAGAGAGCAGTTGGCTAAATTTTGGATTAGAGTGTATTTTAGGTTGAAAATATTAAGAACTGTGCTTGATTTATTGTACAAATCACAGTGTAGCATAGGCTACAGCACCTCACTTTAACTTTGATTGAGGCTATGATATCAATGATGGAAATCTGTACAAAACTCGGGATACAGACGAGGGTGACTACATGTTGTTGTTTTTTTGTATATCTTGGGAATAAAGAGCAACATTATAATATGAATATTTATTGTGGAAGCAGATTGTGTTATTGGCTAAAGGAAGTGAAGAAAAGTAGAGTGAGTGTGTGTGTGTTTTCTTGTGAAGGTGCTTATAATTCACAGAACATGAATAGGAAGACATTTCTCAAACGCAGGCTTCTTGTTATTTACTATTTACAGAACATTATAATAAGGTCCTATTGGGGAGAATGTTCAGTTGGTCAAATAAGTTATGACACAGTTGCCCTCTTTGTATTGTTATAATGTCTGCCAGATGTTGATTATGGTATGTAAAGCTGGCAGATGCTTCATGCCATGTTCTTATGAAAAGGAGATTTATATTTATTTGTTTATTTATTATTATATTTTTAGTTTCGTCCCTAGATCTCCATCGAGCATAAAACTTTGCCCCTATGACCCCATCTTTGAAAATTTATTTGTGCATTCTTTGTTAGAAAAATGCCCTGTCAAAAGTCGGTTCCTTCAAAATTGCAGGTTCGCTGTCGCTGGCTAGGAGAAATTTGACTCCTAAATGGCACGAAAGGTCTATTAACCCCTACTGTACCAGAGGGTATTACTATAAATGTAATCTCCAGTAGGCTACCAAGCATTGTGGCCAAAATGGCTTCAAAGGCGAGAGAGAGCATCCTCTCACCCCGAAAGCTGGACGAGTACTGAGCCAGCTCGCCCGTGGGACCTTAGATACACTCTGAGAAGTGTTGCCAAGGTCTCAAAGCAGTGTTTACAAGTCATGGTGACAGGTACCGCTCGGTACAAGGACCGCATACTGTATTACTGACGGACGTCGGACGTCGCTGGTACTGGCGAGTGACTTTTTTACTGACAGACAACGAACGTCCGTCACTGGGACAGTAGGTGTTAATCACCAAAATAATGGGCAAATGTCTTCGAACCTCAAAACTAATGGGGCTAAACATGAGGGAGAAGGAGGTCAAGAACACACCCCCCCCCCCCCCCTTAGAAGGTAGGCTACTTATCCCTGCTATATACATTACTAATTTGGCCAACTGTTCACAAACCCATTTAACCTAAATGATATATTGACACACTGCTGGGGATCAATGCTTTTATTCTCTGTAACCCTTTCTGTGTGTGTGGCATTAACCCCTTGCAGGATTAGGGTGCATTTTGAAGGTTTATTCTGGATATCATTAGACGTTTTTATTCCCTCTCCCGTACGGCGAGTAGGAGTCCCCCGCCTTTCAACACTAATCCTTCCTAAGCTGTATACAATCGTCTAATGGTATGTATGTATGTATGTATGTACATACTCAGGCACATACCCCATTGCTGGGGGTGGCTGACTCGAGACAGAGCCCGAACAAAAACCTGTAAAGTTCAAATTCTTAGGGTCCAGGACCACTTTCGCATTCCTTTGCCCCTATCTCTGTCTTGTTGAGTAGCCAGAATAAACTGCCAAAAAGCAGCATAATCTTCAGGGGATTACATTATTTGTACTTTTCACATTTATATTATATCTAATTTGTTTATTTTGGTAATGTTTATTACACTAATAATTAACCCTCAGAAGATTATGGCACGTTATAACAATTTATTCTGGCTATTATTAGACGATTTTATTACAATTTGGGAAGGATCTGTGGGAATTATTAGAGTAAAGACTATCTCAATTAACCCTCTGACTTCCATATACCCTTCGATTTTATACAATTTAGGAAGGATCTGTGGGAATTATTAGAGTAAAGACTATCTCAATTAACCCTCTGACTTCCATATACCCTTCGCCAATTAATAATATCATCTAATAGTAGCCAGAAAACAGAAAAGCAGTGCATCACCGTATCTTTGAAGGGTTATGCAAAACTTAAAATGTGTGAACGGTAGTAGGCTATATATTCAGTACATTTTGGAAATTCTTAAACACAAAAATGGTTAATGCTTATATCTTCTACACTGCTATCTATAAAATAAATTACTGTACAGTACTGTACTGTAGTTATCTTGACAACAGTTTTGAGATATGTTTTTGTAGAAATAAACAGTAACAATCTCTTTCACAGATATATACTCTAAGATGGTGTTGACGATGCAGGAAAATAATTGCATAGTGAAATCTTTGTATACCTGTACAAAGATTTCACTATGCCATTTGTTTTCAAGATTTTTGTTGTCAATTTGTGTTCATGTATACTGTACAGTCAACTTTGCCTGAAGCAAATGCCGCAGGCCGTGGCATGGTCAATAGTGCGTCTGACTGCTGATCAAAGGATCTGCAGTTCAATCCCACCCCGTGCCATTGGTAGACGTCAAGAGTTTGGCCACTCAGGTCTAGCGATTTGTGACAAATGTCCAGTAAAGTCCTTGTAAAAAGGGTACGCCCTAGCCCTGTCAATCAAGGGAATGTACAGCGTTAAAAAGTACATCATCATCATTAAATATGAGTAACAAATATGCAAACAGTAATTGACATGCTGTATTGTAACCAATAGGGTTGGAGGTATTGCCATCTGTGCATTCATTAGTAACGAAGTGGGAAAAGTTAACTTAGAATGCACCTCTACCACCTACTTTAACAAAAAACATATCTACAACAACATATCTCTACTATCATCTGTTTCAGACTTGCATAGCATGTGGAAAACCTTCTTCTTTCCCAAACAGTACCATATTTCGAGCTTGGTCTATGACAATTTCAGATTGCTGCTCGTATGAGCCATCGCCGGCAATGGCTTTGCGAGCTGGGCAGGAAGGTACGTCAGGTGTGTCCCTCACTCCTGTCTCGCTGCATCGCCTTGTGACTGTTTTACATTTTCTTTTATGCCAGTTTGTTGCCTGTGTTTTTAATTTAATTTCCCTTCAGCCTGATGTATATTTTGTCTGATGTTGCATTTTTGGATAGATTATAGTTTGTTATTTTCCAGCTGATGGTAAATTGCTATCTGGCCATCCTCATTACTCGGCTGTTACCAAGATATTGTTGCCAAATATGTTGCTAGTTATGAAAACTTGGCACTAATATGACGCAGAGACATAGTAGTATCATATTTATCCATTAAGAATTGAGAAATCAGATGCTAATGGATTCAATTTACCATCAGCTGAAAAGGAACAGACTGTTTAGTACAGTACTACAAATCTGCTACTCTCATATGTTACTGTACAATATACATGTAGCCTATGTGTTTGAGTATGCTTGTACAGTTCAGGTAGCCTACGCATATGGAACCAGATTAACTTGCTCATGTAGTAATGTACACCCTATGTGGTGGATTGTGTTCTTTTATTTCAAATTTTATTTTATTAAGCGTTGTTTCCACATAGCGATTTTGAATAGTTCCTTTGCGTTTATTGTGTGTTGTCCCAGTTTTGGTTTGTTTATTTTGCAAGTTTTACATTATAATACAGTACTGTATATAGCCATATGTTACTGTATATATCCATATGTGACTGTATATATCCATATGTGACTGTATATATCCATATGTTACTGTATATATCCATATGTTACTCATTAGAATAGAGTTGTTTTTGTTGGATGTGGTCTCCGTCGGAATCCAATAGCGCAGTAGAGTAGTACAGTGTGTAGTACAATAGTAATAGAATAGTACAGTATGTAGTACAATAGTAATAGAATAGTACAGTATGTAGTACAATAGTAATAGAATAGTTTAACCATATCACCGAGTCGTCTGAAGAACCTCTCACAAGGCTGGTACTAATGCATAGTGTACAGTTACAGTATGTGTATTGCTGATATAATCTTCTATAGTTAACATATGTCCAAGAAACATATCTCCTTATGCAGCAAAGGGGGTTTCTTTCATTTATCCGCTACTCCAACCCAACACCACTTTCACTCGTACACCTCTCAACTCCATCCTTCCACCTCACTCTCGGTGTGCCTGTTCCTCTCTGCCCTTCCACCTCATTCTCTCTCTTATACTCTCATGAGGGCCTGTCACACATTCACGATCTCAATAGCGATTATTGTCGAACAAGGGACCGCAGGCATGTTGTATATTCTAAGGCAATGCCAAGGTGCCATGAATGAGTCGGGATGGGCCACAAAGGCAGGACAAAAATTCAAGCATACTTGAAATTTTCAGAGCAGGTCGGCGAGCTCGAACAATATGGCGGAAACTAGGGTCCAGAGTAACCCTGGCGGAAACCTTGGCTGGCCCGCAGGTGCGTCTGCGGCATGTCGTTTGCAGGTGCAGGCAACCGCAGGCACGATGGAGGCAATCGGCAGCATTCTGAGTTTGAATTTGGCACTACGTCTGCCGTCGACATGCCAGCGGCAATTGTACGCACGTCTGGCATTACAGTGGCTTCCGCTGATGTAGTACGCCGCTAATCCTGTACAAACACGCAGGCTTGGCACCTTTGTTAATACATTACCGCAGTATGCTACAAGACACCGTAGGCATGGCTGCGGTGTGTTGCAGATGTAGCCGTAGTGTGTATCGGCGGTGGGTGGCAGCGGGCTAGCAACAGATGCACTGTACTGTACTGTACATGCATTTGCGGTTATACCAACAGTGCACCTGCGACGCACCTGTGGTGACTGCAGGAATGCCTACGGCAATCTTGTCATATCCCATTTTTGGCACATACCCTTGCATGACGGCATTCATGACGCAGGGGCACCATCCCTCCCCGCTGGTACGTCGCCGGGGCTCCTGTGGCAATCGTAATTGGCATGCCTATCGTCATTATTTCAGATAAAATGGAGAGGAATCCATAGGATTTCCCATGTGCATCAGCTCTCTGGCGCATTATCCAGGTTGCAATCACAGTTTGTGAATGTATGACAGGGCCTTTAATTAGTCATTCTCTCGCTCCCCATACGTTCCACATGACTGAACCTTTATATGCATGCATATTTCTTTTCTTTTTGTGTTTATAGTGTATTACTGTATATATATTTACAGTTGTTGTTGTTGTTGTTCCCCAGGCTGTCTGGCCGAACAGCCCCAAGGTCTCGAGCAAGGCCAAGGCCATAAACGAGCGCCCCCCCAAAAAATCCTCCCTGCTTACCCCTAATAAAGCCCGGGTAACCGAAGCCACTCCAAGGCAGGGAGCTGAGGAGGGTGCGGAAACGCCCGGGAAACCAAAGCCCCACCCAAGGCCCTGTGCCCCTCAGCAATTATGAAGGGAAAGTTGAGGGGTAAGGGAAAAATGTGACACTTTGGCTCCCAATCTGCCAACTTCTAGGTTGGCAGTAGGGAGGTCAATCCACGGAAAAGACGCCGCCACTTGAGATCTAGAAGATATATAAGTAAAAGGAACAGTCAGAGTAAGCTATGGGTATGGCAGAGATCGCTCAGTTCTCACTCGGATAGACCAGCCCATCACCACATGACTAGAACCCAATCCTCTCGGCATCAGCTAGGAAAGGCCCTAGAAAGCCGCCTTTGGCGGGGGGATAGCTCCCCTATTTCAACTCCTTTCGGGGTTGGGCACCCGCCCAATAATATAAAGATGCTAAGCTAAAGTTAAGAGTTGGTGGTTCGAACAAGAGACTCGGGGTTCAGAGTTCACACCGCTCCAGACAGGCCAGACAGCATCTTATATATTTACAGTTCCAGGCTAAGGCACAGTATTCTGATGTCTCAAGAACTTTTATTATAAGTCTTACTATGTAATACTGTAGCATATATAGGAGAGTTTTGTTCTTACTGAATCCCCTTCTCCCTCATGCTTAGCCCCATTAGTTTGAGATTTGATGATGTTTGCCCCGTTAGTTTGGTGATCTTAAGACCTTGTTTATAGTTTTGTAAGGTAAATGAAAGAGTTTTCATATTTGCTGCAGTGTTATTTGAATTTATGTCATACAGGGGAGATGATAAAAGCCTCAGGGGAGACTGGTGTAAACTTAGTTACTGAGTTGATAAACACCATTATTAAGGATGAGAAAATCCCAGAGGATTGGCTCAAAAGTGTGATAGTGAATATATACAAAGGAAAAGGGGATGCGCTAGATAAAGGAAATTATAGGGGCCTGAAAATGCTTGACCAAATCATGAAGGTCTGTGAGAGAGTCCTTGAGGGTTTGATCAGGCAAAGCATCTCTATTGATGATATGCAGTTTGGTTTTATGCCAGGACGGGGTACAACCGATGCTATCTTCATAGTCAGGCAGATACAGGAAAGATACTTATTAAAAGGCAAGGATCTTTACTTTGTGTTTGTAGACCTGGAGAAGGCCTTTGATAGGGTGCCTAGAGATGTTGTGCAGTGGGCTATGAGGAAACTTGGTGTGGAAGAGTGGCTGGTGCGTGTGATAATGAAGATGTATGAGGATTCGCGAAGTGCGGTGAGGGTGAAGGGTGTACTGAGTGATGAGTTCGCAGTCCATGTTGGAGTCCATCAGGGTTCAGTGTTAAGCCCCCTCCTCTTTATTATGGTCTTGGAGGCACTGTCTAGAGTTTTTAGAGGCGGACTCCCGTTGGAACTGTTTTATGCAGACGATTTAGTCCTAATAGCTGACAGTATGCAAGATGCTGAGGCCAAATTCAGAGAGTGGAAAGAGGGCATGGCGAGCAAGGGTTTAAGAGTCAATATTAACAAAACCAAAATTATGCATTGTAGATTGAGACGAGGCAATGTGGAAAAGAGCGGTGCATACCCATGTGCAGTGTGTGGAAAGGGAGTGGGCGCTAACTCAATTCAATGTAGCATCTGTCGATGTTGGGTACACCATGGGAGTAAGAACTGTAGTAGAATAAAGGGACCCCTGCCGAAGGATAAGTCAGAAATAGAGAAATTTGAGTGCGTAGTGTGCAAAGGCAAGCTTGTGTTAGGTGATGATCCTGTGGCTGTGAATTTTGGAAATGCGTCTTTGGAGCTGGTGAACAAGTTTTGTTACCTAGGAGATACCATCTCTGCCGGTGGTGGGGCCGAGGCTGCCACTGTTGCTAGAATTAGGTGTAGCTGGGGGAAGTTCAGAGAACTGATGCCAATCCTGACCATGAAAAGAATGCCTCTCCCCCTGAAGGGAAAGGTGTATGCCTCATGTGTTAGAAGTGCAATGACGTATGCCTCAGAAACATGGGCCGTTAAAGTAGAGGATGTCAACAGAATGGAGCGTAATGAGATGAGAATGGTGAGATGGATGTGTGGGGCCAGGCTACAGGATAGAATAACAAATGTTGAGCTGAGGAGACGTTTAGGTATAAAGAGTATTAGCGAGGTGATGCGTACAAGTAGACTGGGATGGTATGGACATGTGGAGAGAATGGATGAACAAAATTGGGTGAAAAAATGCAGGTCTGTGATTGTGGAGGGAGCTGCACCAAGGGGTGGACCGAGGAAGACCTGGGATCGGACTATACGTGCCGATCTCAAATCCAAGTACTTGACAAGTGAAGCAGCCCTTAACAGGGTTGCCTGGAATGCCGCCATTAGGACAAGAGACTGAAACTGCACTTATGTGTGGAACACTCAGTCTTAAAATGTTATGTATGTATGTATGTATGTACATCAATAAACCATAATACTATAAACTAACTCTTGAAGGTGGCTAAAGCAAGGTAGGCTGTCCCAAAACTTGTCTGTACTCCATCTGTTTATAATTGTACAATGTTTGGTGGTAGTGGTGGTAGTGCATGCTCTGGTCTGCATTTAGTGGTTTTGTTTTAGTGACCCATCCCACTAACCACAAAAATAAATTAAAATTATGCCATCATGCTGAATAGGTCAAGGATTGTCAATGCTCTCATTAGGCTTCAGTGACTTTATATCATCTGTAAATATTTAACCCCTTCAACATAATGATGTCTTTTTACCTATTCTTCTGGTTAAAGTTAGACGATTTTAAGCAGTTCAAGATGGGCCTATGTTATTAACCCTTTCACGCATTTATGACGCAGAGGTTGCCAGATTAACAATAAAAAATAGAGTTCTCTCACTCTTCACCTCTCCAAAATTAGTTTTGGGATGGATGTAGTTACTGGGTGTATCACTACCGACATACAACATAAATCATCTATAAATACTTATAATAAAATAAATACTTATAAATCTATAATACTAGGTTAGGTTAGGTTAGGTTAGGTTGTTTGGTTAGGGTAATGTATTTTTGTATCCAAAGGCAGTCAAAATAGACGGGAACATGATGGTGAGCGTCCGCGTAGTGTAAACAAGACGGGCGGTACACCTGGTAACTACATTCTTGCCTTAGTTTTTTGCCCACAGCTAACTCAAAGACAACTGCAGAGGTTGAAGTAACTAAACTAAAGGTTTCTAAATACCCCTGATGGTAACAAAGGCTTTAACGTATCCCCAATAGGCTCAAAATTGCGTCATATGTCGGAGAGGGTCAAGAGGATTTATTGAGATGGTATTTACCCCATTAAGTCCTAGCTAGATCAAATCTTTGAATGGTAACAAAAATAAGATGAAAATTACATCATCGTGCTGAAGGGGTTAATGACAGGATGTGTATAGTACAGTCTATTCAGTATAATTAAGCAAACAATCTTGACCACCATCCTCTATAACTCAAATAATACTAGAGCAATCAAGCTATTTTCTCTACCAGTTGGATAAAAGTCAGCCAGAGAATAGGGGATGGAAACTTGCAGCCCATTTGCTCTATCCCTTTTTGAGTTACAGAGGTTAGGGGTCAAGATGTCTGGCCTAATATTAGTGAACAGATTAATATGTATTTATTTTGTTATTATTGTATCAAATAGGATGAACAGAAGAAGGAAATGCTGGAGAGAGAGTAAGAAGAGGAAGGAAAAGGGGAAATTATAGAAATGGGAGGGAGAAGAAGGAAAGGCTATACCCTGTTCAAAGTAGGTAGGCCAGAAATCGTGAACCATAACCTCTATAACTCAAGAAATGCTAGAGGAAATGGGCTTTAAATTCCCGAACCTATTCCCTGGCTGACCCTTCCCAAATGGTAGAATTATTAGCTTGATTACTCCAGTCATTTGTGAGTTATAGAGGTTAATGTTCAAGAGTTTTGGCATACTTATTTGGAACAGGGTATGGGATGGAAATTTGCTTCTCTGTACTAAATCACCACTAGGGCTGAGCAGACTCCAGAAACAAGCCTTTTAGTTATGTTATGCTGTATGTGTTGTTCTTATGTAATTATGGAACTTGCAGGTGCAGTGATGAGCAGTGTTGACGACCCCGACTCAGATATGGAGATGCCAACGCTGATCCCCCAACATTACCACCACCACCATCATCATCAGCCCGGCCGCCGAGTCTCCGCTCCCAGCATACTGGACACGGTCTCCGAACACCCCATAGTCACGGAGACTATGTTCCATGCCGATAGTAGTATTAGTAGTGATAGTAGACATAGTAGGAGTAGGTCGCCATTTGCGCAGCAGAGGAAGCTCCCCATAATGCCCCTCTCGCCGCACTTACTCGGTGCTGTGCGGAGAAAAGCAAGGGTTCAACGTTCTCGCAGCCTGGAGAAGCTGCCCCAGGAGAAAGGAAGAACGGAAACAGACTCCTTGGTTGTTAGTAAAGCAGCGACGCAATCCTTACGTAAAAAATATCCTCAGGTGCATAGAGATACTGGTAGTGGACATTTGGGATGCGAACGAATACAGCGACGGAAAGGTTCAGTATCCATATTAAAAGTGGTGGCTATTCCCGAGGACAGTGGGGTGGCAGGGGAAGCGGGAGAGGTCCCTGACTCTGGCCGGGGTAGTATGGACAGCGGGGGGGACATAGGGGGTAAGTCTCGGGCGCACCAGCAGATCAGCATCGACGAGGGTATCGGCTCAGAGTGTCTGGTGGAGGAGGACGCTGTTTCTCAAGTGTGACATTAATGGTAATAAAGATTAAA
This sequence comes from Paralithodes platypus, assembly GCA_032716605.1. Lineage (NCBI taxonomy): Eukaryota > Metazoa > Arthropoda > Malacostraca > Decapoda > Lithodidae > Paralithodes > Paralithodes platypus. Next base: position 3,378,276 of record CM064530.1, on the reverse strand, counting down.
GCGTGATTGCAAAGAAAAATATATGTCGAGTTTGGAATGTGGGCTATGTACTGTAAACGTGGTTCTTCCTATATATCGATGAGGGCTTTGGTTCCGAGTGTCTGGTGGAGAAGGACGCTGTTTCTCAAGTGTGATATTGAAGATAACAGAGGTTAAAGTTATTTTACTCAACTGTGACTGTCAAGAAAATAAATGCTAGTGTGATATCATGAAACTTAAAGGTCGGTTTTGAGATACAGGCTATGACGTCTGTTTATCTCAGGCTATACATCATATTCCAATCAATTAACGAGAACATCGACTGCTTCGAGAGGATGGTGTTCTTCAAAGCTGGAAGTTAATATACCGATCAAGACAAATACAGGGAAAATAGGAGTTGCAAGCTATGTGAGTCTGCTCATCTCTTTCCCTTTATATTTTTTCTAATCAATCGACAAGAACATCAGTTCTAAGTGTATGGTCGAAGAATATGCGTTTTCAAGAGTGACAATCGAGGTGTGATATTAGAAAAATTAAAGGTCGATCGAGAGTGCTAGGCTATGTGGCGTGTTCATCTCTGGCCATTCATAATTTTTCCAACCAACCGATTAGTAGTGGAGTAGGTAGCAAAGCCATTCCTTGTGTGTTTCCAAAATAGAAACACCCTTGAATTTATACATGTGTGTTTATCTCTGGAGACATATATTCCAACCATTTGCTTTGTATATCATTTCAGTGAGTAGAGGATGTTGGTGGACTGTCGTTCCTTGTGTGCGTGCAAGGGATGTACAGTAATTCCTCTCTTAAAGTTATAGTTACGTTCCTGAAACTCGCGACTTTAAAGAAAACCACTTTAATTATTATAATTGGTTGTCAGTGATATGTGGAATAGGCCAAAAAGTTGTATAATTTGTAGCTACATACACACACTGGACTCCACACAACTAAACCTGTGGTGAACCAAACAACTCTAGTATGAAAACTAATTTTGAAAAGAAAAAATAGAACAAAATACTTACAAAATATAAGAAGGCGCTAGTGCCTATCATGTTGTATTCATCTTTTTCTGAGAACATGATATATTATCCATTTATGGTGCAAGTACAATCAGTCCTGTACTAGTATACAGTACAGTATACAGTCCTGTACTAGTATACAGTACAGTATACAGTCCTGTACTAGTATACAGTACAGTATACAGTCCTGTACTAGTATACAGTACAGTATACAAAACTGGAACAGAAATTGTAAATATTCATAGAACAAAGTACTGTATATGATCCACAAAATATACCTTGGAGTAAGTACTAAGTACTAAGTACTGTATATTAGAGTTACTGAACTTACTGGTATACTGATAAACTAACGTGTACGGTAACTCTTTTTTTATACTGGCTTCACTTGTATTCTGCTCTCTGGTTTGGATAAGCTGGTCCAAATCATCATAAGTAGTTGTGGTTATTAATTCTAGATACTGTACTCGGCGACTTGACCCTTTTAAGTACCGTACTGATTACAAAAACAAATCCTGTTTCTTCTCCCATACATATATACATATTTCCTTGATACCAAATTGTATTTAATGGGATGCTAGTTCTTTCAGAATTTTGTTATCTTCAAAGATCTGTTAAGGTTAAATTATTACCCCTAATAAGTCCAATATAAGAACCTTGTAAACTCCACGAAGCTGTTTATTTGTGTCCAGTGAACTAGAGACATTTTAAACCTTTTAACACAATGACATTATTTTTGTCTCATTCTGGTTATCATTAGCCAATTTTTGTAAGCATATAATCTACCTCTAGGCCTTAAAGGGATAAATACAATCTCCATAAACCTCTGAATAACATGGGACCTTCTTAAACTACAGATTTTTTTTTCTTCTTATTTTTAAGACCCAGTGGAGGACCAAATTCAGCTTTTGTGATGCACCAAGAGTGTAGGCTACTATCGACGGCAAAAGTCCTCTCGCCTCCCCTGCCAAGCAGCTCTAACCCTTTTTCTCTCCCCTCGCCCTACGCCTTCGCAACCACACCCCTGCCAAACAGCTCTACTCCTTCTCTTCCCCCATCACCCTACGCCCTCACAACCACATCCCTGCCAAACAGCTCTAACCCCTTCTCTTCACATCTACACCCCTCACAGTTTGCCATCTGGCGGTAGAAATGTGCACGTCTTGTACACATAATATTTTCGAGTCTATGAATATCGCAGGTCACAGTGAGGCAGGAGAGGCGATAGGACTTTTCCGCCGATTGTGCACGTGTATCGAGATAGATTTTTTTTATAGAAATCGGTTTTATTGTAAAGACACAACAGTTTAGACTCCTCTGGCGTCCTCTTCATTAAATTAAAATGTAAAACTTGGAGTTTCCATGTGAGGATTCTTTCTTGAAGACTGGTACTGTGAATAGGCACTCAACGTCTTAAGCTTAAGTAATTTTTGTGTGGTAATTAGAAGTGTATACAGTAGTTGGCATCTGAAAGAGTTAATGGTGAGTATTTATATTTGATGAAAGATTTTGTGCAGCAAGATCCAGGCATTTGCCAGAATTAAGAGTGCATAACTAATGATAATGTCTATAAGTCAGAACTCAATTTTTGTAATGCTTCCATAGTGTTGTAGGCTTCCTTGTAAAGTGCATGTTGGTGTTCTCAAGATAATATTTTTGTGTCGTAAGCCGTAGAATAGTAGATATTAGAAGAGGCGTACATTGGGCAGCATTCTCAAGTCACCACACTACATTCTTCCCGATAGTAATTACGTTCTATAGTATTTACGAGGTCTATGAGCAGGGTGTCAAACCAGGTCAATTTTGTTTTAAGACTTGAATGAATAAGAGGTGGAATAGAGGAAAGGAAAATTAACATGAAACTGCATTGTTTTGGCCAATTTATCACTTCCAAAGACATGATGTGAACTGTAGACCATATTTATCACTTCCAAAGACATGATGTGAACTGTAGACCATATTTATCACTTCCAAAGACATGATGTGAACTGTAGACCATATTTTCAACTTTACATAAACCATAATTTAAAATGTAAAACTTGCAAACTAAACAAACCAAAATTGGGACAAGGACAATATAAAGTCAAATTAAATTATCAAAATCGCTATGTGGAAACAACGTTTACTAAAATGAAAATTATTAAATAAAAGAACACAATCCACCACATAGGGTGTACATTACTACATGAGCAAGTTAATCTGTTTCCCAAGCAAACTAATCGCACATATAACAACGCACTATCGTCACGTTAAAGGAAGTAGTCAAGTTTGGGAAGTCCGGGACGTTCTGGCAAATTTTACTAAACTACAGTAATGGATTAATTTCACTCCCAACACCAAATACCTCACAATGAAATTAGTGAAAGCATGTGATCTTCTCGGGATTCGAACCTTGGACTTGGTTTTCATTTGACACCCTGCCTATGAGATGGTAAAATGAAAGAGGGGAGCCTTTCTGATAATTGGTCGGTTGTGAAGCCCAAACGACGGTGTTCCCGAGTACTGTAGTTGTGATGTGTGGCGACTGAGAATACCGCTGTGTACTGTAGTTATATACTGGTATACAGTATATTCTCTAAAATATAACCAAACACAAATCCATTTTTGAGGTGCATGGAGCACTAATTTTTATAATAATAATAATTCTACCTGTTTAACTTGGGTGGCCAGGATGGGCAATTATACAGTAAACTTCTGGATGTCCTTGATGACCACCTTTGCCTCGTTTCAAGCCTCATATTAAGTCCCGTCAAGATTGCCATTATGTTCTGCTCTCTGAGCAGTTTGGTTTCTTTGGTTTTATACAACTCCGAAATGTTTACCAGATGTTAAAATGGCTTATAGAAATGTCAGATAATATTGATAATACTCCCTATATAAATCCTTTTGGTTAGCAGTGACCTGTCTTGGTTAGCCCACTTAATCATGCTAAATAATATATAATGTAAAACTTGCAAACTAAACAAACCAAAACGAGGACAAGACAATATAAAGGCAAAACTTGAGGCTTGACCCTTTATGTACGGCAACATCTTTTAAATTTGATTCTGAATGGGTTAGAGAATGAGGTTTTACTTTGTATGATAATGTAAACTGCATATTCAAAGACCGAACCATATGTTCTGACGTCTTTTAAATATGCTTTTGAATGGTTTAGAGAATGAGGTTTAGTTTGTATGACCATGTAAACTGCAAAGACCAAACCATATGTCCTGTACTGCCAATATTCCCTATGGTTTGTTATGGTTGTGAAGAGGAAGCTGTTAGAGTGGCTTTGTTGTGTGAGAAGGGGTGTTAGAGAGAGAGAGGAAGCTGTTGGAGTGGCTTTGTTATGTGTGGTGTAAAGAGAGGAAAATATCGCCAGTGTTGAAGGTATTGAAGGATAAGCCTTTATAACGGCACCTCGTATCTACTTTCCGAAGAGCATTGAGAGGGGTGTTGGAGAGAGAGGAAGCTATTGGAGTGGCTTTTTTGTGTGTAATATTAGTCTGTAAGGCGAAGGTATTGAGGGAAAAGCATTTACAACGGCACCTCGTATCTATTTTCCGAAGTGTTGAGAGAGGAGAAGGGGTGATGGAGAGAGAGGATGCTGTTGGAGTGGCTTTGTTATGTGTGGTGTAAAGAGAGGAAAATGTCGCCCGTGGCACCAAGACGGCGGAGGTTGGCCAATCTCTGTTACTATCGGTCTCTGATGAACACTAGATCCATACATTGGAAATATTTTAAACTCGAGAATAATGACGAAGGGCATTTTCATAGTATTAAACCTATAAAACATTGTTAGTTCCTACATAGCAGTGTTCAGTCAAAATAAATAGTGGGATGGATGTAGAGTTCGGGCGTACGGTCGTCATTGTTTACATAGGGCGCTCGCCGCGCTAGCACTTACGTTCCCGTCTATTTCGACGCTATATTTTCTGCTATTTACCCCCTGTCATTACTACATGAATGCTAGGTTAGGTTAAAATAGACGGGAACATGATGGGGAAAGGTCCGACGCCACTACGCGTAATGTCAACAAAGATGGCGGTACACCCGGTCACTACATCCTACCCTAAATAGTTCATCAAAACCTTGCTGAGCTGTGTATTATTATAGTGACCATCCGTTTTCCCTGATAGTCTTAACCTCTTGAGGATTATGACACATTTTGACAGTTTATTCTGGCTATTAATAGACGATTTTATTCAGATCTGAAAGGGTACTGTATATGGAAGTCAGAGGGATAATTGAGATAGTCTATACCCTTTTAATTCCCAGATCCTTCCTAAGCTGTATGAAATCGTCTAATGAAATGATAGCCAGAATAAGCAGTCAAAATGTGTCATAATAATCAAGCGATTAATTTCAGACAACTTGTGACTATTAGTACCTGCACTGTACTGTACTGTATTTGGTTCACATCATAGTAGTGTTGAGTTATCCCCTTCAACACAATGGCGTAATTTTCGCCTTAATCTGGTTAGCAATAGATGATTTTTTTTACCTTACAATCTACCTTTTTAGGGCTCAAAGGGGCAAATACGATCTCCATAAGCCCTCTGAATTAAATAGGTCCTTCTTAAACTGCATTAAATCATATAATTTTTGCCAGAATCAAAGGTAAAAAGGTGTCATCGTGCTGAAGGGGGAAATGTTTTTCTCTTTAGATATCACAAACATTAATATCATCAAGGTTTTGGTCAGCAACTATTGATTATGACTGTACATTCAATGTTTTCCAGAATAATATAATTGCTTTACCCATTCAGTACCGGTGACGTCCTTTTCATTGTATTCCGACAATTTCCTTCAGCTTAGGAAGGATGTCTACCAATTTCCTTCAGCTTAGGAAGGATGTCTACCAATTTAAATGATAGACTATCTCATTTTACCCTTTAAGCTTCCATAAATCTCTCCTAAGCTTCAAGATTTTTTTTAAATGTAGCTGAAATCAAATAAAAAAAATATCACCAGTACTGAAAGGGTTAACTGAAATATAGTCAGTTGGACTCTTACACAGAGAGAAATAATATGTCTAAGATTTGATTTGTGTATGATATTTAGTTGTATAAATATTTTTTAAAGAGTTTATGAGACAACACTATAGTTTTAGCCTGACAAAGTCCAGTTCTGTATTATTGAATTTAGGTGCATTAATATTTTTGAAAGAGTTAATGAAGAGACTACCATATATTTTTAGTATGACAAAATCAAGTACTATATTTTGTATGATCGACCCCAAAATACAGCTTGATATGACGTTTTTATAGAAAGGAATTATTACAGAAATCTAACCTGATAAAGTCTATGACAATATAGGATTTGTAATATTTATATAATTTAGTAAAAAAACAACAAAAATAACTTGTGAAATATTTAACGCGGGCCTTTGACACTCTGCACCCACTCAGTAAGTTGTTTGTTTGTCTCATTAAGCCTTAACCCCTTCAGCACGATCATGTTATTTCCATCGTATTCTGGTTGCCATTATATGATTTTCTTTAGCTTATAATCTACCTCTAGGACTCGAGTGGTAAGTAATATCTACCTCTAGGACTTGACGGGTAAGTAAAATCTTCCTCTAGAACTCAAGTGGTAAGTACAATCTACCTCTAGGACTCGAGGGGTGGGTACGATCTACCTCTAGCACTCGAGGGGTAAGTATGATCTACCTCTAGGACTCGAGGGCTAAGTACAATCTCAATAAGCCCTCTGAATAGCACATGTCATTCTTAAACTTCATAAAATTGTCTATTTTTAGCCAGAGTCAATAGTAAAAAGGCGTCATGGTGCTGAAGGGGTTAAAGGGAAGGTTGCCATGAAGTATTTAACAGTGAAATATTTTCTACCTGAGAGTTAGTCTTCAGTACTTGTAAGTTATTTTTTACGTAGCCAATGAAACCGCTTGCCATGAAACTGGATGAGGGGAATAATACAAAAGGTTTGATTCTTTATTCTCGACATCTTGGGCTATGACAACCCATCTTTAGAGATATACATATTCTAAGACACAAACCCTGGCCAAATATGAACCCTAGAACAACAAAACGAAACCTATGTGTTGTAAATTAAAATGTAAAACTTGCAAACTAAACAAACCAAAATTGGGACAAGGACAATATAAAGTCAAATTAAATTATCAAAATCGCTATGTGGAAACAACGCTTACTAAAATGAAAATTATTAAATAAAAGAACACAAATACAGGTCTCCCTCGATTTACGAAAACTTAACCCCTTGAGGATTACGACACATTTTGACAGTTTATTCTGGCTATCATTAGACGATGTTCTTCAGTTTATTAAAGAATTCTGGGGTCAGAGGGATGATTGAGATAGTTTTTACCTGTTTGACTGCTAGAGGGCCTTCCATAACTAAATCAAATAGTCTAATAAGAGCCAGAATAAACTCAAAATGCGTCATAATCCACAGGTTGTTGTTGCTGTCGTTCCCTAGGCTGCCTGGCCGAACAGCCCCAAGTCCCTAAGGAAGGCCATGGCCGAGATCGGGCTTTCCCACAGGGCTTTCAAGGAGTGTAGATTATGTTGTTCGCATAAGAGATTGTGTGGAATGCAGTCTTCTATTATTTGTTTAATAGTATGGGGAGCTGTGTTACATCCTGGACAGGTGTCACCGATGGAGTCATCCAGTCTCTTCTGATAGCTCAGAAGAGCTGGATGGTGCCCACATCTCAGTCTGGCCAGGTGGACTCTGTCCTCGCGAGGTCACGGGTAGTAGTCATTCCCTAGGCTGCCTGGCCGAACAGCCCCGGTGTGGTACTTGCCTGGGCGACCGAAGCCATTTCCAGGTTCACGGGTTATGTCCTATAGTGTACGTAGCCCAAAATGTTGCAGCATAAAAAACTAATTTAATTTTCTGCATTTTCCTTCCATTTTCAGTTTATCCCCTTGTCAAAATGAACTAGTTGCACTTGCCATAAAGTACTTTATGGATGAACAGTGACATGAACTAGTTGCACTTGCCATAAAGTACTTTATGGATGAACAGTGACATGAACTAGTTGCACTTGCCATAAAGTACTTTATGGATGAACAGTGACATGAACAAGTTGCACTTGCTATAAAGTACTTTATGGATGAACAGTGACATATGTTTAACCTGATCGCTATAAAGTTGAGTGTTTGTAAAATATATTTAACTCCTTAAGCCCGATGACGTCATTTTCATCTTATTCCAGTGAGCATTAGACGATTTTCTTTAGCTTGTAATCTACATCTAGAATTTAAGTGGGTACATACGATATCAATAAACCCTCTGAATAAAATAGGTCCTTTTTAAACCGCATAAACTTGTCTAATTTGAGCCAGAACAAAAGGTAAAAAAGGGGTCATCATGCTGAAGGGGTTACGGGGGTATCACGAGAGCTTTTCCCTCAACTCTAATCTGCCGGCTTCTCAAATACTGTACACGCCACGTACAATAATCTACCTACAGTCAATTATGTAAAGTCTACAGCCTCTATACGCAGTGTCAGCGACTTTCATGGTAACAGTTCCAGCTGCTTGATTTGTGCGACCGTGATGAATGATTAAAGCCTTTGTAAAGAATAAGTAATTACTACAAGACTAGACATCGGACACGGTCGCATAAAAATATACATGTAGACCAGATATCGGAAGAGTTATAACACCACCTGTTGCAAAAACATAAATAAGAAAAGAACAAAAAGCTGGAATTATTGACTATACTAGGGGGGGAGGGAGGGGCGTTCTTTTCTCATGAGTCACTGAAAACGAGTATACAGTAGTACAGTAACTCAAGGAGAACTGGAGCAAACAGGCTGTAAATTTCTACACCTATCTATTGGATGGCTCTTCCTAAATGCTAGAAATATCAGCTCAAATGCTCAAGCCCATTTTTGAGTAACACATGATGAGAGGGTAGGGGTCTGGACTCTGGAATACTAGACCTGTTATAATAAATAGACTGTAGTTGCCATACCGCTGAAAAATTGTCTAAAAATATTGCCAGTACATTATGAAGTTGAAGATTGAAAGTTGACGATTAAACCCTTCAGCACAACGACATCATTTTCCATCATATTCTGGCTAGAGGATTTTCTTTAGCTAATAATCTATCTCTAAGACTCAAAGGGGTAAATACAATCACAATAAACCTTCCAAGTAGAATAGGGCCTTCTTAAACTGCATAATTTTTTTTAATTTTAGCCAGAATCAAAGGTATGAAGCAGTCATCGTGTTGAAGGGTTTGAAGCTCTGGTGTGATGGCTTCTCTGGAAACTAAATACGGTGTCACAGGAGCACCTTTTCTGACATTATTTACGAGCAGTAATAGTCTAGCAGCTTGAAAATCTCGGTTAACTGTCTTGATGGTATAATGGTTAGAGTGTTTAAGATCTGTATGTGGTAACCCAGGTTCCAATCCCGAGAGGATCACATGCTTTCATTAATTTCATTGGGAGGTGTTTGGTGTTGGGAGTGAAATTAATATATTAGATCATTCATAATATCACCAACTCACCAATTAACTTACAAATAAACCTAATTAATGAATTAAATGAAATTAATGAATACATGTGGCACTGTACTCCAAGGATTCAAATAAATGAATATCAGAATTCAGCCACCTTATTACATGTGGTTTTGTGTATAAATATTTCATAATTTTGTTTTTCTAAATCTTCAATGCGTTATTTTCACATAGTAATTTTGATAAAGCCTCCAAATACAGTAAAACCCCGCTCATCCGGAAACCCAAGACTTCTGGACGAGCATTCTGTTTCAGACATTTATTCAGCCATCCGGACTGATCTGGATGGCATGGGAAAAAAACAACAAGAAGTTCGGACAAGAACAATATTTGATTTCAGACATATTACTCAGCCATTCGGACTGGTCCAGTTGGCTTGGGAAAAAAAAGGCATCGAATTCGGACTGTGCAGCATTGTGGGAACCGGGACATCATTATCTCTGACATCCGGACTTATTCGGACTATGGCAGATCCGGACTTTTGGCACTTCCAAACATGATTCTCCCCTGATTAGTCCGGTTGGGCGAGGTTCTACTGTAGTATGAGAAACAATTTGCTCATAAAAAATGGCCAGAAAATGCGCTGGTGTGACACCGACCTAAGGTAACTCTGTGTACTGATATGTGATACTGTAATATATAAATCAACCTAAGAGGTGACATGCTTTAATCCTGATAATATTAACGTGTAAGTATTATTCGGCATTGTGTCCTGAAGTATTGTAGAAGATATTTTGTAGGTATGCTCGCGGACTAGACATCTTTACACTGGTGAGCGTTATACTTGTACGAACGTAATGAATCGGGTGAAACATAAGTCTGTATCATCACAAGATTTCGACCATATTTGTGTGAACGTAATTAATCGGGTGAAAGATAAGTCTGTATTATCACAAGATTTCGACCCACTTCCAGAATGTTTAGTGTTAGTGTAAAGATTGTTTTTTCTGGCGAGTGCGCGGTTACTGTCAGAGGTTCAGGTTGTACTTAAATCCAATCCTTTCAGAATGACATCATTTTCGTCTTACTGTATTCTGGTTATCATTTGATTATTTTCTTTAGCTTGCAACCTAATTTCAGGGCTCAAAGGGGCAATTACTATCTCAATAAACCATCTGAATAACATAAAAGTAATATGACTGAAGTAGAAGAGTAGATTTTTGTGCTGGATTAATTCAGTTTTATTGCCAATTATTCTTTTAAAGATAAGAACAATATTATCATTTCCATATATCAAATCCCAGTGTGTACTAATTCATGTGGGCGACTGCACCTTGAACTTCTGACCGTCACTGTATATTATAGCAGTGACAAGTATCCTCCCAAGTTTTTATGGGTGGGAGCAGGGTGTCAAACCGGAGCAATTTTGTTGGAAGACTTGAATATACGGAATATGAGAAGGAATACAAGAAAATTATCACAAAATAGCATTGTTTTGGCCCATATATAACTTTCTAAGATATAATTTGAACTATAAACCATAATTTTATCTTTACATATACAAAAATAGAGCCTAAACAGGACTCAGCTTTCGATTGACACCCTGGGTGGGATGGTGAAACGTGGAACATTCCAACTGACTTGTCCGTGAGATGTGAGCTAGTTGTAAAATATATATGTGACAAAAACTGGGAGGATAGCTGCATCACCGCTTGTAGAGTTGACAGTATAAATGCCACCCCTCCTATTAACAAGGCTAGATCAACAACATGAGAGATGCGATAAATTATTATGTTCTCTCCACTAACCAACTTTACTCCTAAACTCGATTAATGAAATTAACAAACACATGTGGCAGTCCGGGGATTCGAACCCAGGACGCTCACACCGAAAATCAACACACTTATGCATTGCACCACGAAGAATAATGAACATGTAGGGAAGGGTGGAACATTTACTGGAAATTGTACGTCTGTGTATACTGTACTGTATCAAATATATATTTTATGTCCACTGGAGTTATTCTGTATCCTTTTGTTTGTGGAAGTTGTCTAACACTATTAGTCGAAGGGCCGTATCCCGAAATCACACGAATCGGTCCCATGGAAAAGGGTCAAAATTTTAGAATAACCTTTTAAGTGATATGGGAACTCAATGACCAAGGTAATGTTTTTGTTGGGCTCTCTCTCTGTCGGCCATCCCTAGCTATTGGGGTATGTGCCCACTGCCTGAGTATATACCGTACATACATAACAAAATAATTGTAGCAAAACCCCCACTGTAATGGGATATATGTTTGCCCTGACCTATATATGTACTATATTGTATCATATGCTATTTGAGATAGGAAGATAGCGAGTGGACTACTACTGTATAATATTTTCTCAACCTGCACATTGTTAGGTATACATAAAACTCTATCATATATCAAGATAATGTATTTATATGTAGTGTTTCATCAGTTACATATCTTCAGCAACTTGATTAAATAACATTATATTCTCGTAAGGCATTACAGAAGGATAAAACACACAAACATTTACCCTTAGAAGATACTATGATGAATTTTTTTTCTGTTTTCTGGCCATTGTTATAAGATTTTATTCTGATTAGGAAGGGTCTATGGAAGTCAGAGGATTGATTGAGATAGTCTTTACCCTTATACTTCCCACAGATCCTTCCTAAACTGTATAAAATCATCTAATGATAGCCAAAATACACGGTCAAGATGCGTCATAATCTTCAAAGGGTTAAGAACAAATAAAAGTAGGAAGTTACCCGTCACCTTCCACAATACATGTAAACTTCTTGTTGTTGTTGTTAAATGTCAAGGTCATCATCAGGGTCGTCATCATCCCAATCATCCACGTCATCTGGAGTGTAGTGGATGAGTCCGCCTCCGTCACCGCCACCCGCTTGGACCCTGCGGAAATACAGTATGTGGTTAGGGTCTTAGTTTGTTTGTATTGGTAGTATGGGAAAGCTAGTTATTTGGTTGTGCTATACTGTAAAGTAGTAATAGATATAGTATGTGTATATACAGTAGAACCCCTCCCATCTGGAAACCCAAGAGATCCAGACAGGCATTTCGATCCAGACTCATGCCTCAGCCAACCAGACTTGTCTAGTAGTTATTATCTTGAGTAAGAGACTGTACAATGTTCCTTTGAGTAGTGATATAATAATCCCTGAGAGACTAATTTATACCTTGAAAATAAAGAAATATTTGGATTCTGGCAGGGGAAATTGAACATACCATACACAGATTACACATTTTTGGCTAGGATTGTATCAAAATTGACAAAGTTAATCATATATTTAAATAATGATAATTAGTAAATGCCCATGGGGGTATGTCTGGCTTCTTGTAATTTATAAGATCCCC
>CM064530.1:3316911-3365366 GCA_032716605.1 Paralithodes platypus | reverse complement strand
TCAACTCTAAAACCCAAAACGGTACCGGTATTCGATGTTGTGTTCACCAATCAGAAAATTTAGTCCATTAGCAGATTAATGTTCTATGTGTAGTGGAACTATAAGAAATATCAGTGTCTTTATCACATTAAACTATACGAACACTTCAGTGAAATGTTGTTTCGTAGTACATAATGTACAGGTATTGTTTGAAATGACTATATATTCATACGCTTGGCATTACTTGATTCTTGTTCACTATGTTCAATAGTCGTCAGAATGATAATTAGTGAGACTGTCCTGAACCCATCACATCAATTTGTAGGTCTTGGTCCCGGGTAGTGCTATAAGCGGGATTAGTATACACAGCTTGTCATGGACAGGTTGGAGTTGGATTTGGTAATGGCTTAGGGGGTGACTTGTATCGTGTTGGTTAAGGGGGGGGTCGGGGGGGGGGGAGGGGGGGGGGGGGGGTAATTGACAGGTTGGATTTGGTAATGGTTTAGGGGGTGACCTGTATCGTGTTGGTTAAGGTGGAGGGGGGGGGGGAGTAATGACAGGTTGGATGTGGTAATGGGGTTTAGGGTGACCGTATCGGTTGGTTAAGGTGGGGGGGTGGTAATTGACAGGTTGGATTTGTTAATAGTTTAGGGGGTGACCTGTATCGTGTTGGTTAAGGTGGGGGGGGGGAGGGTAATTGACAGGTTGGATTTGTTAATGGTTTAGGGGGTGGACCTGTATCGTGTTGGTTAAGGGTGGGGGGGGGTGGGTAATTGACAGGTTTGGATTTGGTAAAGGTTTAGGGGGTGACCTGTAATCTTTGGTGTAAGGGTGAGGGGGGGGTGTCTAATTGAACAGGTTGGATTTGGTAATGGTTTACCTAGCTAGGCGGTGACCTGTAATCGTGTCGGTTAAGGGGGAGTGGGGGGGTTGTTAATATTGACAGGTTAGTTTTGGTAAGGTTATAGCCTAGCTTAGGTCTGTGACCGGTGCGTGTTTTGGGTGGGGTGGGGGGGGGGGGGGGGTGTGTGTGGGGGTGGGTGGTGGGGGGGGGTGATTGACAGGTTAGGTTTGTTAATAGTTTAGGGGGTGACCTGTGCGTGTGGTTGTGGGGGGGGGTTGGGTAATTGACAGGTTAGGTTGGGTAATAGTTTTAAGCCCTCTGGTGACCGGTGGCGTGTGTGTGTGGGGGGGGGGGAATTGACAGGTTAGGTTTGTAATAGTTTAGAGGGTGACCTGTGAAGGATAGCTGCGAATGTAAGTAGGGGGGGGGGGTAATTGAACAGGTTAGGTTTGTTAATAGTTTAGGGGGTGGCGTGTGTGGGGGGGGGGGGGGGGGGTGCGGTAATTGACAGGTTAGGTTTGTTAATAGTTTAGGGGGTGGCGTGTGTGTGGGGGGGGGTGGGGGTCGGGAATTGACAGGTTAGGTTTGTTAATAGTTTAGGGGGTGACCTGTGGCGTGTTGGTTATCATGTCCGGCTGACATCATTAGGACTCACTGCTTGCATTAGATTCCCGACCAGGTGGAGCTGAAGGGGTAGTCTCCAATCCGTCCCCGTAGGCTGTGTCTGTATAGGCCTATGTATATATTTGTTGTTATATGTGTATGGAGGAGACAAAAGGCAGGTTGCCTGTAACGAGTGTCTCCCTCAAAGTCAAAAGAATGACAGAGCCAAATTCAAGGGACGTTGGAGTCAAAATGCCTGGACACACAAAGTTTAAATCAATCTAAGTCATAGGATGAAGGACAGATTGCTTGAGGGAGAGAGTTTTTGAGAGAGTAGGCCTATATGGTCCCTTCATATGAGTAGATTATTATAGACACTTTAGGTTTATATAGGCTTACCCTTTTCATACCCATATTTTTTTAGAGTACCGGTAGGCTATGTTTGTAGTTTTTTCGGAGCCGGTAATGAAAATATGCTCTGGTAAATCCTTGCTGGCAGGCATCTCCCTAATTTCAGGGTAGTGGCCGGTTGCTCTTAGCGTGATTATAATAAACGGCTGACCACGGATTGGATAGATCGCTAATGATGGCATAGTGTGGTGGTACAGTGGGTTAGAGCTCCTGTGACCAGCATTTGGGATTTTGGGGCCTCGATTATCAAACAACGTGTGTCATTTAATTTGGATCATGTACCGTACGGTACACTATAGATCCAAAGACCAAACGGTATATCCGATCCTATATCAATATTGCCTAACTCAGTGATTATATATATATATATATATATATATATATATATATATATATATATATATATATATATATATATATATATATATGGACGTTTTTGTCTTTCGTTAGGTTAGGTTAAAACCTAAGCTTGGCGTACCGGTAAGTGCGTAGGCGTAGTTCCGCCACTAACCTTTTATAATCAGGTGGGTTAACTAGAACAAAGAACCATGGAGCTAATGACTATAATGAACTCATTACGCTAATTTACCTGAGTAGCTTTTTACCCTGCTATAGCTTCGTGACCTATGCTAATAATGTCAAAACAGGTAAAGCATACAAGCACGCTCTCGCATTAGCCTATACACTGGGTAAGCATGTGCCGTTGTAAAGGGTGACCAGACAACTCAACCAGTAGACCATTTCAACCAGTACCAAATCAACCAATACAGTTAGGTTAGTACTATATTTTGGCACTTTGGTTGGTCTTGGTTAATTTGGCACTGGTTGAGAGCTATTGATTGAAATGGTCTACTGGTTGAGTTGTCCGTTGTAAAGGCTTACCGGTAACCCTCAATACCTTTACCATATAATGTTTAGGCTGACGTCAACAGCACTTTAGTCGCCACTGTATCAAAGTCACTAAACTCACTATACCCTGTTCCAAATAAATCGTGAACCCAAACCTCTGTAGCCTAACTCAAAAAAGGGTTAGAGCAAATGGGCTGTAGATTTCCACACCTATTCCCTAAATTCGTCTAATAATACCCAGCAAAGAGAAAATAAATGCATATTCGGAAGGTTTATTGGGAGGGTGTCCTACAGTAGAGGTAGATTATTAGTTAAAGAATATCGTTTAATGGTAACCAGAATATAAGGAAAATTATATCGTCGTGCTGTAGGGGTTAAGGGGATTTTTTTTTTGTTCCCTAGACCTCCATCATGCTTAAAATTACACTTCCTTGACCCCCTTTCAATTTGTAATTTTTTTGGTAGAATAATGTACCGGTACCAGTCGAAGGCCGGTTCCTCATATAATCTACAGGCTAGCTATCGTTCACTAGGAAAAAAATCGACACCTAAATGTCACGAAAGGTCTTAACATTGACAGATATGGGGCGAAAGGTCTTATAATCGTCAAACTAATGGGGCAAACGTCTTAAAATCTCAATCAATGGGGCTAAGCATGAGGGCGAAAGGGGTCAAGCCAGAAATTCCCTTAAGTGGAAATCTCCCCCTAAATCCTTTGTGCCGCCTGTGTGTCGCCAGCCCGTCTGTTGATAGTGCCATAGTAAAGGTGTTGGGAGTGAAAGTCTTGGGGGAAATTACTCCTTATTTCAGCAGAGTAATTTTCTTTTGGGTAAGGAATGGTGACTTGCAAAGGGGTTGAGGGGAGGGGGTTTTGTTTTGGTATTTTTGTAAATGTTTTGGTTTTATATGTTGTGTTGGGTCTTGTGAAGTACTGTATAGGGTGGGGGTGGTTGAGCTTTGTTGGGTTGGGTGGGTTTTGTGTTTGTGTGTTCATGTTTTATAAGCTATTTGGGTCTTGTGAGGTAGGCTATAGGGTGCGGGTGTGTGAGCTTTCTTGGGTTGGGTGTGTTTTGTTTTTGTTTTGTAAGCTGTGTTGGGCTTGTGAGGTAGACTGTAGGGTGGGTGCGGGTGGGTGAGCTTTGTTTAGGTTATGTAAGTTTTGTGTTTGTGTGTGATGGTGTTCGTATTTGGTAAGCTGTGTGGGTCTTGTGAGCCGTGTGAGGTACTGGTATAGGGTGCGGGTGGGTTAGGTTGTGTTTGTGTGTGTTGGTGTTCTTGTTTTGTGAGCTATGTTGGTCTTGTGAGGTATAGGGATATGTGTGGGTGTTTGTGTAAGTGAATGGTGAATTTTAATTTGGTGTGGGTATGGGTTTGTATGTGTTTCTGTGTGTGTTCCAATGGAGGATGGGAGAGGTATGTGGTTAGTTTGTGGAAGTGTGTCATTGGTGGTTCGAGTAGGGATCGTTTGTGTGTAAGGGGGTGGGGTGGGGGGTCGTGTGGTTGGTTTGGGAAGTGTGTCGGTGATGGTTTGGGTAGGATCGTTTGTGTGTAAGGGGGAAGGGTCGTTATTGTGTACGGTAGGTGATGTGTGGGGTTTAGTATAACATGTTTGGTGGGCTAAAGGTGTGGTGAATGGGTTGATTGTAGTTTGTGTGTGGGTGGAGGAGGGGAGAGGTATGTGGTTAGTTTGTGGAAGTGTGTCATTGGTGGTTCGAGTAGGGATCGGTTTCTGTGTTGGGGGTGGGGTCGTGGGGGGTCGTGTGGTTGGTTTGGGAAGTGTGTCGGTGATGGTTTGGGTAGGATCGTTTGTGTGTAAGGGGGAAGGGTCGTTTATGTACTGTAGGTGTGGGGGTGGTTAGTATACATGTTTGTGTGCTAAAGGGTGGGTGGGGTTGATTTGTAGTTTGTGTGGGTGGGTGGAGGAGGGGGTGAGGGTTGTATATTGTGTTTGTGTGGGGGGTTTCTGTGTTGGAGGGGGTCGGGGTGGGGGTTTGTTGATAGGGGGGTGACGGTGTGGATTGTGTGAAGGGGGTGTAGTTTGTGTTGGAGGGTGGGAGGGATCTGTTGGTGGTTTGTGAATGTGTATCAGTGGCGGGGTGAAGGTGTTTTGGGTACAAATCGTGGGTTGTGTGAGGTAGGACCTATTAATTGGCCCTATGTTGAGAGAGAGAGAGAGAGAGAGGGGGAGGGAGGGAGGGAGGGAGGGAGGGAGGGGGAGAGAGAGAGAGAGAGAGAGATCCAACTGTACCGTAACGTGTGATGATGGGTACACTGGCACTCTGGCGCCTCGACTAGCACTCTTTGTTTACTTATTTGTGACTCAGGCACTTATTGTCATACCGGTACTCTTTAAGGTAAGATCCTGTGTAGCGGGGAGAACGGTTTTTCAGATGCCTATTTACCTTGAACAATATCTTTAACCTAACCAAGTATATTAGAGGACTATTTATGAATAAAATTTAAAAATATAATGTAACTACCAAATTATTGAGATATAGAATTTGAAAGATCGTATAAGGCCAGTTGATTGTTTGATTGAATGTATTTGTAAATTGTAAGAGTGGGATGCGAGTCTACGAGCAGAAGTTACTGATGAGATAATTTGTCAGATCGTAAGAAGCCAGTTATCCGCTTCGGTGACTGGACAAATCAACCATTAGAATTGAGACCTTTTCAACCTATAGCTCTAATCCAGTGTCATTCAACCAATACTGTTAGGTTAGGTAGATTTAAGTTAGTTCTTTAAAATGCTACTGATTTGGTTGGCCCTGGTTAAGATCTACTGGATGAAATGTTCTATTGGTTAACTTGTCCGCGAACCATCCGATGTCTGTTTACTGAAGGGGCTTGGGGGGATCTCGGCCGTGTTTCCTGTCGTGGGGCTCAACACTAACTATTTATCACAGTCTGCACACACTATATACACTACACTACATACACACACACAGCACAACACAACACACACACACACACACACACACATACACAGGAAGAGAGAGAGAGAGAGTAACCAAACGACCTAGTGTGTGCACAGATTATTCAAGCTTTTGAAATAAAATATGATTAAGTTAAAGTCTCAATCCTGTAAAATACAATTAGGTAAGCACACACACACACACAGTTGGTTAAGGGGAGATGTGTCGTTTTTTCTGGTCCCCCTTCTTCCTCATGTGTATTCCCATTACTTTTCAGATTTTAAGACGTTCGCCCCATTAGTTTGTCGATATATAGTCCAGGAAGTTATTTTTATGGTAACATTCAAGGAGACTACATCAGGACTCTCCTTCTTACCTCTGACCAGGTATAGGCTATCCTAGTGTTTACTAGCCTATTTGAAAGGACATTAGCCTAACCTAACAACCTTACCTAACCTATCCTAGTATTATGGGTGGGGGCTACCGCCCCCACACCCCCGCTATTTGACATCTCTTGACATATTTTTGGTGTATTTTTCTGTGAAATCGTTTTTTTTCAAGTGTCGATAACGAAATTCCTCCATGCGGACTATAATGAGAAAAATATGGCGAGTCTATTGGTCCCTATTTTCCCTAATAAATTGTTTCTAATAAGGCGGATGTAGTGTCCTTGAAGATTATAATTTGTATCTCTCTTTACTAAAGGCTCTCTTGGTAGCAACAGCCTCACTTATCTCTCTCCACCCACCCCTTTCCTCCGTTTATATCGGCAAGTCTCCAGAGTGCTGCCAGTGCCATCATTCACACTTCACACTTCATAGACTACCCATACAGAACACCACATAGACAACATACTTCACTCACGCATATATGGTACACACACACACAGAACACACCACATATATCACAACGTACATACTTAGATCACAACGCACACACAGCACAACACATACACTTCACACTTACATACAGGAAATAGAGACAGCCCACTTCTCTCTCTCACACACACACACACACACACACACACACACACACACACACACACACACACACAGACTACACACACATCCACAGCCATTCCAACGATACATAAACACTCAACATGCATTTCACGCAATACATTCCCAGTTAAGGAGGCGCGATAATAATGAGCTTAGCTCGCATTGCGTGGATTCCCCTTGACGAACAAGTGAGTGAATATCACACACACATTCACATACATGAAACAGAGTCAACCTACTACACACACTCTCTCTCTCTCTCTCTCTCTCTCTCTCTCTCTCTCTCTCTCTCTCTCTCTCTCTCTCTCTCTCTCTCGTGATGAAGAAAGGTAAAGGCGACTGTCTGGTGTACCTGAGACGAGTTATGTCAAGAGGCTGAGAGTGGTGGGTATGATTTGTTGGACAGTGAGAGAGAGAGAGAGAGAGAGAGTGAGTGAGTGTTTGTGGTGGCTCTGATTCATGTATGTGAATGTGTGTGTGTGAGAGAGAGAGAAAGAGAGCGCGAGTGTGTGTGTTTGTGGTGGCTGTGATTTGTTGGACAGAGTGAGTGTGGGTGTGGGTGTTTTTTAGTTGGACAGCGAGAGAGAGAGCGAATGTGTGTGTGTTTGTGGCGGCTGTGATTTGTTGGACAGAGGGAGTGTGGGTGTGGGTATGATTTGTTGGACAGTGACAGAGAGAAAGGGAGAGTGTGATTTGTTGGACAGTGAGAGTGTGTGTGTGTTTGTGGTGGCTGTGATTTGTTGGACAAAGTGTGTGTGTGTGTGTGTGGGTGTTTTTTGTTGGACAGCGAGAGAGAGAGAGCGTGTGTATGTGTGGTTTGTTGGGGAGGGGGTGGGAGGGAGAGTGAGTAAACCAACCGTGATAAAGGAAACAAAAAATACTATACGAGACAGACAGACAGTGCAGACAAGCCTAGGGTACTGATGGATGGCAGGTAGAGAGATATACTAAGTCACTATACCCTATTCCAAGTAAGTAGGCGCAAACTCTTGAACATTAGCTTCTATAACTCTCAAACGACTTGAGTAATCCACCGAATATTTCTACTATTTGGGAAGGGCCAGCCAGGGAATAAGTGTGGAATTTTACAGCCCATTTGTTCTAGCCATTTTTGAGTTACAGAGGTTGAGTTCACGATTCTGGACTATTAATTTGGAACAGGGTATATCACACGGTACAATTACTATAGGCCTACATTAACTTACTTGATAAAGACTTAGTAGATCTAGATAGCTATTATGACATAGACTAACAGCTTAAATACCAACATTTATGGATCTGGTACTTGGAGTATAACAAAGTGTCTAGAACGTAAACTTAAGAGTGCCCAAAGAGGGATGGAGAGGATAATGTTAGGCATAACTTGGAGAGACAAGATAGGAGCCGCTTGGATAAGAAAACAAACTAAAGTGGATAACTAGAGCAACATCATAGAGATGGAGCTAGAGGAAGGGGTAGACAGAGAACCAGATGGAGGGATGGTAACAGATGGATAACTAGAGCAACATCATAGAGATGGAGCTAGAGGAGAGGAAGGGGTAGACAGAGAACCAGATGGAGGGATGGTAACAGATGGATAACTAGAGCAACATCATAGAGATGGAGCTAGAGGAAGGGGTAGACAGAGAACCAGATGGAGGGATGGTAACAGATGGATAACTAGAGCAACATAATAGAGATGGAGCTAGAGGAAGGGGTAGACAGAGAACCAGATGGAGGGATGGTAACAGATGGATAACTAGAGCAACATAATAGAGATGGAGCTAGAGGAAGGGGTAGACAGAGAACCAGATGGAGGGATGAGATCCGAAAGTTTGCTGGGGTAGGATGGAACAGGCTAACGTCTGACCGGTTAGTGTGGAATCATTTGGGAGAGGCCTTTGTTCTGCAGTCTGACGATGATGATGATGATGATAGAGGCTACCCACCATACTTTACATGATCAATGAAATTAAGTAAACATTTAGAATATTTTGGTTACCTAAATGCATCTACCATCAGTCTAGTTTCCGGTACCAGGGCATAATACTTCATAAATGTTGCCAGCCAAATGTTGATCATCAAATGTTGACTATAAAAGCTCTCGTGTGATACCGGCTGACGGGGACCCAGACGGTATTGTACAGCATGCATTACTGGTTCGGCTCAATGGTTTATGGAGGTTTAATTTGCTCTCTAAACCACTATCAAGCTTAACAAAATACCCCCAAGACCCCCCTTCGATATACCCCCAAGACCCCCCTTCGATATACCCCCAAGACCCCCCTTCGATATATACAGTATTTGTACATTTTTTGGTAGAAAAATGTCCCGGCTGAAGGCTGATTCCTCTTAAAATACAGGCTCGCTATCGCTCGCCAGGAAGAAATTGACACCTAATTGGCACGAAAGGTCTTAATATTTGCTAAGGAATTGGGCAAAAGGTCTGAAAATCCCCAAACTAATGGGGCAAATGTCTTGAAATCTCATAACTAATGAGGGAGGAGAAAGACTCGAAAAAACAACTGCCTCCCCTTAACCACTCAACCAGCGAGCCACCCCAGTTCCACTACAGATAGCCCACCAGGTAGAAAACGAAAGTGTGTGTATTTACAAGAGTGACTTGGGGAAAGAAAAAATGTAGTGCCTGTTGCCTTCTACGGTCAGACGTAAACAAAAGACAGAACAAACTAGGTTGAATAAAGTGACGGGTACACGGAGAGAGAGAGAGATCTGGCTTAAACCCTTCCATACCGGCGCCGTCCTTTTAACTTTATTTTGGATACTATCAGACGATTTTAGTCGGTTTAAAAGGGCCTCCATCAATTAACAGGCTTCAAACTATCTCACTTAACCCTGTTTACTACCACAGATCCTTCTTAAACCGCAAAAATCGTTTAAATATAGCTATAACAAAATGAAAAAGACGTCGCCGGTACAAAAGGGGTTAAAGGTAGTGGTGATACATTTCAAACTAGAAGAAGGGTTCGAGGTGAGAGTATGTGAAATTGGCGGGAACTGCTATGACAACAAACACCCTCCCTTTGTTTACATTGGGTAAACGGTGAAGGGGTTACATACAAAGTACAAAGGAGTACAAAGGAAATCAAGCAACAACAGATCTAGTGACCCTTCTAGGCTGCTTGTCCTCCAAAACACTGAGGATCAAGTGTCCAAACAGTGGTTTAGAGTGGGTAAGGGAACATTGGAAAGGGAACTACTGCCCTGCCACTAACGTGGCAGGACTAGGAAGTTAGTAGGGGACATATGGGTTAGTAACTGAGGGGAGGATAAAGTTATTCATTTACAAACGCAGTCAGTCGCGGGTTTGATGCGAGATATTTGTCTAGGCGGAATTTAAATGAATCAACGGTGCTGCAAGTCTATAACGTCTCGGGAAGCCCATTCCACAAGTTGACAACTCGATTGAAGAAGAAATTCTTAGATTCGTGCGAGTTAAAAGATTTACCAATAATTTTGCAACCGTTTCCCCGCGTGTAATTAGATTGGTCGATAGTGAAGTACTTACTACAGTTCATATTGTCGATGCCTTTGATGATTTTGAACACTTGAATTAAGTCGCCTCTTAATCTGCGCTGGGTTAAAGGAAATAGATTTAATTCTCTAAGACGCTCTTCGTATGGTTTGTTCTTTAGGCTAGGTATCATTTTGGTAACTCTACGTTGAACTCGTTCTAGCTTGTTTATATCTTTTTGGTAATAAGGGCACCAGGATTGAACGCAGTATTCCAGAAGAGGGCGGACTAAGGAATTGTAAAGGGTTAGGATAACTTCTTTGGATTTATGCTCAAATGACCTGCCTATAAAGCCAATTATTTTGTTTGCCTTCTTAACAACTTCTGAACATTGTTGACTCGGTTTTAGGTTACTCGATAGAGAGAGAGAGAGACCGAATTACCATAAATCTTTAAGCAGCTCAGTTTTAATGCAATGCTTGGTAAAAATGGAACGAAAAGAATATCATGAAAAATAAGGCAAGGGCAAGCATAATAAGGTCGTAAATTTAAGACCTAGAAAGCTTGGGGAAAGGGAATAAAAATAGGGTTGCAAATTTAAGACCTGGAAAAACTTAGGTCAAGGGAATAAAAATAGGTTCGTAAATTAAGACCTAACAAACTTAAGGTCAAGGGAACAAAAATAGGGTCGTAAATTTAAGACCTGCCCTGAGGTTAGTGACCAGTTGCTCCCGCACATTGATCGTTCAGATTAAGTCCCCCCTCCCTCCCTCACCTCGCTCGCTCTCTCGCTCTTTATCTATCTATCTATCTATCTATCTATCTATCTATCTATCTATCTATCTATCTATCTATCTATCTATCTATCTATCTATCTATCTATCTATCTATCTATCTATCTATCTGTAGCTAACGTAATCTACCTGTGATCTAGTTTCAAATGCCAATGCGAAAGAGCCTCAAAATAGCACGAGAAAAACCAAAATTTGATGATCGAAAATTTCCGGAAAAGGTGCTCGAATGACACCGCCATTACTGTCTCTTCTCAGCAACAGAGGTGTTCTAGGTCGAATATATTATACGTTGAATGAAATATACTTGTATATACGTTTCCGGTTGAAAGGGTTAAACAGTTCGTTGTCCCCCCCAAAGAGAGCCTATTATGGATCTATAGTTTACACCCACTTGGATCTTGAGGCACTAATGATTTGAGCTGCCTTTACGATCGCACTGAAAGCTGGATGGCAAATCTGAATGATAACCAAATCAACACAGGAAACGATTAAGGGTGTGAAGAGAATTAATCGGGACACCTCGTCGACGTATACAAACTAATAACACACTACTAAGCCATTCTAACAGCTTCCTCTCTCCCCTCTCAACACTTCGATAAGTAGATACGAGGTGCCGTTGTAAAGGTTATCTCTCAATACCTTTACCTTACAGACTAATAACACAACAAAGCCACTCCAACAGCTCCCTTTCTCTCTCCAACCCCTTCTGCCCTCTCAAGTAGATACGAGGGTACCTGACCTGACAGATATAGGCTACTAGAGTGAAGTAACAGGTAGACTTACATGTAGGCCCTAATTATGCAAAAAAAAAAAAAAAAAATTTTTTACAAGCCTCTCTCTCTCTCTCTCTCTCTCTCCACAGTCAATAGTTCGCCTACTCATTTTATAAACCACCATATATAATTATAAAATTTTAGCTCACGTTATATCCCTTCGAACCTAATGCCTATGTGTGTTATTGGGAGGAAGCTGATAAAAGATCTAATGCCGCATTTCTTTTCTCTTTTATGTATTATTTGACGATTTTATTCAGAATAGGAAGCGTATATGGAAGTCAGAGGATTGATAGATAGTCTTTACTCTTATAATTCCCACAAATCCTTTCTAAACTATAACATCGTTTACACTTTTTATCGAGAGGAAGTCGGTATAATGACGTGGTTGCAAGCAAGGTATAGTGGGCCCTGGTTGGAAGAACGCCGGACTCGACTCCATGAAGTAGAAGAAGAAGAAGACGAAGGATCAGCTGTTGGGGGTTGTTTATGTCAGTGTGTGAGAGACTCCCGTGCGGTGAGGTGGGAAATGACGGTGCTCTCTCGGTGGGATAAGACTGCAGGCTCGTGAGCATTTCACACGTGTATTTTGATCCTTGAGTCCTCATCTGGTTTAAGATAGCAAAGGATAAATGTAGGAGCCCGGTGCTGAAGAAAATGAAAGGTAAGAAGACACAAGACAGACCCGCTGTCAAAATGTACCGGTATCTAAGGAATGGCTGGCAATTACTAATACTGAGCCGTATCCAGGCAATTTTATGTCGGGGGGTACTGAGGTCAGGTCAGGTGAAGGTATTGAGGGATAAGCCTTTACAACAGCACCTCTTATCTACATTCTATTTTTCCTATTTTTCTGAAGAGTGTAGATAAGGGAGAAGGGGTGTTTGTTTCGCTTTGGGACAGGTTAGCTTACTCGTAGTTTTTGTCCCGAGCTTTCAGTAATATAAGTTGTATCAAACGCATGTAAGAAAGTTTTGTGGGTTATATCTTGCGAGTGCAATAAGATAACTATAGACCCTGCCATAAACAGGGAGGCAACAACCCTGTTCAAGGTGACAGGGTTACTGTGGCACAAGGGAAACGCCGCCCCCCCCTCTCTCTCTCCCCCCCCCCCCCCCTTGAGATACACACCCACCGGAGTGCAAAGTACAGTCATTAATACAAGTTTGCGGAACACTCGGAAGTTTCTGTTCGTATGCTATATATATATATATATATATATATATATATATATATATATATATATATATATATATATATATATATATATACTTTCTTTATATATATTTTATTTATATATTTTATTTATGTATTTTATTTATTCTGTGTCTCACCCTCGTGACTGTAGGCTGGTCAGTAACTACGAGGCCCCGAGATTATCGATTGAAGCTTCGAAATGTTGTGTGCTTCACATGTGTCGCATAATAGTTGGTCACAGTGGAGCTTCAAGGTGTTGGTTGCTTCCTTTCTGACACACTAGATGACGACACTCGGACACCGGTTTTATAAGCATCACTTGATTTGGAGATCGCAACTATCTTCAAGCATCTTCAAATATGGTCGGGCATCTTCTATGCTATGAAATTAATGACTTGGGAAGGACCAGGTTTATGAGATATCTTGCCATCGAAAAATTTACAGTTTTAGTCTAGGTGGGCATTTGTTTTAGTTTGAAGGAAGTCAGGGAAGGAATTTGTGTTAGACTAGGGGACAAACTAACATACATTGTACATGATTGAATTTAAAGTGTAGATTCTTATGCATTGGTGAACTCAAGTGATTAAAGGTAGCGCCAACGAACCTGAGAATAATCTTGATCTCTGATCTCTGTAACTCAAATGGCCTGGAGCAAACTGGCTGTAAATATTCACACCTATTTCCTGGCAGACTCTTCCCAAATGATAGAAACGTCAGCCAGATTGCTGTCATTCATTTCAAGTTATATGAAGTCTAGATTATTGTCAAGTTCGCTGGCGCTACCTATGGTTAACTGACAATTAATATAAACCACACGAGCAATTCATTCATATATACCCGTACAGTACCGGTGACGTCTTTTTTATTTATTTGATTTCAACTACATTTAAATGATTTTATGAAGCTTATGAAGGATAATGGTGGCTACAAGGATTAATTGAGATAGTCTGTAGCCTTTTAATTTGTAGACGCCCTTCCTTTAGCCGAATAAACTCGCCTAATAGTTGCCAGGATATGATGAAAAGGACGTCACCGGTACTGAATGGGTTAATTATACTTTCATACATAAGATCATGACGAGGAATCGAACTTATGTGAGCAACTGTACATTTCAACCCCTTTAAAATCCTATAAAAGACGATTGTAATCAGATGGAAGAGAATATATTAATCAGAGGGCTAAAAGCGATAGTATTTACCCTCATAATTCCAACAGAACCTTCCTATACTGTATACAATCGTCTAAACATTAATTGAGTTTAGGAGTAAAGTCGGTTGGTGGAGGTAACATAATAATAGCCAGAATAAACTGACAACATGCGTCATAATCGCCAAAGGATTAACAAACTACCCATAGGCTTAGTGTACCCTAAAAGTGAATCCGAAAATTAAGAAAAAAACAAAAAGTCCTGAAAACACAGTAAACGGAACTATGTTAATTGGCCAAATTTCCATCCATTCATTGGGGTACCGGTAGCTGAAAATGTCAATGGCCGATTAAAAGGAGAAATTATATGTAATGAGGAGGGTCAGGTATGGGGGGGTGACAGGTATATGGGGGTGTGGTGGGTGTATAAGTTAGTGAGGTGTGGGGCTGCGACAGGTGTGTGGGGGCGTGATGGGTGTATAAGTTAGTGAGGTGTGGGTGTGTGACATTTTTTTTTTTTGGGGGGGGTGGGTGTAACAGGTGAGTGGGGGTGTGAGAGTTTGTTTTGTGTGTGTAGGAGTGTGACAGGTGTGGTGGGTGTGACAGATGTAGGAGTGTGACAGCCTGACATGTGTGTGGGGTGGTGACAGATGTAGGGCTCTGACAGATGTGGCTACACCTGTGTTCAGCCTATTTGCAGTACGGTAAATAGGGTCAACTTAATGTGTGTGTGTGTGTGTGATTATAGGTTGTCTGATGTACACACACACACGCTTTCATACACTCCCTACATAACGTGTGTGTGTGTGTGTGTGTGTGTCATGACAACAGGATATTTCGCAGACGTCAGCGGGTCTCTCGTATTGAACCTTTTGGCGTCTCTCTCTCTCTCTCTCTCTCTCTCTCTCTCTCTCTCTCTCTCTCTCTCTCTCTCTCTCTCTCTCTCTCTCTCTCATAAAATAATAATTAAGCTTTACTAATTACAGGGGCTACGGTACTAAAATATTTGCGCTATGTATTTATATATTTTTAAAACTTAATACTTATATTCTCTCTCCCCTGCAGGCCTGGTGTGATCTTGTGATTGGTTCCTGCTTCGTGACGTCACAACTACCATACACCACACTAAAACTGCACACCCTGCTCTGAGAACTACTGTCAGAAACTGCGTACCCTTTATACATTTGTACATACAGACGACAAAACTGCACACCTTACTCTGAGAACTACAGCCAGAAACTTGTGTACACTCTATAAATATGTAGGCCTAAATACAGACGTCAAAATTGCACGCCCTATTCTGAGAATTACTTTCAGAAACTGTGTACCGGTACCTTGTATCAATTTGAACACAGGCACCAAAATTGCACACCCAACTCTGATAACTACTTTCTGAAACTATATATTGTTCACTTTTAAATGCTTGCAAACACCCGCCCACACTGCACACCCAACTCTGAGAACTAAACTTACAAACGATATACTCATATTAAATTTGTACATATCTTTCCTATACGTAAATTTAGATCCATATCCTCGGCTATTTGAACTTAGTAGTTCTTATATTTGTCGTGTTTCTGCTATTAATAATACGCCTTTAGATACTCCTATTTATAATATACTTGCACATATTATTATGTTCTCTCCAGTAACCAACTTTACTCCTAAACTCGATTAATTAAATTAACTATTTAGCTATATTGTAGCTGGCTTAGTAATTTTAATGAACACATGACATTGTTTATCTCATTTATTATAGCTTCCTAAATATATCTTACGCTTTAAGATATTATAATCGTTATTCATAGTACTGTTGTTGGTGTACACATAATATAATTACTAACTTGCAATTACCTCACTGATATCCCTATGCTCGTTTATAATACTCATTCGTATAGTATGACATTTGTACCTTCAACTTTATATACCGTTCCATTTTCCCCATCTAAGCTAATATAGGACACATTTGGTACTTTACGAACGTTACTTGATGTATGTACTATTAGATTAACTCCTAGGTAATTTTATCGATATAAGGTTAATATATTACTGGGAGCATCTTGACCATACCATTTTATTAGCTTTCAATTTATACAACTTTGCTATCTCAACTATGGTATATCTGGTACACATAGAGAGGTATAATATTGGTACTTCAACTAGCTTTAAATACTAGCTATGTAGGTCATTTGCTGCCATTAGGAAAGCCTGTCGCTCGCATACATACTAAGGCAAATATACTACCTCTATCAGTAGTATCAAATGTGTTAACTAGCTTTACAATACAGACACACTTGTTGATAGTCACATAACCCTCTAACACACTTCTATCACCCCTCTAACAAACCTCTATCACCTCTCTTTAACATCCCTCAAACGAATCTCTAACATCACTCTAACAAACTTCTAGAAACCCTCTTCGAACGATTCTACTCTGAGAACTGATCATTAGAAATAGGCCTATTATACACGTATATTTAAAGTGTGTATCTTTCCTTTACGTACGGTAATTATAAATTCCTATCCTCAGCAGTTCTAACTTAATAGTATATTGCTATTTTACAATTCATAATACACCTGTAAATACTCTGCTATTATTTATATACCTGTACACCTTTAAAGTAACTATTTCTACCATTAATACCCTTCAATTAAATACTCGTTGCCCTTATGTATATACTTGTACACCCTCCGAGTCATTATTACTACCATAAACAGCCTTCAAGTAGCATTAGATCACTGTAAATGCAATACAAACTGTAGTAATTCGTCTGCCACCAAAACCTATATCACCACAGCTGCCTTCACATCCCAACTATCAAAAATGCACTACTAGTGTTTTTAAGTACTGTTGCCTGTTAATTTCAACAACCCCCATCGACCTCTACACCACACCTATCACAACCACAACAAGTTACAAATATACATATACGCACATACACACACCGGATAGAACCATCCACCACTACAGCAACCCACAAGTAACACCACCATCTCCGTACCACAATTCATATCCAGACCAATAACACACTTAAAGCCATTCCAACTGTTTCCTCTTCTCTCCAACACCCCATCTCCCCTCTCCACACTCTTAGAAAAGTAGATACAAGGTGCTGTATCTCTCACTGAGATAGGTACTTTCAATTGGCCTGGCCACCTTCAATGCTAGAACTCAAAATGATCGCAACCGCCGACAAATAAAAAAATACACAGTTCTATCGTATCCCTGAAACCCCCACAACAAGCTTCCACAACTACTGAAAAACACCACCACAACACCGACCCCTTTCCTGACCACTGCAACTATGTCGGAAACACTAACCATCTCCCTGGCCACCACCAATACTCACCACAACAATAACTAACAACATATCAGCCTCCTTTCTGACACCACTACCACAACAACAACCTGGAAAATCTCTCACCACAACGAACAATTTAATAACCACAACAACGTCCCACCACCACCACCACAACAAGAATCATCCTCATCATGGCGGCTCATCAAATGGTGGCTACCCTTATCTTCCGTCTTCTGTTGCCTCTCATACTGGGAATATGTAAGTACTGCACACTTACCCTGTTACCTTGTTCCAAATAAGTAGGCCAAAACTCTTGAACATTAATGAGAACAGTTTTGGTGTGTGTGTGTGTGTGTGTGTATGCTAGTTTGACTGTTGTGTATGTGTGAGAGCATTGTGTGTGTCTATGCTAGTGTGTATTTGTGCGTGCGTTGAGTGTATGTATGTTAGTGTGACTGTGTGTATGACTATATGTATGTGTGCATGCGTTGTGTATGTGTGTAAGTAAACATAATTCCCCGTAGTGCCACATAATAATAAACATCCCGGTAATAAACAGTAAGGTAGCCTGCGGCAGTGTTGATTACGGCGGTGCTGGTGTCACGCGGGGTTGTAAAATCTCTTCAGGACAGGAGACGCCATCATTCCTTATAGTCTGGCTTTTATTAGATCATGTTATGCACCTTATGAAGGAGATCTAGTAATCAGAGAGGTGTATGGTATATATATATATATATATCTATATAGGCCTACTCAGGCCCAATCCCCACTTTTCCTATTTTTTTATTTTTTTTTTTCGGGGGGGGGGGGGGGGGGGGGGGGTATGGTATGGTATGGTAATTGATAATTACTAATATTGATATTAATTAGTATTAATATTAATTAGTAATATTGATATTGGTATGGTATCTCCAGTAATTAATTGACTGTCATAAATCCTTCCCAAACACAGTTAAATCGT
Organism: Paralithodes platypus; assembly: GCA_032716605.1. NCBI lineage: Eukaryota > Metazoa > Arthropoda > Malacostraca > Decapoda > Lithodidae > Paralithodes > Paralithodes platypus. Next base: position 3,347,137 of record CM064530.1, on the reverse strand, counting down.
CTAATGATCGCCAGAATATAAGGAAATTAACTGAAAGCGTTATGCCTCGTTTGGCTACCCCATAAAACAGGTCGCATTACAAGCCATTATTTCGCACCTTGGAAAATTAGATGGTTGATCTAGATCTTTGTCGGGTTTCAGTTTACAGGCTATGTGTTATTGTATGCAGTCTAGGCGATGTTTTATTGTTTGAGATTAGGCTATGTTTTATTGTATGCAGTTTTCAGTTTATGGCCTATGAAAATGTTCGTGGTTTATTTATTTATATATTTATATATTTTTAGCTGAGTTTTCTCTTCGAGGAGTGAGAATTGGTAGTAGAATAGTCTCCAGGTCCAGTCTCTACAACACTGGTTAGTTTAGTAGGACCATATAAACATTTAATAGTCTCCAGGACCAGTCTCTACAACACTGGTTAGTTTAGTAGGACCATATAAACATTTAATAGTCTCCAGGACCAGTCTCTACAACACTGGTTAGTTTAGTAGGACCATATAAACATTTAATAGTCTCCAGGACCAGTCTCTACAACACTGGTTAGTTTAGTAGGACCATATAAACATTTAATAGTCTCCAGGACCAGTCTCTACAACACTGGTTAGTTTAGTAGGACCATATAAACATTTAATAGTCTCCAGGACCAGTCTCTACAACACTGGTTAGTTTAGTAGGACCATATAAACATTTAATAGTCTCCAGGACCAGTCTCTACAACACTGGTTAGTTTAGTAGGACCATATAAACATTTAATAGTCTCCAGGACCAGTCTCTACAACACTGGTTAGTTTAGTAGGACCATATAAACATTTAATAGTCTCCAGGACCAGTCTCTACAACACTGGTTAGTTTAGTAGGACCATATAAACATTTAATAGTCTCCAGGACCAGTCTCTACAACACTGGTTAGTTTAGTAGGACCATATAAACATTTAATAGTCTCCAGGACCAGTCTCTACAAACACTGGTTAGTTTAGTAGGACCATATAAACATTTAATAGTCTCCAGGACCAGTCTCTACAACACTGGTTAGTTTAGTAGGACCATATAAACATTTAATAGTCTCCAGGACCAGTCTCTACAACACTGGTTAGTTTAGTAGGACCATATAAACATTTAATAGTCTCCAGGACCAGTCTCTACAACACTGGTTAGTTTAGTAGGACCATATAAACATTTAATAGTCTCCAGGACCAGTCTCTACAACACTGGTTAGTTTAGTAGGACCATATAAACATTTAATAGTCTCCAGGTCCAGTCTCTACAACACTGGTTAGTTTAGTAGGACCATATAAACATTTAATCGAGGCCCATTGGTAAAGCACAGATAAATGTCCAAATCGGACAATGATTGGCATAAATTATGTCATCTTTTCTCTTTATGCATCCTGCGCGAAAATCATCAAATGTCAAAGTGAATATGGATTTCTGTTTAGGCCGCGTTGTGAAAGTTGGATGTACAGTATACTGTATATTCAGGCACATACCTCATTGTTGGGGATGGCCGACTCGAGACAGAGCCCGAAAATAATACAAATTCACACACATCTAGGTCGTGTTGTGAAAGTTAGTTAAAATAGGACTTCAGAGGCTATCAACCCTTCAAAGCCAGCGCACTGTACGGTAAGTCAAGGAATGCGCCAAGACTGGAGCCCCTTTTGCGAGACTCCAGTCCCTTGTGTTGTGAACTTTTGTAACCAGCTTTATATACCTGGTGTTTGCGTAATTGACAAACTGTGTTTACCTAATTGGCCTTCGTGGAACGGGCTTGGTGAAGTGGATTAGTTTAGGGGGGGGGGGGGGGGTGATATACTGTAGGTTAATGGGGTTAGTGCAGTGGTGGTGGTGATGTTTATGGTGGTAGTAGTAATATTAATGGGGATAGTGTAGTAGTAGTTGTTCCCTAGTCGTCCCCCTGTTGATGGTAATGGTGGTGATAATGATGGTGAAGTGCATTAGATTGGTGTATGGAGGGGGGGGGGGGGGGGGTTGTGTTTGGTTGATATACTGTAGGTTAATGGATTTGATATATTGGTGGTGATGTTTAGGGTGGTATTAATATTAATGGTGATGGTGCTCGTGGTAATGGTGAAGTGAATTTGCTTAGTGTGTGTGGGGGGGGGGGGGGGGGGGTGACCTAGATGTGTGTGAATTTGTGTTTTGTCTGTTTGTTCGTTGTTTTATTTTGTGTTTTCCCTGTTCTGGCTCTGTCTTGAGGTGGCCACCCCCAAGACCAAACCAAAATAATTAAATAGAAAATAAATATATACAAAAAATATGACAAGTGTGGATTGTGCCTGAGCATGTACTGTAGAGTGTAGATAGACGGGGGGGGGGGGGGGTGATATAGCCCTACTGTTGGCTTAAGGGGAGGTATTGACTTTGTTCCCTAGACCTCCATCAAGCTTAAAATTACACCCCCTTGAGTCCCTTTCAAGATAAATTTGTAAATTTTTCGGTAGAAAAATGTCCCGGCCGAAGGCCGGTTCCTCTTAAATTACAGGCTCGCTATCGCTCGCCAGGATAAAATCGACACCTGAATTGCAAGAAAGATCTTAATATGGGGTGAAAGTTCTTAAAATCGCTAAACTAATGGGGCAAACGTTTTATAATATCAAAAGCAATGGGGCTAAACATGAGGGAGAAGGGGGTCAAGAAAAACATCCCTCAAGTGGAGATCTCCCCTTAAGGGTGGGGGAAGCATTTTATTGTATTATTTACTTACCCGTTTATAAGGAGTCGATAATATTTAAAACACTGGCATGACCTACTCTAGTTGCATTAAGGATTTTTTACTTGCATTAGCGTGTATTAGCGTGGAATTCATCGCAAGGTCTTTTGAGATAGTAACAATGCTCTCACTCATTCTCTCTCTCGCTCCCCGACCACACCCACCCTTTCTTCCTTTAATTTCCTTGGCCCCACTTTCTTGCCTTCCTGATTAACCCGTTCTGTACCGGTCGTGCCGCACGTTCCTTAATTGTATTCAGTTTAGGAAGGATCTCTAGTAGCAATTTTAAGGCTTCGAACAATCTTAATCAACCCTGCTAACTACCACAGATCCTTACTAAGCTAATCGTCTTAATATAGCTAGAATATAACATAACAGACGTCGCTGGTACTGAAAGGGTTAATTACCATAACCCTTTTAGTACCGGCAACATTCTTGTCACTTTATTCGCATTGTAGATTGGGTTAACGATTTGCGAATACCTGGTCGGTTTTTAATTTATGTATAGGTAATAGGTATGTTTGTACAGTCGGTCTAATAAGTGATGTCTCGGCACCAAGTATGTTTTGATCAATAATTGGTATCAGCCTTATCTATAACTTGATTTACTCGTTTCGATTGAGATATACAAACCTGATCCTACTCGTATCCACCCTATTCAACATCTGACAGACATTAATACAGCACAGAGCTAGGAAACTATACAAACATGATCCTACACTTTATCCACCCTATTCTACATCTGACAGACATTAATACAGCACAGAGCTAGGAAACTATACAAACATGATCCTACACTTTATCCACCCTATTCAACATCTGACAGACATTAAAACATGACAGAGCGAGGAAACTATACAAACCTGATCCTACACTTTATCCACCCTATTCAACATCTGACAGACATTAAAACATGACAGAGCGAGGAAACTATACAACCCTGACCCTACACTTATCCACCCTATTCAACATCTGACAGACATTAATACAGCACAGAGCGAGTCAAACGTAATAACAGGTGAGACCAGACTTATTAGCGCCACAGTACAGTAGAGGTCTGTCGTGCCTGAACAAACGGTTAAGGGGGTTGTGCTTGGTCTGTCGTGCCTGGACAAACGGTTAAGGGGGTTGTGCTTGGTTTGGGGGTCTATGTATTTATTAGTTTATTTTTTAGTTTCTTCGCTAGACCTCCATCAAGCTTTAAAAAAAAAACACCCTCCATCAAGATAAATTTGTAAATTTTTCGGTAGAAAAATTTCCGGCCGGAGGCCGGTTAATTCTAAAATTACAGGCTCGCTATCGCTCGCCAGGAAAAAATCGACACCTAAATGTCACGAAAGGTCTTAATATTGACAAAGAAATTGGGCGAAAGGTCTCAAAATCGCCACACTAATGGAACGAACGTCTTAAAATCTCAAAACTAATTCGCTAAACATGAGGGAAAAAGGGTGTCCATAAAAAGCGACTACCTCCCCCTTAAAGTACTCTCAGTTATGCACATGCTTCGAGCCATGAATGGATGCTTCACATGTCTCACTCCCCAGACTGGAACGAGACCTCACGGGCTTCATCGTGTTGAGCAGTGGATTGTAAGGGCTCTCAGCCTATGCCCGAGAGGGAATATAGAAAAAAAAAACATGCTCGACCTCACGAACATGCAATTGTCATGGATCTGCATGAAACGTCAATCTAAGGATTATACTTCTTCAAGCCATGTACACAGACGGGGGTATCACACACACACATACATACATACATACATACATACATACATACATACATACACACACACACACACACACACACACACACACACACACACACACACACACACATCCACTAACGAGGATATCACACACACCAAGCTTGATACACCAACACAAATCGTCCAATCACACGGACACGCGGAAATATTTGCCTACACATATCAAGCCAAATAGACTTACACAAACAGTCAACCCATTACATACACACGTTACTATTATAGCCTACATGGTGTTCAATTTAACGGACTGAACTAAGAGCATGTGCTAGCCTTAAACAGCAATTGACCACTTGCTAGTTTCAGGCATTAAGGAAGTTGGAGTTTTTTTACATCGATATTTAGCAGATTTAGCGGCTAAAATATGATAGTAGTACATTTATAAATACATAATACCCAATTAACATACTTTTTATCCATTAGACACCCACATTATTATTGGGTTTCTGTTTTATATCAATGTTTATGGCTCCAACTTCCTTATAGCCTGAAACTCGCAAGTGGTCAATTGACAGATTTACCTTTAACTGTCAACATGGTAGAGGGGTGATCCCACAAATGTTTACGTTGAAGCTTGATATAGGCTAACCAGGTGTATCTGATGCTAATGTAAGGGGAGGCTTTTTATCCTTAAGTGTATTTAAACTAACATGGCAGAAATTGATAACGCTGCATTTCTATACATTTATATAGAGCTTAGAGTATAGAAAGGCAGCGTTACCAATGTCTGCCAGGTTTGCTTGAACACACTTTCTACCCTGTTTCCCATGAGCAGGCCAAAACGCTGAACATTAACCTCTAACTCACAAATGACTAGAGTAGCCTAATCGAGTTAACATTTCTACCATTTGGGAAGGGTAAGCCTGGGAATAGGTGTGGACATTTACAGCCCATTTGTTCTAGCCCTTTTTGAGTTACAGAGGTTGAGGGTCACGATTGCTGGCCTACCTATAATGAATAGAGTATAGTAATGTATGACTTATATCAGATTTAAGCCGGTATCACACGAGAGATTTTATAGTCAACATTCGATGATTAAAACATTTCTGGCAACATTTCTGGAATATTTTGCACTGGTATCGGAAACTAGACTGATGATAGATGGATTTAGGCAACCGAAATATTGTATATTGTATACCTCATAAGCTGCCAGTCCAATGTTGAGTGAAAAAGCGCTCGTGATAACGGCTTTACATTGTAATCTGTATATCTTTACATTATGCTGTCCCTGTTTTGGTGTGTTTGTTTCGCAAGTTTTACATTTTATTTTATATACCACCAAGAAGAGAGAGAGAGAGAGGAAATAATTGGCTTGGTGAAGGTGGGTCTCGGCTTGAACGTGACTGCAACGTGATTAATTAAAAAAACAGGCGTTATGTTACTTATCATGTACTTGTTATCATTTATTATCATGGTACTCTGTTTATCTGTCTGTATCATGTTACTCTGTTTATCTGTCTGTATCATGTTACTCTGTTTATCTGTCTGTATCATGTTACTCTGTTTATCTGTCTGTATCATGTTACTCTGTTTATCTGTCTGTATCATGTCAGTCTACCTACCTATCTGTCTACCTATATTGCTGTTTTGAGTGTCTACCTGTGTCTGTCTGTTAATTGTTTGGTAATTGGTATATATACACACACACACACACACACACACACACACACACACACACACACACACACACACACACACACACACACACACACACCATAAAACTAATAATGTTATACTCCCCTAAAACTCCACAACCATACTTTGCACGATTTTCTTACCATTCTGCTACTAGACCACCTACCACTCAACTCACTACCACACACTTATAGTTTATCGCTACCTCACAACCATACTGTGCAAGATTTAACTACCATTCTGCTACTAGACTGCTTACGGTACCAGGCACACTACCACACACACCACTCATGATACCACTACAGTCTACCACACACTTATAACTTATCGCTACCTTACAACCATACTGTACGAGATTTCTTAACCATTCTGCTACTAAATTACTTACCAGACATACTACCACACTGCCTACCACACACACACACCACTTATGATACCGCTACAGTCTATCACACACTTATAACTTATTGCTACCTCACAACCATACTTTGGGAGATTTTCATGACCATACTGCTACTAGACTCTACCACGTAGGCTAATACCGTACGGTACCTTGAATTACTAATCACTATGACCACACATCACTACCACACTCCAGCACACATACACCAATACCACACTACCCCTATCCCATTGTATCACCACTACCACACTCCACCACACACATCACTACCACACTCCAGCACACATACACCAATACCACACATTACTACCACTATCCCATTGTGTCACCACTACCACACTCCACCACACACATCACTACCACACTCCAGCACACATACACCAATACCACACATTACTACCACTATCCCATTGTGTCACCACTACCACACTCCACCACACACATCACTACCACACTCCAGCACACATACACCAATACCACACATTACTACCACTATCCCATTGTGTCACCACTACCCCTATCCCATTGTATCACCACTACCACACTCCACCACACACATCACTACCACACTACATCACTACCACTGCCAGATCTACCACTATCAAATTGTATTACCATTGTCTAACTCCTCCACACATACCACTAGCCTACCACTACTAGACCTACCATATCACTACCACACATACCACAACCACTGGCCACCATACATATCATTATCACACCCTATTACCATATCTACCACTGTCACACTGTTACCACTACCACACACACACCACCACTACCACACTCCACCACACACCACTACCATACATATGATCACCACTACCAGACCTACCACTACCGCACTCCACCACACATCACTACCCACTATCGCACTCTGTCACCACTACCACATCCGCTGGTTCGGCTATTCCTGTCTTCAATATCCCACTTAACCCTTTGAAGCTTATGATGCACTTTTGACAGTTTATTCTGGCTATCATTATACAATTTAGGAAGGATCTTTGGTCATTATAAGGGTAAAGACTATCTTAATTAACCATCCGGCTTCCATATAGGCGTACCCTTCCTAACCTGGATAAAATCTTCTATTTAATAGCCAGACAACCAGGGTTAACAGACTTGCAGAAAACAGAAACAAATGCCTTATCGTGTCTTTTAATGGTTAACTAGCTTAATTTATCACCCTTGGCATCACGCTCTACTATTATCCTTGCTACTACCACACTCTACTTCCACTTGGGCGGGTGCCCAACCCCGAAAGGGATTGAAATAGGGGAGCTATTCCCCCGCCAAAGGCGGCTTTCTAGTGCCTTTCCTAGCTGATGCTGAGGATTGGGTTCTAGTCATGTGGTGATGGGCTAGTCTATTAGAGTGAGAACCGAGTGATCTCTGCCATACCCATAGCTTACTCTGACTGTTCCTTTTACTTATATATTTTCTAGATCTCGAGTGACGGCGTCTCTTACGTGGATTGACTTCCCAATCTACCAAGATTGGAAGCCAAAGCGTCACATTATTCCTTTGCCCCTCGACTTTCTCTTGCTGAGGGGCACAGGGCCCTGGGTGGGGCTTTGGTTTCCCGGGCGTTTCCGCACCCTCCTCAGCTCCCCGCCATGGAGTGGCTTTGGTCACCCAGGCTTTATTGTGGTAGGCAGGGAGGGTTCTGTGGGGGCGCTCAGTTATGGCCTTCGCCTTGCTCGGGGCCTTGGGGCTGTTCGGCCAGGCAGTCTGGGGAACAACAACAACAAAACTTCCACGCTTACCTAACTACTACCACACACATCACTACTACCACCACTACACCAAACACTACCACACCCACTACCACCACCACGACCCATTCTAATATAAATATTGACCTTCCTTTATTAGCCTACCACACTAACACCACTACCATTATACAAAACACTACCACACCCACCACCACCACCCTTCTAATCTAAATAACGACCTGCCTTTGTCTAGCCATCGTCCCTTCCATCAGTAATATCCTTCCTTAAGTCCTACATTTATCCCTTCCTTGCGTCCTTGTCTTCATGTCCTATCTTTATTCCTGCCTTCCTTTCTTTTCTTTCCTTCCTTATGTCCTATCTTTATTCCTTCTTTCCTTTCCTCTCTTCCTTGTCTGCATGTCCTTCCTCTCTTCCTTCTTGTTCTCTCTTCCCATTCATTCATGTTTCCATTCAGTGTTTTATCATTTGCACTTATCACCACACTGCCACACTATAGCCTGTTCCAAATAAGCAGGCCAATACGCTTGAACATTAACCTCTATAACTCGTAAACGACTAGATTAATCAAATTTATACCATTTTGGAAGAGTCGGCCGAGGTATAGGTGTGGAAATTTACAACCTATTTGCTCTAGCCCTATATTTTCATTTGAGTTTTAATTATTTTTGTTTTCTATGTGGATGAGGGAGACAAAAGGCAAAACATCCTGTGACTAGTGCCTCCCCCAGAGTTAAAAGAGTGACGGCCAAACTCGAGGAACGTTCGAGGTTAAGGTTGAGAGTGGGCGTACGCGTTTCATATGGAGTCTCATTGAAGTGATGTATATGATCGATTAATATACGTATTGAGTCTTAAGTAGATAGTAAAGGGAGGGTATACTGATTTATTTCTTCTCTTTCCATTTTCTATTATAGTTTACTTTCCGCCTTCGTTTTCTTTCATTTCCTATTTTCTATTAGTGTTTTATGGACTCCCCATTTTCTTCCCGTGTTCTATTATAGTTTACTTTCCGTTTTCCTTTTCTTTCACTTTCTATTATTATTTTTTTGTTTGTACCCGTACTCCCTCCCCCCCTCCTTCCTTCTCTTCTTTCTCCTCCCTCCTCTTCCTTCTCCCCCCCCCCATCCTATAACTCTTCATCCTTCCTTCTCTCACTATCTTTTCTCCCTCTTCCTTTCCTCGTTCTCCCCCTCCTTCCTTCCCACCTCCTTCTCCTCCCCTTCTTCCTTCCTTCTCTCCCTCATCCTCCCCATCCTTCCTTTCCGTCCCCTTCTCCCCCTCCTTCCTCCTCCTCCCCCTTCCTCCTTCTTCAATCTTCCTTCCTATTCGGTACTAGCCTTTCTCCCCCTCCGTTTATTTTCTTCCTTCGCTTCTTACCCCTCTCCTCCCTCCTCCTCCTTTCTTCTCTCCTTATTCTTCCTCTTCCTTCTTCTCCCCCACCCCCTCATTCCTTTTATCCCTCCTCCAACTCCTTCCTTCCCTCCCTGCTCTACCTTTCCTTCTCCTCCCTCCACCTCCCCTCATTCCTTCTCTCTCTACTGTTCCCCCTCTCCCCCCATTCCTTCTCTCCCTCCTCCAACTCCTTCCTTCCTTCCCTCCCTACTCTTCCTTTCCTCTTCCTCGTCTCTCCCCCCCCCCCTCCTTCCTTCACTACTAACTCTTCCTCTTCTTCTCCCCCCCCCCCTCTCCCCCTCCTTTTCCACTTACCCCAGGGTAGTTAAAGTATTGACTAAGGAAGTTGGGGGGGGGGGGGACAGAAAGATAGAATTAAAGGATAATGGGGGTTAGGGGGGGTTCCTTCCTTTCCAGCCACACCCATTCTCTCTCTCTCTCTCTCTCAGAATTTTTGGAAATTTGTTCACATAAGTTCTGCTCTACTTTGAACAAACTTCCCTCAGAAGTTGTAAACAGTTTTTCAGTAGAGTAGATCAAGAATATAGTAAATATAAATTTGCACTCTAAATAAATTTGCACTATTATTTTAGATACAAACCATTCCTTACAACCCACACACACACACACACACACACACTATCTGACTGACCTCAACGTTATCAATCTGGAAACTTTTAGAGGGTCATATTTTCCGCGATGATATTTTTCCTTATCGCTTTAATTTCGCGGCTTCCTTTCTTTCCTCTTGTGTAAATATTGGATTTATTTATTGTGACTCTTATCTATTGTTTTTTGTTGTTGTTACACAAATATTGAATGTTAGCCCGACACTCTTTGTAATGGTTTGTCTGTACTGTATGATCTCTTTATATTTGTCTGTCATCAAACAATGCCTATGTCTTATATATCTAGCATATCTATCTATCTTCCTCACTATGTCTTACCTACATCTATCATATATATGTCCTTCAATATCTACACTATATATCTATCTTCCTTAGTAAGTCTTACCTACATCTATCGTATCTATCTATCCCTCTATTTATCTATCGATCTTCTTCACATACCGCTATATAATTAATGCCTGGCATGTTATATAACCCTGCTAAAGAGGTCTCGAGTGTGGAATTTCTTAATTATGCTGGTATGTTGGAGAAACAATTATGTCTCCTCACTCACCTTGGAGTATCTCTCTCTCTCTCTCTCTCTGTCTCTGTCTCTGTCTCTGTCTCTGTCTCTGTCTCTCTGTCTCTTATATATATATATATATATATATATATATATATATATATATACTGTAGATAAATAGACATATAGATGTAGATATATGGGTTTAAGCAGCTTCGATTTTGTGGAGGTTAGTTTAGGTTAGGGGGACGATATGACGTGGAGGCAAAATTCCCCCCCATGCCACCGGTCCTGTCCCATTCTCCCACCCCTCCCGGCCTGTCCTCTCCTCTATCCTCGTGCTGCATTGCGAAGGGGGGAATGCTGGATAGACGAGGCCAGCAGATAGAGTGGGAGGGGGATAGCGATAGCACTCTGTATGTAGAAGTATATAGGTCAGGTCAGGTGAAGGTATTGAGGGATAAGCCTTTACAACGGCACCTCGTAGCTACTTTTCGAAGAGTGTTGAGAGGGGAGCAGAGATGTTGGAGAGAGAGAGAGGATAAGCTACTTTTTTACTTTTCCTACTTTTTGAAGAGTGTAGAGAGTGGACAAGTGGTGTTGGAGAGAGAGAGGAAGCTGTTGGAGTGGCTTTGTTATAGGTAGCGCCAACGATCTTGACAATAATCTTGATCCCTGACCTCTCTGTAACTCAAAAGGGCCTAGAACAAACTGGCTGTAAATATCCACCTATTTTCTGGTGAACTCTTCCCTAATGATAGAACTGTCAGCCCGATTTATTTAATTAATTTCGAGTTCTGAAAAGTTAAGGGGTCAAGATTATTGTCAAGTTCGCTGGTGCTACCTATAATGCTTGGGACACAGTGTAGAGGACAAACGCATATTGGTGGATAGAGGATAGAATGTAGGTAATTATATATACAATTATACACTTGTAATGTGGTATTATTCAGTGCACATAGCCTACATGTGTATGCTTATTTATATTGCAATCAATAACAAATAGTGTGTGTGTGTGTTGCTTTGTTCATGCACTCTCCTAGTGTGCTAAAATACGATTTGTCCCTTGTTTCTACCTGACAACACTACTGTGGGTGTACTGTATGTAGCCTATGTATGTAGAAATGGTTGTGTGTACTGTCTCTCTCTCTCTCTCTCTCTCTCTCTCTCTCTCTCTCTCTCTCTCTCTCTCTCTCTCTCTCTCTCTCTCTCTCTCTCTCTCTCTCTCGTCTCTCTCGCTCTCTCTCTCTCTCTCTCTCTCTCTCTCTCTCTCTCTCTCTCTCTCTCTCTCTCTCTCTCTCTCTCTCAAACACACACACACACACACACCTCATTCCCCTTAGATTATATCTTTCAAACACTGGAGATTGCATCATAAATAGATATCCGGTACCTGAAGATTATAATTTCCTGCCTTGGCCTGGTATGTACTGTTTTCATTATTATATCAGGGGTTCTGATTGTTTGTTGTATATAATTAGAGGATGTGTGGGGTGTTAAGTAAGTTATCTCTCGCTCTCTCAATTACCTGTAAATTTGTTGGTATTTTTGAGAAGTATTTTTTTTTTTAAGAAGCTTCATTGATAAGTCTACGGTTATTACGCATGACATTTAAAGAAACAAACACATGCACAGACAGAGAGAGAGAGTGGGAGAGAGAAAGAGATATGATATTTCAAAACACACGCACATAGAAAGAGAGAGAGAGATCATATATATATATATATATATATATATATATATATATATATATATACATATATATATATGTATATATATATATATATATATACATACATACATACATACTACATACAGTACACACACACACACACACACACACACACACACACACACACAGTAGGTGTTATTGTATCGTAATCCAACCGTGCCAAAGATCCATATTGCACTTTCTAACTACATGGATAACATAGGGGGAGGGAGAATCGGTGTGGGGGTGGGGGGGGGGGGGGGGGAACTCGTTAACTTATGACTTCTGTTGGCGACTTAGTGACTCAATCCATGTTGGGGAGGGAGCTTGCTATATTTAGACGATATTTTACAGTTTAACCCTAACTTTTACTCTAGCTATATTGAGGCGCTTTTATGCACCTTAGGAAGGATCTATGGTAGTTAGAAGGGTTGATTGATATAGGAAGAAGCCTTAGAATTGCGAGAGCTCCTTCCTAAGCTGAGTAAAATCGATTAGTTGTAGGCAGAATAATATAATATGGATGTCGACGGTACAGCAAGGGTTAAGATGGAAATTTGGTAGTAAAAAGGGTTAAGTGAGATAGTTCGAAGCCTGTTAATTGCTGGAGGCCATTTTGAATCTGAATACATCGTCTAGTAGTAGCCAGAATACAGTTAAAAGGACGACGTCGGTACAGAAGGGGTTAATCCATTCAGTGCCGGTGACGTCCTTTTGATAGTATTCCGACCATTATTATTAGACGATTACATTCAGTATAGGGAGGACGTCTATAGGATCTCTGGGGATTATAAGGGTATAGATTATCTCAAATAACGCTCTGGCTTCCATATACCCTTCCCAGTCTTTAACCTTCCTAGTCTTAATAAAATCGTTTAATAATAGCCAGAAAACATAAAAGAAATGCGTCATCGTATCTTGAAATAGTTAATCTCAACCATACCACTACAACTATAGTCTATTAATTACAAATAGGCTAGAAATCGTGACTCCCAACCTCTGTAACTCAAAGAAGGCTAGAACAAATACGAAAGAGAAGGACAAAAAGCTGGTCACCCCCCTTAAACTAGGACTTCAGAGGCTATCAACCCTTCATAGATTATTAAGCCAGCACTCTGTAAGTCAAGAATACCGTCAAGACTGGAGCGACTTTTCGAGAACTCCAGTCCCTTGCTTGCTTGGCTTGTAAAGAATCGTGGATGGTGATTGTTAGTGGCTATAATATCTGGCTGGTGAGAGTGTGGCTAGTCTGGGCGGCGTCTGCTGAGTGTTGGCCTGTGGATTGTTGTCTGTTGTGTATCTATATCTATCTGTCTGTCTATATATATATATATATATATATATATATATATCTATATTATCTCTCTCTCTCTCTATATATATATATATATATATATATATATATCAATCTCTATTTGTCTATCTATCTATCCATCGGTTCCATGTCAGTTGAACCAGTGCCACTTCAACCAGTGCCACTTCAACCAGTGCCACTTTAACCAGTGCTAACTCAACCAGTGGCCACTTCAACCAGTGACCATTTCAACCAGTGACTATTTTAACCAGTAACCTAATCTAACCTAACCTACTGGTTAAAATGGTCACTGGTTGAAGTGGCCACTGGTTGAGTTAGCAGTGGTTAAAGTGGCACTGGTTCAACTGACCTGTCACCCTATCCATCTAATCTATCTATCCATCTAATTTATCTATACATCTAGCCATCTATTTGTCTATCCATTTAATCTATCTATCCATCTAATTTAGCTATCTATCTATCTATCTGTCTATCTATCTGTCGGCCCTTGTGGTGGTATATTTGACTGGAGAGATTGTGGGCAGACAGGGCGGCGTCTGACCTAGGGCCGTCGCGTGGATTGTTCCAAGGGATTATACCGTATAGATTTTATCTTTGTGGGGGTTTATTCCTGGTACCGAGTGGTGCACATGTTTTCCTGGTACCGAGTGGTGCACATGTTTTCCTGGTACCGAGTGGTGCACATGTTTTCCTGGTACCGAGTGGTGCACATGTTTTCATTAATTTCATTGGGTGGTGTTTGGTGTTGAGTAAAGTTAATTAATTAGATTATACCATACCGTATAGATTTTGTATGTTTGTTTTCCTTGTAAACTGTGTTGTAATGCGTGATAATCTTCAAAGGGAGTTGGAAAAGGTCAGAGCTGGATATATAAGCCCTTAGTGAGCATAATAACGGGGAGGAGAAAGGTCAGTTAGGGGGAGATGATATATATATATATATATATATATATATATATATATCTATATATATATATATTATATATATATATATATATATATATATATATATATATATATATATATATATATAAGAATAAATTAGCTAGATATGAATCATACCAGAAAGGATTCTTATAGATGACAAATACGAAGAAGCCTCCTGACACTATGCAGGCGGAAATAGCGTTGGCAGATGATGATTCGCGGACAGGTGAGACACATGAAAGGGAAGAGAAGAATGAAGGGGGACTAGTAAGGGGAGGTGTGGGCGTGGGTGGGTGTGTGTGAGTGTGTGTGTGTGTGTGTGTGAGTGTGAGGGAGACAATTGAAAGAAGGGGTGACGAGTAAGGGGAGAGAGGTGTGGTAAATGTGGAGGAAGGTTTGTGTGTGTGTGGATGAGGGAAACAAATGAAAGAAGTGTGTAAGGGAGAGATGAGAGGTGATCGTAAACGTGAAGAAAGGATGTTTGTTTTTTCTATGACAAAATTCAGAATTACCTGTGACGAGTGCCTCCCCCGGAGTTGAAAGAGTGGCAGAGCCAAAGTCGAGGAACGAGAGACAGACAGACAGACAGCACGGTGAAAGGGTTCATCTTGGCTGTCAGAGAGAGCGAGTCGGTGTTGATTTAGGGGACTCTCTCTCTCTCTCTCTCTCTCTCTCTCTCTCTCTCTCTCTCTCTCTCTCTCTCTCTCTCTCTCTCTCTGTTTTCTCTTTATTTCGGTTGTATCCATTCGGCCCCATTCAGCCTACTAGTTTTAAGACGTTTATCCCCATCCAAGTGTCGATTTTTTTCCTTGCGAGCGATAGCGAGCCAGCATTGTTTGGAGAAATCCGGCTTCGCCGGAGAAATTTCTCGAAAAATTTACACATTTAGCCTGCTGTCTAATTCTTTATCCAAAATATGTAAACAAAATCGACACCTGGATGGTGATAAAACTTTTAAAACAGTAGGCTGAATGGGGCCAAATGGATATAACCCAGAAAAAGAAAGAGAAACAGAGAAAAAAGTGAGATGGTCCCTTTAAGGAGACATAACGACTGATAACTAAGAGGTGAGGAGACATAAAGACTGATAACTTAGAGGTGAGGAGACATAAAGACTGACAACTTAGAAGTGAGGAGACATAAAGACTGATAACTTAGAGGTGAGGAGAAAAAGACTGATAACTTAGAGGTGAGGAGACAAAGATGATAACTTAGAGGTGAGGAGACATAAAGACTGATAACTTAGAGGTGAGGAGACATAAAGACTGATAACTTAGAGGTGAGGAGACATACAGACTGATAACTTAGAGGTGAGGAGACATAAAGACTGATAAGTTTCAGGTGAGATGTGATACCTTATAAAGACTGATAACTTAGAGGTGAGGAGACATAAAGACTGATAACTAAAAAGTAAGGAGACATAAAGACTGATAAGTTAGAGGTGAGGAGACATACTGACTGATAACTTAGAGGTGAGGAGACATACAGACTGATAACTTAGAGGTGAGGAGACATACTGACTGATAACTTAGAGGTGAGGAGACATACTGACTGATAACTTAGAGGTGAGGAGACATACT
The DNA here is from genome assembly GCA_032716605.1 of Paralithodes platypus. Taxonomy (NCBI): domain Eukaryota; kingdom Metazoa; phylum Arthropoda; class Malacostraca; order Decapoda; family Lithodidae; genus Paralithodes; species Paralithodes platypus. The sequence continues at coordinate 3,330,817 of CM064530.1, read as the reverse complement.
GACTGATAGAGGTGAGGAGACATACTGACTGATAACTTAGAGGTGAGGAGACATACTGACTGATAGAGGTGAGGAGACAAAGACTGATAACTAAAAAGTAAGGAGACATAAAGACTGATAAGTTAGAGGTGAGGAGACATAAAGACTGATAAATTAGAGGTAAGGAGACAAAGACTGATAACTAAGAGGTGAGGAGACAAAGACTGATAACTAAAAAGTAAGGAGACATAAAGACTGATAACTAAGAGGTGAGGAGACATAAAGACTGATAACTTAGAGGTGAGGAGACATAAAGACTGATAACTTAGAGGTGAGGAGACATAAAGACTGATAACTAAAAAGTAAGGAGACATAAAGACTGATAATTAAGAGCTGGGACAGATGATGTGGCCCAGTGAAAGGGTTATAATCTTGGCTGAGAGACAGTGTTGATTTAGGGGACCACCTTGTCTTTCTTTCTCTCTGTGTGAAGTAAATTACTCAACGATGATATCATAATCTTCGGCCAAATCCGTCTTCTTTTAGGGACCACAGGGCTGGCCTTTTTTGTCGGCGCTGGCATAAGGGGGGGGTCACCGTTTTTTTTGTTTTATCTTTCTCTCCTTTTCTCTGGCTCATACCCATTCGGCCCCATTCAGCCAACTGTTTTAAAACGTTTATCTCTATCCAGGTGTCGATTTCTTCCTGGCGAGCGATTGCGAGCCTGCATTGTATGGAGAAACCTGGCTTCACCGGAGACATTTTTCTATCGAAAAAGTACAAATTTAGCTTGCTGTCAAAACAAAAATATATATATGCTGGCTCGCTACCGCTCGCCAGGAAAATATTGACACTTGGATGGGGGTAAAAGTCTTAAAACAGTAGCTGAATGGGGCTGAATGGATACAAGCCAAAGAGAGAGAGGGAGAGAGAGAGCGAGATAATAAAAGCGAGGTGGGCCCCCTTAAAGACTATCGGATATGTTAGTAAAAGATCAGCTCAGAGTAAGTTCGTATCCGTGCTGACGAACAAGATGCGAGCTGCTCCCTATAGAGGTGTGTGAAGTAAACCAGTTGCCCCCCCCCCCCTCTCTCTCTCTCTTTCTCTCTCTCTTTCTCTCTCTCTCTCTCTCTCGCTCTCGCTCGCTCTCTCTCTCTCTCATCAGTGTACCTTGTGTTGTGCAGGATATAAACAAGGGCATGCCTGAGAGGTAAACAAAAGCCAAAATAATTATGTTGGCGAGAATTAGACGCTTTGTTTGCTTGGCTCACCTGTACTCATTAAAATATTTACGGCAGTGGGGTTACCTGCTGACTCTGCTAGGCTACTGGTTATTATTTACTTACTGGAGTTTTATATTACAGCTTTACATAATCACACGATGCTAGATTGTAAGTGTTTGTCGGTTTTGTATATATTTGTATATCCTATCTATCTACGGTATATATTATCTATATGTGTGTGTGTGTGGACGAGCGGTTGTGTGTTTATTGGTACAAATCTCTGGATATTTGTAGGTTTACAGGTACATGAGGTTTGGAGCGACAGTTAATCGGTACACACCTCTTTAAAATACGTTGAAATGGAGTGTTTTCGGTTAGGTTAGGTTAGGTTAGGTTAGGTTTAAAAATCGAAAAATGTACTCGTAAGCATGCATCAAATTGATATGTACCGATAAACGCCAACCGCTCGGGTGTGTGTGTCTGTGTTATCTTCCTGCAACATAGTACTCCACCTGTTTTGGTCCACCCCAAGTTTGTATATAACCATTTGCTACACGAGAGAGAGAGAGTGTGTTATTGTCTTGACTTTGTACTCCACTGACTATATTGCCTCCCCCACGCACACACTGTAGGTAATAATTTAACACGAAACACAGAGTGAGTGAGTGAGTGAGTGAGAGTGTGAGTGTGGGCCCCCCCCCCCTCCCCACACACACACACACACACACACACACTGCATTATTATGTTCTCTCCACTAACCAACTTTACTCCTAAACTCGATTAATGAAATTAACAAACACGTGCATGTAATAATATAAAACCCAACTTGGGGGGGGGGGGGGAGAGGTAAACGTGCCAAGCTCCCGGAATTTCTGACCATTAGACCTGGTCGTTTGGGTGTTGACATTTATATGGCATTTTATATGTTGTAGTTTGTAAGGTATGCATTGGTAGAGAGAGAGGAAGAGGTGGGGGGGGGGGGGTCTCAGTTGTTTATTATATTAATCTGCATTGTCTAGTATTAGTTTAAGAGTGTGTGTCTAGAGAGAGAGAGAGAGTTGGAAATAGTTCAATGTAAGTTTACTCTATAATATTTTACTAGAAGTAAAGTAAGTTAGTCCAATGTTATTTTGGTCTATAATAATGGACTAGTCACTAGAGAGTTGAAGTAAGCTAGTTAGTCCAATGTTATTTTGGTCTATAATAATGGACTAGTCACTAGAGAGTTGAAGTAAGCTAGTTAGTCCAATGTTATTTTACTCTATAATAATGGACTAGTCACTAGAGAGTTGAAGTAAGCTAGTTAGTCCAATGTTATTTTGGTCTATAATAATGGACTAGACACTAGAGAGTTGAAGTAAGCTAGTTAGTCCAATGTTATTTTACTCTATAATAATGGACTAGTCACTAGAGAGTTGAAGTAAGCTAGTTAGTCCAATGTTATTTTGGTCTATAATAATGGACTAGACACTAGAGAGTTGAAGTAAGCTAGTTAGTCCAATGTTATTTTGGTCTATAATAATGGACTAGACACTAGAGAGTTGAAAGTAAGCTAGTTAGTCCAATGTTATTTTGGTCTATAATAATGGACTAGACACTAGAGAGTTGAAGTAAGCTAGTTAGTCCAATGTTATTTTGGTCTATAATAATGGACTAGACACTAGAGAGTTGAAGTAAGCTAGTTAGTCCAATGTTATTTTGGTCTATAATAATGGACTAGACACTAGAGAGTTGAAGTAAGCTAGTTAGTCCAATGTTATTTTACTCTATAATGTTAGAAAGTTAATTAGAGAGTGAGCGAGTTAGATAGAGATGGTTCGAGTTAGAGACAGTTTGTTCATTTGTTATTTAGTTACCATAATATACCCGTTCCCGCTAATTCCCTCCCTCTCTCCCTCCTCCCCCCACACACACATATATACATATTTTAATTGGAGAGAGAGAGAGAGTGAGTGAGTGAGAGTTAAGTTAAGTTAGAGTGAGTGAGTGAGTTAGTTAGAGATAAATTTAGTTAGTTAAGTTAGATAGAGCTAGTGAGTTGGTTAGATAATTAGTTTAGTTATAGTTAGAATGTTAGATATACCGGTAGTTTATTTATTTATTAGGCTAGTTAGTTACCAAGTGGGAAAATTGTAGGTACCACTCGTGCAGGGCAGTACCTAGTGGAAGCCAGCTAGGCATACGATAAGGAGTTGCTGGAACTCCTGTTGCATATGTCTGGCTTCCCTCACTGTTTCTATGTGTGCCTCACCTACACAGAAAGTAATCCAGCTAACTATCACAAACACCCCTTCCTCCTATTCGTTTCACTACACTTAACAATCACACCACATTTATATCCAACTCCCAAATTTCCTCTTGTCTTGATTTTGGCTTCTACCACTCTTTGAACCTTGGGAGGTGGTGGGGGGGGGGGGGGAGGGGGGCACTTGTTACAGGCAGCTTTTCCTTTTGTCTCCTATATATATATATATATATATATATTCCCCGTCACTGCTATATCCGTCCCACCCCCACCATCACTCACACTGTATGTAGCATTATTCAACATGCCACTGGGGAGGGGGGGGGGGGGTAAAAGTGTTAGATTCCTGGAATTCGTGATCATTAGAGGGAGTCATGTTGGTGTGCATATATTTGTACTGCATTTTACCATTCTAGTTTGTAATTTTAGTTTGTAGAGAGAGATGGGGGGGGGGGAGTAATGTTCAAATGGGATTATATATGTTTAGCCTATGTGCTATTTTTGTCCACCTCACAATGTATAAGCCGGTAATATTTTACTACATGACTGGGTGTAAACATGTCTTCTTGGAATTCATCTATCTATTCTATCTATATATTCTGGCACATACCCCATTATTATTATGTTTCTGTTTTATTATTTTAAGCTGGGCGTGCCCGACTCGAGACAGAGCCCGAACAGGGGAAAAAAAATAAAATAATATATATATATATATATATATATATATATATATATATATACCAGAGTATGCACGGTGTAACATGACGTGTGAGCGTACTGTAGGCTACCATGTATTCCCTTGCCATAACTGACTGTCACGAGTTAGATCATACACAATTCACTTCCACCTCTACTGCATTCTACCGTGGTTCCCTCTGTCAACTCTTAATCACGCTATGCTATTTGGGGTTAGACAGGTTTTTCATGGTTGTGGGTTTTATTTTATAGTATTGTTTTGCAAAATCTTTAATGCGTTATTTCCACATAGTGATTTTGATAAGTTCTTGTGTCTTGATATTGTGCGGTTCATGTTTTGGTTTGTTTGTTTTGCAAATTTTACATTTTAGTTATATATATATACATATATATACATACAGTACATAGTATGTAGATATATACTCATATATGTATAAACTCAGGCATATCCCCATAGTTGGGAATGGCCGACTCGAGACAGAGCCAGAACAGAAACTACATTTAACGTTTCAATTACTAGGGTCCGGGCCCACTTTTGCGTTCACTGGCCCCTTTCTCTGTTTCTGTCTAGTAGGTGAATCATTATTGCTATTACTACAGTACCCCCTCCCCCCACTCAACCCCCTACCCCCCTCCCTACACATACAATTCACGTATGTGATAAACGTGACACATGAGAAAAGTCATATGAATAGTTATTAAGTTAAATACTAGGTAAACACCGGTTCTTGGAAATAATGAAAAACCCTTCAAGTAGACTGAGTGCAGTAATACTTTATACATGAGCCAATGATATACGTTCATAGTAGCCCCCCCCCCCCTATATTTCTCTCTCTCTCTCTCTCTCTCTCTCTTAAATTCGCCACTGCTTGCTAATAGATTGAAGTCAATACCACCTTGTTTATATCGTAAGGTCCGTGTGATCAGTGTATCTATGTAAATGTAAAAGTATATCTCGCTTGTATTATATGATGGCGTATTTTTCGTCATATTCCAGTACCATTAGACGATTTCCTTTAGCTTTTAATCTGCCTCTAGGACTCCAATTTACCCTCTGAATAACACATTCTTGTTGCACTGCATATAATCGTCCACTTTAGACGGTATATTCTGGCTATCATTAAACGATTTTATACAGCTATGGAAATATTATTTTATTTATTTTTTCTATGTGAGGGAGGCAAAAGGCAGAACTGCCTGTAGCGAGTGCCTCCCCCAGTTGAAAGAGTGACAGGGCCAAAATCGAGGGACGTTCGAGTATATGGGTAAAGACTAACCCTCTGACTTACATATACCCTTCCTAACCTGAATACAATCGTCTAATAATAGCCAGAAAACAGAAATAAATGCGTGATGGGATGTTGAAAGGGTTAACAGTGGGTCCATCACCCCCTCACCCCCCGGGCCCCGTTAACGAGGTCACTATGGTAACTACCCCCATTACCCTGCTTGCCTAACGACCCAATACCTGCCCTACCCTCTATCTAGCCTTCCTTCCTTCCAACACTTCTTCCTTGTCCACCTTCTTTATTATCCTCTCCTCCCTTCTCTCTTCCTCCTTCTTTATTATCCTTTATTATCCTCTCCTCTATTATATCTCTCCCCTCCATCTATTCCTTCCTTCCAACACTTCTTCCTTTCCACCTCCTTTATTATCCTCTCCTCCCTTATTCCCCCCCCCCCCCACTTCATCTTCCCTGCATCTAGCCTTCCTTCCAATACGTCCTCCTTCACTATCACCCTCTCTTCCCTTATATCTCCTCCTTCCCTCCATATATCCTTCTCTTAACCCTTCCTCCTTCCACCCTTCTCTCTCCCTCTTCCCTCCTCCTCATCCACTTCTATCTTCACTTCTCTCTTCCTCTTTCCTCCGTCTATCCTCCATCCACCCTTCCTTCCCCCTCTTCCTCCTCCATCCATCTAATTAGCTAAGTGTCCCCCCTCTATAATCGTGGACAAGGTTAAGTCTTTCTGATAGTAGGGCCTCTTTACAGGGAATATATGGAGAGCTCCCAGGAAAGAAATAGATACCTAAATGGCACAACGGGTCTTACAATCACCAAACTAATGGGGGCGAACGCCTTATAATCTCAAACCAAATTGGGCAAAATTATAGCCTAAATATGAGAGAGAAAGGGGTCCAGCAAAAACAAAAAAATCCCTAAAGTCTCTCCGATAGCAGGGTCTCTTTACAGGGAGTATAGGCTATAGAGATCCCAGGAAGCAAAATAGACACCTAAATGGCACGGAAGGTCTTAAAATTTACAGAAATAGTGCAAAGTTTCTTAAAATCGTCGAACTAATGGGGCGAACATCTTAAAACCTCTAAAGTAATGGGACTAAACAAGAGGGAGAAAGCGGTCCAGAAAAAAAATCCCTTGAGTGGAAATCTCCCCTTAAGTCTGTGATCGCAGGGTCTCTTTACAGGGAGTAGGCTATATATAATAGAGAAGATATTCCAACTGGGATACAAATATTAGGTCAGGTCAGGTAAAGGTATTGAGGGATAAGCCTTTACAACTGCACTTCGTATCTAGTTTCCGAAGAGTGTTGAGAGGGGAGAAGGGGTGTTGGAGAGAGAGAGAGGAAGCTGTTGGAGTGGCTTTGTTGTGTATATACCAGTAGCGGTTATTTGTTCGAAACTCCCTGTACGATATTGATTGTACTTTTTCTTGTTTTTAATAGTGGGACGATATTAACATTCTGTCTATCTATCTAGTATCTATGTATCTCTTTATCTATCTATCTATCTATCTATCTATTTCCGTGTATATCCTTGTATTAAACTACAGTATTTTCATTTTAGTCCCGTATCTCCCTCACCACAAATCTTCTTATCTTATCTTCACCATTCTCTCTTAGTTGCCATCTTCGTTTACTTTATCTCTCTCTCTCCCTTCAAATTCCTTCACTCCCCCTTCTTTCCCCCTTCAAATTCCTTCTCCCCCTTCAAATTTCTTATCTCTCCCTTCAAATCCCCCCTCTAGTTCCTTCTTTCCCCCTTCAAATTCCTTCGCTCCCCCTCAAATTCCTTATCTCCCCCCTAAAATTCCTTATCTCCCCCCTAAAATTCCTTATCTCCCCCCTAAAAATTCCTTATCTCCCCCCTAAAATTCCTTATCTCCCCCCTCAAATTCCTTATCTCCCCCCTAAAATTCCTTATCTACCCCCTAAAATTCCTTATCTCCCCCTTCAAATTCCTTCTCTCCCTCTTCAAATTCCTTCTCTCCCCCTTCAAATTCCTTCTCTTTCTTCAAATTCCTTCTCTCCCCCTTCAAATTCCTCCCCCCTTCAAATTCCTTCTCTCCCCCTTCAAATTCCTTCACTCCCCCTTCAAATTCCTCCCCCATTCAAATTCCTTCTCTCCCTCTTCAAATTCCTTCTCTCCCCCTTCAAATTCCTTCTCTCCCCCTTCAAATTCCTTCTCTCCCCCTTCAAATTCGTTCACTCCCCCTTCAAATTCCTTCTCTTTCTTCAAATTCCTTCACTCCCCCTTCAAATTCCTCCCTCCTTCAAATTCCTTCTCTCCCTCTTCAAATTCCTCCCTCCTTCAAATTCCTTCTCTCCCTCTTCAAATTCCATCTCTCCCTCTTCAAATTCCATCTCTATTTTCTTCTCTCCGTCTCTTCCATTTATCACTTTTCCCTCCTCTTTTCTCTCCTATTTCTTTTCCCCTCTCTCCTCTGTATTCTTCCTCCCCCTCCTCGGTCTTCTGTTTCCCTTTCTCTTCCTCCTTCCCTCCCCCCCTCCCCTTTCCTCTGCCTACACTTTTTTCCTTCCATCTGTTTTTCTTTTTTCGTTCTTCATTCCTTATTCTCTCCTCATCCCTCCCTTCCTTCCTTTCTTCTTTCCTTCTATGCTTCGTCTTCCTCTTCCTTCTCCCCCTCTTTAATTTATCCCTTCTATACCTCTGCCCCTTCCCTGTAACCCCCCCCCGGTCACTTCCTTCTTTCCCGCCTTCCCTTCCTTCCCTTCCTTCCCCTCCTTCTACTCCCCCGTCTTCCCTTCCTCCTTCTCTCCCTCTTCGCGGGGTCACTGGTCTCAGCAGTTTTGCCTTTATTTACATAACTGAATGCGGGCCTGTGTCACTATGATAAGACAGTCGTGTTTCAAGTCATTTTCACCCTAATACAAAGCCCGCGCAGAGAGAGAGAGAGAGTGTGTGTGTGAGAGAGAGTGAGTGAGTGTCGGCATGTTCTCCTATATTTACCTTATAACTGAATGCGGGTCTGTGTCACTATGATAAGGTCGTGTTTCAACCTAATGCAAAACCCAAACAGAGAGTGTGTGTGTGTGTTTGTGTGCGTGTGATACCAGTATATAAAGTTAATGTGGTTTGTGTTATTGGTAAGAATGGGTGACTCGGCCCATGGGACAACTCGGCTCGGACAGCTCGGCCCACTTTTGGACAACTCGGCCACGACGGCGAGACAACTCGGCCCATTATTTGAGACAGCTCGGCCCCATGTTTTGCTATGAGGCAATTTGACGAGACCAGTCGGGATTAGGATGTAGAGGGTTTATGGGTGAGGCCATGTATGCAGCACCAAATCCTGTCCTCTGCGTATGCGCGGCCTTTTCCCTAATATTTGTATTATGTTATTTAGGCTCAACTGTTAGGTTAATTTAAGTTAGGTTAGGTTAAGATAATATAATAGTATAAAGGAAAAAAAATGTGCCAAGGGGCCTAAGATTCTCGCGCAGAGGACAGGATTTGCAGGATTTGGTGCTGCATACATGGCCTCGCGTTTATGGCGTGTGTGTAAAGTGGGCGAAATGTTCGTTTATTGTATAATTATGTCATAGGCTAGTTCTCTCGATTCATAATGTGTAGGTTAGGTTAGGTTAATTAAGAGTTGTCTCGTAATTAACACGGGGCCGAGCTGTCTCGTTTTTACTGGGCCGAGTTGTCTCGCCGTGGGCCGAGCTGTCCCGTGGGCCGAGTAGTCTAGCATTCGTAAGAATGTCGTGTTTCAACCAAATACAAAGCCACACCTAGAGAGAGAGAGAGAGAGAGAGAGAATGTGTGTGCAGATAATGTAAGAGAGATATACCGGTAGGTATAATAGGACACATATTGTGTGTGCCTAGTGTATGGAGAGAGAGAGAGAGAGAGAGAGAGAATGTGTGTGCAGATAATGTAAGAGAGATATACCGGTAGGTATAATAGGACACATATGGTGTGTGCCTAGTGTATGGAGAGAGAGAGAGAGAGAGAGAGAGAGAGAGAGAGAGAGAGAGAGAGAGAGAGAGAAAAAAAAGGGGGGGGGGAAGTGCCTATGCGTGTGTAAACTATATTGTGATTAATTTTCGTTGACGTTCCTACATTCCTGTCTCTCTAGTCTCTACCTTTGGTCTGGTGGTTCTAGGCTTCCCTCCCATAACCCACCCTGACCCTAATGTACACATGTAATACTGTACAGTCGGCCTAATAAGTGATGTCTCGGCACCAAGTATATTTCGATCAATAATTGGTATCAGCAATGTCTAAGACTTGTTTTATTCGTTTCGAGTGAGATATACAAAATGTTCCCACCCTATTCAACATCTGACAGACATTAATACAGCACACAGCGAGCCAAATGTAATGACAGCTGAGACATGATTTATTAGCGCCACTGTACACTCAGATGCCATAGTCTCTAGCCCACAATGTTCGTGGATTTCACCTATTTTTAATTATCGAAGTATATCTCTGGGAACTAATTTATGAATATATTTTTCTATGCATAATGCATATACTACAAAACAATTTATACTATTTATGAAGAAGAAAAAAAAACAAGTTCTATCAACAAATAAATACATATCGTCGCAGATGCATAGATAAAACCATAGGGTGTCCACACATTTTTATGAGTGGGCTATAGACTATGGCATCCGAGTGTACATTGGGATGGGCCTCTGTGCTGCTGACGGAATAACATTACTCCGCCTTTCGTAATAACGTACATTGGGCGGGTGCCCAACCCCGAAAGGGGTTGAAATAGGGGAGCTTTCTAGGGCCTTTCCTAGCTGATGCTGAGAGGATTGGGTTCTAGTCATGTGGTGATGGGCTGGTCTATCAGAGTGAGAACTGAGCGATCTCTGCCATACCCATAGCTTACTCTGACTGTTCCTTTTACTTATATATTTTCTAGATCTCAAGTGATGGCGTCTCATCCGTGGATTGACCTCCCAATCTACCAAGATTGGAAGCCAAAGCGTCACATTTTTCCTTTGCCCCTCAACTTTCTCTTCATAATTGCTGAGGGGCACAGGGCCCTGGGTGGGACTTTGGTTTCCCGGGCGTTTCCGCACCCTCCTCAGCTCCCCGCCATGGAGTGGCTTCAGTCACCCAGGCTTTATTGTGGTCGGCAGGGAGGGTTCTGTGGGGGCGCTCGGTTATGGCCTTGGCCTTGCTTGGGGCCTTGGGGCTGTTCGGCCAGGCAGCTTGGGGAACAACAACAACAACGTACATTGAATTTGAGAGAGAGAGAGAGAGATTTTAAAGATACTAGAGAGCAGGAAGGGAAGGGCTGGGCTATGTTGATGGGCACTAACAGAAGCTATGGCCTCAGTTCCTGGTAGTGATGAGCTTCCTAACTACCCGTGGAGAGAAGGAGTGGGGAAAGAAAGACGTGTGGGAGGAATGGGTGCAGAATTGCTTAAACACTCAGTAACTTCATATATAATAAAATTGTTCATTATATTCAAGAGTATATTGTAAATAGCGGTTTTCCCATTTGACAATGCAATGGTTTATTGTAATTCTCTTCATAAATGTTTTTTTTTTTTCAGGTTCAGTACTCCGGTTCAGTGTGATGTCCCTGGCCTACCTGCTGTTATTGATGGCCATACCCCTACTGCCAGCACCAACCTTCCACACCATGAGAGGTAAGAGACTAACACCGGTATCACTGAGCTATTTTGGCCTCAACAGGTATCCTCAACACTGGTCTGGTAACCTATGTGATGTACGTTTTTAGTGACTAATATTCCTCATGTATCATGATGCGTGTCATACAAAGCGACAAAAAGCGGGGAAATGCGCTGAAGAGATCCATCTGCAATGGTGGCGCTGCTGGGATGGCTGTGGATGGAGGAACCATTAGCCCAAAGTTATGAACCCAAGAACCTATGACGTCCTCCCCTGCTGCCCTCTTACAAACGGATCCCACCACACGCTACTTCACCCTGGGGAGGTGCGGCACCAGGAAATACCTGGATGCCGCGGGATTCCCTTAACCCTTTGGCTGCGGGTGACGTTCTGGAATGTTTTGGCAAGTTACAGCAATTTCCAGGCTTTAAAAGCCTGTAAAAAACGTAAAAATAGAGTGTCAGTGGGCGGGAGCGTGAGGGGCCCACCTCCGTTCCTCACAGCACCGAGCGGCTCACTGAGGTAGGCTGTGTCTCGCGCAGGTCTCTCTCAACAGTGTAGCCAAGCGAGCGAGTGCTACCAAATAGCGGGTTTCCCGCGTTTTACTGGCACCGCTGCGGGTGAACCAGACCACGTACGGGGCCCGTTCTGGTCTCATTTTGAAGCTATTTTCGTCTAGTTTTCGGCAGAATACAGTTCAATTAATGCAGATGCTTGATTTATCATTCAGGAGTGCCTGAATATGCCCTAAATAGCCCAAACATAGCCGCAGCCAATGGGTTAAAGGGCATCTTTGGGCTACTACACCAACAACAACAACCACCACACACACTCAGACTGGCTTGTGTGGTGCCAAGAGTAGACTTGACAGGTCTAAGTGAGTGTGTATGTCAACCTTTATTTAGACGTTTTAGAGGGCAAGTAGTAATATGCGTTGAGATTTAATAGAAAGTTAGTGGCCTGTTATATACAATTTTGTTTATGTAGCGAACTAGCAATACGAATGAAGATCGTCAGTATAGCGTCCCTGGAAGTAGTGGAAGAACCCATGTAATGCATAATTATAAATTAGGTAATGTATTCTACTCATTACAAGCTATTTTCTACAAAGTACAGGATAATTGTTCACGTTGTTCAAGTCATGATAAACGTTTTTTTATAATGTATTTCTCGTATTACAGTTTGTGCATTCAACAAATTGCATAATCTGTGTTTCCCTTGTTTCAGGACACACGGGACGTTACCTGAAGGCCGTGGTTGGTATCAGTGGCCTCAACTTCATCATGCAGTTCATCTTCCAAATTGTCCTGCTGTCACTGCCTACATACGGCCACTTCCTCACCGACTGTGAGTTGGGATAGAAAAATGGATAGACAGTTGGATAGTTAAATAGAGAGAGAGAGTGAGTGAGTTTGAGTTTGGAAGTTGGTGTGGTTGTTTTTAACTCCTTAGTTGCGGCACCCGTCACCAGACGGACACCGAAATCCGGTTATTATCTATCCTGGGAGCGTGGCAAGTGGTTGCAGTCAGCGCGGGACCCCTTCATCCATCGCCCACCAAGTCTGAAGTATTATATATTACTTAATCGTGCAGCTAATCTACAACTGTCTTTCCCCCCCCCCCCCTTTCCCATAATTTTCAAGTTGTTATTCCAATTTAAGTTGACCAATAGACTATTTAAAACAAAACTTACTTATTATCCTAATTGAACCTAGCACTGGTTAAATTTTACTGTTTGAAATTGTCAGCTAATTGAGTTGTTCTGCCACTCCCTAAGGGAGGAATTAGAGAGGTAGTGTATATATTTACTGTACTGGCATATGCCTGTATATGTTTATTGATTAATCGATCTTGTAGTTAATCTATAACCATCATTTATTATCTTAACCCCTTGAGGCTTATGGTGCATTTTGACAGCTATTTCTAGCTATCATTAGACGATTATACTCGGTGTAAGAATGGCATATGGAAGACAGAGGGTTGATTGAGACAGTCTTTACCCTTTCAACCCCCACATATCTCTCCTAAGCTATATAAAGTTGTCTAAAGCTAGCCAAAATAACCTGCTAAACTCGTCATGATCCTCGAGGTTAAGGCATCTCCTTTCACCCCCATTTACAGGTGGCCCCTTGGAGAAGCTGCTGCGTCACCTGGGGTTCGTGCGGCTGGACGGTATCAGCGAGGTGGACGGGACCCGGTGGCTGATACCGGAGTGCCTGCTGGTGGTGGCGGCCCCGGGGGTATACCTGGCCTGTCTTAAGCTCACCTCGCACACCAGCCCTCACCTCAACCTGCCGCCACACGCCGTCCCCGAGGATGACACCCCCGCGTACAAGAATATTGGCCTCAGACTTTTGAATGCTGTCGGTAAGTTAATTAGAAGATCTCGGACTTTTGAATGGTGTCGGTAAGTTATTTTGTTGATCTCGGTCTTTTGAATGCTGTTGGTAAGTTAATTAGAAGATCTCGGACTTTTGAATGTTGTCGGGAAGTTATTTTGATCTCAGACTTTTGAATGCTGTCAGTAAGTTATTTTGATTTATTATAAGCCCCAACACTGGAGTAATTTGTTGTTGAAGGCATTTTTATAATATGACACAATGACCCAAAGAATACAATAGTAAAGGCAGGTTTATGATATGACACTGTGACCCAAAGAACACACTAGTTACCTCACAAAAAAACGATAAAACCAAGTGAAAGAAAATGGAAGCTAGATAAAATAAAGAGAGAAGGTTATGATCTGACACTGTGACCCAAAGAATACCATAGCTACCCACATCACAAAGACAATAAACCCTAGTGAAAGAAAATGGAAGCTAGATATAATACAGAGAGGAGCCCTTATTATGATCTTGTTAGGACACACCCAGGCTTATTATCTTCTTTATGCCCTTATATAT
>CM064530.1:2971784-3316811 GCA_032716605.1 Paralithodes platypus | reverse complement strand
ACATTGGGATGGGCCTCTGTGCCTGCTGACGGAATAACAATTACTGCCGCCTTCTCGTAATAACGTACATTTGCGACGCGGATCGTGCCAGACCCGGAAAGCACGGGTTGAAATAGGGGCCGCTTATCCCCCCCGCCAAAGGCCGGCTATTTCTAGCGCGGCCTTTCCATAGCATGATGCTGAGAGGATTGCCGGTTTCTAGTCATGTGGTGATGGACGCTGGGTATATCAAGAGTTGAGAACACCTGCAGCCGCATCTTCACTGCGCCATACCCATAGATTCACTCTGACTGTTCCTTTTATCATATATATTTCTCAGATCTCCAAGTGAGTGTGACGATCTAATCCGTGGCGTTGCATCCTCCCCAATCTACCAAGATTGGCCAAGCCAACATCTTAGCGTCACATTTTTCCTTTAGCCCCTCAACTTTCTCTTCATAATTGAACTGCTGAGGGGCCACAGGGCCCTGGGTGCGACTTTGGTTCCGCCGGCGTTTCCGACACCCTCCTCAGACTCCCCGCCATGGCCAGTGGCTTCAGTCACCCAGGCTTATATATGTGGTACGGGCTAGGCAGGGTTTCTGTGAGGTTTCTCAGCGTTCGGGTTATGGCCTGCGCCTTGAATTGCGGGCCTTGGGGCTGTTCGGCCAGGCAGCTTGGGGAGAACAGACAACAACAACGCCTACATTGTAATGTTGAGAGGAGAGAGAGAGAGATTTTAAAGATTAACTAGAGCAGCAGGAAGCAGGAGATGCCCGCGAAGGGAAGGGCTGCGAGCTATGTTGTATGGGCACTAACAGAAGCTATGAGCCTCAGGTGCCTGGTAGTGATGATGCTTCCTAACTACCCGCGGAGAGAAGGATCTGTGTGAGAAAGAAAGACGTGTGGGAGGAATCGGAGTGCCAGAAGTGCTTAAACACTCAGTCAACTTCATATATAATAAAATTGTTCCTATATTCAATGAGTTAGATACTATTGTTAATAGCGCGTTTTCCTCAATTGACAATGCCCAATGCGTTTTTTGTAATTCTTCTCATAAATGTTTTTTTTTTTCCCCCAGCGTTCAGTACTACGCCCCGATCAGTGTGATTTGTCCCTGGCCTACCCTGCCCTGCTTATTGATGGCCAGTTACCCCTATAGACCAGCACCTAACCTTCCACACCATGAGAGGGGATAAGAGGACTAACACCGGTATCAACCTCTTGAAGACTATTTTGGCCTCAACAGGGATCATCAACACTGATACTGAGACTAACCTATGATGATGCTACGATTTTTAGTGACTAATATTCCTCATGTAAATCATGATGCACGTGTCATACAAAGCAGACAAAAAGCGGGGAAATGCCGCCTATGAAGAGATCCATCTGCAATGGTGGCGCTGCTGCGGATGGCTTCCGTGTATGGAGGAAACCATTAGCCCAAAGTTATCGAACCAAAGAACCTATGAACGTCCTCCCTCGCTGCCCTCTCTTACAAAACGCGCATCCCACCACACGCCCCTACTTCACCCTGGGGAGGTGCACGAGCACCAGGATAATACCTGGATGCCCGCGAAGGATTCCTGGAAACCTTTGGCTGGCGGCGTGAACGTTCTGCGAATGTTTGCGCCAATGGGTTACAGCCAATTTCCAGGCTTTAAAAGCCTGTAAAAAACGTAAAAATAGAGTGTCTTGCGTAGCCGGCGCAGCGATGACGGCGGCCCACCTGCATTCCACCACGTTCCTCACAGCCACAGCATGCGGCTCACTGCAGAGTAGGCTGACTGTCTCGACGCAGGTCTCTCTCAACAGCTGTAGCCAAGCGAGCGAGCTGATAATGTGCCTACCAAATAGCGGGTTTTCCGCGTTTTACTCGGCACCGCTCGCGGGCCGTTTTTGTGAACCAGACCACTGTACGGGGCGTGGCTCCGATTCTGGTCTCATTCTGGAAGCTATTTCCGATCTAGTTTTCGGACGAATACAGTAAATTAATGCCCAGATAGCTTGCATTTATCATTCAGGCAGTGCTGGAATATGCCCGAAATAGCCCCAAAACCTAGACGCAGCCAACTGCGGTTCCTTTAAAGCCGGCCAATCTTTGCGCGCTACTTACCAACAACAACAACAACCACAACACACACTCAGACTGGGCTTGTGTGGTGCCAAGAGTAGACTTGACAGCGTCTCATACGATGACAGATGTGTATTGTCAACCTTTATTTAGAAAGTTTAAGATTTCAGCGGCTCAGCTTAGTAATATGCCCTGTTGAGGATTTAATAGAAAGGTTAGTAGGCCTGTTATATACAATTTTGTTTATGTAGGCGCAACTAGCAATACGAATGAAGCATCGTCACGTCATAGCGTCCCTGGAAAAAGTGATGAGAAGAACCCATAGTAATGCATAATCTTAATTAGGGATATGGTATTCTAACTCATTACAAGCTATTTTCTACAAGCTACTGGATAATTTGTTCACGTTGTTCAAGTCATCGATAAACCGTTTTTATAAAATTGATATTTATCGCTTGATTTACAGTTGTGTGACATTCAACCAAATTGAATAATCTGTGTTATCACTTGTTTCAGGAGCACACGCGAAAAAAATTGAGGCGACGTTACCCCCCATGAAGGCATGTGGTCCTTCGCGTATCAGCTTGGCCATCCAACGCGATCATGCAGTTCATATTCCAAATGTGTCCTGCGTGTCAATGCCTTACATACGGCCACTTTCCTCACCGACTGTGAGTCTGGTCGCATCAGAAAAAAGGAGATAGACAGTTGAAGATAGTTAAATCAAGAGAGGGATTCGGAGATGTGAAGTGAGTTTGAGATATTGGAAGTTAGCGTGTGTGTTGTGTTATTAAACTCCTTAGTTGCCGTGGCACCAGGGCATCACCAGTACGGACACCGAAATCCGGTTATTATCTATCCTGGGAGCGTGGCAAGTGGAATTGCCAGTCAGACCGCGGGACACCTTCATCCACTATCGCCCACCAAAGGCGACTGCAAGTATTATATATTACTTAATTCGTGCAGCTAATCTACAACTGGTACTTTCCCCCCCCCACAGCCCATGTTATCACCCAATAAGAATTTCATAGAGTTGTTATGTCCAAGTTAAGCATGACCAATTAGAGCTTATTTAAAACAAAAGCTTACTTATTATCCTAATTGAACCTCAGCACTCGGTTTTAAATTTTACTTGTTCTAGACATTGTCAGCTAATATGAGTTGTTCTTGCCACTCCCTAAGGGAGCGAATTAGCAGACGGTACCAGATGATATATATTTACTGTACTGGCATATGCCTGTATATGTTTATTGATTAATCGATCTTGCCTAGTGTAATCTATAACCATCAGTTATTATCTTAACCCCTTGAGCGACTATGGTGCATTTTGAAAGCTATTTCTAGATATCCATTATGACGATTATACTCGCATGTAAGAAGAAGGCCATATGCCGAAGATCCAGAGGGTTGATTGAGACAGTCTATTACACTTTCAACACCACCATATCTCTACCTAAAGCGATAATAAAGTTGTCTAAATGCTAGCCAAAATAACCTAGCCCTAAGCTCGTCATGATCCGCGAGGTTATAGGCATATCTCCTTTCCACCCCCATGTACTAAGGTGGGACCCTGACGAGAAGCTGCTGCGATCACCTGGTGTATCGTTGCTGGTCAAGCATGACTGAGACGCGTATCATAGCTTGAGGTGGCGAACCGCGAGACCAAGGTGGCTGATACCGGTAGCTGCCCTGATGCGCTCGAGCGCTGGCGGCCACGGGAAGACCCGGGGCGCATATACCTGCAGCATGTATTAAGGCTCACCTCTCCCACCACTGCCCCTCACCTCAATCCTGCCGCCGCACAAGACCCGTCCCCCGGAGAGATGACACCCCTCTGCGTACAATGAATATAGGCCTCAGACTTTTGAATGCTGTCGGTAACGTTTAAGCTTAGGATTAGAGAGATCTCGCGACTTTCCTGCATGGGTCTCTGTTCGCGTAAGTTATTTTGTGCATACTACAGTCTTGTCTGAATGCCCTGTGCGTAAGTTAATTAGCAAGATCTCGTACTTTTGAATGTTGTCGGGAATTTATTTTGATCTCAGCACCTCTTTGAATGATGTCAGCTAAGTTATTTTGATTTATTATAAGCCTCCAATCACTGCGAGTAATTGGTATGTTGATGGCATTTTTATCAATATGACAACAACAATGCACCCAAAGAATACAATAGTAAAGGCAGGTTTATGATTATTATTGACACTGTGACCCAAAGAAAAGAACACACTAGTGTTTACCTCACAAAAAAAACGATAAAAAAAAAAACGATTATTTTAAAAAAATAATAATTACAAACACGTGGAAGAGAGAAAAAGGAAACTGTTGATCCAAGTAAAGAAAATGGAAAATGGAAGCTAGATATACCACCAAATAAAGACCCGATGAAGGTTATGATCTGACACTGTGACCCAAAGAATACCATAGCTACCCACATGCCATCACAAAGACAATAAACCCTAGTGAAGTGAAAATGGAAGTAGCTAGATTATAATACAGAGAGGAGCCCTTATTATGATTCTTTGTGTAGGACCACACACCCAGGCTTATTATCTTCTTATGCCACCCTGCGTGCATATTATAACCACCCTGCAGATTTTTCGATCTAATTATCTGTCTCCTCTCTCTCTCTGCTCTTCTCTAGCCCTCGTTTTCTACTCTCGCCTTCTCTCTGCTCGCTCTCTCTCTCATAACCTCTCTCTCTCCTTCTCTCTTCTCCTCTCTCTCTCTCCTCTCCTCTCTCTATCTCTCTTCTCATCCTCTCTCTCTCTCTCTCTCTCTCTCTCTCTCTCCTCTATCTCTCTCTGCTCTCTCTCTCTCTCTCTCTCTCTCTCTCATCCTCTCTCTCTCTCTCTCTCTCTCTCTTTCATCCTCCTCTATGCTCTCTCTCTCTCTCTCTCTCTCTCTCTCTCTCCGCTCTCTCTCTCTGCGCTCTCTCTCTCTCTCTCTCTCTCTCTCATCTGCTCTTATCTCCTCTCTCTCTCTCTCTCTCTCTCTCCCTTATTTTCTATCACAGATCTTTCTTAAACTGCACAAAATCATCAAAATATAGCTAGAATATAATTATAAAGACGTCACCAGTACAGAAGAGGATACCGGTAACTCTCTCCTAGCTCACTCACTTCCTCACCCCATCTTATGTTCTCACGCAGTCACACGTAGCAATCATATTCACTTTCTTTTCCTGTCACTCATTTGAGCCCCCCACTCACTCACACTTAACCCACCCATTAAAGCCTCTCTCACTTACACTCCTTTGAGGCCCTTCACAATCACACTTAACCCACTCATTTAAGCCTCTCTCACTCACACTCAACCCATTCACTAAGCCCCCTCTCACTCAAACCACTCATTTAAGCCCCTTCTCCCTCACACGCAAGCCACTCGCTAAAACCCCCTACCACTCAAGCCTCACAAACACCCCCAACTCCCTCACTCCATTTTAACTTGTGATCGCCCCTCTTGTTAGCTTAGTATCGTATGGTGGGAAGGCTACGAGCTAACATAGACCGGCCAATACCTCTGTTAGCTTTCTTAATTAGTGGCGTATGAAGTTACAATTAGGTGTGCTGATGGTGTTGGGTGTGATGATGGTGATGGTGTTAGTGGTGGTGGTGTATTGGGTGTGTGATGGTATGAACGCTCTCTCTCACACACTCACTCACTCTCACACTCACTCTCTCACACTCACTCTCTCACTCACTCTTTCTCACTCACAAACTCACTCTTTCTCACTCACAAACTCACTCTCTCTCGCTCTCTTCCCACCTGTATTTCTGTATTTCTTGCCGACTCTTGATCGGAAAGTGTGGTGGGTGGGGAGAGAGCCTTCTTCTTTGCTAGCTGTACTTTCCACTTAGTAGCAGATTTTGTTAGAAATTAAATCCAAACTACCCAGTAGGGGCCACAAAGTCTGTGAAGTCTGTGTATCTATGTATCTCTATGTAACTCTCCTTCCTTTCCACAACTTATCACCTTATTTCTCCTCTCTTCTATCTTCTTCTACAGGTCTCCCTCGATTTACGATTGGGTTACGTACCTGAAAATCATAAATAGAAAAATCATATAGCAATCCCTAAAATTAATGGGGTAAATGGGGATGCGTTCTCGGACCAGCCAAAACTCAAACACAAACACCAAATAATCTATAATAATATTGTAAATCTGGGCATCAGATAGTGAGGGAGACCTGTACTCTTTTTACTTATTATTCTCTTCCAGGCACGTACCTCTCCATGGCGGTGATCGGATGTTGCAGAGTCATGGTACCCTCCGTAACATCTGGCGTATATTTCATAGCCAGGCTGTTGTGGATCGTCTCATATTTATTATTCTCTCTCTTCCAGGCACATACCTCTCCATTGCGGTGATTGGATGCTGCGGAGTCATGGTGCCTTCCGTAACGTCGGCCGTGTATTTCATTGTCTTCATGGTCAGCGCCACCTACTGGAGCCTCAACAACTCCCTTGGACGCCGCTTTGGGTAGAAACTTTATTTTGTTCCTATGGAGGTATTTTGGTGGTAATAAACCCATTGTATACCAGCTAAAAGGGTAACTCTCTATCAGTATACCTAATGATCATATATACCCTTTTCATACCCTTGAGTTTTTTGAGAGTGCACAAGACAAACAAGGCGAAATGTTACTAAGTCCATTATCTATTGACTAATTTAATTTTATGTCTCGGGTATGTACATCACAGTACAGTAATTCCTCATTAAAGTGATGGTTACGGTACTGAAAATAGATACTTTAATTGGGGTTCTCTTTTACATAATGTATACCAGTCGCAGTTGCCGCAATACTACCTCCCACCTGAGGCCATCACAACGCATCACTCAAACAACCACTACTTCATCATCCATACCATGTCACCATGATCTGCCACTATTAGTACCATGACCAACAATACAATCAATACTAGCCATGAAAAACACCCTCTAATCTGGAGAACGTATACCCACATGATGGAAACATGTTTTATTATATTGATATTGTAGTTTCAATTCCCTCTGGAGTTCTCTGCAAGAGGACTACACAGAGTCTAAGCTGTTGTATCATCACAATAAAAAAAAATTCCGTTGGTTGGTTATGTTTTCTCTATTCAAGTATTCACCACACTGTGAATTTATCTTTTTATGCTCTACATTAACGCCACCGGCATTCATCCACTTCCACCACTACCCCTACCAACACCACTCACAACTTCACCACTTAAATTACTACCACTCACAGACACAACCACAAATATCCATATTACCACCATCCACTATTACCCACACCCAACAACCAACATCCACACCACTATCACCCACTACGACTACCACTCACATTATCAATACCAATCTCCTTTTTCTTATTCCTCAGCACTTCCTCATTCGCTCTCTCTCCCTCGCCCCCAGATATGTGTGCCGTGGAGTGATGGTGTTCGCAGGTATCCACGTGGTCCTTCTCTACATATATCAGGCACAGTGGCCTCAGTACTATTTACCCCCTGAAAATGTAGTTACAAGGTCAGTAGCTCTTTTCTATAATAATAGTTAATGACAAGATGTATAAATGAAGAAAAGAATAAATGTCTTGCCAAAGCTTGTAAAAATGTTGTACTCTTCCAACATAATGGTGAATGATTGAAGTAAAGAATTAATGTCTTTATGAGGCTTGTAAGAATTTCCAAAATATTGTTTAAATTTCAAATGATAGATCACAATTGAGGCCTTTATCTCCTACCAGTAAAGATTCAAATCCCAGATATTCATGGATTTTGCTGCCTTCCCTGTTCAGAGTATTCAGACATAAACAAAAATTCTCCTACCAGTAAGATTCAAACCCCAGATATTCATGGTTTTTGCTGCCTTCCTTGTTCAGTGTTCAGACGTAAACAAATTATTTCTTACCAGTGATATGCAAACCGCAGATATTCATGTTATTTCTGCCTTCCCTGTGCAGAGTGTTTGGGATGACGGGTGTGATATCAACAGACTGCAGCAACCCAAGATCGGCTGAACTGACAACCGACGAGTGGTCACGTTTCCTGAACCCTATCCTCCTGCTCCTGTTGTACTATATCCTGGCATTTGAGTCTCAGTTCCTCCTGTCCAATAAGGTGAGAGAGAGAGAGAGGGGAAGGGGGAGAGAGAGAGAGAGAGAGAGAGAGAGAGAGAGAGAGAGAGAGAGAGAGAGAGAGAGAGAGAGAGAGAGAGAGGGAGAGAGAGAGAGAGAATGCTGCTATAAGGTTAACAAAAAGACTAGCCTACTCACATATAGATCTGTTTTTTTTGTTTTTTTTTTTAAGTTTGATGGAGGTCTAGGGAGGAAACTAAAAAAAAAAAAAAAAAAAAAAAAAAATATATATATATATATATATATATATATATATATAATATATATATATATATATATATATATATATATATATATATATATATATATATATATATATATATGAAATAATCAACCAAAAAAATATACCCGGCCCCCTTAACACCTTACGAGCGGCCTAGGCGGTAATTTATATGTACCGCCCAGCGGGGTGTTTTTACCCTAAATAGGGTTGTTTACGTGATCATTTTCATGCCTAAATAAGACCCAGAGCGTAAAACAAGTATCTATCCCTGAAAGGGCATAAACAGAGCTTTCCAATGACACCCCAACCATCCTTGTACGACCACTGGTTTTCTTGCAACGATCGCGCAACACGAGTGCAAAAACCATGTACAGTAATTAGGTACTTTCCCTACATAATTTCCTGTGTAGCGAGTGTGAGGGGGGATGGAAGGGTGGTTTTCACTTCAGTTGGCCCACCGCGGTGGTGGGCGGCGGTCATAGCCTTACTACGCTCCTCACACCGCTCAGCTTTCTCTCTCTCTGCAACATTACGTGCTGAAAATGGCACACGACATAAGTTGTGAACCGCCACTTAGTCCAAATTTATTTCACACGACATAAGTTGCGCGCCGCCAAAGAAGGGTTAATAGAGAAGAGGGAGGGGAGAGAGAGGAATTAAGACATAAGTTTAATAAGGTCAAATTATTTGAAAGAACGATAGAGCTAAATGCTGCTTGTGTGAAAAGTGTGATTGTTATGATTATGGCAGTAAACCCGGGTGTTGATTATTCGAGGAGAGTTTGCATAGATACACTGAGCACAAACCTTACGATCCAAGCAAGGTTTTCAGGAGAGAGAAAAAAACTAGTATCCATATGTTCATTTTTCTTAATTATTCACTACTAATGACTCGTGTATTCCTTAACCTGTTAAACGCGAAATAGACCTAGGGGCTAGGGTAGTTATTTTTGCATTTCTAGCCTTGGATTCTGACAGAATTCGTTATATTTACAATATAGAGCATTATTTGTTTTCGGTATGCTTTTATTTTACATATATGATGTATATATGAACCTTCAAGAGTGCTAAAAATAAGTTGGAAAACTATTTGGGTGGTGAAAAACGAAGATATTGGCCAACCGGTCATAATCTCAGGCGAGAGAGAGCCACAGGCAACCCTCCCCTCTCCCTGTCTGTGAGTCAACTGAGGCGAGCGGGTGTTGTCTGGGTGTTATATAATGATCTTTTATGCAACCCACTTGTGCTACATTATCGCGGGAGAGAAAAATAACCGATAAATGATGAAAATAAGAGGAAAATAGGTGATAATTGAGGAGGGGGGAGGGGGGAATAAGGAGGGGAGGGGGGGGGGGGGGGGGTGAGAAACACATGGATGAGTACTAGAGGGGAATTATCTCACCTAGAGACAAATTCCTTTGTTTTGATAGCCCCTGGGATGTTTTGGAAGGCTTTTTTTATGGTCCTGCTTCCGTGAGGCCTATCGCGTTCGCTATGATAAGCCTTCCGTGAGACCTATCGCGCTTGCCGGGTTAAGGGTAAGTGCAACATATTAGTAAATACAGTAATGATGGGAATTTGTTGGATGCTACCCCAAAGCTAAAAAGGCATCTCCTTTTGCATGCTTTGGTGCTTAAGTTGAATTGTTGTTATTTGATGCATAAAAGGTATTCTAAATATATTTCTTGTATGATATAATAAATTGTTTTTATGTTATTTGATGTTTATTGAAACTTGCAGATTAATGAAAGGAGTCTGCTAAATATTGTGCTTTCTATTTTGTTTTTTATTTGAAGCTTAGAAGATTACTGAATGTGGTTGTGATATGATATAATGCTTAGGTGTAGGCTATGCTATATGGAGCCTAAAATGAATCGCTATTAAAAGTGCTGATTGCATTATTAGATCTTTTACAAGTGTAAATGGAATATGACTTGATAAAAGAAAATTTATCAGGCCAATAATAGCCAGATGAAACTATATATGAAATTATTGACATATCAGTTAAAATGCTCCTCCTCATATGGTACAGTAAAAGTCCTGTAATCCGAATATCAGGGGACTGGGCCTCGTTCCGATTACTGGATTTTTTGGATTATTGGAATTTACCCCTATGAACCTGTGTATTAATGGCCTGACGAAAAACTGAACACAATATAGGCTATGCATATGCACAATATAATGCTATACTGTACATCCAATATGACACATAATGGTAAACTTTTAAAGTGAGTTCATGAACATAATTATACAGTATGTGTATGTACTATTATGTGTTATTTGGGTGGGTTTTGGGTGGCCTAATGCCTCAAAAAGGGGACTTTGGGACTTTTTGAAATTCGGAATATCGGGTGAATTCGGATTTGGCCTCATTTTCAAAAATTCGGACTATTGGGAGATTCCAATTATCGGTCGTCGGATTATCGGACTTTTACTGTACTTATAAGGATAAGATATATATTTTTAAGCAACTGATTTACTTTATAATTAATGTTGTTGCTTTGTAGGTTGTTTTTTGGTCTGTATGCTATACGATGGAGTTTATATTTATTTTATATTTTTATTTTTTAAATTCATATGTTCCGACTCTATCTCCGGACAAAGGCTAACAGCCTGTAGATTTAGCCGCTCAAAACGGTGAAGTCAGGCGGTCTTATTCCGGATGGCGAGTGAGACAATGAGACAGTTTGAGTGCTGCAACCGGCTTGTTTGTTGTCTTACCTCTGTGTACCAACGATGCCTGGTTGTCTCCTCGTAGCCCGTTGCATCTATGACTTCTCGCAGCTGCATCCCCACTGTCTCGCTGTCTCATCTCACAATCTCGGACACCTCTCTCTCTGATCTCTTTCTGTATTTCATAACAATTTAAAAAACCTTAATTTCTTATTGTTTGTTTTTATGATATGAACTTGATTTGTAATTTGCAAGAACGTAATTTTTTTCTGAATTACGATCTGTATTTTTGCAATAATCTTAAACTTGTGTGAATGCTTAGCGGTTGTAGGAGCCATCGAGGGAATTTGTTGTGCTATACTCCATTCATTATAATTTGGCCAGATATCTCGACTCCAAACCTCTATAACTCAAAAAGGGCTAGAGCAAACCGGCTGTAAATTTCCACACATATTTCTTGTCCGACTCTTCCCAGATGCTAGAAATATTAGCTAGCTTACTCCAGTCGTTTTTTTTAGTTATAGAGGTAAGCGGAGAAGAGATATTTTGCCTACTTAAAATGAATGGACTATAGTGAAATATTGTTGTATTCTAAAATCTGTTGAATGCTTCTGTTTATGGCTGCCATGATCTGTATTTTGCTGTAATTTGAAACTTCTATGGATGCTGCATTTCTGAGTGCTATGAAGTTGACTTGTATTATGCTGTATTTGTAGTTAGTATGAAAGCTTGTTGTTCTGGGTGCTATGATAGCTAATTTGTATGAAAGCTTGTTGTTCTGGGTGCTATGATAGTTAATTTTGTCTTTCCTGAAATTTATATGAATACTTGTTTATATGTGCGCTATGATATTTAATTTTATCCTTTCTGAAATTTGTATGAATGCTTGTTTTTATGTGTACTATGATAACTGTGTTGGTGGTCTAATGGTTTAGATACTTATGTTCTGGGTGTGGTGTCCCGAGTTCGAATCCGGGGAGGACCAAAAGTTTCATTAGTTTATTCAAGTGCATTGGAAGAAGAAGAGGTTTGTAATTGATGATTAATGTTAAGAACGGGGTGTTACTTAATTTAACATTGTCCTTTCTGAAATGTGCCAAAAAAACAGAAAATAAATGCGTAATCGGATCTTGAATGGGTTAAGCCTTGGTGATGGAAAAATAAACCAGGTCTGCCTATCACATGTGTCTGATTCTTCTGTCTAAAACTGGACCGAACAATAGGTAGATCTGAATTTGGCTGTTTGTGTGTCTATATTCATGAGTGCTATGGTCTGTATTTTGCTGTATGCTGTAATCCCTTTTGTATTTACGAGTGCTATGATCCGTATTTTGCTGTATGCTGTAATCCCTCCGAATGCTTGTCGTTTGCTATTTTCTCAACCTTGTATAAATGCATTTTTGTTATGTGCCATGGTCTGATTTAGGCTGTATTTTGAAAGCCGTCTGTATGCTTGCGTTACTGGTTGTTGCTGTTCCCCAGGCTGACTGACCGAGCAGCCCAAGGTTCCGAGCAAGGCCAAGGCCATAACCAAGCGCCCACACATAACCCTCCCTGCTTACCACTAATAAAGCCCAGGTGACCGAAGCCACTCCAAGGCGGGGAGCTGAGGAGGGTGCGGAAATGCCTGGGAAACCAAAGCCCCACCCAAGGCCCTGTGCCCCTCGGCAATTATGAAAGGAAAGTTGAGGGGCAAAGGAAAAATGTGACGCTTTGGCTCCCAATCTGCCAACCTCTAAGTTGGCAGTAGGGAGGTCAATCCACGGAAGAGACGCCGTCACTTGAGATCTAGAAAATATATAAGTACTGTAAAAGGAACAGTCAGAGTAAGCTATGGGTATGGCAGAGATCGCTCAGCTCTCACTCTGATAGGCCAGCCCATCACCAGTGGCAGCCCATCATATAGGGGCAGTTGTAGTGCTTAGTTGTGCTCAAGACTGGTGTCCCTGCAGCTGGTGTGATGTTCTGCTTAGAGGCCACTATACTTGATTTTTTTCCAGCTGATGGTAAATTGCTATGTTACTGTCTAGGTTACTCAGCTGTCACATATATTTTATAGCGAAATATGTTGTTAATTCTGAAAACTTGGCATTAATACGACGCAAAGTCATAGTAGACTCATATTTTTCCATAATGTATCGAGAAAACAGATGCTAAGGGATTCAATTTACCATCAGCTGGAAAAAAACAGACTACAGTATAGCAAAGGGCTTACAAGTCTACTGGCACTGGTGGTGGACCTTTGACCTAGCCGAGTCAAAACTGTCATTAATTGACAGTTGGGGTGAGCAAAACACAATGATTACTGCGCTCTTATATACTGTATATTTGGCAACAGTACATAATGACCAGGTGGTGTCCAATAGTATGTGCATGATCCTACATTGAGGCCACATTTTTCAGGTTGCGGAGGCCATTGTTTGTCGTGTAGCAGCTTCAGGTAGCAATTATAACACTCTGCAACCATTGATTTACTTTACTATACAGTCGCGCAAATAAGTAATGTCTCGGCACCAAGTATGTTTTGATCAATAATTGGAATCGGCAATATCGAAGCTTCGTTTCTTCATATTGAGTGAAATATACAAACATGTTCCTACACTTACCTACCCTATTCAACATCTGACAGACATTAATACAGCACAGAGCAAGCTAAACATAATTATAGCTGAGATATGAATTATTAGCGCGACCATACACTAGATTGTTGCTATGGGTATTTCGTTTGGAATCTGTATGGTAGTCTTAGAAAGGGAACATTATTTTGATGTCTGTATGCTTAGGGTTCCCTTGGGTTACAGAGAAATGTGAGTAAAGTAATACCTCTCTCTCAGAATTATTGGGAGTTAATTCTGTCTGAAAGAGTGAAAAACCCAAAAGCATTTTACTCTTCCAAATTTTATCCAAAGGCGGTTATCAAATGTTGGGACATTTATTTAACGACAGGTTAAAGTCCAAACTGGAACTTTGTATTTACAATTTTATGCTATCTTGTTTGAAAGCCCTATTTTCTGAGAGAAACTGGTATTACTTGATAAAAATTACATTTAAGCCAACCCTTCACCCACCCCATAACCTCCCTCCTCCTCCCCACCCCTATCACCTCCCCTAGGCGGCCCTGTTGTCTCCGATGGGGCCTAGTGTCAAGTACCTGATCCGTCGCAGCACCGTCCGCAGCCGATCCTTCAAGTCCCCGCGATCCTCCGCTTCCTCCCGACGCCCCTCTGCCTCCTCCCGACGTACCTCTATCACTCATCAGTCACGTCGACGCCTCCTGTCTGCCAACACACAAGTAAACATTTAACTCACACCTTTATTATCACACACTCACACAGGCTCTCTTTATTAGCCATACTGTTTACCTGTACTTTCACATAAATCCTTAACCCTTGGACCCTGATTGACATTCTTAGATGGGTGCATTTTATTCCCTTTTTTCTGGTCTAGAATGGTATCTATTGGGCCAACAACTAACAGAATTAAGGCTCAGTGTGGGTGAAGCCATGGTGACAGGAGGACCCTTGTTACTCTCTCTCATACCTCACATCCTCACCATGCCTCCACTGTGTCTACCTGGGCATTTGACATATCCAGAGGGTTGAATTTGTATTTATTTATTTTTGTATTTATTTATTTTATTTTGGTATGTGTATGTAGGAGACAAAATTCAAAGCTGTCTGTAACAAGTGCCTCCCCCAAATTGGTCCATATTTTTACCCTAACCTCTTAGTTTGGAGAGAAAATATGGGTTAAGATAAAGATAAATCATGAATTTGGCCAGGGTCCAAGGATTAATGGGGACATATACAGTATTATCACACTCTTATCCGCTTTTTTTATAGTCACATACTAGAACAAATAGTCTCTTAATAGACACTTATTTGGTCGCACACAAACATTAGTTTTCTAATACTGTATTGGTTTTACTAGCACTAATAACACTCTAGTCAGGTACTTACATTTGTTTACTTTTTGCCATACACTGTACCAGCACAAGTTAGCTTTATACTGATGCTTATATTACTGAATAATTACATAAAAGCTTTCAACTGGTACTTAATATTATCGCAGTTACATCGGCTGTCTAATTTCCTTTTATTAGCACAAGTAATTCTCTAACTGACACTCGTTTTATCGCACAGCGTTATCGGCATTCTGTTTTCTGCATAGTCTAGCACAAATAAACCATTAACTGACTTAACATTAACTGGCTTGGATGGTTTGGGCATGTGGAGAGAATAGATGACTTAAATTTGGTGAAAAGATGCAAGTCCGTGATCGTGGAGGGAGCTGTACCAAGGGGTAGACCAAGAATGATGTGGGATAATTGTGTTGGTGGTGTAATGGTTTAGATGCTTATGTTTTGGGTGTGGTGTTCCAAGTTCGAATCCCGGGAGGACCATGTGCTTTCATTAGTTTATTCAAGTGCATTGGGGTTTTAATTGATGATCAATGTTAAGAACGGGGTGTTACTTAATCATACCATACAGTCTGATCGTGAATTATAAAACCTGACAAGTGATGCAGCTCTAAACAGGTCTGCCTGGAACGCTACCACTAGGATATGAGACCGGAACTGCATTTCATTTGGAGCACTCGGTCTTTAAATGTATGTATAGTGTGTATGTATGTATGACTTGTTATATCGCACACTTACATCGACTTGCTGTTGGCCATAATCTAGCACAAAGAACATTTAACTGACACATATTGATCACAAGGTCCAGGGTTTGAATCCCGGGTGGTTAGTATTAGGTTTTTCTCAAGTGGCATTACTTGATTTAAAGATTAGATGACACATACCATCTCTTTACATATCAATTTACATATTATTGCACAGTTACATTGGCTTTCCTTTAGCTATACAGTATATTTATACAAATAAACCCTTCATTGACACTACAAAATTAGAAGAATTCTACCCAGAAATCTTGGCTTTGCAATTACCAATCACTTTTATTATAACAATACAAAGCTAATCTTCCTGCTCAACATTGTCTTCATCTCTTGTCCTCTCTGTCCATGTGTCCAGTCCTCTCTGTCCTCTTTCCTTGTCTCTAGTACTCTCTTTCCTTGTCTCTAGTGCTCTCTTTCCTTGTCTTTAGTACAGTACTCTCTTTCCTTGTCTCTAGTACTCTTTCCTTGTCTCTAGTACAGTACTCTCTTTCCTTGTCTCTAGTACAGTACTCTCTTTCCTTGTCTCTAGTGCTCTCTTTCCTTGTCTCTAGTACAGTACTCTCTTTCCTTGTCTCTAGTGCTCTCTTTCCTTGTCTCTAGTACAGTACTCTCTTTCCTTGTCTCTAGTACAGTACTCTCTTTCCTTGTCTCTAGTGCTCTCTTTCCTTGTCTCTAGTACAGTACTCTCTTTCCTTGTCTCTAGTGCTCTCTTTCCTTGCTCTCTTTTTTTTCCCATCTGTTGTCCTCTCTTATTTTGTCTTAAGTCCTTTCTTTCCATGTCTCTAGTCCTCTCTTCCCTTCCTGTCTTTTGTTTCCCCATCTATTGTCCTCTCTGTCGTTGCCATGTGCCTTCTCTTTCCATGTTTGCAGTCCTCTCTGTCCTCCGTGTCCCCATCTATTGTCCTCTCTGTCTTTGTCTTATGTCCTCTCTTTCCTTCCTGTCCTCTGTGGTGTCCCTATCTGATGTCCTCTCTGTCATTGTCTTATATCCTCTCTGTCGTTGTTTCTAGTCATCTCTTTCCTTGTCTCTTAGTCTTCTCTTTCCTTCCTGTTCTGTGGTGTCCCCATCTGATGTCCTCTCTGTCGTTATCATATATCCTCCCTTTCCCCATCCAACCATGTTTTTATTACTGTATGTCTCACTTGTATCTGGTGCAAATTACTTACACCCGTGGTTTAAAGTCTGTAACTTTTGTTAACTGACATCTAACCTTGCAATGCAATATTTCAAGCATTTAATATAGAAAAGATTGAATCATCTCGTTTGTTTGCATCTTCTACAGAGCAAATAAATAATCATGTATGCTTATTGACTTTAGGCCAACTGTATCAATTTCCATAAACTAAAGCATCAATGTGGAAACTACTTTTATACAGTATTTATAATTTCTGTTAATTGTTCAATGTTGTGTTTATTGTATTGTGTCAGAATCCATGTTAGTTAGTCTTCATGTACTACAACTCACACCAGCTCTGTTTATATATTGTAACACTATGCTTTGTTCAAAATAACTTGGCAGCAAAAAATCATCACCCCATAACTATAACTATGATTGAACATGACTGGTTGATAGTGAAGTGACCCTTAACCCTTTCAGTACCGGGGCTGTCCTTTTTAACTTTATTATGGCTACTGTTAGACAATTTTATTCAGCAATTAACAGGCTTTGAACTATCTCACTTAACCCCATTTTACTACCACAGATCCTTCTCAAACTGCACAAAATTGTCTAAATATAGAAGATATGGGCACTCTCTTCGAGTCCTATGATATATGGGTTGAAATAAGTCACAAGCTTTTTTATGTTTATTGAGCCCATGCAAAAGCTCACATTTCTTTCAACAATGTTACAAGGTCATCCAAAATCAAGAGGTAAGGATTTTAAATGACAATGATAGGGTTTGGAGTTTGGATGGACACTATGCCATCAATCAAATGAGTCTGACATAAAATATCAGACATTTGGCCTCTGTGAACAGACCTATCTGCTGCCAATTTACTTTGAATAGGAATGTTGGTGTTGTGTGCTGTTTGTTTTGTTTTGTGTTTCTTGTATTTTTATACTTCTACCTTATATAATAATGTTGGTTATATTAGTGATTAAATAGCGTGTATTTTGAGTACTGACAGTAATTATAACATTTTCTTAGTACCTGTAATGATACACACTATTTATTAATTACTACCGTACTCCATATGTATATAATATTCATATTTTCATGTCCAGATGCACATTTCACTGCAAGTGCATGAGCATTCTTTACTAACTTGACTAATTTGAAGTACCTGTACTTTAATTGGATGTATGTAGTGTTGCACGGTGCCATCCAGAGCTGACTTGATTGCATATGATCTCAGTCCTTTGTAAGGCAAATCTAGCTAACAGTCATGCTGCTAACACAGAAAATTATAGGTTTTAGACTCCAAGAGAAGTATGATAACCTAATACAGTATTTAGTAGTAGTTCCGGAGTCAAAAATCGTTCTACCAATATTCATATTTGGCGGCATTGCTGACCAAGCAAGCCCTTCTTTGAGAACATCTCACTCGTCAATAATTGACAACTTACTTCATAGAGGACACCGTTGAAATACCTAAGGAACATTATTTCAATTGTATACCACTGTGAAGTCAATTAATTATTCACTTTATAGTGCTTGTAAGGAAAAATTCATAAGGTGACTTGAATTTAACAAATAAACTACAGGACTAAGTTAGCTAGATATGCCATTACTGGTCACAAGTAGGTATCCAGGTGTAGGTAGTTAATATATAGTATGAAGTGTAGTCAACCATTGCGCCCCGGTTCAGGAGGGCAGTGGTGGTGTCGGACAGGAGTTGGAGAATGGTGTTAGTGTTGGCGTTGGTGTTAGTGGCGGTGGAAGCGGTGGTGGGTGGGAAACTCCGCCCACCTCAGCCCGGAGTCGCACCACATCCGTTCGAGAGTCCGTTCGCAGCAACACCACTTCCACCGCGCGTAGTCTTAGGTCCTCACTCGGGGCCAACGGATCCCTTCCCTCCAAGCTTAGCCTGCGCCCCTTCCAGGTAGCTTGTAGACTGTTTGAAGTAGATAGATTAGAGTATAGCATATATTACCTCCAAGCTGATTATGTTACTAGTATCAAATTTGTTTATTCAAGCTTAGGTCCTCCATATACGAGCATTCTCCCGTTCTAGTAGTCTTTGGCTTCTTTAAAGTAGCTAGTATTTAGTAAAAACATAAAGTACTGTAGTTCCTTATTTATAAATTATTATTTTACAGTACTTAAGCGTTGTTTCCACTTAGCGATTTTGATTACTGTAGTTTTGTCTTTTTACTGTGATCGTATACATTTTTATTTGTTTATTTTGCAAGTTTTACATAATAATTTCTTTGCCCTTTGTCTAGTCTTGGAGAGTGAGCTCGGCTGAACTACAATCCTGTGGCTCTCAAGTGTGGATGTATGGTTTATATAGTGTGTTTCATTTAACCCTATCTGCTGTATTTTAATTTACTTTACAGTACTTTAGAGCTTGAATTCAGTGTACTAAAGGATGTGTCACTGTAGCTGTGTTATGTATTAATGCAATGCTATTATATCACTTTAGTTGATATATGTAATTACAAAAAAGATGTTTGTATTCCTGTTTCTATATTTTTTGGTTTGCTTTATATATAGAACTTCTGCCTTATTCTGTCCGGGATATGGAATTCCTGTGTGACAGAGATTTGTGTTTTTATATTTCATAGTTATTTTTTGCTAAGTCTTCAATGCATTATTTCCACATAGTAATTTTCAGAAGTTCTTTGGTCTTTATATTATGCGGTCCGGTTTTGTTTTGTTTGTTTTGCAAGTTTTACATTTTAATTGTATTCGCATGTGGGTGGGATTGTATCAAGACTGTTGGGTAGTTGATAATTTATATTAAATAATGGTATGTACTGCATGTATGTTTCTGTTCGGGCTCTGTCTCGAGTTGGCCACCCCCAGCTATGGGTTATCTGCCTGAGTATATACATAATACACTATGTAAATAGTTCTTGATAATGAAGGCTTTAACTGAAACAACTTAACACTCCACGAGCGGCTAGGTCGGTAACTTCTACCTGGCAAGCGGGTGGTTTTACCCTAAACGACCTTGTTTCCATGCTCTTTTTCATGCATAAACAAGAGCCAGAGCATAATACAATTATGTATCCCTGAAAGGGCGATAATTGAGCTTTCCAATGACACCAGAACCATCCTTCTACGACCACGCGTTCTCTTGCAACGATCGTGCAAGACGAGTGCAAACTCCCTAAAATACGGTAATATCCTTAAATAATTCCCTGTGTAACGAGGCAGTGAGTGTGGATGTGTGTGGAGGGAACGTCAGTAGTCGCGCGGGACCCGTGCCGAGCGGTCATGAGCCGACCTACGCTCCTCCCATCGCTCGTCTCTCTCTCAGAGCCATTATTGCTTAAAAATTGCACACGGACTTAAGTCGGGCCCCGCCACTTAGTCCTTGGTTCTCTAGGCCGACTTAAGTCGGGTCCCGCTAAACAAGGGTTAAAGTGAATCAAGTAATTCGTAATATTTATTGTGAATTTGGATAATTTTGATCCGATTTACAGCTTAATAATGAAGCATCTTTACCTTAAGTGAATTTTGTTCTTGAATTCATGAACAGTTTAATAAAGAAACCACTTAACCCGTACAATATTGGTGTCGTCCTTTTCATTATATTGCGGCAACTATTAGAAAATGTTATTCAGATTAGGAAGAAGAAAGTGGGATTGGGGCTGAGTATATAGATAAAGATAGATGGATAGGAAGAACTTCTACCAATTAAAACACTATAGGCTCTCAATTAATCCTTTTAGCTACCACATATCCTTCCTAAGCTGAACAAAATCTTCTCAATATAGCTAGAATATAAGATAACACACATAGTTGGTACTCAAAGGGTTAAAATGGAGAATGCCTGTACAGCTCTACTGTTTTATCTTGTGGTAAGTTGGACATTTAGTGGGTGTGGTAGTATGCCTAGCGTGTTTCACATGCTCGCACCCAGAAGACGACGACGTATACAGACTAATAACACACATAACAAAGTCACTCCAACAACTTCCTCTCTCTCCAACACCCCTTCTCTCCTCTCTACACTCTTCAGAAAATAGGAAAAGTAGAAAGTAGCTACGAGGTGCCGTTGTAAAGGCTTATCCCTTAATACCTTCACCTGACCTAGTGAATGAAGTCTTGGGATATTACATGTCACATTTAGTTTAGTATACAAGTTTATATGAATATCTGTATATGTTATTACTGTACTGTACTGTATATATATATATTTTTTGTTTTTGTTTTTTTTTCCTTTTTTCCTTTTTAATATGTTGTTGAAGTATTATCTCGATTACTTTAGTCCTTTGGGAGTTATAAAGGATTGTGGTCAAGATCTCTGGCCTAATTATATTGAATTAATCACTTGCAAGTTTCAGGCTATAAGGAAGTTGGAGCTGTGGTCATTAATATTTAGCACTATTATCAGCTAAAATATTCATGATACATTTATAAAGACCTACCCAAAATTATTCATACTTTTAATCCATCAGAAACCCACATTATTATTGCATTTCTCTTTAATATCGATGTTCACGGCTCCAACTTCCTTATAGCCTGAAACTCGCAAGTGGTCAATTGACTATGCTCACCTCTTACGACTGTATATGATAAATTATGTAGTGACTTAGGAATTGGCTATTAACTGACATCCTATCTAACTGAGACACTGATACAGGTCTCCCTCACTATCCGATGCCCTGATTTATGATATTATTATAGGTTTTTAGGAGTTTGGGTTTGGGTTTTGGCTGGTCCCAGAACGCATCCCCATTTACCCCATCAATTTTAGGGTTCGCTATACGATTTTTCTATTTAAGATCGGGCTTTCAGGAACGTAACCCAATCGTAAATCGAGGGAGACCTGTATTCTGACTGACTTGACATTTATTCTGACTGATATACTGACTGACTTACTGAGGAACATTATGACTGACCATATGAGTTATATTCTGACTGATATTCCAACTGACACACACAATGACTGACCTTTTCCTCAGCCACTGAGTAAAGGCTTCCATACCTGCAGTTGTGGTGCTAATCATTCCTTCCTTCCCTCACTCCCGGCACAGAGCAACATGGAGCGCAGTGGCCCCCTCATACCCACCCCCCAGCACGAGGTAGGGATGGAGGGGGGAGGGGGGCTGGACGTAGAGGGCCGAGAGGAGGGCGGAAGGAAGGAGGAGGGGGGTAGTGATGATGATGATGGGGAAGAGAACCCACTACAGCGCATGATTGCTCCGCTCATCAGCATCTTCCAGCTGGTCATTCGCTCCTCCTACATCGCCACCAATATTGTCATGATGGTGAGGTTGGGTTCTTAACTGTGTTGGTGGTGTAATGGTTTAGGTGCTTATGTTCCGGGTGTGGTTTCCCAAGTTCGAATCCCGGGAGGACCATATGCTTTCATTAGTTTATTCAAGTACACTCTGATACCATAGTCTCTAGCCCACTCATGCAAATATGTGGACCCCCTATGTTTTTCTTTATGCAATTATAACTATCTGGACTTATTTTGGGATAGAACTTGCTTTTAGATAAATATTATAAATTGTTTTGTAGTTGATATATAGAAAATAATATTCATAAATTTATTTCCAGAAATATATTTCCATAATTAGAAATAGGTAAAGTCCACAAATATTTATGAGTGGGCTAGAGACTGGCATCCGAGTGTACATTGGGGTTTGTAATTGATGATTAATGTTAAGAACGGGGTGTTTCTTATATACTAAAGAAAAAGGTCTAATGGTAACCAGAATATGATGACAATACGTCTTGGTGCTGAAGGGGTTAACGGACACATACTCTACTCATTCCAGGCTTGGAGCATCACGTACCACAGTTGGCTGACGTTTGTTTTGTTGTTGTGGGCGTGTGTGTTGTGGATGATTCCCAACCAACGGGCTGCCATGCTGCGATGTTCACCCTTCCTTGTGGTCTATGCTGAGGTGGGTTATATATGTCAAAGAGTTATTTTCTGTTATATAGAGAGCATGTGAGTTTGTGTGTATGAAGGTGATTGTGTATATCTGTGTGTGTGTGTGTGATTTTCTGTTATATAGAGAGAGCATGTGAGTGTGTATGTGTGTATGCATAAATGTGATTTTTTTTTCTTGTATGTGAGTGAGGGGAGACAAAAGACAGAACTGCCTGTATCGAGTGCCTCCCCCAGAGTTGAAAGAGTGACAGGGCCAAAATCAAGAGACATTCGAGCCAATATGTGTGTGTATATATGTGTATTTGTGTTGTGTTTATGTGGTGTTATGTTGCTACTGTTGTGAGTGTTTGTGTAGTGCATTATTGTTATTATTATTTAGATTATTATTATTATTATTATTATTATTATTATTATTATTATTATTATCCTTGTTGTTGCAGTTACTGTTGCTCCTGCAATACATCTACTGCATGGACCTAACCGAGGATGAACTACCCAGTAAGGTGGAAGCGGTCAACCTCAGTCAGATTGGATTGGTCAAATACCGCTACCTGCCGGCGGAACCTTTACTAGTTAAGGTAAGAGAGAGAGATTAAACTTTCATACATTCTTTATCATAGGGTATGTTATACCAAGTTTGGGTAGGATATATAAGGATAAAAAAAAAAAACATTGTCCCTTCTCACAGGAGGTCTTACTACCCCTTGGCTTAAAGAAAACTAATACTTCTCCTTCAACTCCTGTCTTTTGTAATTGATTAAAATAGATTGTAGGCCTACAGATAATCAGACTCAGGTGGTCAGCTCAAGTCTGATTATCTCTGTGAGAAAGTCGGTCGCTCACCCAGCGCTGCCAGATCTATGGTTTAGGGATCGAGGGGTGGAAAGGGAATTATGACCCCAACTGTACCATACTGTAGGTCTCTCAAAGAGATCATGTTGTGTAGTTGTTTCTCGTGTGTGAAGGTTGGTCAATTTAATAGGACATGTTCAATGTTTAATGACCTCATTGTCCACACGAGGACGAGGTGTGATTTCAGTGTAGCGTCCTAATGGCGACGTTCCAGACAGTCCAGCTCAGGGCTACCTCACTTGTCAGGTTTTAAATTTGTGATCAGATCATATGACCTGCTAGGGTGTATAGGGGTATTGGAGGGGGTATGTCTGATCATTATGTAGTGGTAGCTAAGGTTAGGATACAACAGAAGTGGGTGAGGAGAGCTGGAGGGAGGCGAGAGGAGGGTGGAATGGTGAGGAGGGTGGAGAGGTTGCTGGAGGAGGAAGTCTGGAAGGAGTACAGGAGAGCAGTGGAAAGACGACTAGGTGGGTTCGACCTGGAAGTTATGGAAGAAGTGGAGGAGATGAGCAAGGTGTTTAAGGATGAGATATGTGCAGCATGTGAGGAGGTGTGTGGAGTGAGGAGAAGAGGGAGGGGAGTGAAAGGTACAGCATGGTGGACAGAAGAAGTAAGAATAGCTGTGGAAGAAAAAAAGAAAGCATATAGAGAGTGGTTGGGTAGTAGAGGGAATGAAGATTTCGAGAGACAGAAACGAGCGAGGTACGTGGAGAGTAAGAGGGTGGTGAAGAGAATAGTGAAGGAAAGTAAGAGAAGAGTAGATGAGGAATTTGGAAGGAATCTGAGTAAAATGGAGGGAGAGTAAGAAGCTGTTTTGGAAAGAAGTCAAGAAAGTTAGGGAAGGTAGCAAGGGAAACAGTAAGGGTGTGAAAGATAAGAATGGGAGAATGCTAGCCGAGAAGCAAGAGAGAGTCGAAAGATGGAGGGAGTACTTCAATGAGTTGCTAAATGTAAGGAATGAAGAGCCAGCAAACATAGCTGGATATGGTATGGGAGGGAGAAGAAGAGAAGTAGTGGAGGAGGAGGTGGGGATCAGGAGGTCAGAAGTGTGGGAAGCCATGAAAAGAGTGAAGTTGGGGAAAGCACCAGGAACAGATGGAGTGTGTGGGGAAATGTTGAGGTATGGTGGTGAGATAGTGATAGAATGGGTATGGAAAATGTGCAAACTAGCATGGGAGAAGGGGAGTGCACCCGATGACTGGAAGACTGGCATAATAGTCGCCCTATATAAGGGCAAAGGGGAAAGAGGAGTGTGTGGTAACCACCGAGGAATATGTCTTCTAAGCGTAGTAGGGAAGGTATACAGTAGGGTAGTGATTGAGAGAGTGAGAGTGAGAACGGAGAAATGGATAGGCGACGAGCAGGGAGGTTTTAGGAAGGGAAGAGGATGTGTAGATCAGATTTTTACCCTGAATTGTGTTGTGGAGAAATATCTGGAGAAGAAACAAAAGGTGTATGTTGCCTTTATGGACTTGGAGAAGGCCTATGACAGAGTGGATAGAGAAGGTTTGTGGAAAGTACTTAGAATATACGGAGTAGATGGCAAGTTGCTGAAAGCAGTGAAGAGCATGTAATAATAATAATAATAATAAGCATGTTACTTATTTCTCATAAGCGCCAATTTTTCCGAAGAATTCACTAGCGCTCGGGAAGAGAAAGAAAAAAGAACAAAATCAATGCATCAAAAGAAAGCTTATATACAACATACATTTAACAATCACTAGCAGTGGCAAAATAGCCTAAACTCTATAGCCATCTGTCATGACACCTCTCTCAAGATCATAGCTTCTCTCAAAGAGAAAAGTCTTAAGTTGTCTCTTGAAGCATTCGACAGAACTCAGTTTTCTCATGGACATCGGCAACCTGTTATACAACCTCGGAGCCATGTAGGAGAATGACCTCTCAAAGAAAGAAGACTGCTGGAAAGCCCTTGGTTCATCAAGACGAAAAGGGTCATTGTCATGACGCACAACTACACCATGGTGTGCCGGTGGACGCCTGAGCAGCTCCGCAAGGTACCTAGGCTCACCAAATTTGAGAACCTTAAAAGTCACTAAACACAACTTAAATTCTATTCTTGCTCTTACCGGCAGCCAGGGTGTATGAGGGTGCAAAGGCGGCAGTACGTGTGGAGAGTGAGCAGAGCGATTTCTTTGACCTGAATGTTGGTTTGAAACAGGGGTGTGTGATGTCCCCATGGTTGTTTACTGTATATATGGATGGAGTCATGAAAGAAATACTATCAAGAGCAGTGGATGTTGGTACATCGCTGAAAAGGGAGGGAATTGAGTGGAAGCTACCTATACTGCTGTTTGCGGATGATACAGTTCTGATGAGTGATAATGAATGGGAGTTGCAGGGTCTGGTAAATGAGTTTGGAACAGTGTGCGAAAAACGGAATTTGAAGGTAAATGTGGGGAAGAGCAAGGTTATGGTCTTCGAAAGGGGTGAAGTCACAGAGTGTGAGGTGAAGCTGAACGGTCAGGCTATGGAGATCGTCAACTCTTTTAAGTATCTGGGCAGTGTGTTGAGTAAAGATGGGACTACATGGATGAAGAAGTGCGGGAGAGGGTACAACAGGGGAAGAGGGTTGTAGGAACGTTGAAAGCAGTAACAAGAAATAGGGTGGTCAGTATGGAAGTGAAGAAATCCTTGCATGACAGTGTGGTAATCCCGACGCTGACTTACGGAAGCGAAGCATGGACGTTGGTTGAGAAACTCAGACCAAGAGTGAGAGCAGTGGAAATGAATTGCTTAAGAAGTGCGTGCGGAGTTACATGGAAGGATAGACAGACTAATGAGAAGTAAGAAGGAGGTGTGGTGTGGAGGTAGATGTGCTGGAAAGTGTGAAAAGGAACAACTTGAGATGGTTCGGCCATATGGAACGTATGGAAAGCGAGAGAATGATTAAGAGGGTGTAGGGCGAGGTGGAGGAACAGAGAGGGAGAGGTAGACCGAATGAGAGGTGGAAGGGTGGAGTGAGGAAGTACATGAATGAAGGCGGTGCTGGTTGGGGGGAGGGGCGTTGACTGACTGGGGACAGAGGTGCATGGGGGCGGTTCGTTCGTGGCCACCCCTTCGGGGATCACGGCGTCGGGCAATAGATAGATAGATAGATAGATCATATGACCTGATCCCACATCTTTCTAGGTCTACCCCTCAGTGCAGCTCACTCCACAATCACGGACTGGCATCTGACAGACAATTTAGATAATCCATCCTCTTCACTTTCTCAAACCATCCATTATAATATTTAAATGTCATGATGCAATTTTCTTGTTAACCCGCAGGTGCTGTACACGACTATGTTCTGGGTGACCCTGAGGCAGTACGTCCAGGAGGTGGTCGAGTCCAGCCAGAGAGAACTGTCAGCGGCCGCAGCACTCCAACCCTTTACTGTAGCTGTCACCACCACCTCCAGTCCATCCAGACCACCCATCACCACCACTACACTGGTCCCTCCCTCCCATGGTAAGTTAGTTCAGTTTCATCTGGAAAAAATCCTATTAGCAAGGCTAAAATAAACACAATATCCAATTTGTATATCACCCCACCAAACAAACTCTAAAATCTGAGTTATTCAATAAGTCTGAAGTGTTTCACACTCGCCAAAATTTAGCACTTTCATTTGTAGACGAGATTTCTCCCCAATAGTTTGAAAGAAATAGGTTTTACTGAACATGTATTTCCAAACCACCTGATGTATGTTAATGGTGTGATCAATAAATTATTACCTATCTATGTAATACCAATCCTACTACAGTACAATACATACTTCTAATGTTATCTCCTTCAACCTCGTCTCACACTTTTGCTCAATCCGTATCCCCCCAG
The DNA here is from genome assembly GCA_032716605.1 of Paralithodes platypus. Lineage (NCBI taxonomy): Eukaryota > Metazoa > Arthropoda > Malacostraca > Decapoda > Lithodidae > Paralithodes > Paralithodes platypus. The sequence goes on along the minus strand of CM064530.1, from coordinate 3,289,355 downwards.
AGGATCAGTCAACATCACCAGGTATGCAGCGAGTGGGCCAGTGGGTGCGGGATCTCTTGGTCAAGTTCTGGATATGGTTGGTGGCCATCGGACTCTTCATATTCGGCATCCAGGGCTCTCAAATTGTCATCTTCAGGATCATGTACATGGTCCTCTTCCTCATCTTCACCATCACATTCCAAGTGAGTTGCACAGGAATCCGTGTTTTTGGTTGTTTTATAGTCTTGCAATTCCAAGTGAGTTGCACAAGAATCTGTTCCTTTGGTTGTTTTATAGAAAGAACTATTTTAATCAGCCTACTGGGCCAGGGCCCTCATAAGGCTGGTTATACATAGTACAGTAGTAGGTAAAAAATGAATGAGAAGATTCAATTCAGTTCAGAATAGCTTTGATAGCTACTAAAGGCCACGATTGATGTCCCTGAGTGTACCAGTAATGTCTACCATAATTCTTAGTGTTTATGAATTTGTCTTTTATGTTGGCATCACATGAGTAGGTTAATTTAATTGCAAATTGTATCGGAGTCTGGAATCTGCTACAGTTTATTGTAATATGTTCAGCTATTTGTGATGTTTAATCTCGTATTAGATATGATTATTCAATGTTATTAGCAACAAAATTGAAATTGTTGTTATAATTAAGGTAAAAGAAAGGCCTAATAACTGACTTAACTTCCGTAAATTATTGAACCCGATTTTGTGACTGATACATCCACCACTAAGTGCTAATGTGATGCCAGCTTTAGTTTGTGCAGTCGCGCTAATAAATGATGTCTCGGCACCAAGTATGTTTTGATCAATAATAGGCATCAGCAATAGCCAAGCTTCATTTCTTCATATAGAGTGAAATATGCAAACATGGTCCTACACTTACCCACCTTATTCAACATATGACAGACATTAATACAGCACAGAGCAAGCCAAACGTAATGACAGCTGGTACATAGCTTATCAGCGCGACCGTACCATTATCATTATTGTGGTAAAGCATCATTAGTCCACAACTTTATAACGTGCCTCCTATTCCTCAGCTGTCGTACTCTGCATGGCGTAACTTCCTGTACGGGTTCTGGCTGACGGTGATCGTGTACCAGATGGTGGTGTTGGTGCTCACCTACACCTACCAGTTTGATAACTTCCCCGACTACTGGCAGAACTACACTCTCATCCCCAAGACTCTACAGAATGATATGGGACTGGAGGTAAGTCAATTATTTGAAAAAATTAACATTCTTTTAATTTGTAATGGGGAAATATTGATATTCCACCATTATACATACTGTACATTTACAGTATTTAAAGACCGAGTGCTTCGGTTCTGGTCTCGCATCCTAATGGCCGCGTTCCAGGCAGCCCTGTTCAGAGCTGCCTCACAGGTTTTTTCATTCAACATCAGACTTTAAGGTCTGATCCCACGTCTTTATAGATCTACCCCTTGGAGCAGCTCCCTCCTCGTTCACTAACTTACATTTTTTCACCCAACTTAGTTCATCTATCCTCTCTGCATGTCTACACCATCCAAGCCTACTAGTATGCATATCATCAATATTAGGCTACTCTTGATACTTAACTGTCTCCTCAGCTCTTCACTAGAAATCCTAGCCTCGCCATTCTCATCTCTTGTAGATATTCCGCCGTTGTAGATATGTATTCACCTACAGGTATTCACCTACAGGTATTCACCTACAGGTATTCACCTACAGGTATTTGTATTTGGCTAGAAATATATGATGGATGTTGGTGGTGACAGGGAGGATTTTTGTGATATATCTGTGTAGCCAGATAACTGTTAAGCTGTGATACTTGGAGGTCACCTGATCAAAACCCTGGTTGCCTTGTCATGGACTCGATCCCCTGTTTTATATATGTGTTGGTGGTGTAATGGTTTAGGTGCTTATGTTCTGGGTGTGGTGTCCCGAGTTCGAATCCCGGGAGGACCATATGCTTTCATTAGTTTATTCAAGTACATTGGGGTTTATAATTGATGATTCATGTTTAGAACAGGGTGTTACTTATAACCTGCCAATGAGAGATTGATCATCTTAGCTACGCCTCTCACTGTATAGATCTTTCAGTAGAATTAATAGGAAACAGAAATTGGACATCTATTTTCTGTTCCTTATTTATTATTTACCATTATCAACAGTGAATTAACCTCTGAAGTGCGCATGGGGGGTATGAGACACCACACTCCTGTGCTGACGTATTTGAGCTGTTCCCATCACTAAAATATTTATTTTACCATAAATAGCATTAATACTTATCCATATGCGCCTATTATAGGTTGATTATAAAGGTATTAACCTGTTACAACAATAAAACAAGTGGAAACAGCGTTTGGATGGTCAAAATCGGCGATACAGGCCGGGAGTTACACAATGTATGGCTGAGGCAACCTCCCAGCCCACCACTTTCCTCCACCTCTGGAGAGAGACTGTCGATCGATACTTTCTCTCTCTCTTGCACTCGCTTGCTAACAGTGATGACAACGCCCTGCTACCAACTCGCTAATGTTAGCACGAAAATAGACCACAGGAAAAGGGAATAACAGGGAAAATAGGTGATAACTGAAGGAGGGGAGGAAACTGGGGAAGGAGGGGAGGTGGAGGAGTGATATTTGGCATGGCCCAGGGGCAAAAAAAAAAAAAAAATTGGTGTTTAAAAAAAAAAAAAAAAAAATTGGTGTTTAAAAAAAAAAAAAAAAAAAATTCCCTGACTCTTAAGAGTCTTCCCGCAGTCCGCCGGGGGAACTCTTAAGAGTCTTCCCGTAGTTCCCGGGTTAATAGATAAATATATAACTAATACAGTATATTTTTTGTTTTATCTACAAAGGTTGAGCTATTCCCAAGAGGTACAGTTTCAGTCTGATATCCTCATTCATCTATTTACCATCATCACATTTATAATACAATTCCTCTTGCAGGTATATGACACCGGCCAGCTGTTCGTTAAGCTCATGACTCCCACGTTCTTCGTTATTGTGACCATCATACAGGTCCACTACTTCCATAAGGACTTCCTGGAACTCTCAGACATAGAGAAAATGTAAGTCAATAATCCCTTTGCTGTCAAAGATGATTTATAAAGCTAAATATTAATGTCTATTATTAGCCAGATGACCTGTAAGAAAGGGTGCAATCATTTAAGCATCACCATCGATAGTTTGAACTAATTGACTAGGAAAAGGTCTTCCTCAGCTGAATAGAATTGTCTACTTTTATCCATATAAATAAGAGAAAACTATACCCATGCTTGTTTTGTAGCCCTAGGGGACCCTATGTCATGTATTGTTTGTATAATCTCAGGCACATACCCCATTGCTGGGGTTGGCTGACTCGAGACAGAGCCCGAACAGAAATAACATTTAAAGTTCCAATTCTTAGGGTCCGGGACCACTAATCATTATGGGGGCAGGGGTCTCTAGGAATCCTCCTCCCCTTGTAAAATTCTCAACCCTGTAGAGTTCAGGAATTCCAATGAGTATTCCCAGACATTAATAGACCATAGTTGCATTTAATCATATTCACTACAGTATCTTGTATCATGCTTTTTGTTGGGTCTAGTATGTTACGCTATTTTGTTTATCCGTCCCCAGACCTGACCAGCCCATAGTGAAGGAGCCGCCCAAGAAGGACACCAAAGCTACGGTGCACAGTCTGCCCAACCTCCTAGAGTCATGCACCCTCGAGGATATGCAAGGTTTGTTGTGGAGTAGTTTGGCCTCTTTGATGGTGGACTTGCGGGCATCAAAATGACAATCCTCCTCACACATAATTTCATCTTTTACACTGTTTATTTGATTGGGTTTAAAGGTGGTGGTGCATGGGTTGAGATAAACTTGGAATAATAATCGCCAACCGGCACATAATTATCTTGCAAAATGCGTTGTCACTGAAATACTTATTAACCCCTTCAGACTCATATGACGCAGAGGTTGGCAGATTAGCAATAAGAAATAGAGTTCTCTCACTCTTATAAATACCTCTCCAAAATTAGTTTTCTGCCCACAGCTAACTCAAAGACAACTGCAGAGGTTGAAGTAACTAATCCAAAGGTTTGTAAATACCCCTGATGGTAATAAAGGCTTTAAAGTATCCCTAATAGGCTCAACATTGCGTCATATGTCGGAGAGGGTTAACAATGGTATAAAGGATTTTGTGGATCGTCTACACCGGACGTCGTATTTCCCGAGAAGTGGTGGCCATCAACATTAGGCATTTGTCACGAATTGCTAGGTCAAGTTGCCAGGGTTTGACATCTACCAATAACATTTTGACAGCGTGGGCTTGATCCGCCGACCCTTTAATCAGCAGCCGACGCTCTACTGACAATAAAAGCTCTCGTTTGATTTGCCCTAACTTACTGGCAAATTTAAATATATACAGGTGTTTGGGTTTGGATTTTGGCTGGTTCCAGAACACATCCCCATTTACCTCATTAATTTTAGGGTTTGCTATATGATTTTTCTATTTAAGATCGGGTTTTCAGGAACGAAACCAATCGTAAATCGAGGGAGACCTGTCGTAGCTTAACTGTATAGTAAAAGGTTTGTGCAGCTTCTCCAAGTATTGTTTCTGGTGGTAGGTGTGTTGGAGCACTATGGTCATAAAGCCGTGGGTCACGTTCAGAGTGCGTTGGGGGCGGCACTGGAGCTGGGCTGGCGCTTCCTTGAACTACACCTCATGAAGATCGTGCTGGGCTCGGTCATCATGCTCGCCTGCTATGATGTGAGTTATGGTTCTTAGATTTTTTTAAAGTTCATGATATTGTTATGTTAAATCTTCAATATATCATTTCTACATAGTGACTTCCAAATAGCCCAATGATTCCCTGATAGCCCAATGTTTTTTATTGGTAGGCCAGAAATCCCGACCCTCACACAAACACAGACTTCAGTAATTAGGAAGAGTCAGCCAGTAAATAGGTGTCGAAACTTACAGACTGTTTGCTCTAGCCTCTTTTGAGTTACACAGGTTAGGGATCATGATTCTTGGCCTACTTATAATGAACATCTATGATTGTGTCATGAAATGGTAACTCATCTATTTTTGTGTTTTCTTCTTTATACGTTGTTATACGTTGTTATATGTGCGATTAGCTTGCTTGGGAAACAGATTAACTTGCTCATGTAGTACACCCTATGTGGTGGATCGTGTTCTTTTATTTATAAAGAATTATTATTTTGCTTAAACGTTGTTTCCCCATGGCGATTTTGATTAGTTGGTTTGTCTGGTTTGTTTATTTTGCAAGTTTTACATTATAATTATACCTTCCAGGTCTGTCCACTGCACTGGATCTTTGCTGTTCTTGCCTCAGTAGCTGTTCCCTGCCCCGAGAAGATCCAAATAGCCATCTGCCGAACGTGTGTTGTCCTCTCATCCTTACTTCTCATCGCTCGCATGATCTACCAGATCGACTACATTGATCCAAATAAGTGGGCCTCGAACTGCTCGGTACGAGGAATAATATCGGTATTTTTATTACACTCCTTACATTAGTTTCTCGTATGATCTCCAGTGAAATACGGTGAAGTAAACTAAATTACATTTGTAGGCTTCGACCTGAATGAGGCTTGAATTCCCACTGCATTCTGTAATTTTAATTCCATGTATTACTTACAAGATTTCTTTTTCTGTCCCTATAGATGGCTTAACCTTGTTGACGTATTTTAGAGTTTTAGATCCGACTTTGAGATGGTTTATGTATTTTATATGAAAGTAAGAAGACTAATATTAACTGATAACAATTGATTAGTTTGTGATATAAGTGATTGGTGGTGTAATGGCCAGTGTTGAAGTTCTGTGTGTGGTGTCTTGAGTTCGAATCACAAAAGGATCACATGCTATAATTTGTTTAATTTGGGGGTGCTTAAGCGTTGTTTCCACTTAGCGATGTTGATTAGTTGTTTTGTCTTTGTACTGTGTTCGTCCAAGTTTTGGTTTGTTTATTTTGCAAGTTTTACAATTTAGCTTGTGTATCCCAACAGTTGGTTGTAAATGAGACCGCTATCCCGTACCCACTGAATGAGACGGCCGACAACGCTGCCTGGACCGGCCTTATGAAGACTGACAACCTGCCCAAGTACCTCAAGGGATATATAGGTTAGTACTGTAATACCCAGTGATTATGAAGACTGACAACCTGCCCAAGTACCTCAAGGGATATATAGGTTAGTATTGTAATACCCAGTGATTATGAAGACTGACAACCTGCCCAAGTACCTCAAGGGATATATAGGTTAGTATTGTAATACCCAGTGATTATGAAGACTGACAACCTGCCCAAGTACCTCAAGGGATATATAGGTTAGTATTGTAATACCCAGTGATTATGAAGACTGACAACCTGCCCAAGTACCTCAAGGGATATATAGGTTAGTATTGTAATACCCAGTGATTTCGGGGGCTGATCAGTGATTGGCGCTTCTGAATGCTTGTGTGGGCAAGCTGTTATGCACGGAATTTCGGTGTGAGCATCCTAGGTTCGAGTCCTTGGAGTGCCACATGTATTTGTTGATTTCATTAATTGAGCTTAGAAGTAAAGTTGATTGGTGAAAAAATATGAATATGTATTCTCCTGTCACCTCTTTTTACTTTCTTGTGTCTCTTGTTGATCCTCCCTACCCCTTGTGGGAGTAAGAGCTGGCTATTTACTGACTGTAATCCTTTATTATTTGATCACCCTTCAGAACAAGCCCCAACAGTCTGGGTAATGATGTAGTTGAAGGGACGTGTATATGTATGTGTGAACCCCCTAGTACTACGCCTGTAGCCGCTGTAGGCAACCGGACCAGTGACTGGGGCTTGATGGAGGAGCGATGCTCCTCTCGAGCTTTTGTCGTTGGTTGGACTAATTTTGCCTAGCTTTTATTTCTTCTTTCTCTGTTTTTCCCCTTCTGTTCTTATACTTTCCCCTCCAGCTGTCCTTTGCACGACCTATATCACATAGCACCCTGCCGGGCTCTCATAATTAGCCTGGCTTGGTTTTTGGCTCCTGACCTGACTGTGTCTCTTCAGCCGCTCCAACAGCCGAGACCCAGCCTCTGTCCTGACTATGCATCCTCGTGGTATGCCTTCTCCCTCAGAAGTGCATTATTTTCTGCATCTCGCTGTGATTTTTTCTTCCTTAATTCTGATCTCTCTCATTCTTAGCCCTTGATCACTTCTTCGTTGGTGCTGCTGTGTATCAGTTCTTGCTTCATCTTTCGGCCCTACCCCATAAGAGTTCCTGTCTGGAGCTCATGGGGCCTGGCTGAACTGATGACATGGCAAGAAATTGGACTATACGTGCCAATCTCAAATCCAAAAACTTGACAAGTGAAGCAGCCCTTACCAGGGTTTCCTGGAATGCCGCCATTAGGACAAGAGACTGAAACTGCACGTATGTGTGGAACACTCTGTCTTAAAATTTGATATATGTATGTATGTAAATGTTTGCGAGTCTTCACCTTTGAGCTATTATATTTGGGAAGAGTCAGCCAGGGAATTTTCCATCTCTTTTGCTCTAGCCCTTTATGAGTTACAGGCGTTATTGATCAGCTTTACTGGCCTTACTATAGTGAATAGACTATATCTATGCAGATATTTAAATGTAAAACATAAAATGCATCTCCTCCCCCAGGTATCATCGTGGTGATAACAGTCCAGGCGGTGGTGGGTCTGAGACAACAGTACCAGCGTAAGTTGACTGGCCTACCTCCCCCGCCCGCTGGAGTACTCTTCCCAAACGTCACCCGGGCCGTGGCCGACGATGGAATACAACAGTGTGTCAAGTTCCTCTTCAACTATGGCTTCTATAAGTTTGGAGTTGAGGTGAGTTTATGAAGCATAGTACAGTATTTGACCCTTTTAGCGCGACAAAAGAACTAATCAAAATCACTGTGGCATTTCAAATATTATGCAGAATTTCTCATTATTAAAAATGTGTTGTTCCTTTTCAGCCTACTTGAAAATATTTATATATATGGCAGATTGCTTGAATATTATGTTAGGCATAAAGAGGTGAAGCCACAGAGTGTGAGGTGAAGTTGAATGGTAAGGTCTTCGTGGCGCAATGCATAAGTGTGTTGATTTTCAGTGTGAGCGTCCTGGGTTCGAATCCCCGGACTGCCACATGTTTGTTAATTTCATTAATCGAGTTTAGGAGTAAAGTTGGTTAGTGGAGAGAACATAATAATTAAGTATCTGGGTAGTGTGTTGAGTAAAGATGGGACTATGGAAGAAGTACGGGAGAGGGTGCAACAGGGGAAAAGGGTTGTACGAACGCTGAAAGCAGTAACAAGAAATAGGGTGGTCAGTATGGAAGTAAAGAAGTCCTTGCATGACAGTGTGGCATTCCTGATACTGATTTACGGAAGCGAAGCACGGACGCTTGAGAAGAGACTCAGACCAAGAGTGAGAGGGGTGGAAATGAGTTGCTTGAGAAGTGCGTGCAGAGTGACATGGAGGGATAGACAGATGAATGAGGAAGTAAGAAGGAGGTGTGGTGTGGAAGTAGATGTGCTGGAAGTGTGAAAAGGAACACCTTGAGATGGTTCGGCTAAGGTGTACGAGAGCGAGGTGGAAGGACAGAGAGGAAGAGGTAACCGAAAGAGAGGTGGAAGGATGGAGTGAGGAAGTATATGGATGAAGGCGGTGCTGGTTGGGAGGAGCGGCATCGACTGATGGGACAGAGATGCATGGGGGCGGTTCGTTCGTGGCCACCCCTTCGAGGATCATGGCGTCAGGCAATAGATAGAGAGATAAAGAGGTGGGGAACACTCAATCCCTTGTGATTGGACCAGCTCTTTGGTATTGTTTATTTTTTGTTTCCTAATATTGTTTTGCTAAATCATCAATGTGTTATTTCCACTTAGTGATTTTGATAAGTTCTTTTTTCTATATATGGTCTGGTTCCTGTTTTGGTTTGTTTGTTTTGCAAGTTTTACATTTTAACTGTCTTGATAGCGTAATGGTTAGTGCTCAGAATTTCGGTGTGAGTATCCTAGGTTTGAATCCTTGTAGTACCACATGTATTTATTACAGTAGTTTCATTGATTTCATTAATTAGGGTTATTTGTAAGTTAATTGGAGGGTTGGTATTAATATGATTGTGTTCTTTTATTTCAAATTATATTTTTATAAGCGTTATTTCCACAAAGCGATTTTGATTAGTTCCTTTGCGTTTATCTTGTGGCGTCCCAGTTTTGGTTTGTTTATTTTGCAAGTTTTAGATTATAATTAATATGAAAAAACTTAATTCTTCTCTCCTAGATTTGCTTGATGAGCTTGGTGGCTGTTATCGGAACGCGGCTGGATGTATACTCTCTGTTCTATGCGGCGTGGTTGTGTTACCTGTACAGTCGCAGCCGTAAAGACATAGCACGCGTGTGGCCAGCCTTCGTCATATTCATCACTGTCCTCATACCCATACAGTACATCATGTGTGTTGGCATACCTCCGGAGATATGCTCGGGTAGGTTATATTGTGTTTTGTTGTCCCTGTTCAGGCTCTGTCTCGAGTCGGCCACCTCCAGTTAAAAAAATAAATAAATAAATAAATAAATTGGAAATGTGCCTGAGTATATAGATAGATAGACAGATAGGTTATTTTGTAGGAATACACACATTGCAAAGCTTGTAATCTACCTCTAGGACTCAAAGGGGTAAATATGATCTCAATAAACCATGATTAACATAGGTCATTCTTAAGCTGCATGAAACTGTCTAACAAAAAGATTGATTCATAGTCTTTAATGTATGTATATATGTATGCCCTATTATGTTATTATTGACTAGTCCTAAGTCGCCCTCATCAGCAAACACGTCCACAGGTCCTCCCGAGTAACACAGGAACGCCTCGGAAGACGTTGGAGTACACAAAGCCCCCTCACAAATTGTATGCTTCTTGGTGTAGTTTTCTCATCACAGTTTTCATATCCGGACTTTAAATTTATGTATGTATGTATGTATACCAAGCATGTTTCTATTGGTTCTTGTGGAGGTATTTTGCAGTGGCCATCCGATGTGAGAGTTTCCCAGGAAGAAGCATTGCATCAGAGGGGATGATATCTTAATGGTGTTGTTGATGATGAGGATCGTGATAAGGATATTGATTATGGAGAAAACAAGTGAAATTGAGTCTAAAATTGATAACTAATATGTGAGTGTGAGTGTATGGAGAGTAACTGTTTTTGAGAGAGAGAGAGAGAGAGTGCGAGTGAAGAGAGACTGAGACTGACTTGATCACAGCATCATGTGCAGTAGGCTCACATATCTCGATCAATCTCATCTCGATATTTCGCATCTCGATGCCACCTTCAAGCTCTCCCCAATCACAAATCTCGATGAAAAAACGTTAATCTCGATAGCTAAATATCGATGCTAGATGCTTTTATACTAATATAAACAGATTAATCTTGACCAAATTGATGTGTGAACCTCAGTCATTGTGTTTTGTTCACCTGTATACTAATGTACCGCTAGTATCGATCGTTTTCGGGCGGTAGTCTAACCTGACTCATCTCTGCCGCTTTCATTTACGTAGTAATATAAATTACTTTACCATGTTTTAATATACATTATTATTTGTATGAGGAAAATCTAATATATAATAATAGTAAAGACAAAAGAAAACTTGATTAAACTTTATACCATGGAAAATTTATTGAAGTCGGTAGATCTAGCGGCCACTTGGTGTACCAGTCACACGTCCGCCATTCGCTTGAAAACTTGTATTGTGAAGTCTTCTACCTGGACCTTTTTTTATCGCATTCATAAAATGCCGGTACTAGTGGTGACAGGGTGAGGGAAGCAATTGCAAGAATTGATGACGGTGACTGTGCGCCGGGTGCGGAGATGCAGTAACCTAATTGCGTTCGCCTTGGAACCAACAATCAACCAAACTGAATCCACAGAAACCTCTTTATCAATAAATATAAGGTAAAAATAAAACTTTCATTATTCATTTTATCTATTTTAACATATTATATATATTGCATGTGATTGTGGGGGGCAAATGTGAAAATTGACAGATTTGATATAGGTTAGTCGGCAAGTGGCTGGAACCGATTGTATTTTTTCCCATAAGAAGTTAACTTCGCATCTTGATATTTCGAATCTCGAATCTCGATCGGTATTTGTGGGAACCAATTATGATCGAGATTGGAGATTCCACTGTACAGTACTTCGTAGCCTTCCTACTACTGTACTCCCTTTGTAGACTACCCGTGGATCGGAGTGATGGACAGTGAGCTGAGGGAGTGGCTATTCTTCCCGGACTTTGTCAAAGAACCAGAGCCGTACAAGATAGTCAGTAAGTCATCTGGTTTTTACTCCATGTGTGATAGGTTTATGATAATGTGTAGTATTTTTAATGTTGTTATATAATACACTCCTGACTACAACTGAACAAGCTAGCAAACTTACCTGATATCGTGATCTCCTAAAACCCATTCAGTATACGAAATTTCACCTAGTCATGTACTGTACTTAACCATTAGCTGTCCTGATGGTGTAATGGTTTGAGTGTTTAAGATCTATATGTGGTGACCCAGGTTCTAATCCCGGGTGGATCATGTGCTTTCATTAATTTCATTGGGAGGTGTTTGGTGTTGGGAGTGAGATTAATTATAGCTAAGGGAGGGCTGGAGCAAATTGGCTTATAACTCAGAAAAAATTAGAGCAGTGGAGCTGACATTTCTTATCGTCTGGCAAGAGTCAACCAGGAAATAGATGTAGAAAATTACAGCCCATTTGCTCTAGCCCCTTTTGACTAGTGACCTAGTGACTATTATTATTTTTGTTTTCTTTATTTTGTGCGGTTCCTGATTTGGTTTGTTTGTTTGCAAATTTTACACTTTAATTAATATAGTCTATTCACTATAATTAGGAAAAAATCTTGACCATTAACCTCTCGTAACTCGAAAAGGGCTAGAACAAATAGGTTGTAAATTTGCGCACCTGTTTTTCGGTTGTCTCTTCTCAAATGGTAGAAATATCAATTTGATTGCTGAAGTCCTTTTTTAGTTATAAGAAGTTTGGTTTTTAGATTTTGGTCGAATTATAGTGAACGTATTATAGTAAGATTTGTGCACACCTCGCTACTCTTCACCTTCCCTCCAGCTGACTTCTGCCTGCTGATCTTTGCGGTGTGTCAGCAGCGAGTCTTTGAGATTGAGTTTGCCGACGGGGCGGAGTCTTACGAGGGCGGCAGCAACAAGGAGATTGTTCACGAAGACCCAGCCTCGCTCGTCAACCCCATACCGGACTTTGTTACATACTCCAGGTGGGTTTTAGTCGCAGCGGATGGATACATAAATGGGTGGATGGTACTCGTTAGCCTTGGTCGGGAACCCATCTAGGGAAGACAACCTTATAAAAAGCCAGTTGGATGGGACTTTTCAGCCTTGGTTGGCAACCTATCTAGGGGAGTAAACTATATACAAATCCGTACTGCATACCTTTGGGTGAAGCAGGTTAGTGGATGGACTAGCTGCACACCACTGTAGAAAAATAGTGCTAAAAAGATACATACAGTAGAAGGCCTCAGAGTCGGACGGACCCTAAGTTGAGTGGTCAATCCTGTAAGTTCTTCAGTAAACTGGCACAGGTTGTCCCCACAGAGGATAGGTCTGGTTGGGGGCATTTTATGAATGACCACCCTCGTAATGGGAAGTAAGGTATCCGGCAATAGATAGATAGGATGGATAAGAGCGAGAAGAAAGTTTGCTGATCAGAAAGATTATACTGTAGTGCCTAAAACTAAGAGAGCATATAGAAAAGTAAATACCGGTACCGTAAGCGATGATAGATAGAGAATAATTAAAGCTAAAAGAGGAAGCAGATAAGGGAATAGAGAAGGTTTAGTTTGAGAATACAGTAGTTTACTGACAATTCAGGAGAATAGGATATTCAGAACTAAGAAGAGAAACTAAACCGGAAATATATGAGGATAATACTGAAGAAAGCTTACTAACAATTGATGATTGAATATTTATAGCCAAGAAAGGAAAACAAATGGGTATATAAATAAGAGGATGGTACTGAGGAAAGCTTACTGATAATGGTGTAGGGATGCAGCTACCCCACCGACCGCCACTTCGATGGTGCAGTCAGCATCTGTAGTAGCTGCGGTGATTTCTTGTTAATGCCTTATTGTAGCACGGTTAAGGCTGGTGTGGTGCGGATTCCCCAGGTGCAAGTGCTTCAGGGGGACTTTATAGTCTTTCTGATACCAACATCGACCACTGTGATGACATGATGGGGCTGTGTTGTAGCAAGTCTTTATTGTACTGTACTACAGTAAAGAGACTAAAACCACGCTCTATGTGGATGAAGCGGTCTTTAACCCTTAACTAGCGGCGCTATGCCGGGCGCCAATTTGCAGCAAGTTACGAGCATTATTATGGCTTTTAAAGGGTTAAAACCGAGTGCAAATGGCCGGGAGTGCAGCGGGCCACATGTCCGACTCCCAGGGCCTACCGCCGCCCACTGACTCATCCTCCCTGTGTTCTCGAGAGGCCGGCAGTGTAGCCAGTAGTGAGCTAATGGAAAAAATATACCGCTATATGCTAAACTCCCATGTTACTGGTACCACTGTATGAGAACCACGAGTGCTACGTAGCTCGTTCTGGTCTCATTTTGAAGCTTTTAGCGCCTAGTTTTTTGCTGAATACATTTCTTTTCATGCAGATACTTGATTTATCATGCAGGAGGGCCTGAATATGCCCAAATAAGCCCCCCCCCCCCACTAGTTAAGGGTTAAACATGAACTGTGTGATGTTACTGTGAGAGAAAAAAAATGTTTCCTGTACAAAGATTATTCAGCTACATTATACTGTACAGTAATGAGTTCAAAATTGGTGTCTATATAATTTTTATATTTTTGGTTAAAATTCAGTACTGGTGGATGGGACTCGTCAGCCTTGGTCGGTAACCCATCTAGGGGAGTAAACCTTATACAAATCCATACTGCTTACCTAAGGATGAAGCAGGTTAGTGGATGGAATATCCGCACACCACGGTAGAAAAACTACTGTAGTGCTAAAATGATACATAGAGGGGTCGGATGGACCCTAAGTTGAGTTGTCAATCCTGTAAGTCCTTAAATAAGCTGGTACCTGTTGTTCTCACAGGGGACAGGTCCGCTTGGGGGCGTTTTGTGTATACCACCCTCATAAAGGGGAGCAAGGCATCTGGCAATAGATAGATGGATAGAAATACTGCACATATATTTTGAAGTTTTGTGGAATACGATTTATTCAAGAAGTTAATATTGGTTTAAATTTTCCCTTATAGAAACCCTGTTGGTAAAAAGTAAGTAATTCCTGTAAATATACCAACCTGTGCTCTGTATTTTTCCAGCTGACGGTAAATTGGCATGTCTTCAGCTTAATTAGTACGCTTTTATGGGGGTTTTGTAGCGAAATCTGATGTTAATTATGAAAACTTATCACTAATATGAAGCAGAGACAGTACCGTGAAGTGGCCTAGCTTCTGACGGGGGGTATACTTAGGACATTTCTGGATAAAATTATGTAATAGCTGTTTTGTCTTGTGTTTTGTGTTTTCCTGTTCTTGCTCTTGTCTTGAGTCGGCCACCCCCAAGAAAATACCCCCCCCCAAAAAATAAAACACCGCAGACATACCTGTACTTGTTTTTCCATAACATCATGTATTTATCCCATAACTGTGGTTCATTGTATATTTTTTCTAGTGTCCAAAGTCATCTCCCTGTCCAGAGTTACATCATGTTACCGGTAGTTTCTTATTTTTCCGTTAGTTATCGAAAAATCAGTTGCTAAGGGATTCAATTTACCGTCGGATAAAATTAAACCGAGTATAGTTACATAATTTGTATAAAGTTTGCTGTACACTGCTCTCTTAAGAGATATGCTGCAGGCTGCAGTATCACATTATTTTTGTATTGATATCGACATTTTTTTTATTAGTGTTAGTACAGGTATTTTGTTTTACTTTTTGTTGTTCTACATTTGTACAGCTGCATACTGCTGGAGTCAAATGGCCCACTGAAATACAAAAACATCAAGAAAAGATGTACTGTACAAATAGAACGGAGATACTGTAAATATAATGTAAAACTTGCAAATTAAACAAACCAAATCAGGGACAACACAATATAAAGGCAAAAAAACTTATCAAAATCACTATGCGGTAATATTGCATTGAAGATTAGGTAAAGCAATGCTATGAAATAGAAATACACAAAACCACTAGATAGAATGTAGGCTACATTACTATATGAGCAAATAGGTTGGTAACACACCTACTAACTTTTTCACTCACACGCTCACTTTCTTACCGTTTAGAATAGCAATTAAGCCGCACAAGCTCAACAGTATCTGAGTATCCACAATCTGGCCCCGCTGCGACGGTTTACCCCAGCCACTTCACAACAACTTGGTTCGTTTCATTGCCCGGTGTGTCGACCCGCTTTATACACCACTTCACCCCAACTCACTTATTTCTTGCATGCTTTTCACCCTCCTGTACGGACAGACTTTAGTTTTGTCAATATGTTTTTCACACCATCTCTCCATTTCCTCATTGGTCTTCCTCTCCCTGTTACACCATCCACCTCTGCTTTTGTATAGATCTTTTTTGGCATTCTCACTGCACTCATGATTATGATGCAGATTACGTTTTTAATGCCATACACTCCCTTGATTGACAGGGCTAGGGCGTGTCCTTGTTACAGGCACTTTACTGGACATTTGTCACGAATCAGTAGACCTGAGTATCCAAACTCTTGACGTCTACCAATGGCATGGGGTGGGATCGAACTGCTGACCCTCTGATCAGCAGTCAGACACGTTACTGACCATGCCACGTCCCGTGGCTCAAACTATCCATATCCCCCAAACCACTTGAGTAATCCTTGGTCTGCTCTCTCCAGCAAGCTGTGTCTACCCTCACACATCTCTCTCACTCTGTCATTTCTCACAGTGTCCTAATCATCTAAAGGCGGTATCACACAAGCAAGTTAATTGGCTACATGTATCGGAGTCTTCAATCCTCTAAAAGTTATCATGTTGTTTTGATTGATTTTACTGCTTATTCATGTATTAAATTGTACTGTAAAATGTAAATGATTAAGAGCTCTAAGATACATAATAGTCATAATATGTGAGTTAAAATGCTCAAACAGTAGACTCGATTCTAGCTACCTTTTTACTTGGATTCTTTGGCTCCGATACATCCACCGCTAAATTGCTCGTGAGACACTAGTTTAACACCACTTGAAACGGGTACAGTACCGTGCATAATAACAATTCAGGACAATGTAATATATTTAAGAGAAAATAATTTTGTTGTTGCGTCTGTTGTTGAGATATTTGTGAAGCGTGTCGTGCGTAAATTGTGAGGCTGTTGATTGTTTAGCCTCTGTGTGAATGGTAGAAAATTATAGAAGAATTATGTGGATTCTATCATTGTGTCATTGTTATTGAAGTTATTGCTGTCTTAATTTGTACTTATTGATTATATTGGTGATGTTATTATTGTAGAGCTTGATTGGAGTTTTAACCCATTCAACTATCACTGATGAACTAACACACCACCCTCCTCTCCGCAGGAACTACTTGGACATGGTGAAGGTGACCATCTTCTTCACGTCGTACTGGGTGACGCTGGCGATCATGTTCCTAGGGGGCACCAACCGCGTCACTCTCTTTGCTATGGGCTACGTCATGGGGGCCTTTGTGTTCCTCTGGCAGGGCAACGAGTTCTACCTCCGACCGCTCTCAAAGATACTCAAATTGTGAGTTTTACCCATTATATTTTGTTTCTTCTTTCTTATGCAGTACTAATGTTTTTTGTTTTTTTCCCTTCTTTCTTAAACGTATTCTGTGACTTATGTTTTGTGTCTCCTATTCCCCCTCACTCTGTCCTAACGTGTCATCCCGCCCTCTATGGGCTACAGCATGGGGGGGCGTTCAATGTTCTGTGGCAGAGGATTGAGTTCTACCTCCACCCACTGCCTAGCAATCTGTGGCAACTGTTCACTGAAATCCCTTATCATCAGGGCACCCACCCTAACCTAGCTATTCAACAGGGAGTGCATGGTGGTAAAATCTGCATCATCATAATAAGATTTTGGGAGTTTTTATCTACTTAAAAGGTTGGTGGGTGGTGGTTCAGAGAAACTTCTGCTTTACTAATTTGTCTTCCACTTAGTAGCAACTACTAATTTATGTTCTAAGGCCAGACTGTCTTGTATGGACTGCAGTGCCTGGGCAGTCTGTGTATTTGTAACTCTGAAATTTTATCTGATTCTCCGACCTTTTCCTTCCCCTCCATCATTCGTTTTTTACGTCACCTTCAGCTCCTTTCAGTAATCTAATCTAATCCTTAGGGCCAGACCTATGAGAGTTCCGTATGGAGCTCAGTGGTCTGGTTAATCTGCTTGACTTGCTCATGTAGTTGTGTACACCCTATGTGGTGGACTGTGTTCTTTTATTTCATAATTTTATTGTATTAAACGTTATTTCTACATAGCGATTTTGATTAGTTCTTTTGCATTTATCTTGTGTCGTCCCAGTTTTTGTTTGTTTATTTTGCAAGTTTTACATTATAATGATTACCTAATAACTAACTAACTCTCCCCAGATGGAACTACCTGCTGGGGTACAATGTTGGAGTGATGGTGGTGAAGGCATTCCTGCAGCTCTTGGGTTGTGTGTTTATGAGGGACCTGGCCACACACACTTGCTGGCTGGTACAACTCCTCGGGATCGCCTGTGTAAAGAAGTTTGGTGACAAGAGCGACGAACATATTGTGGAAGGTCAGTACTGTATTCCTTGTTCATTATAGGTAGGACAGAAATCCTGTGCCATAGCAAGACTCGATTAAGTCCCACTGCAGTATCTGCAAACCACACCAGCCTCTGCACTTGCAGTACTGTATCTGCAAACCACATCAGCCTCAACTGTGCTACAACAAGACAGTACCATACCAAGACTTTATTGTACATTAGGCAGTGTGGACTGTAAAACAACAAAATTCTGCCACAACACTGCCCCACCAAGTCATCACTGTGGCCGACTCTGGCGTGGTGCCAAACAACGCCCAAGTAAGACTAGTAGAGTCCTCTATGGTACCTATCTGCTCC
This sequence comes from Paralithodes platypus, assembly GCA_032716605.1. Lineage (NCBI taxonomy): Eukaryota > Metazoa > Arthropoda > Malacostraca > Decapoda > Lithodidae > Paralithodes > Paralithodes platypus. The sequence goes on along the minus strand of CM064530.1, from coordinate 3,271,247 downwards.
CCACCAACCTCGGCAGTGCCATACCAACACAGTGCCAATAACAAGGTTGTATGTTGTTGTTGTTGTTGTTCCCTAAGCTGCCTGGCCGAACAGCCCCGAGTCCCTGAGAAAGGCCATGGCCACGATCGGGCTTTCCCACAGAGCTCTCATTGAGTGTAGATTGTGTTGTTGGCGTAAGTGGTTGTGTGAAATGCAGTCTTCTATGATGTGTTTAATGGTATGGGGTGCTGTGTTACATCCCGGGCAGGCGTCGACAACGGAGTCATCCAGTCTCTTCTGATAGCTCAGGAGAGCTGGATGGTGTCCGCATCTCAGCCTGGCCAGGTGGACTCTGTCCTCGCGAGGAAGTCCTCGCGAGGAAGGGAGGATTCGGAAGGATGGATTTCGGGAGGTCGTGCATGCAGCTGCGTGTTGTCTGTGAGTGAGTGGATGGATCGGTGAGAGATATGAGTATGGATGTGCTTCTGGAAGTTGGTTCGGGGTGGGCAGGGAGGGAGAGAGGACAATAATTGTGTGTGATACCGTGTGCTGGGTGTTGTTTTGATATTTCTTGGTGTCTGTGGGTGTGTTGCCATGTAGTTTAGTGGGTGGTCTTGGTTCGTGGAAGCTGCTGCCAGGAATTGAGTGCCTCTCATGTCCAGATGGTTGTATACAAGGTTGTATTGTATGTAATGGCTGTTGGTCCACAAGTCTACTGCCATCCCCTCATTAGTCGCCTTGTACGACACCCTGTAGGATGCGTGGAGCATATTTATGTATTTTAATTTTGTTTTTTCTTCCATGAAATGAAGGCCCCCTTACCCCCTAGGGGATCTGTACATCATACACATATACACATTTACACATTTAAAGACCGAGTGCTCCACATGAAGTGCGGTTCCGGTCTCATGTCCTAATGGTGGTGCTCCAGGCAACCCTGTTAAAAGCTGCCTCACTTGTCAGGTTCTTTGATTTAAGATCAGACCACAAAGTCTGATCCCACGTCTTTCTTGATCTTCCCCTTGGTGCAGCTTCCTTCACATTCATGGGCTTGCATCTTTTCACTCAGCTTAGTTCATCCATCCTCTCTACATGTCCAAACCATCCAAGCCTGCTAGTACGCATCTCATCATTGATACTCTAGATACCTAACCTTCTCCTTAGCTCTTCACTTGATATCCTATCTTGCAATACACATCCATCTCACCATTCTCATCTCATTGCGTTCCATTCTGTTGATATCATCCGCTTTGACAGGCCACATTTCTGTAAAAAAATCAGCATACTAGCATGGATCTATATAAATGTAATGTAATTGTAAAAGCAGCATATCACTCTTACCATTTTCCTCTCCATACAGTATGTTCCAGCCTATGAACAATCCAGAAATGTCAATTAATACTTTGATTGATTAACCCCTTCAGGATTATGATGCATTACTGCACTTTACTTTGGCTATCTTTAGATTATTATATTCAGTTTAGGTAGGATCTGTGGCAGTCAGAGACATAATCGAGTTGGTTTCAACCCCTTAAATTTCTGGGAAGTTTTACATTTTTATTGATCCCCATTTTTCTCAACAGATTTCAAAGAGAAGTGCGCCATCCCCAAGTCCGAGGCCGGGTTATAATAATAATAATAATACTTTATTTCAGACTCACACAGTACAGAGGGGACCATACTGGGGTCCATATATACTGTACCTTACAGTAACATAAATATATATAAGCTACTGTACATAGGCTACATAAAATAAAAAGAAATTAAATAATACCTAGCTTGCTATCATGTAGTTCACAGCACTGCCTCAACCAAAAACAGTGGTCATCAAACTACTGTGTTACCAAAACACAGGGACGGGATGTGGACGACTGTACATTATATATTTATGCCCATTTGCTCTCCAGATTTAAAAAAGGAGTGCACCATCCCCAAGTCCGAGGCCGGGTTGATGTGGGACGGGATCTGTTTTGGGTTCCTCTTGCTACAGCGCCGACTCTTCTGCTCCTACTACTTCCAGCACCTTGTCACCGAGATGAAAGCTCAAACTAAATTGGCTTCAAGGTTAGTTCTGTCTTTCATATACAGTATCGCCTTTCTTTCCGTACCAATTCTATCCACGATCTCCTAGCAATTTCGTCACAGTTTACCTCCTTCCCTATTCACCAGTTCTTAAAAGCGTTTGATTTAATTCCGTAATATTTCCCTTCACCAGCCTTATGAGGGCTCCGGCCCAGTAGGCTGACAAATTAACATCTTTCTCTCTCTCAAGGTTAGTTCTTTATATTTGAGCTGTTACATTTCAAACTTTATGGTGTGCTCCGTTAAATGTCTGCCTGCTGAGACCGGAACTTCTCTGGGAGGTCGGGGAGCGGGGGAGTGCTGGAGTGCCCTTAGTGATCCCTGGGCTCTAGGTCTTCTGCTGGGCGATCTAGATGTGTGTGAATTTGTATTTTGTTTCTTGTGTTGTGTTATCCCTACATTTCAAACTCGCCATACTCTGTTGAAATTAACTTGGCAGAAAATCCTCAGCCCATAAGTATGATATAAACAAGGTTGGTTGGCAGTAGTGTGTGGAGTTGGTAATAGGTAAAAAGTTCAGCTTAATGCGAAAACGGTGTTGTTGTTGTTGTTGTTGTTGTTGTTGTTGTTGTTGTTGTTGTTGTTGTTCCCCAAGCTGCCTGGCCGAACAGCCCCAAGGCCCTGAGCAAGGCCAAGGCCATGATCGGGCTTTCCCACAGAGCTCTCATTGAGTGTAGATTGTGTTGTTGGCGTAAGTGGTTGTGTGAAATGCAGTCTTCTATGATGTGTTTAATGGTATGGGGTGTTTTGTTACATCCCGGGAAGGCGTCGACAACGGAGTCATCCAGTCTCTTCTGATAGCTCAGGAGAGCTGGATGGTGTCCGCATCTCAGCCTGGCCAGGTGGACTCTGTCCTCGCGAGGAAGGGAGGATTCGGAAGGATGGATTTCGGGAGGTCGTGCATGCAGCTGCGTGTTGTCTGAGTGAGTGGATGGATCGGTGAGAGATATGAGTATGGATGTGCTTCTGGAAGTTGGTTCGGGGTGGGCAGGGAGGGAGAGAGGACAATAATTGTGTGTGATACCGTGTGCTGGGTGTTGTTTTGATATTTCTTGGTGTCTGTGGGTGTGTTGCCATGTAGTTTAGTGGGTGGTCTTGGTTCGTGGAGGCTGCTGCCAGGAATTGAGTGCCTCTCATGTCCAGATGGTCTTTGACTTTGAGGATTTTGGTTTCTTGATGTAGGTGATCTGTGGGTGCAGTAGCTGTGCAGCCTGTAATGATCTTCAGGGCTTTGTTTTGAATAGTCTGTAAGGTCTTATGATGTGTTTCAGCTAGGTTAGAAGCCCAGGCTGGGCTTGCGTATTCCATCACTGATCTTATGTATTGTTTATATACTGTGGTGGTAGTTTCTTTGTTGTGTCCAAATTTTGTGTGAGCAAGTGACCTGAGGGCGTTAAGTCTGGGTGTCAGTTTCTTTTTAATGTTTGTGGTGTGCTGTTTGAATGTCATATGAGTATCATATGTTACTCCTAGGATTTTGGGTGTGTGTGTATGTGTTAGGGGTGTGTTGTTTATGGTGAGTTGAGGGATGTATTCGTGTTCTCCTGTCCAACTTGTGAGCAGGGTTGCGGTGGATTTGGCTGGGGCTAGATTAAGTCTGTTTGTAGTGCACCAGCCATGTAGTGTGTTGAGATAGGGTTGAAGGAGATCTGTTGCTCTTTTTGGGTCATGGTGTGTGCATGTGAGTGTTATGTCATCTGCATAGGAGGCTAAGTTTATTTGGGGCGTATTGGGTGTAGTTATATCGTGCATGTACAGATTGAAGAGTGCGGGCGATAGGACGGATCCTTGTGGGACTCCGTTTGGAAAGTTTCTGATTTTAGATGACTGACCGGCAAAAGATACGTGTGCACATCTGCCTGCTAGGAAGTTGGCCAGCCACCGTTTTGTGTTGTTGTGCATGTTTGTGTTGTAGATTTTGTTCAATGCGAAAACGGTGTAGGCCTACTTACTGTTATCTTGATCCTGGTGTTGACTTGACATCGCTATGTCGTCTGGTTGCTGTGTTGTGAGGTTGTGAAAATTTATAGCGCGGGAGTTTAAGTGGACACCCGAGTACAGTAATAGGGTAGTAATAATAATAAGAAGCATGAAACTTATTTCTCAAAAGTAAGTGAACGAAACTATCCTCTTTGACAGAGGTGCCGAGTTGATAGCGGAATTGATACAGCACGAGATAGCGGAACAGCAAGCGGCGGAAGCGGAGGTACTGAACAAGATCAAGGAGAAGATGGAGCGCATCAAGGCCTCCCAGCAACTCATACAGAACCAGCAGAGCAGAGAACCCGCCAGCCATTACGAGGGTGAGTCCGAGGTTCTTCTGGTGAGGTTTTATTTCTTATATGACGGTTCACTAATTAATAAAGCTACACATACGCACACGCAGAATGACACACACACACACACACACACGGAGAACTGGTGAAGACAAAATGAAAAAGAGGAGTAGATCAGGAGAACAACATATGCAAGAGAGCTATTGACTTTTTGTGACATGCTTATCTACTAAAACTTTGAGTATTTCATGATAATATAAACCAAGGCCAGCAATGCATTACCATATTTTGACTTTGGTCGTAAGTGTAATAAAATGTACTCTTTAATTTGTTGATCTTTATTAATATACTGTACAGGTCTCCCTCGATTTACGATTGGGTTACGTTCCTGAAAACCCGATCTTCAATAGAAAAATCATATAGCAAACCCTAAAATGAATCGGGTAAATGGGGATACCTTCTGTGACAAACCCAAATGCCTAAAAACTATACTGTAATAATGACGTAACTTGGGGCATCAGATAGGGAGGGAGACCTGTACGTGGCTATGTGCTTACTAACCCTTCTCCTCTCTGCAGCTCTGACATAAAAACATTGAGCAGTTTTTCTTATCCTTCAGTGTTTGACAATTATTATCTTGCGTTCAATCTACTGTATATAAATGCTTGTGTGTGTGAAATGAAGTCGGCGATCTTGAAACCACTGATTGAAATGAACGCCTTGCTTGTGATGGCGGGTATTTTCTCATGTTTATTTATTTAAATATTTTACCTATAAACAACAAAGGTAAGATATATTTTTTGGTGTATCATTCTGTTGATAATCTGTTAAATAATTCAGTTTAAACATATTTTGCCTTCAAGGTTTGCTAAACAAAAGTAATAATTAGTAGATGAATGCGAGACTGTCAAACTCATTCCTTCTTTCTGGATATCAGATATGTTTTTCCTAACCATTTCTTATGTTGTGCTTAGCAATATATCTCGGTATGGCCAATGTTCTTCGCGCTAATAAGTGATGTCTCGGCACCAAGTATATTTTGATCAATAATTGGTATCAGTAGTATCTAAGCTTCATTTCTTCATATCGAGTGAAATATACAAACATGTTCCTACACTTACCCAAACTATTTAACATCTGGCAGACATTATTACAGCACAGACCAAGCCAAACGTAGTGACAGCTGGGACATGACTTATTAGCGCCACCGTATACCACTCTACTATTACTGAAGCATATCATTAATTCCAATATTATTAATCTACTTTACCATTTTTGTACTAGTTGGCAGAAAATTACTGTTCTGTATTTGTCATCGTTAGAAGAGATAAGTGGTGTTTATAATGTCAAAATGTTCTGCTTAAATATGCAAAAAGCAAACAATGATTTTCTATGTATGCTGTATGGTAAATAGCATTCGCATTAGCCGAGTAATTAAGATAGAGACGTGGCAATTTACCGTCGGCTGAAAGAAAACTGACTATAGTGAGCTACGTACAGCATATTGGATCCTTGGTGTTGAGGCCTATTATACAAATGGTGGTGAAATGTATGCGTTAACCTCCTTTAGACCTGGTAGTGCTTTGATTGTCTTCCTGTGAGTTAACACGACTATTTCTAGTGCCTTAAACAAGGTGATACACTTACCTAATAAATACGGTAAAGTGTTAAGCTATTGTGATAATGCTTTGATTGTTTTCCTGTGAATTAACATGACTGTTTCCAGAGTATCATAAAGAAGGTAATACACTTATATAGTCGGTATCACACAAACACTTTTTCACTCAACATTTATCATCAACACTGGTCTGGCAGCTTTTGAGATCAACATTTGAAATATTTTGGATACCTAAATTCATCTATCGCCATTGTAGTTCTGATACCAGTGCAAAATATACCAGAAATATTGCCAGAAAAAGTTGATCATCGAATGTTGACTATAATAGGTCTTTTGTGATACCGGCTTAAGTGAGGTAAAGTGTGGGGCTAGTGTGGTGGTGTTGTGTAGATGTCTGTTGTTGTAGCTACAGCAGAGACCCACGGCATGTTTACTCATTCACCTCCTACAGTAGCATAGATTAACAACAATGCTCTCATAATTATGATCTATTATCTTTTCTACCAATTGTATAACATGACTTGCAACTAATGTATATGTTAAAGTTTAGAGCAGGGGTGGTCAATTTTGTTACCTGATGTGACCTAATTCTTCCACAGTTAACCTTATGCAATCAACTTGTCTCATTTGTACCCATAATGCCCCATCCTATTGGCTAATGATGCGTTTTTTAGCCTTGGTCGGCAACCTGTCTAGGGAAGTAAACCTATAAAAATCCATACTGCTTACCTAAAGGTGAAGCAGGTTAGTGAATGGACTAGCCGCTCACCACTGTACTGTAGAAAAATAGTGCTAAAAAGATAAATAAAAGACCTCAGAGTTGGATGGACCCTAAGTTAATTGATCAATCCTGTAAATCCTTCAGCAAACTGGCACGGATTGTCCTTCTCACAGGGGATTGGTCTGCTAGGGGGCATTTTGTGTATGGCCACCCCCATAAAGGGGAGTAAGGCGTCCGGCAATTGATAGATCGATAGATAGATAGCATTCCCTGTTCAAGAGCGGGGCAAAGGTGGGTGCCCGGATGTTTCAGGAACTTCAGTGGACAGTTGCCACAGATTGCTAGAACACGCGCCAATAACGCATGCTGGCTGACCCTCGCCTCGAAACCTCAACCTCTTGGTTTGCAGGCGAGTGCTCTACCAACTGTGCTACAGCCTGTGGCCATCTCAAAGGGGGATCTAATGGATGTAATTATAATGTAAAACTTGCAAAATAAACAAACCAAAACTTATACGAACACAGTAAAAAGACAAGACAACTAATCAAAATCGCTAATTTAAGTTTGATGGAGGTCTAGGGAGGAAACTAAAAAATATATGAATATATAAATAAATAGACCCCCAAAATAACCACCGTCCCATTAAGGCTGCTGAGTCACAGTCAACTTGAGAAGGGTTTGTAATCTAATTGGCCACCCCTCATTTGTTAACTTACTTTTTACCTTTTATAACTATTACTGTGTATAATATTATACAGAACACACACATTGTACACATTTTAATGGTAGTTACATAGAGAATATGGCACTAACACACCATTTACACTGTATGCTTTGCTCAGTTTACTTCTCTCAGTATTCACACAACCCTCTGTGCAAAGTTTATGCCAGTACAGCATATATTTGTCATATTACAGCTAGATTAGAACACACTTGTACTAACTATACTTGCATCAATATTGAGAAGCTGGTTTAATGATTGCATGAATGAAATTTTCTTATCAATTACTGTTTGGCTGAGAGAAGGAACACTTACTAATGACCTTCCTGCGAAACAAGCAACCCTGCTTGTTAACAATCTCTGATATGCCACCCGGGAATGGACTCTTAGTGATCACCATGACTGGTTAACCCTTTCACACACAGGACGCCATTTGAGCCTATTCTGGGATACTTTATAGCATTTGTGATAATCATTTTTTTTTTTTTTTTTTTATACTTTAGTTTAGTTACTGCAACCTCTGCAGTTGTCTTTGAGTTAGCTGTGGGCAGAAAACAAATTTTGGAGAGGTAATTATAAGATTGAAAGAACTCTATTTATGATTGCTAATCGGCAACCCCTGCGTCCACACGTGTGTGAAAGGGTTGATATTAATATGATAGTAATAATACCCCATTAATACTTGTTCTTGAGTAGGCTATCTATCTATCTATATGCTATTCTATCTATATGCTCAGGCCCAATCCCCATTTTGGGGGTAGCCGACTCAAGACAGAGCAAGAACAGGGAAAACACAAAAACAACATAAAACAAAAAATAAACACAGATAAAAAACACAAACTCTCACACATCCAGGTCACCCAGGAGAAGACCCAGAGACCAGGGTTACCAAGGTCGCTCCAGCACTCCCCCGGCCCCTGACCACCAGGAGAGGTTCCGATCTCGGCAGGCAGACATGCAGCGGAGCCAAAGCGACAAGCCCTCCCACCACACTTCCAGGCACACCCTTCATATTAATCGTCTCCCCGGGCCAGGCGCCTGATGGACTATTATCTAGTCCAACTTGCGCCCGACCCCTTACTCCAAATGACCACGTGTTCACTCAACTATTCACAAGCATTCTCCATTCACTCTGTCCACCACCACTTCCCCTGCCTGATCTATAGTCATTCCTCTATCATCCAAAGCCTTTCTTACACAGTCTCTCCATCTTGAGTAGGCTAATAAGTATTAACCCTTTCGTTGCGGGTGACGTTCTGGAACGTCCTGGCAAGTTACAGCAATTTCCAGGTTTTAAAAGCCTGTAAAAACCGTAAAAATCGAGTGTCAGTGGGCGGGAGCGTGAGGGGCCCACCTCCGACCCTCAGAGCAGCGAGCGGCTCACTGAGGTACTCTGTGTCTCGCAGCAGTGTAGCCAAGCGAGCGTGTGCTACCAAATAGCGGGTTTCCCGTGTTTCACTGGCACCACTGCGGGTGAACCAGACCACGTACGGGGCCCGTTCTGGTCTCATTTTGAAGCTATTTTTGTCTAGTTTTTGGCAGAATACACTTCATTTAATGCAGATGCTTGATTTATCATTCAGGAGTGCCTGAATATGCCCTAAATAGCCCAAACATAACCGCAGCAAAAGGGTTAATGGCCTTAGAAGTAAGATGTCGGCATTTAGGATACAATGATCATATGGAGTATTTGAGTATTTGGCCCCTGGTCAATGTGCTAGCTACTATGCAACAACTTTCCTAAGCCAGTGTGGTATAGGGAATAGCATGTTCAACTGTTGATTGTTAGGTCTAGGGTTCAATCCCTGGAGTGGCATGTGAGAGTAAAATAAAGTGCTTGATGTTTGCTTCCAGGTTCATCGTTCATCTTTACTAACATTTGTTAGAATGATACCCTAGCTTAAAGCATTGACACTGACCAACTTAAGTGTTTAAATACAGTACTAAAATTATCTTTTTACAAAGATATAGAAATTCTGGATTCCCAATATACAAGTATTACCCATGCCTAGTGAGAATATTAGGTATTGATGCAAAAAATTGCTTTTCATTTCACTGTCATGCACTCAGTGTATAAAGAAATATATAATTGGACCTTGATATTGCATCTATCCCTTCTACACAGAGAAATAGAGGACAATAATTTTGTATGTCAGTTGGTCTGTAAGTTACTAATATAAACAACACTAGAGACCCCACTGTGTTAATGTCTCCACTTGTCTATATAAATCACCATTAAGTTCCCCATAAACAAGACTCAAAACTTATTGGTAATCACTCAGGTTGTTATTTCTAAAGGTATTGTGGTGTTTTTTAGGACAGCTGCAGAGATCAATATGGTGGTGTCTTTACCGTTGTTTGCGTTGATGTTTTAACCCGTTGAGCCCCGGCTAGTTATAATATTTTGTTCACCCCAGTCCCAAGCCATTTTCACTTATTTTTTTTGTTTGCTAAAATGGAAGACAAGGATGAGAAATGAAAAAAAAACAAAAAAAATTCCCCTTTGCATTTTTTTTGGGGGGGGGGGGGGAGCTTCAAAAAAATTTGTTGAGCCAAAATGGAAGAGAATGGTGAGAAATGAACACACAAATAAAAAAAAACTCATTTCGGTCATTTGGGGGGCGGGGGGGGGGGGTTTCAATAGTTCGTCTCCCCCGCATGACCACCCGCCCGGGAGCACTAGGGTAAAAACTGAGTATGGCATTGTACGGCATACATCCTAAGGAGTATCTCACATAAATCTCAAGCCTCTAGCTCCCATACGACCGGAGTAATGAAGGTTCAAAGTGGCGGTAAACTAGGGGTGTAAACTATCCCCACTAAGCCCACCACCACCAGCCGCGCGGCAGTCTCGGCCCGCTCACACCTACTGGCCCGGCTCCCCCACACACTACGGTACCGCCCCCTCCTATTCTCCCGCCATTTCCTACCTTACGAGCCACGTAAGTGTTTTTTATATGTCGGACGCACGTGATGCGTCGCTGGGAGTTGGTGATCAAAGACTGCCGACGCAACACGTGCGACGCTGGGTCTCTGCGGGTTAAAGTGATGTGTAGGAGGTGTAATAATGTTTGCAGGGCTGTTAGATGTGCTGGTATCATTGTGGCCTTAGACTAACGTGCATGCTTGCTACTGTATATCCCATGGTCAGCTTAGGTCACGATCCTGTACTTTTGGTCAAGGTTGAAATACAGGTCTCCCTCGATTTACGATTGGGTTACGTTCCTGAAAACACGATCTTAAATAGAAAAATTGTATAGCGAACCCTAAAATGAATGGGGTAAATGGGGATGCGTTTTCAGACCAGCCAAAACCCAAACCCAAACACCTAAAAAACTATAATAATATCGTAAATTGGGGCATCGGATAGTGAGGGAGACCTGTACCATGTAGCCACTAAGGTATATTGAGAGCTTCCAAATCTCTTTACCTTAACTTTGTGGTAATTGATTTTCAAGGTCTGATAATCGGAAAGTAATTTTTCAGAAGACTTAATAGTTATTGGTTAAAGAGAAATGTATAGTGACTTGGAAAATAGGAGCTGTATTTCCAAAGATGTATTTGCATCAAGTACTCAAACCTTTTGTATAATGTCTCCAACATTCTTTAAAATTCAATTAAAGAACGGACATTTCTATCAGAAGTATATTCTGGTTTGTAAGGAATTCAAGCCCCCTCTTTATGCCTGATCTAAGCTACAACTAAGAAGAACAATCCATTTAACTCCTTCAGCACCATGACGCCTTTTTACCTTTGATTCTGACTAAAATTAGATGATATTTTGCAGTTTATGAAGGACCCATGTTACTAGCAGGGTTTATTGAGAACATATTAACCCATTTGAGTCTTACAGGTAGATTATAAACTAAAGAAAATCATCTAATGGTAACCTGAATACTGTATGATGAAATTTACGTCATGGTGGTGAAGGGTTTAACTGGACTTGAATAACTCTACCTGTATGCCATTTTCTGTCATTAAATACCTGTAGTTCTCTCCAACCAGTAATTTATATGGCCTTTTTGACTAAATAAAGATAACTAACACAGGATCCTGACCAGTTGCCATTTAAGCATTAGCATTTGTCAACCCTTCCATAATCTTAGTGGTAGCGTAGTGTTGTGCACGTGCCCTAACTCTGGCCTTGTTTGTGTTCCTTTCCCTTTCAGCCAACAACACCTCGGAACAGTTTTCCAATGTCAGTAGCCCCCTTCCCACGGAGCTGACCTCGCCCCCTCCCCTGCCTCCCCCCTCCGCAGGTGTGGATGACGCCCCGGGCCTGTCGTCTTCCCCCCGACCCCTTCCCGCCCTCAGTGCCACCCCGGGGGCCCCTACCCCTTCCTCGGCCAACCTAACCTTCTCCCTGGATGGCTACCTGGAACCCACGCGCCTCTCCCTCACCACCCCGCACTTCTCCCACCAGCCCATAACCTCTCCCTCGGAGGAATCCTTCCCCTTCTTCTCCCCACCCCCGTACCCCGCGCTGAGGGACCGCCACGCCCCCACCCGCGCCTCCGCCCACTCTACCGCCACCCACGACATTGGTCCCCCTTGGCTGCGGGACCACCTGTCCTACCACCGACCCTCTGTCTCCACCACCTCGCCCGCCATGTCTCACCATACCTGTAATAACATACCTCCCGTCATGTTCATCTTCCCATAGCACATAGTGATCATAGCTACTACTACTTCTCCCTCATATAGCAAATAATGATCATAGCTGCTACCACTTCTTCATATAGCAAATAGTGACCATATCTGTAATACCATACGTCTCATCCCGCTGCTGACAGAACTTTATATATTGTTGTTATTATTGTCTTCGTCCAACGAGTCGACTCCTTTCTATGTTTTTTGTTACTTCTGGTCTAAAATTAAGAGCTGAAATGCCAATATTATTTTTGCACCGTAACTTAATTTTTCTTATAATTTTTTCAGGTTTTTAAATTTTATTTTTAGGGTGTTTAGTTTTAACGCATCATGATTTTGTTCACACCTCTTAACTCACTCGGTATTTGGACGCATTAATTTTCTATGTTCTAGCTATTAGTAGATAATTGTATTCAGCTTGGGAAGGGTATATGAAAGTCAGAGGGTTGATTGAGACCGGCATTACCCCTTTGACTCCCACAGATCCTTCCTAAGCTGTATAAAATCACCTAATGATAGCCAGAATATACTGTTAAAATGCGTCAAAATCCTCAAGGGGTTAATTTCTGAGTACTGTACATTATAAAATATGAATATTATCTTCTCCATGAACTAAAAACTTTAACACCAAATTAAGTTGATACCGGTAGTTATTTTATTTATTCAGTTAGCAATTTACAGAGTTGGTACCACATAGTTTGTTACAAATATGACATGTACCAGCCTTGCATAATTCCAACTAAGGATAGCCCAATAAGGCCGTTAGGCGTATTTCCATTGGTTGCATTAATAACTGAAAAATTATTGACAAATAATGTTCGGTATAGTACATTACTTTAAAAGATATACAGTATATGTGATTTATGTAATAATAATCATATTTACAAACAGTAATTGTCATCACCTTTAAATATATTTACCGGTACATATATTTCTTCTGGTATCTTGAGGGATATTGACTCAGTGATTCATCAGACTTTCATAATATTAACAACGGTCACATTGACATAATATTAGATACAAAAAAATCAATAGTACAATTAAGAAATTCCATGCTTATTGAAAATTTGAATAGTAATGTTGGAGGTCTCATGAAAACCAGGGCCAGAATTATGTTTTGCGGGGCTCCTGGGCCCTAAAAGTATGCTCGGCCCTGTCAGGGCCACAGCACATTAGGAAGCTTTTACATTTATTTATACAAGTAAAATTATCCCCATATAAATGAACCCAACTAGGCATAGCTGATGCAAAAACAACAGTGTGTGTGTGTCTAAACATGTAACTCTGGAAACACTCCTTTGCTAGAGATTACTCAAGGTGCTTCACTACTATGATTGAATCCAGCTTTTGCCCAGTAGACTGTTGACAAATAGTTTTTATTTATTATATATATTTATATATAATAGAAAATAATGGCATAGAGAAAATAAACTCAAACTAGATTGCATTTTTTGCACACTTAGGAGTAAATTTTACATTGAAATTACGAGACAGTGAAAATTTCCCTCCTGGCTTTGATTGACGCAAAGTCCTTGATTATTTCTTGTGTGCCGACTCTCCTGAGTAGTTCGGGTTGAGCACTCTGTATAGCCAGCGATGTCAAGCAGTTTTGGCCGAGTGTACTATATGCAGAGAGTTCTTGATCCTTTTCAGTTTCGAGAATGAACTTTCGCCAGTGCAGTTTGTCAGAAACATTGACAGGTAAATACGTAGAGCTATCTCCTCGTTGGTGAATGCCAATGCATATGGATGTTACTGTTAGTAATAATAAAAGGAACACTCCAACTCAACTAGCATAACTAAAATAACCTAAATGACCTAACTAACATAATTACACAACCTAACTTAAAATACCATTAATCTTCTCCCTCCTCAGCTCCCCACCTTAGAGTGGCTTCGGTCACCTGGGCTTTATTAGCGGTAAGCAGGGAGGGTTCTTTGGGGGCGCTCGGTTATGGCCTTAGCCTTGATCGGGACCTTGGGGCTGCACGGCCAGACAGCCTGGGGAACAGCAACAACAACAACAAAACCATAATCTTCTTAATGACCTTGAATTCATTCGCGGCGCATGTTAGTCGATTTGATTTTAGTTCGCATCAGTGGGAATTGGTCGTAAGATTTTCTTATTCTGATGTTAATTATGACTAAACTAGATTCGACTGCTAAAAAACAATTACGAAATAGTGTAGAGAGTCTCTCAAAGTATATCTACAGTAGTAACAATATAATAGAAATCAAAGAACATGGCTTCTTGGGAAATAATACATTAGCATTTTATTCATATAACAACTATATTTGTCATTGATAAAATATGATTATTTGTACCAGAACACTGACTATAAATATTGGTCTATCTATCTATCTATATACTCTGGCACATATCCCCTTTTTTATTATTATTGGGAGTGGCTGACTCCAGACAGCCCGAACAGGGAAAAAAAAAAAAAAAAAAAACACACACGCACACGCACACACACACACACACACACACACACACACACATATATATATATATATATGTATATATACTGTATATATATATATATATACTGTATATATCTAGGTCGTCCAGGAGAAAAACCCAGAGACCCAGGCCATAAATATTGGTAATGCATATATTTACAGTACATAATAGTTTTACAGTATCTATGATGTTTGATGAATCATTGACTGGATAGCTCTCAAGATGCTTTCTAATACTGTATTTTAAAGCCAACCATACAATATACAATACTGTACTGTACTGTAATAGGTTTTGAGATATAGTGCACCAGTTAGTCTTATTAACCCCCCTTCTGTACTGGTGACATCCTTTTTGTTATATTCTGGCAAGTATTAGATGATTATAGGAAGGACCTCTAGCATTTAACCCGTAAAAAGCAACAGGTCTCACGGAAGGCACAGTATTTTAAAATGTGTAAAAAGAACCCTTCAAATTCCATGTCAGTGCCGAGAAATGTCTCAAAATTGTATGACACATAGAAAGTAGTAGTTACTCCCTATACCACATCCTCCATTCCTCCCCCCCCCCCCTTTATACTTCACCCCCCCCCCCCCCCTCCCTCAACTTGTCCTTTTATTTTGTCCATTATTGCACAGTCCAATGGTTAAAAGGCTTCAGACTATCTCATCTAATCCTTCTACAGTAGTTACCACAGATTCTCTAAATGTCTAATAGTTGCCAGAATATGATGAAAAGGACATCCCCGGTACTGAATGGGCTAAACAAAAAAAATGCACTTATGCTCCTGAACACAGATGTAGTAAGATCAGTGGGTGTAGGTGGGCCGCCGCGGGTGTTGGGGTTTGTACGTGAGAACCCAGACTGGCAATACTTGAGCCTGGAGGTGTTCCGGCAGTACCAGTCCGACCACCACTATCCCCCCCCTCGCCCGGCCCTCGCGTGGCATCCCGGTAACGTTACATGGAATGGCAAATCACGGAAGCACCCTTGGTCGGTTAGTGGCTGGGATTATCACAGGGAGAGCATCGGGATGTCGGGAATGCTTTGTAAAACCTCAGCGATTAATGTAGTGAAGTCTTAATGTGGTTTCAAATTATATGTCGGGCCTAGTATGATTAACCCAAGCATCTAAGCGGCAACTGAAACTTTGTTGTATAATCTTTATCTTCTTAGTTACACCACTCTTCTCTTCATATGGACTATCAGTACTGTGACACTTTATTATTTTATTCAAGCTACTTCCAGGGTAGATAATTCTGGTAGAAATTCTTAGATAATCAATTAGCTACATTAGCATATGGAAGCAAGTGAAGACGGTTCATTCATGGCCATCCCCTCGGGGATTAAGGCTTCCATACTTCCAGGGGACTTGATTCAGTTTTGGAGGGACACCATAGTTGTTCACTTGTAGGCTATTATTAAACAATTCTTTCAACAATTCACAACGCCTGATTGATTCTGAATGGTTACTCTGGGAAGGTATTATTACAAGGAGTACATAGATTAACATTCCCATTTCTAAATTTAGCGTCATGTTTCAAGTCATTTTGTCCATTAACAGCACTGCAAAGGGTAAGAGTTGATAGCAAATTATCTTTATCTCTTGAACATGAGAGATCTTTCCTAAGCATAATATAATTGTCTAGTGGTAGTTGGAATAAAATATAAAAGATGTCATTGCACCGGACAACTCGAAGGAATCGTATATCTGTAACAAAGTCACTAATTGCACTGTTTGCACTCAATGTTAAGAGCATGTCATGTTACGTATATCCATTTAATAATATATTGCCCAGTATAAATATACTTAACATAAAGTATTTAGCCTAAATATATAAATTTAAATACGGAGTGCTCCACACGAAATGTGGTTCCGGTCTCACGTCCTAATAGCGGCGCTCCAGGCAGCTCTGTTCACAGCTGCCTCACTTCTCAGGTTTTTTCATTCAAGATCAGACTGTAAGGTCTGATCTTCTTTTCTTCTTTATTTAAAATATTCAACTTTGTCATTCCACCACCAGGAATTCTTATACCTGGGGGGACTCTTAGTTTAGTCACAGACTTTGTCAGTGGCAACAAGAGGGATACGTTCAAGGAAGTTTCATTGACAATTTACATAATTTGGCTTAGCGCCCCTGTTCCTATTAATTTCTTCCAGTTTACTGTGAAACCTATTGCTGTATTCTGATATACTGTATTCAACAACCATACTTTCCTCTTTGGCATGTACAGTATGCCTTCTTTGCGCACATTATCTCGTCTTAATTTCCATGTCAGACTAGAAGCTTATGTTGGTAGATGCATTCTTCGCTCGGGATGACCTTTTCATCCTGTTCTCACTTCCAGTCATTTTTGTTCACCATAAAGTAATTTATCTGGCTACTGGTGTCCCCAGAACTGTGTGTGATGAGGTGACTCAACAACCTTTTTTTGAACTTAGAGTTACACACAACCATGTTGAGTGCAACACAGGACTCCAGTATATATTCACCTAGATTGCTTCTTCTGTACCCTTTTCCACCATGCACACCCTCGTACCCATCAGCACATACTCCCACATGCTGATTCAAGTCACCACCTACTACTCCATTCGCCGAGAGGCCCGGAACGACACTGATCAGGCCGTTCCAGAAATCGTCTTTAATAAAGTTTTCAACGTTAGCGATTCTTAACAACTTTGAACACATGTAACGTAAGCAATGCTTAAGTCGTCGGTGCATTGATATTGGTATGTGTCCTAAAAATTATCATCAAAATCACCACAACTGACAATACCTCCCAATGTTTGGTAAAGTTTGAAAGTGAAGCCAGTAGCACTTGTGCACTTCAACCCTCAACAGTTATCCTCAACACTGGTCTGGCAGCTTATGAGGTACCGATAATCTTTTCAAATTATTCTGGCTAAAATTAGACAATATTATGCAGTTTATCAAGGATCTATGTTATTCAGAGGGATTATTGATATCGTATATACCCGTTTGACTCCTAAAGGAAAATCATCTAATGGCAACGAGAATAAGATGATAATTCTGTCATTGTATTGAAAGGGTTAAGCATGAGTTGGTACTGCAACAATATCGGGGAAATGCACGGTTGTAGAAAATTATGATTGATATGATGTTTAATTATACTCCGATAGTATTGTCTTTTATTGTATTTCAAGCTGTATAAAGTGAGCATGAAGCCATATATTCCTATACTGTACAGGTCTCCCTCGATTTACGTTTGGGTTACGTTCCTGAAAACAATCGTACAGCAAACCCTAAAATTCATCGGGTAAATGGCGATGCGTTCTCTGACCAGCCAAAACCCAATCACAAACACCTAAAAACCTATAATAATATGGTAAATCGGGGCATCGGATAGTGAGGGAGACCTGTATTAACGATATGATGCCAACATAAATCAAGCATGAAACTTTATATTCCTGTATAAGCGATATGATGCAAACGTACTGCACGGATGTATAGCTATTGCTGGGTAATTTGAGGTTTGGCAATGTCGTTTGTTATTGTATTGAAGCCGTGCAGACAAGCATGAAGTAATTAAAAAGGTCCTTCGTAAGCAATATATTAGGTTAAATTAAGCTTTGATTGTAAGTGTAATTTCAGCAACAAATAACAATGGAGAAATGTACAACAAGAACATTGATGGTAATATTTTTTGTTTTTCTTATTTTATAGTTCTTTGATTTACTTTAGTAGAATTTTAATCATCCTTGATATTTTTATGATTTTGTTGGACATTTCAGATCTGGTGCTCTGTCTTCTACAGTGGATTATTATCAATATGTTCCGTCCTGTGTCTTGGTCTTTAGAGCTATAGATTTTCCTACTCTTTCATTGAGATCACTATTTTATATTGATTTGATGTATGTATGTACAGTGTGTTGATTTGATGTGTGTGTATACTGTATACATGTATTTATTTTATGTGTATTTGTGTATGCGACGATGTACATAATTCTTAATTGTTGTCCAAATGTTAGATCAATAGTTGTTCCAACATTTTAATTGATAACATTTTTATATTGATTTGGTGTGTGTGTATGTATATTGATGTTATGTGTGTGTTTGTGTGTGCGACGATGTTCATAATTCTTAATTGTTGTGAAAATGTTGATGTCTCTACCATGTCTATTTGTATTACTGTGTACTGTATATTTTTTCCAGCACCATATACCCGGAGCACCAGTGTCACACTGTCTAATAGTCCTCGTCTAGTTGATTACGAGCCACATATGACTCTACTGTACTTTTACTGTCTAATAATGCACATCTATAGGTAGCGCCAACGAACTTGACAATTTTCTTGACCCCTTAACTTCTCATAACTAAAATCAATGAAAGGAATCGAGCTGAAATTTCTATCATCAGGGAAGAGCCCACCAGGACATAGATGTGGATATTTACAGCCAGTTTGCTCTAGGCCCTTTTGAGTTATGAGAAGTTAAGGGTTCAAGAAAATATTCAAGTTCGTTGGCGCTACTTATAGATGATTACTGTACAAGCACCTGCCCCTTCTATACCGACGACGTTCTTTTCAATCTATTTTGGCTACAATTAGACTATTTTATTCAGTTCAAGAAGGATGTCTACCGTTTAAAAAGCTATAGACTATCTCAATTATTCCTTTTAGCTGCCACATATCCTTCCTAAGCTACATGAAATCGTCTAAATCTAGCTGAAATCAAATGCAAAAGACGTCACCGGTACAGAATGGGTTAATAAGGTGTTTATATAGAAGAGTATCCTTATGTGAAGCGTCTCCAATGTATATATGTTCCGTTGTTGCCTGTCTGTTAACCATGGTCTAGATTTATAGCCTCATTTGACTATCATTTTGCTTCTAGAGCTGCTGCTGTAGGCTTTAGAGAGAGGTACAGTCCAGAGCATAAATAACCACGCGCCCATTTGAATCCGTATTGAACGCAAACGAGACAATAGAATGCTTAAGGGAAGGTTTTTAGTTTGTTCCCTAGACCTCCATCAAACTTAAAATTTACCAGAACGTCCCGGACTTCCCAAACTTTACTAATTCCTTTAACGTGACGATAGTGCGTTGTTATATGTGCGATTAGTTTGCTTGGGAAACAGATTAACTTGCTCATGTAGTAATGTACACCCTATGTGGTGGATTGTGTTCTTTTATTTAATAATTTTCATTTTAGTAAGCGTTGTTTCCACATAGCGATTTTGATAATTTAATTTGACTTCATATTGTCCTTGTCCCAATTTTGGTTTGTTTAGTTTGCAAGTTTTACATTTTAATTACACCCCTTAGACCCTCTTTCAAGTAAATTTTGTTAATTTTTTTGGAGAAAAATTATCCCGGCCAAAGGCCGTTTCCTCTTAAATTACAGGCTTGCAATCGTTCGCCAGGAAAAAATTGACACCTAAATGGCACGAAAGGTCTGAAAATTGAAAGAAATGGGGCAAAAGTTCTTAAAATTGCCAAACAAATGGGGCGAATGTCTTAAAATCTCAAAAATCAATGGGACTAAACATGACGGAGGAAGGGGTCCAGAAAAAATTCCTAAATATTAATCTTCCTTAACATTTGACAATAACAATGCCACAACCCTAAATTACAATCACCTTTATATCGGAAACAAATTAAGATACTGTTCTGGTGTTGATCAATATGTAGGTACCGTACTGTATATAAGGCTGGGGTCTGCTCTACCCACAGCGGTCTGGGTGGGGGGTGGTTCGGGGTGGTGGCTAGGTAATTATACCTGGCCACTGTTCCGAATCCCTTCTTGCTGTGGCTGCGGGGCTGGGGCTGTGCCTCATTAGCTATAATTATATAATATTATATGTTTTAATAATCTTACTGTATGTAAAATAACCATCGAGTTGTATTCAAGGTGCCTTTAAGAGAGATTGTTCTCAAAAGGCGCAGCCATGATATTATTTTATTGTAAAATTAACATATACAGTATTGTATGTTTGATTGGCATAATAAAAAAAATCAATTCAATTCAATTCAAGTGTAAGTCCCCCTTAATAATAGATGAGTTGCTTCATAACGCGGCTATAATGGTTCAAAGGTTCAAATGGGTGTAACTTAATAATTGTTCCCAACTGTACATTTTATAATTATCTTGTAAACATTATGAAGAGAAAAACTTTGAATTTAAAGCATAATATAAATGTGTTTTAATTGTTAAAGCAATTCAACTTTAGCAATGGGGTAGCATTTCATCAACTTCACCGCATAAATATTTCAAATTATTAACCCTTTCTGTACCGGCGACGTCTTTTTTAGTTTTCTTTTTGCTATATTTAGACGATTGTGTGCAGTTTAAGAAGGATCTGCGGTAGTAAAATGGATTAATGGAGATAGTTTGAAGCCTATTAATTGCTGGAGAACCTTTGAAACTGAATATAATTCTAATAGTTGCCAGAATATAATGCAAAATATGTCACTGGTACAGAAGGGGTTAATCTTGTGCCTAGATACTAATGAAGGCTACTCATGAACTCCATGATTATAATCTGTTCAAATGAACTTGGCAGCTCATTGTACCCTTCTATTATAGTTACTCCTGATTGGTTTCATTTAGTTCCATCTTTTTGACAAGTTAGGCAGCTCAGAATACGACTGCCTGGAATGCCGGCATAGGGGCATAAAAGTGGAACCATACCTCGTTTGCATGTCTGAATCTCTAACCCGTTGAGTACCAGGGATGTCCATTTGCTCATATTCTGGCAACTATTAGACTATTTTATTCAGCTTAGGAAGGACCTCGAGCAATAATAAGGCTTCAAACTAACTCAACTACCACAGATCCTTCCAAAGCTGCATAATATTGTGTAAATATAGCTAGAATATAATATAACCCACATCGCTGGTACTCAAAGGGTTAAAGTTTGTATTTATATTATACTGTAATGTAAAACTTGCAAAATAAACAAACCAAAAACAGGGACGACACAATATAAAGACAAAAGAACTTATCAAAATTGCTATGTGGAAATAATGCTTTATGCAAGTAATTATTTTGCTGTAAGGGTCGCTCCATACATATTCACTCATCGTAATACGTTTGAGGTGATGATTTGCCAAGTTAGTTTGAATGAAGTATAGTTAATGGTACAGCGTGTGTGTTAACTTGTGGTGCTTACCCCCCCCTAGCCATCCGATCCGGGGACTACTACATGTTTGAGGAGTATGGGGTCTACGAGGGTTTGGCCCCACTGGAAGAACCCGAGGAGCCACCTGATTCATCCCAACATGGCCTTACCGTCTCGGAGGTATTTACCTAATTGTAGTTTAGAGGAGTTGAGCCGTCTCTCAGTCTACTTTCATCCAATTTTTTCTTGAAAATATGGATGTTCCTTGCCCCTACCACCTCCTCCTCCAGCCCATTCCATTTGTCAATACATCTATAGGGGAAGCTAAACTTCCTGATATCGTTCTTGCAGGTAGGTCTTTATACTTTGTAGCTGTAGCCTCTAGTTATTCCTGTATCCATAATTATTATATCCTCCCTATCCAGCCTCTCCAGCCCTCGGGTGCATTTGTACATCATTATCATGTCTCCCCTCTCTCTCCTCTCTTTTTGACTCGGTAGATTTAATTTGTCTAGCCTCCCTTCATATGGCAGTTCTCTGAGACTTGGAACCAATCTAGTAACTGCTCTCTGGATTCTTTCTAACTTCTGAATATGCTTCTTAAGACCACACCACTGCTGCATACTCCAATCTTGATCTAATCATACTTTTTATTATTTTCGCTAACATGTTCTCATCCAAGTAGTTCAGAGCAACTTTCATATTCCCGGCCATTGCATACATTCCACTAAAGAGCTTGTTAATATGTTTCTCTGGCGACAAGTTATCTTGTATAATCAACCCTAAATCCTTTTCTTTTTCGGCCTTGCTAATTATATTATCTCCCATCCTGTAGGCCTACTCCCAATCCGGCCTATTCACACCTCTTCCCATATTTAACACATGACATTTACTTATATTAAATTTCATCTTCCACTTGGTGCTCCATTCGTATATTTTATCTAAATCCCCTTGCAGCTCCTCACAACTACTTTTATTTGTTATTTGTCTCATAATTTTTACGTCATCTGCAAACATTGACATGTAGGAGTTTATGCCTATCGGCAGGTCATTCACGTACATAAGGAACATGAGAGGTGCCAACACAGATCCCTGTGGCACACCACTCTCAACTTTCCGCCACGATGAGTAAGTTCCTCTAATGTTGGTCCTCATTTCCCTATCTGTTAAATAGCTCTCCATCCATTTCAGCAAACTTCCCCTGACACATCCTAGCGTCTCAAGCTTAGATAACAATCTCTTATGTGGTACCTTATCGAATGCTTTGGAAAGGTGTAAGTAGACGCAGTCCACCCATCCGCCTCTTTCTTGCAGTACATCTATCACCCTACTGTAATAACATAGCAAACTGGTAACACAAGATGTCCCTTCTCTGAATCCAAATTTCTTTGGGGTTATTATCTTCTTTCTCTCCAACATTTTCATCCATCTCTTCCTAATTAGCTTTTCACAAATCTTGCATACAATACTAGTAAGTGAAACTGGTCCATAGTTTAAAGGGTCCTCAGGGCTTCCATTCTTGTATATCGGAATGATATTAGCTCTTTTCCATTCAACAGGAACCTGTCCTTTATCCAAGGAAGCTTGAATTATGTCTCTCACTGGCTCCACTAATTGCTCTGCACACTCCTTTAAAACCCAGGCAGACACTTCATCCGGTCCCATAGCTTTCCTTACTTCAAGTCCTCTCATCACAGATAACAGCTCATCTCTAGTTATTTCAATCTTGCTAAGACCACTCTCCAGTACTCCCGCCTGTGGTTCGTCAAAACTTTCGTCTCTACTAAAAACCGACCCCAATTTGTTATTCATTACCTCGCACAAGTCCGATATATTTTCATACGTCCTAGCATCTACTCTTAATTTAGTCATTTGTTTCTTTACCTTCAACTTACTGTTTATATATTTATAAAATAATTTAGGGTCCCTTTCACATATATTTACTATGTTCTTCTCATAGTTCATTTTAACTTGCCTAATTATGTTAACATATCTATTCCTCTCCTGTTTATATTTATTCCGATTACTCTCAGTGTTCCTTCTTCTTAATCTAGCCCAAGCTGCATCACGCCTACCCAAAGCTCTTTTGCTTAGTAAAATTTCCAGTTTTGTATCTTGGGACAAAGAGATTGGTTCCTTCTCTATAAATTTCGAGGAACCTACTATATTTACCTTGTACATCTTTTCCTTCAAAATAAGATCCAAATCTACTCCCTCTAAATATATTTTCAAGGATACATAATCAGCTTTACTATACTTTAGTCTGTCATTTATATAGCTATTGTCTAATCTATTGGCATTACTCGAGATCAACTTCCATTTCAGTAATAGGTGATCACTTTTGCCTACAGGACATAGATAGTTTATATCACTAATTTCGTGAGGTTCTTTTGTAAAAATCAGATCGAGTTTAGAAGGTTCGTTATTACCCCTCATTCTAGTATTCTCCTTCACATGTTGTGCAAGTACATTCTCCGTAACCAACTCTAATAGCAGACTTCCCCAGGATCTCTGATTTGGGCCTGCATCTCCCGATTCCCAATTAACCTCACCACAGTTGAAATCTCCCACCAAGATCAATCTATTCTTTCTTAAAAGCAATCTTCTCAACGACTGAATCATATCCTCGACCATCTCCTCAAACTCTAACTCCCACTATAACTAATTACACCCGACCTACCCCTAGCTCCAACACAATATGACTTTAGGCCACTGCACTCCACAAACACTCTTCTCACAGACCTTACACAAAGAGCTTTTGACGGCATCAACTCGGCTAGACCACCACACGGATCACTATTAGCCACACTCGACATTAGTTAAGCCTTCGATGCCATCCCCGCCACAACCTAACAAACAAAATCTACAACACAAACATGCACAACAACACAAAAAGGTGGCTGGCCAACTTCCTAGCAGGCAGATGTGCACACGTATCTTTTGCCGGTCAGTCATCTAGAATCAGAAACCTTCCAAACGGAGTCCCACAAGGATCCGTCCTATCGCCTGCACTCTTCAATCTGTACATGCACGATATAACTACACCCAATACGCCCCAAATAAACTTAGCCTCCTATGCAGATGACATAACACTCACATGCACACACCATGACCCAAAAAGAGCCAACAGATCTCCTTCAACCCTATCTCAACACACTACATGGCTGGTGCACTACAAACAGACTTAATCTAGCCCCAGCCAAATCCACCGCAACCCTGCTCACAAGCTGGACAAGAGAACACGAATACATCCCTCAACTCACCATAAACAACACACCCCTAACACATAAACACACACAAAATCCTAGGAGTAACATATGATACTCATATGACATACATCCCTCAACTCACCATAAACAACACACCCCTAACACATACACACACACCCAAAATCCTAGGAGTAACATATGATACTCATATGACATTCAAACAGCACACCACAAACATTAAAAAGAAACTGACACCCAGACTTGACGCCCTCAGGTCACTTGCTCACACAAAATTTGGACACAACAAAGAAACCACCACTACAGTATATAAACAATACATAAGATCAGTGATGGATTACGCAAGCCCAGCCTGGGCTTCTAACCTAGCTGAAACACATCATAAGACCTTACAGACTATTCAAAACAAAGCCCTAAAGATCATTACAGGCTGCACAGCTACTGCACCCACAGATCACCTACATCAAGAAACCAAAATCCTCAAAGTCAAAGACCATCTGGACATGAGAGGCACTGGATTCCTGGCAGCAGCCTCCACAAACCAGGACCACCCACTAAACTACATGGCAACACACCCAGAGACACCAAGAAATATCAAAACAACACCCAGCACACGGTATCACACACAATTACTGTCCTCTCCCTCCCTGCCCACCCCAAACCAACTTTCAGAAGCACATCCATACTCATATCTCTCGCCGATCCATCCACTCACTCACAGACAACACGCAGCTACAAGCACGACCTCCCGAAATCCATCCTTCCGAATCCTCCCTTCCTCGCGAGGACAAAGTCCACCTGGCCAGGCTGAGATGTGGACACCATCCAGCTCTCCTGAGCTATCAGAAGAGTCTGGATGACTCCGTCGTCGACACCTGCCCGGGATGTAACACAGCACCCCATACCATTAAACACATCATAGAAGACTGCATTTCACACAACCACATACGCCAACAACACAATCTACACTCAATGAGAGCCCTGTGGGAAAGCCCGATCATGGCCATGGCCTTCCTCAGGGACTCGGGTCTGTTCGGCCAGGCAGCTTAGGTACAACAACAACAACAACAACAACAACAACTCTAACTCCCTCCATGCTCTGGTCTTTGGTGGCATGTAAACTACTGCTATGTCTAGCTTTTTTCCTTCTATATCATTGAGTTCAACTACCATTATATCTGCCTTGTCATTATTTAACTCCACTTTAACTTTGCTGTCATAGGGTTCTTAACTAATACTGCCACGCCACCTCCCCTTTTTCCCTTTCTATCATATATATATATATACAGTATATCCTTCACTAAACACTATATTGCTGTCAAAGTCCTGGTTCAGCTTTGTCTCCGTCAAACAGACTATCTGTGATTGATCCTTTCTTAATATATCATCTAACTCTACCTTTTTACTGTTTATTGCATCTATATTAGTGTAGTAGCACAGTATATTGGAATCCTCTTCCTTGTTTCTCTTCCCTCTCTGCCTCCCACCAGGTTCACCTCCTCCTTCATCCCTTCCCTGACCTAACTCCACATTCTCTGCTAGTTCTATTCTCCTCCACCCCCCCCCCCCCCTCCACAATCTCCAGTACCCCCTCTCTCTCCCCCTGTTCCCCCTTCTCCACCATGTCCTGACTCTCTCTCCAGTCCCCTGCTCCCTGCATTATCTCTCGCTCCGACTCCTTGCTTTGGCTTAATACTTGTCCCTCTGCCTCTTTCACTATCACCCCTCTTACTTTCGGTTCTTGGTGGCTCCTGATGTACCACTTCCTTAATTGCCCTTCCCATATTCTCCCCCCAAAAATCTTCTTTTGCTCTTCAGACAACTTTCCATTCTCTTCATCAGCCTTAGCTTGTAGTTCCCGTAACTGTTCTTGTTCTTCTACACTTAGGTCCTTTTTTACCCTTATATGCTTCAGCTCTGTCGAATTCAATTTCCAGCTTGCATTGGCTACTGCTTCTGCCGTTGACCTAGACTTAAGTTCCACTCTTAGTGGTCTCATCTCGCCCTTCTTATACTTTCCTAATCTTCTCACCTCCTCCACTTCTTTCACCCATCCATAACCATCATCTAAGCACTCCAGTATCCCCTAAACTTTCTTTTCATCACTTTCCTTTCTTGCCTTCATATCTGCCAGGTGCTCTTCTACATCTCCAAAAATGATTAAACATTTACCTCTATCTATTGTCTCTCTCACTACCTTCTCTTTCTTCTTTAAAACTTGCACTAAATTGTTTTCAAACTTTCTTTTCCCTTTCTCCCTCTTCCTTCTGCTCCTTCACAATTTCTTCAAGGGCTACCACCTTTGCACTCTCCACCCTCGTCCACTCATTTTTTACCTCATTAATTACCCTGACTTCCTCACCCAGGTGGCCCTCATATTCCCTAAGCTGCGCCTTGATTTCCGCGTTCTCCGCCACTAACTAATCCACCTTCGCCATCATGTGTTTATGTGTCGGTGTTTCTGTGTGTATGTTAGCAACTGTCTATCTGTATGTGTTAACGACTATCTACGTCTGTGTGTCTATTAGTGGCGTTCATGCTACTATTGGAGGAGGAGAGTGGTTCTTTTTTCCCTTAATAATTGCGTATCTGTAGACATTATTGATGCAGATGATGATGCAGTTTTTAATGCTGTGCACTCCCTTGATTGATAGAGCTTGGATGTGCCTTTGTTTCAGGGACATTACTGGATATTTCCCATGAATCGCTAGTCTGAGTTGTACAAACTCTTGCCGTCTACCAATGGTACGGCGTGGGATCGAACTGCTGACCCTTCGGTCAGTAGTCAGATGTGCTACCGACCATGCTACGTCCTGCAGCATTGTTTGGCCAAAGTCTTTATTGGCTGCTTTGGACGTTGGTTCTTCTTGCACTTAGGAGATTGGCACCAGCTTAATGTATTTTCAACTGTTGGCTATGAGTCCTTCAGATGCCAAGTTTTCTCACTGTTTTTCCGTCAACTTAGGTACTGCATATTGTATTCGAGATGGTGTTGAGATTTGAAATAGTACTTGTCTGAGATTGATACAAACTTCTCATTGTAATTTTAGGTATTATTCTAATATGATGGGTAGGGGTGCAAATAAAGCACTGTACGTTATTTGTGAAGTGCCTGTGGAATCACTTGAAGAGATAGACTGACGAATGAGGAAGTATGTGAGCATTGTGGTGTGGAAGTGATGTAAAGTGTGAAGAGGAACACCTTGAGGTGGTTCAGTCATGTGGAGTGTATTACAAGTGAAAGAATAACTAAAAGTGTATGAGAATGAGGTGGAAGGGCAGAGAGAAAAAGCAGACCGAGAGTAAGGTGGAGGGATGGAGTTGAGAGGTATATGAGTGATAAAGGTGTTGGGTAGGAGGAGGGGCGCTGGCTTATAGATGACGGGTACATGAAGGCGGTTGATTCATGGCCACCCCCTCGAGGATTAAGGCAATAGATAGATAAACTATCTTGATAGCGTAATGGTTAGTGCGCGGAATTTTGATGTGAGTATCCTAGGTTCTAATCCTTGGAGTACCACATGTACTGTATTAATTAGTTTCATTAATTTCATTAATTAGATTTATTTGTAAATTAATTGGTGGGTTGGTGATAATATGAATGTATATACTGTACATCTGTTCTAGCTGCAAATACAGTACTATGTTTACCTTCAGAGTATTAATACTGTATTATCCATTCTGCAAGTACTGTACTTGACTAGAAATTGATTGTGATTTTTGTGACCACTTATTGCATGCTGGAATAACTTTGTACATTTTGATTGTGTAGCTGTTACTAATAAGTATATAGCATATCATAGTGATACTAACTCTGACCCCAAAAATAGATATTTCTCCAAATGATAGTTATAATAAGAATAATGATGATGACAAAGTATTATTATACTAGCCTACTAAGTTAGAGGCCCACAAAATGTCATAACATAAGTGCACTTTATGCAGATATGTACTGGTTTACAAGTGAATGTTGATACAATAAGTGCCCCCACCTACCACATAATCTATGGTATCTATTCTCAATTGGCAACCCCACACGGGTGGATCTTGTATTCAATTCATGTGATATTTGTCTTTAAATGTGGCACAGGTTTCTTTAGACCTCGTTCAAAAGCTTAGAATATTTCTTGGGAGAGATCTATATTTTTGTTATATACCCTGTACAGTAGTGAGTTATAATGTGTTAATATGAACTTTAACCCTTAAAACTCGGCTCATGCCATACGGCGTCATATGTGTTTGTGGGCCGCATCTCGTTCACCATGTTTTGCGCCATGCAATCAAGTTTTTGCGGGTCGTATCAGCCTAGTGATAAACTAAGCTCCATCCCCAGCCCTTCCCACACCCCCCCTCCCCAATTCTCTCCCTACTACTCCCCACCATCTCCCCCACCCACAATCACCCCCAATCATCTCCCCCAACCCCTTCCGTATCATGAGACACGCATGAGTGCACGGCCTTCCTTTGTCAATGATTGAGTCACACTGACTGTGTGAGTACGTGTCTGCCTCACTCCCGACCGCGCCATTGACACACAGACATATGCACACTCACGCACACACATATACATACATACGCAGAGTGATTATTGATCAATTGGCCATCATACCCACGCATCCTCACGCATGGCCGAGTAGTGGCTCAGTGTGGACGAGTTGCTTTTACACTCGCGGTGCTCACACGGCAACCAAACTACAGTACAGTATTGTACTTAGAAAGCAGCAGTTTACAGCATTCTCCAGCTGAATGAAGGTAAGTGATCATGATATTTGATTTAATAGTGTATGTTTATTATTTACAGAA
Source organism: Paralithodes platypus (assembly GCA_032716605.1). Taxonomy (NCBI): domain Eukaryota; kingdom Metazoa; phylum Arthropoda; class Malacostraca; order Decapoda; family Lithodidae; genus Paralithodes; species Paralithodes platypus. The sequence goes on along the minus strand of CM064530.1, from coordinate 3,241,627 downwards.
ATAAAGCAGGTATAAAATAGGCGTAGTTTCGCATCTGGCACGAGATTTATAGGTTGGAGCGGAAGAGTTAATCCCCAACTTATCCCCAACTAACCCAACTAATCTCAAACTAACTCAAGTAATTCCCCTTCCCAACTAACCCAGCTGTTGAGTTCAGCGTTGAAGACGGACATAGTAGAGGCGGCAGAGGAGGCTAAGCTGGCCCGACTGTCTGAGAGTGACGCCACCTCCCGACGCTCGTCCTATGTGCGTCGCCCTGTCAGACGCACACTGTCGGGACGCTCACAGATATCCATGGTCGGTTCTAGAGGGTCTTTGGTGGTTATATTGTAGATATATTAATATCACATGAGCTATATACCCTGTTCCAAGTAGGTAGGACAGAAATTGTGAACCCTAACCTGTGTGCTGTACCTCAAAAATGGGTAGAGCAAATGGGCGGTGAATTTCCACACCTCTACCCTGGGTGACCCTTTCCAAATGGTAGAAATATTCGCTCGATTACTGGAGTGGTTTGTGAGTTATAAAGTTTAATGTTCAAGAGTTTTTGCCTACTTATTTGGAACAGGGTATAATTTATCAGCTACCGGTACATGTATTGGAGCCTAGAAACCGCTACACATCATCTTACTCTGATGTATTTTGCTGTTTATTGTTATATTATATTAAATTAGACTGTACTGTACTCAATTAAGAGCTTTAAGATACAAAATGTAGAGAAAATTGTCAGATAGCACACTCAATTTTAGCTACTCTTTGACTGGGAAAGTGTGGCTCCGATACATCCACTGCTAAAGTGCTCGTGTGACACTGGCTTGTAAGGCTTTTATTACGCGGATTGGTTTAGCACAGGTAGGCTACAATAGGGAAGTCAATGCTTCTTAACCCGGGAACTGCGGGGAGACTCTTAAGAGTTCCCCCGGCGGACTGCGGGGAGACTCTTAAGAGTGAGTGAAAAAAAAAAATCAACTTTTGACATCGATTTTTTTTTTTTTTTTTTTTTTTTTTTTTTTTTTTTTTTTTTTTTTTTTTTTTTGGCCCCTGGGCCATGCAAAATCTCAGTCCTCTACCTCCCCTCCTTCCCCACTTTCCTCCTCTCCTTCAGTTATCACCTATTTTCCCTGTTATTCCCTTATTCTGAGGTATATTTTCGTGCTAACATTAGCGAGTTGCAAGCAGGGTGTTGTCATCACTGATGGCAAGCGAGTGCAAGAGAGAGAGAGAGAGTATCGATCGACTGTGTCTCAGTGGCCTTGGGGGAAATTGGCGGGAAAGCAGCTTGCCTCACCCATACATTATACAACTCGCGGGCTATATCTCCGATTTTGACCATCCAAATGCTGTTTTCACTCGTTTTATTGTTGTTTCAGGTTAATACCTTTATAATCAACCCATAATAGGCGCATATGGCACAATGAATATTTTAGTGACGGAAACACCTCAAATACGTCAGCACAGGGGGACGTTTCCAATTATCCCCATGCGCACTTGTTAGGTTAATGATGATAATAATAATAATAATTATAACTGTACTGTGTATATTTGTGCGTGCATTCAAGCTTTTGTATAACGGATAAATATGAATTTCTTCATGAAATAGTAAACTCTTGAAAAACTAAAACTCTTGGGGACTGGCATAATAGTCCCCCTATATAAGGGCAAAGGGGAAAGAGGAGTGTGTGGTAACCACCGAGGAATAAGTCTTCTAAGCGTAGTAGGGAAGGTATACAGTATGGTAGTGATTGAGAGAGTGAGAGTGAGAACGGAGAAATGGATAGGCGACGAGCAGGGAGGTTTTAGGAAGGGAAGAGGATCTGTAGATCAGATTTTTACCCTGAATTGTGTTGTGGAGAAGTATCTGGAGAAGAAACAAAAGGTGTATGTTGCCTTGATGGACTTGGAGAAGGCCTATGACAGAGTGGATAGAGATGGTTTGTGGAAAGTACTTAGAATATACGGAGTAGAGGGCAAGTTGCTGAAAGCAGTGAAGAGCATGTATGAGGGTGCAAAGGCGGCAGTATGTGTGGAGAGTGAGCAGAGCGAGTTCTTTGACCTGAATGTGTTTGAAACAGGGGTGTGTGATGTCCCCGTGGTTGTTTACTGTATATATGGATGGAGTCATGAAAGAAATACTATCAAGAGCAGTGGATGTTGGTGTATCACTGAAAAGGGAGGGAATTGAGTGGAAGCTACCTATACTGCTGTTTGCGGATGATACAGTTCTGATGAGTGATAATGAATGGGAGTTGCAGGGTCTGGTAAATGAGTTTGGAACAGTGTGCGAAAAAACGGAATTTGAAGGTAAATGCGGGAAGAGCAAGGTTATGGTCTTCGAAAGGGGTGAAGTCACAGAGTGTGAGGTGAAGCTGAACGGTCAGGCTATGGAGATCGTCAACTCTTTTAAGTATCTGGGCAATGTGTTGAGTAAAGATGGGACTATGAATGAAGAAGTGCGGGAGAGGGTACAACAGGGGAAGAGGGTTGTAGGAACGCTAAAAGCAGTAACAAGAAATAGGGTGGTCAGTATGGAAGTGAGGAAGTCCTTGCATGACAGTGTGGTAATCCCGACACTGACTTACGGAAGCGAAGCATGGACGTTGGTTGAGAGACTCGGACCAAGAGTGAGAGCAGTGGAAATGAATTACTTAAGGAGTGCGTGCGGAGTTACATGGAGGGATAGACAGACTAATGAGGAAGTAAGAAGGTGGTGTGGTGTGGAGGTAGATGTGCTGGAAAGTGTGAAAAGGAACAACTTGAGATGGTTCGGCCATATGGAACGTATGGAAAGCGAGAGAATGACTAAGAGGGTGTACGAGAGCGAGGTGGAGGGACAGAGAGGGAGAGGTAGACCGAATGAGAGGTGGAAGGATGGAGTGAGGAAGTACATGAACGAAGGCGGTGCTGGTTGGGGGGAGGGGCGTCGACTGACTGGGGACAGAGATGCATGGGGGCGGTTCGTTCGTGGCCACCCCTTCGGGGATCACGGCGTCAGGCAATAGATAGATAGATAGATGAAATAGTAACAAAGTCCATAGGCCAGGGTGAATATCGGTCCCATCAGAAAGTGTTTTTAGCTATATTTATAAGGTACAAGACATTTGTGGCTGATGTATTGAATATACAGTATCTACCTTAACCCACGAAATCCGGGAGGCCTTATATGAGGCAAAATACAAAAAAAATGGCAGGAATCCGGGAGGCCTCATATGAGGCAAAATATGCGGCTAAAAAGCGCCGCTAAAATCATCATAACACGGCAACCACTTGTAATAGCGATGTCATCTCAACTACAGTCTACAGACAACAGTGAGTTCTACCATTTGCAATTGAGTTGACAGCTCTAGGTGGTCTCAATCATTAGCTACTGAATTATGAAGGTTGCCTTTACCCAAATGGCCCCGGACACAGCGATCGGGATCATATGAGGCCTCCCGGATTTCATGGGTTAATAAGAAGTCACTGTGAAATGGAAATATAGAAAGTTGAAATGAGGTGGGTGGATCAGGCATGCATTGTTTACCCCCCAGGTGTCCCGCACCTCCCGCACCACCTCTCGCAGTGTGAGGATACACCCCCGACCCCGCTCACCCCCGGCCGTACCTCACTCACCCCCGCCTCTACCCCTCTCTTCACCCCCTCGAAGGTAGAAACCCTAACATAGCTTGAATGTTAACCCCTTCTGTACCAGCTACGTCCTTTTAACTATTCTGGCTACTATTAGATGATTTCATTCAGTTTAAAAGGGCCTCCAGTAATTAACCCCTTTTATACCGGTGATGTACTTCTCATTATATTCTGGCAACTATTAGACAAGTTTCTTGAGCTTAGGAAGGATTTCTACCAATCAAAAGGCTACACACTATCTCAATGAATCCTTTTGCCTACCACATATCCTTCCTAAGCCTCAGAAAATCGTCTAAAAGTAGCTGAAATCAAATGAAAAAGACGTCACTGGTACAGAAGGGGTTAACAGGCTTAGAACTATCTCGCTTACCAGTTTTTACTACCACACATCTTTCTTAAACTGCACAAAATTGTCTAAGTATAGCTACAATAAAGTTAAAAAGACGTCACCGGTACAGAAGGGGTTAAGATGACCTGAAGCCAGTAGGGCCTAATCCGGTTGTTCATTTTAACCCCATCAGCACCATGATGTATTTTTCATCTTATTTAGGTTACCATTAGACGATTTTCTTTAGCATATAATGTATACTTTCAGGACTCCAAGGGGTAAATACTATTTCAATATCATTGGCCCTTCTTAAGCTGTATAAAATTGTCTACTTTTAGCGAGAATGAAAGGTAAAAAGGCATCATCACGCTGAAGGGGTTATACTAATGTTTAACTAATAGTTTTTCTTGTAATATATTAAGTAACACCCCGTTCTTAACATTAATCATCATTTACAAACCCCAATGCACTTGAATAAACTAATGAAAGCATATGGTCCTTCCGGGATTCAAATTCGGGACACCACATCCAGAACATAAGCATCTAAACCAATACACCACCAACACCGTATACTGTATATATAATATGTGTGTCAATAATGACATTTTGAGGGCCCTTGTTTTGAGGTAGATGATATACCCACCCTGCCATATAGCAGAGTTACATCCATCTTCTTTTCTAGTGCTAGAATTTCAATTTGCATGGTTACATGTTTGTACTTTGTGCAGTAATCACTAACAATGCAAAGTGGGCAAGTATGCTAAATATCACAAAGTAAACACACACAGACATAGTGGTTTAAGCTACTAGCCAACTCACTCTAATAAATTAAAAACTGTATGACAACTTAAGCCCAGCAAATGAACACTTGATTACATGTATCATTGAGTATCAGTGCTAGAAAACCTTCGATGCTGACTAGATTTATTTTGTACGCAGATCTCCCCTCATATCTGGCCGTCCCCCGCCCCCCACCACACTGCCCCCCCTGCCCCCCATACCCCAGATGGATGGAGGGTACCTGGCGGACGACTCCACGGCTCATGACTACTCCGAGATAGAACCTGCTGAGCCTCAAGGTGGGTTTACTTTACTCGCTGTTGTTGCTCCACCATCAGGAACCAGTTATTGTTGTTGTTGTTGTTGTTCCCCAGGCTGTCTGACCAAACAGCTCCAAGGTCCCGAGCAAAGCCAAGGCCATAACCGAGCGCCCCCACAGAACCCTCCCTGCTTTACCACAGGAACCAGTAATACTCGGTGGCAGATTTAAGGGTTTGGCCTGGTTCACCTGGGCACATGTTCTGCCAATAGTTAAAATAATAATAGTATTAATTATGCTATTGATAATAATATGGATAATAATTAAAATAATGTAGCACTTGATATCCCAAACCATTACTTGAAAAACAACAGAGGTATGACACATCTCTGCTCAGTGCGCCCTCCAAATATATAATCTAGATGCACCCCTGATAATATTGAGTCATATTTACAGTAAAACCACACTTTATTGGATAGAGCAAACAAATAATGTTGTTAACTTCACAATGTCTTTGCAAAATGTGGTGTTCATGTTTTTGGTGTATGTTATATAACTTTCTCTTAATTATTGTAGTCTCCATAATGTATGAACATTGATTGTTTGTGGGGTATATAGCTTTCTCTTAATTTTTGTGTCATTCTCATATATAATCTTGAAAATATTTGGACATAACTTAATTTGTTTATCTCTCGTCAGGTCTGGCCCCCTTCCTGTGCAAGTTGGTTCACTGGTACAAGTTTGGTTGGGAGTTCTTGGAGTCGGTGATGATCTCGGCCACGCAGCAACTCAACAAGCTCTCCAAGGACTACCGCTACGTGGCTTGTTGCCTCTCTCTGGAGAAGAAGAGACTTAAGGTAGGCTGAGTTCATTTATCATCATCTCCGACATCTTCCTTCCACATACAGTACTTCAGTGATTTTGATAAGTTCTTTTTTCTTTATATTGTGTCGTCCCAGTTTTTGTTTATTTATTTTGCAAGTTTTACATTATAATTCCTCCTGTGAAACCCTTGCCAAAAATGTCTCAAGGCTACTTTGTCCACTGTCCAGACATGCTTCCTTTACCTGTGCCACAATACCCCTTCCTCTATGTGTAAATGTTTCTTCAATATATTTTTCATCTCTTGTACCATAGGTGGCCTTCCACTACCAGTTACTCCAATCACACAATTTCCACGTATTTATTTTGGCATTCTGTTTATGTTAATAAGACCCTGATAGAAGCTATTCTGGGTCATCTCCCTATTTAGTTAGCCTCTGAGTCGGACGGTCCCTAAGTTGAGTGTTCAGTCCTGTAAGTCCTTCATAAACTGGCATGGATTGTCCTCACGGGGAATAGGTCCAGAAGAGGCGTTTTGTGTTTGGCCATCCTCAACGGGAGTTAGGTGTCGGGCAATAGATAGATAGATAGACCTATAGATACTTCTGCATTACCCCCTCTGATTCTTCCTCAGTCATCCCCTAGGTTCATTAACTTTCACATTCATACTATAGGTAGCACCAACGAACTTGACAATAATCTGGACCCCTTAACTTCTTATACCTCAAAATGAATGAAAGCAATCGGACTGACATTTTTATCATTTGGGAAGAGTCCACCAAGAAATAGACCTGTGTGAACATTTACAGCCAGTTTGCTCAAGGTTCTTTTGAGTTACGAAGAGGTCAGTGGTCGAGATAATTGTCAAGTTCGTTGGCGCTACCTACAGTATAGTACAGTTGTTTATTTATGTTTTTTCCCCTTGGCACTGTTATAATGATTTTCCTGAAATATTTTAATGAATAGCCAACCTTTCGGGGATCAAGGCATCTGCCAATTAATATACAGTATAGATTTCATTGTTGTCATTTTTATAGTTCATTCTTCACAGTAGTAATATCTGCCACAAATTGAATAAGTAATTAAAAACTCCCTTGCAATAATTAGGAAAAGTCTGATAAGTGTTGAATGATATTCTCTTATTTATCCCTTCTGTACAGGAGACGTCTTTTTAACTTTATTCGGGCTACTATTAATAATAATAATAATAAGCATTTTACTTATTTCTCATAAGCGCCAATTTTTCCGAAGAATTCACTAGCGCTCGGAAAGAGAAAGAAAAAAGAACAAAATCAATGCATCAAAAGAAAGCTTATATATAACACATTTAACAATCACTAGCAGTGGCAAAATAGCCTAAACTCTATAGCCATCTGTCATGACACCTCTCTCAAGATCATAGCTTCTCTCAAAGAGAAAAGTCTTAAGTTGTCTCTTGAAGCATTCAACAGAACTCAGTTGTCTCATGGACAGCGGCAACCTGTTATACAACCTCGGAGCCATGTAGGAGAATGACCTCTCAAAGAAAGAAGACTGCTGGAAAGCCCTTGGTTCATCAAGACGAAAAGGGTCATTGTCATGACGCACAACTACACCATGGTGTGCCGGTGGGCGCCTGAGCAGCTCCGCAAGGTACCTAGGCTCACCAAATTTGAGAACCTTAAAAATTAGATGATTTTACTCAGTTCATAAAGGGTTTCCAGCAATTAACGGGCTTCGAATTATCCACTTAATACTTTTTACTACCACAGATTCTTCTTGAACTGCACAAAATCATCTAAATAAAGCTAGAATAAAATAAAGGCGTCGTCAGTGCAGACAGGGTTAAAATGTACTCAATAAAATGCTATCTGTTTGCTATATGTGTTTGTGTATCAGGAAACGGATGGGTTCCGTGTGATGCCGGGAGTGACGGACCAACAGCTTCCACCACCTGAGGGACAAGAGTCATGGGAGAATGTACCGCTCAACCACCACAGGTCAGTCAACAGTCAGGGTTGGCTGTAATAATAATAATGGTGATTTCTTGTTACTGCCTTATTGTAGCATGGTTAAGGCTGGTGTGGTGCGATTTCGCCAGCTGCAAGTGTTTCAGGGGAACTTTGTTGTCTTGCTGAGACACTGTTAGCGCTATGCCACCATCGGCCACTGTGAGGACATGATGGGGCTGTGTTGCATTAAGTCTTTTTTGTACTGTACTACTGTGTATGTATGTAGGCCTACTGTATTTATATATACTCAGGCACATACCCCATTGCTGGGGGTGGCCGACTCAAGACAGAGCAGTCTTTAAACTTTTATGTATGTACTGTATGTATAAACATCGGTCCATATCTTAAGAAAGTACTATACTGTATTTGGTAGTGATATTATGAAATACAAAAATTACAAAAACCATCAAATACTGTAGAAGATACGCCACTATAAATAAAATATGTAACTGCAATTTTCTGGAAAGGTACCGGTATCGCACTAACCCTTCGAAGATTATGGCTCATTTTGACAGTTTATTCTGGCTATCATTAGACAATTGTATACTGTACTGCTTAGGATGTGTCTGTGGGAATTAAAAGGGTAAATACTAACTCAATTAACCCTTTGACTCTCACATACCCTGCCTAATCTGAATAAAATAATCTAATAATAACCAGAAAACAGAAAAGAAATGCATCATCGGATGTTCCAAGGGTTAAGAAAAGTAAAGACCTTAAATGCTTTTACAGGTACGGAGGACAGGAGCCGCTGGAGATCCGGGTGGAGAAGGCCAGTGAAGATAAAACGGATGATAGGTAAGTCACTTTGGTTTGTTTATACCCAGCTATGGCTTCCCAAATTGACCATTTCCTTGAACATGACGATAGTGTGTTGTTATATGTCTGATTAGTTCGCTTGGGAAACAGATTAACTTGCTCATGTAGTAATGTACACCCTGTGTGGTTGATTGTGTTCTTTTATTTATAGATTATTATTTTGCTTAAGCGTTGTTGCCACATAGCGATTTTGATTAGTTGTTTTGTCTTTTTACTGTGTTCGTCCAAGTTTTGGTTTGTTCATTTTGCAAGTTTTACAATTTAATTATGTGCCCGAGTATATACATAGGCTACATAGGCTACTTACATACATAATGTAAAACTTGCAAAACACACTAACCAGAACAGGATCCTCACAATATAAAGACAAAAGAACTTTTCAAAATCACTATGTAGAAATAATGCATCTAAAAAATTAATGGGGAACGATGGCGTAGTTTTCATCTAATTCGGGTTACCATTTGATGACTTTCTAAAGCTTATAATCTACCTCTAGGATGCAAAGGGGTAAATACAATCTCAATAACCCCTTTGAATGTAACAGGTCCTTCTTAACCCCTACTGTACCATATGTTGTTACTATAAATGTAACAGGTCCTTCTTAACCCCTACTGTACCATATGTTGTTACTATAAATGTAACAGGTCCTTCTTAACCCCTACTGTACCATATGTTGTTACTATAAATGTAACAGGTCCTTCTTAACCCCTACTGTACCATATGTTGTTACTATAAATGTAACAGGTCCTTCTTAACCCCTACTGTACCATATGTTGTTACTATAAATGTAACAGGTCCTTCTTAACCCCTACTGTACCATATGTTGTTACTATAAATGTAACAGGTCCTTCTTAACCCCTACTGTACCATATGTTGTTACTATAAATGTAACCTCCAGTATCAAGCAATTTGGCCAAAATGGCTTCAGAGTCGAGAGAGAACACCCTTCCACCTCAAAAGATGGAGGAATACTGCCTCTCCTAGCCTGTGGGAGCTTGGATATAAGCTGAGAAGTGTTGCCAAGGTCTTAGAGCAGTGCTCAAACGTTGTGGTACCAGGCACCGATCGATACAGGCTGTTAAAAGGACCGCATATTATGGACGAACGTCATCTGTCGCTGGTGCTGACGAGTGACTTTTTAACTGTTGGCCACGTACGTCACTGGGACAGTAGGTATTAACTGCATTAAAGTGTCTAATTTTAGCTAGAATAAAACGTAAAAGTGCATCATCGTGCTGAAGGGGTTAAAACTGTGAGGTGTATTCTGACAACAAAATAAGATAACAAATCATCCGTGTCTGTCTCTCTCCCTTCAGTGTGGACGTGGCGGAACCTGAAGCAGCAGAGAAGGTGGTTGAGCGAGAGCAGCCCCCTGTCATCAAGTTGGCTATTGCTATCTGGTGAGTAATGTAGATTTATTTTGTTTTATGCGTAAGAAGAGGACAAAAGGCAAAGCAACCTGTAATTAGTGTTCTCTCCTAAATTGAAAGCGTGATTGAGAGCCAAATTCAAGAAATAGTACGATATAGTCAAAATATCTACACAGAGCTTGAAGCAGTTTAAGTCTTATAAGTCTTAAGATAAAATTAGGAAAGGAGTTCCAGTGTCACAAGTGGTCTTCCTAATTTTTATCAATATAATTATGCTCAAATGACCACTTGCAACTTTAGGGATATAAGAGAGTTGGAGCCGTAAACATCAAGATTTAAGAGATATAAACAAATATTCAATTTTTTTTGGATAAAAAGTGTCTTGAATATGATTTTATATATTTGCATATGTACAGTATAACAATCATATTTTAGTTTGTAATTCTGCTAAATATTGATATCTAAATCTCCAATTTCCTGACCTAAACTCAAAATTAGTCAATTCCCAAAGTGGATATCTGGTACCCAGAGATAACGGTTGGTCAGTCTCTCGGTAAACAGTAGTTTGGTATCAAGGATCTGTGGTTAACCAAAGTGAAAGTACATACATACAGTACATACTTACAGTTTCTTACATTAAAGATTATGATCTACATGTGAGTAGGCCAGTCTGTTTGTTCACCTTATAGCGGCATTCCAGGCAGCTTGATCTTTTGCATCCCTCTTAGTCAGTTCTTTGGCTGCGAGATGAGTTTGTTCTACCTGATCCCCCGTCTTTCTTTGCGACTCCACGTTTATAGACTTATAATCTGAATAAAATGTAGTAACTTGTGTACCAGGTTAAACGGGTATCAGGATCTATAGGGTAGAGACACTAGAGATGAGTGCCATGACCGAAGCAGGGTGTTACTAATTGTTCATATAACCACTCTTAATTCTTTGCCCTAAGTTTTTTTTTTTTCATTCATTCAGAATGACTTTACAATACAGTAGTCTATCTTTTCTATCTATCTATCTATCCATCTATCTATTGCCAGACGCCTTACTCCCCTTAATGAGGGTGGCCATACACAGAATGCCCCCAAGAGGACTTATTCCCTGTAAGAGGGACAACCCGAGCCAGTTTACTGAAGGACTTACAGGATTGACCATTCAATTTAGGATCCGTCCGACTCCGAGGCCCTCTGTGTATCTTGTTAGCACTATTTTTCTACAGTGGTGTTCGGCTAGTCCATCCACTAACCTGCCTTACCCTTCGGTAAGCAGTACGGATTTGTATCAGGTTATCATCCCCTAGACAGGTTGCCGACCAAGGCTGACGAGTCCCATCCACCCGGATTTTTATAAGGTTGTCTCCCCTAGATGGGTTTCCGACCAAGGCTAACGAGTTCCATCCACCCTATCTTTTCCAGCTGACTATAAAATTACATGCTCCCATCTTGATATAGCCTACCTGTACTTGGCTATTACGAAGGCATGGTACTGTATGATGGTAGCGAAATATAGTGTTGATAATGAAAACTTAATATCAATATGATGCAGACATAGTAGTTTCAAATATTTCTATTCTATTATTTATTGAAAAATCAGTTGCTAAGCGATGGAATATACCATTGGCTGGATAAAATAGACTATAGTTTATCTTGATACCATAGTTATTCAGTAGTTCAATTAATTCAGTGATCCCTCGTGTTTGGTGCTTTTCGACTAGGCGATTTTCTCATTTTTCTACCATAAAAAGTATACTTCTCACTTGGCGAATTTCAGTTTTGCCGGTACTTCTTAAAATTAAAATTAAAATGTAAACTTGCAAAGAGTGTGTGAAGGAAGGAAGGTTTTCGGAGCAATGGGAAGTACTGTATGTGGAAGACGAGAAATCTCGGAATGAAAGTAAAAAGTGCAATGTATCAAGGAATTGTTGTGCCAATAGTTATGTATGGGGCTGAGACATGGGCTCTGAAGAAAAAGGAGAGAAGAAAGCTGGATGTGATGGAGATGAGCTGCTTGAGGAGTATGTGTGGAGTTACTCGTAGAGACGGATTGAGGAATGAAGAGATACGTAGGAGAGTGGGGCAACAGGAACATTTGTCAGCCAGAGTGGACAGAAGAGTGCTGAGCTGGTATGGTCATGTTGAACAAATGGGAGATGAAAGGTTTACAAAGAGAATATGCGAGTCAGATACAAGGGGAGATAGAAGGGCAGGAAGAACCCCATTGAGATGGAGAGACTGTGTAAGACAAGCTTTGGATGATAGAGGAATGACTATAGATCAGGCAAAGGAAGTGGTAATAAATAGGAATGAATGGAGAATGCTTGTGAATAGTTGAGTGAACACGTGGTCATTTGGGGGAAGGGGTCGGGCGGAAGTTGGACTAGATAATAGTCCATCAGGTGCCTGGCCCGGGGAGACGAGTAATATGAAGGGTGCACCTGGAAGTGTGGTGGGCGGGCTTGTGGCTTTGGCTCCGCTGCATGTCTGCCTGCCGAGATCGGAGCCTCTCCGGGTGGTTGGGGGCCGGGGGAGTGCTGGAGCGACCTTGGTGACCCTGGTCTCTCTCCTGGGTGACCTATATGTGTGTGAATTTTGTGTTTTGTCTGTGTTTTTTCGTTGTTCTGTCTTGTGTTTTGCGTTTTCCCTGTTCTTGCTCTGTCTTGAGTTGGCCACCCCCAAGAAAATAAAAACAACAAAATAATAAAATAGAGTAAAATAGAAAATACAAATAAAAATAGGAAAAGTGGGGGTTGGGCCTGAGCATATACATACATACATATACTGTACATACAAACTAAACAAACCAAAACTGGGACGATACAAGATAAAGGTAAAAGGTAAAAAAATTGTTAGGGGTCACTTGAAGCATGCTATGCTTACAGGTACCTACCCGATAGCACTATCGTTAGTGAGTTATATTTGTATTTTGTACTATTGTTATTATCTTGTCAAGTTGCAAATTTGATTTTAATATAACATTTGACACTTAATGTAGTTTCTTTATTCATGCAGAGTTTAGTAAAATTTACCAGAACATCCCCGACTTCCCAAATTGACTAATTCCTTGAACGTGACTACAGTGCATCGTTATGTGTGCGATTAGTTTGCTTGGGAACCAGATTAACTTGCTCTTGTAGTGATGTACACCCTATGTGGTGGATTGTGTTCTTTTATTTATAAATAATTATTTTACTTAAGCGTTGTTTCCACATAGCGATTTTGATTCGTTGTTTTGTCTTTTTACTGTGTTCGTATACGTTTTGGTTTGTTTATTTTGCAAGTTTTACATTATAATTATCAAAATCGCTATGTGGAAATAATGCTTACTTAAATAAAAGAACACAATCCACCACAGACTAATTACTTCACCAAATACAAGGGTACACTGTATGTCTCTAATCTCGTGTATTGCTCGTATTCCCCCCCAGGTACGCCATGCTGTCCCGGTCGGAGCTGGTTTGTTACATCATGATCTTCGTGAACCAGATCAAGTCCGCCTCGGTGCTGTCCTTACCCCTGCCCTTCTTGGTGTTTCTGTGGGGCTCCCTCAGTGTACCCAGGCCCACCAAGACATTCTGGATCACGGTTATCGCCTACACAGAGGTACAGTGTTGTCGAGTTTAACTCTTTCCGTATTAGGCTGCCTCTTTTCCACTTCATTCAGGCTATCATCTTTTGCTGGGGACCCCAAATGTGCCTGGGTCTCCGGGTATTTCTCCTGATGACCTAGAAGTGTGTGATTTTGTGTTTTGTTTTGTTTTGTTTTTCTGATGTATGTGATGTCTATGTTCGAGCTCTGTCTCGAGTCGGCCACCCCCATAAAAAGGAAAAAGGAAAAAAAAAGGAAAACTGGGGAAAGTGCCAGAGGATATACATTTACATTCATAGCCTACCCATTTACTGTCTCTCTCTTTTTTTTTTTTTTTTTTTTTTTTTTTTTTTTTTTTTTTTTTTAACTCTTAGAACTGTCATATTGATAATTATGTATATATATTAAGTTAGGTAAGAACTGTTATGTATATTTCCTATTATAATTAGAGTTACTATTTATTGTGCAGATCATTGTGGTGGTCAAATATCTGTTCCAATTTGACTTCTTCCCGTGGAATCGCCTGGAGCGTCTGAATGATCCGTTCTGGGCCCCACGGATCATTGGTGTGGAGAAGAAGAATCGTTATGCTGTGTATGACCTCGCTCTGCTACTGGTCGTATTCTTCCACAGGTTAGAGTACCTTAGCTTTTCTTAATGATAAAGAGGTTTGGGAATTGTATGCATTACTGATAATTCTTGACAATTACACATTATCATATGATTTATATGATATATTGAGGAAAAACTTCCACGTACAGTAGTGGAAGTGGCTTTGTGGCACGGGCAAAGGAAGCATGTCTTGGCAAAGTAGCCTCGAGACGTTTCTGTCATGGCCATCCTTTAGCGGGGATTTCCCAGGGGGAAGCAAGGCATTGGAGATGATGATGATGATGTTTATACAGTACTGTATATTATTATACTGCGGTGATTTGATAAACAGCAGGGTACGTTGCTGATAGTATCATTATTACCCATATCCTTTTTCAATTATCTTTATTGAATTATAATAATCGTAAGTAAATTTTATATTAGTTTCTTTTTTCTACTTTGTATATGCCCCGCAATATTAATGGAACTTGCAATCATAGCAGTGACATTGTCTAACATGAATAGACTTACAAATATGTAAGAGTTTGTCTTCCCATAGGTTCATGTTGAAGAGCCTGGGACTGTGGAAGGAGACCTCGGACATGACCCCCACCGCCACCGCCCGCACCTCCCCCACTCCCTCTTCCTCCACGTCGCCCTCTCCGCCCCCCAGCCACTCCCTGTCCATCTCCCACCCTGTGGGGAAGGCCCTTAGGGAGGATGACTCGCACTTGTCTCACTCCGGCGATGGGGACGGCTCAACTCTATCCTACACCAAAGACACATCGTTGCTCTCCAAGGACACCAGAGAGGAGTCGCTAACGTCAAATAAGGACAGTTCGCTGACATCCAAGGACTTCAAAGACATATCGCTGACGTCCAATACCAAGGACAGCTCATCGTTGGCCACCAATGTGAAAGACGCATCTCTGTTATCAAGCACCCGGGACAGTTCCTTACCAACCACTCTCAAAGAAGGGTCGTTAACATGGCAGGAACAGGAGAGTTCGCTTTTGTTAAACACAAACGACGAGTCCCTCATGTCTCGTGCCTCTGAGCCCCTTCCAGAGTCTGCCACACCGAGATACTTCCGCCAATTTTCTGAAGACGTTCACACTGCCATGACGGACTTTGACAGTGACCTCTCCCGGGTGTCCAGGCAGAGATCCGGCAGCGAGGCCCAGTACCGCAAGACCTGGTCCCCCTGTCAGTACCACGCCCGGCACTCATCCCTAGTCTCGCAGGTCCCGGGCGGAGAGGAACCTTCATCCAATCCAAGAACATCTTCGCTGGTCATACGCCCCGAGCACCGACGCCACTTATCGGAAGGATCTCGGGTATCGTTTAGCCAGCGTGTTCCGTCACTGGCTGCCTCACATTGTACTCACGTCACGGAGCAATCCGCCGCCTCCGATTCCATTCACGTTACCTGCGCTGCCTGCAACCTTCAAGCTCTGAGAGACTTCCAGAAACCCGACATGGAGGAGGTGAAGGAGAATATTCAGCAGTTGCCCAAGATTGCTAAGGGAGGGTAAGTGATATTTGTACAGTGATTGGTTTCATATTTTTTTAAATTTCATAATATTGTTTTGTTAAATCTTGAATATGTTATTTCCACATAGTGATTGTTTAAGTTCGTTTGTCTCCATAATTAGAGAGGAGAGAATCCTAGATGAATTGCATAAAAGTGTAATAGTGAACATATAAGGTTTGGGGGGATTCGTTAGATAGGGGAAATTATAGGCTCCGATACATGTAGCCAATAAACTTGCTCGTGTGATTTATATTTTTCCATCAACCAACTTCACTTCTAAACTAAATGAAATCAACAAATACATGTGGCACTCCAAGGACTCGAACCTAGGACACTCACACCGAAATTTCACACACTTATGCATTACGCTATCAAGACAGCTCGATAATTTCCTGACTACCAACAGAGCGTTCCGGCTGATCGGCAAACTGAAGGCTTTCTTGGACGCCCTGCTACACCAAGAGTCTCAGGTCTCGGTGGATGTCTATGCCTACATGTTCTTCTGTGACTTCTTCAACTTCTTTGTCCTCATCTTCGGCTTTGCTGCTTTTGGAGTAAGCCTGGGAAATATTTGGATTTGTTATGCTTAGCTACTGTATTCCATTTTATATATTTAGTTATCTCCGTTTGGCTAGTACAGTATTGATGTTGCCATTATTTTGATTGTTATGTTTGCTGTGTTTGGCATACATTTCAGTTATTTTGGCGAGTTTCTGACATTAATTGAATTCAGCTCAAGGTAACTTTAATCCCTTTGTAACTGAATTCTCGGTACATAGTGGAAAAATACAGAATTAGTGTTTCTATGTCATTTCTACGTGGGCGGGCTTGTGGTGGTAGAGCTTCGCTGCACCTAGAAACCTATAATAATATCATAAACTGGGGCATCGGATAGTGAGGGAGACCTGTATGTAACCCTGAACCCTCCCCTCAGACTCAGCAAGGTGATGGTGGTGTGAGTGCGTACCTTGAGGACAACCGCGTGCCCATACCCTTCCTGGTCATGCTCATACTGCAGTTCGGCCTCATCATCGTGGACCGGGCGCTCTTCCTCAGAAAGTTCATCCTCGGCAAACTCATATTCCAGGTTAGATTGTATATACTGGCAATGTTTAGCTCTTTTACCTTAAAGTTCATCCTCGGCAAACTCATATTCCAGGTTAGATTGTATATACTGGCAATGTTTAGCTCTTTTACCTTAATTTTGGCTACTACAGTTTTAGACAATTTTGTTCAGTTTAAAAAGGGCCTCCAGCCATTATCAGGCTTGGAACTATCTCGCAGAGCCCTTTTTACTTTGGGTTGTTTGGCCAGGCAGCTTAGGGAACGACTACTACTACTACCCTTTTTACTAACATAGATCTTGTTTAAACTGCACATAATCATCTAAATATAGCTAGAATAAAATGATAAAGGTATTGCCGGTACAGAGAGGGTTAAACTCTATTCAGATGGCAATTTTTTCTGAAATTGTGGAGGTATTAGCCCCGTTCAGTTAGCGATATTTTCCAGGTGCGTGATAGGAAGCTTGCAACGTTGGGGGTATCGGCCTTTGGTTTTACTATTGAAAAGCGTGCAAATTAAACTTGCTGGCTGAATGAGGGAACATTGATATTTACCTAATTGTAGTTTACAGGAGTTGAGCTAAGCTCGTGTTGTCCCGTCTCTCAGTCTACTTTTTATCAAATTTTTTCTTGAAAATATGGATGTTCCTTGCCCCTACCACCTCCTCCTCCAGCCCATTCCATTTGTCAATACATCTATAGGGGAAGCTAAACTTCCTGACATCGTTCTTGCAGGTAGGTCTTTTTACTTTGTAGCTGTGGCCTCTAGTTATTCCTGTATCCATAATTAATATGTCCTCCCTATCCAGCCTCTCCAGCCCCCGGGTGCATTTGTACAACATTATCATGTCTCCCCTCTCTCTCCTCTCTTTTAGACTTGGTAGATTTAATTTGTCTAGCCTCCCTTCATATGGCAGTTCTCTGAGACTTGGAACCAATCTAGTAACTGCTCTCTGGATTCTTTCTAACTTGTGAATATGCTTCTTTAGATGTGGGGACCACACCACTGCTGCATACTCCAATCTTGGTCTAATCATACTCTTCATAATTTTCGCTACCATGGTCTCATCCAAGTAGTTCAGAGCAACTTTCATATTCCCGGCCATTGCATACATTCCGCTAAAGAGCTTGTTAATATGTTTCTCTGGCGACAAGTTATCTTGTATAATCAACCCTAAATCCTTTTCTTTTTCGGCCTTGCTAATTATATTATCTCCCATCCTGTACTCCCAATTTGGTCTATTCACACTTCTTCCCATATTTAACACATGGCATTTACTTATATTAAATTTCATATTCCACTTAGTGCTCCATTCGTATATTTTATCTAAATCCCCTTGCAGCTCCTCACAACTACTTTTATTTGTTATTTGTCTCATAATTTTTACGTCATCTGCAAACATTGACATGTAGGAGTTTATGCCTATCGGCAGGTCATTCATGTACATAAGGAACATGAGAGGTGCCAACACAGATCCCTGCGGCACACCACTCTCAACTTTCCGCCACGATGAGTAAGTTCCTCTAATGTTGGTCCTCATTTCCCTATCTGTTAAATAGCTCTCCATCCATTTCAGCAAACTCCCCCTGACACATCCTAGCGTCTCAAGCTTAGATAACAATCTCTTATGTGGTACCTTATCGAATGCTTTGGAAAGGTGTAAGTAGACCCGGTCCACCCATCCGCCTCTTTCTTGGAGTACATCTATCACCCTACTGTAATAACATAGCAAACTGGTAACACAAGATGTCCCTTCTCTGAATCCAAATTGCTTTGGGGTTATTATCTTCTTTCTCTCCAACATTTTCATCCATCTCTTCCTAATTAGCTTTTCACAAATCTTGCATACAATACTAGTAAGTGAAACTGGTCTATAGTTTAGAGGGTCCACAGGGTTTTCATTCTTGTATATCGGAATGATATTAGCTCTTTTCCATTCAACAGGAACCTGTCCTTTATCTAAGGAAGCTTGAATTATGTCCCTCACTGGCTCCACTAATTGCTCTGCACACTCCTTTAAAACCCAGGCAGACCCTTCATCCGGTCCCATAGCTTTCCTTACTTCAAGTCCTCTCATCGCAGATAACGGCTCATCTCTAGTTATTTCAATCTTACTAAGACCACTCTCCAGTACTCCCGCCTGTGGTTCGTCAAAACCTTCCTCTCTAGTAAAAACTGACCCCAATTTGTTATTCATTACCTCGCACATGTCTGATACATTTTCATACGTCCTAGCATCAACTTTTAATTTAGTAATTTGTTTCTTTACCTTCAACTTTCTGTTTATATATTTATAAAATAATCTAGGGTCACTTTCACATTTATTTACTATGTTCTTCTCATAGTTAATTTTAACTTGCCTAATTATGTTAACATATCTATTCCTCTCCTGTTTATATTTATTCCGATTACTCTCAGTGTTCCTTCTTCTTAATCTAGCCCAAGCTGCATCACGCCTACCCAAAGCTCTTTTGCATTTCAAATTAAACCATTCTTTCTGCTTAGTAAAATTTCCAGTTTTATATCTTGGGACAAACAGATTGGTTCCTACTCTATAAATTTCAAGGAATCTACTATGTTTACCTTGTACGTCCTGTTCCTTCAAAATAAGATTCCAATCTACTCCCTCAAAATATCTTTTCAAGGATACATAATCAGCTTTACTATAATTTAATCTGTCATTTATGTAGGTTGTCTAATCTATTGGCATTACTCGAGGTCAACTTCCATTTTAGTAATAGGTGATCACTTTTACCTACAGGACATAGATAGTTTATATCACTAATTTCGTGAGGATCTTTTGTAAAAATCAGATCGAGTTTAGAAGGTTCGTTATTACCCCTCATTCTTGTATTTTCCTTCACATGTTGTGCAAGTACATTTTCCGTAACCAACTCCACTAGCCGACTTCCCCAAGATCTCTGATTTGGCCCTGCATCTCCCGATTCCCAATCAACCTTCTATGGTTCTATGGTAACCTAATACATGTGTATCGTATCTAATAAATGTTCGCAGACATTTAAATCTATTTGTATTATTCAGCTTAGAAGCATCTCGGGTTATCAAGACAACTATTATCGAATAACTACATCAGTGGTTAGGCTACGGCAGTGCTTCGTTCGTTTGGCACCTATTATATAATTATTAGTATGCTTCGACAATTTCCAACGTAATTTAAAAGCTGTTGCCATTTTTTACAATATAATGGAATCTGTTTAATGCCAGTTTGAGTTAGTTGGAAATAATAATATGATATTTTATCGGCGAGTAGAAGCCTTCGATCGATTGTCAGTCAAGCCTCTCGCTGGTTTAAACCTCGGATTGACTGCCTGAGCTGCATTCTTACACTTGTCTTTACTTATTAATATAATCCTTGCTTAGAATACCTCCAAACACTCTCCAAATAATCAGTGCCAGTCTTTGTTATTTTATATTATGGGTTCCTTATGGATTAGTGTAAGCAATCATGAGTAATTTAAGGTTTTTATAACTTCGATCTAGAGTCAAACCTACCCTCCCGCAGGTTTAAACCTCGGATCGAGTAATCCGCGGATTGACTGGATAAGCGGCTCAGGATTTCATTCTGAATACCGATAGTCCTGGATTGAGTTTCAAGCTTGGGTTTAAACCAGCGAGAAGGTTTAAACCACTGTTCTGAATTCGGGCCTAAGCGTTTGTCACGAATCGCTAGGTCAAGTTGCCTTGGCTTGACATTTACCAATAACATTTTGACAGTGCAGGCTCGATCCGCTGACCCTTTGATCAGCAGCCGACGCTCTACTGACTATGCCACGACTCGCGACTTACATGTCTCTTTTGCAGGTGGCCTTGACGTTTGGGATTCATATTTGGATGTTCTTCATCTTGCCTGCAGTCACTGAGAGGTAAAATGCAATACAATACTGTACTATAGTTTTACCCATGTATTCTTAACCCCTTCACTACCAATACGTAATTTTTTAGATGCTCTTGTTCTGGGTGTGGTGTCCCGAATTTGAATCCCGGGTGGGCCATACGCTTTCATTAGTTTATTCAAGTACATTGGGGTTTGTATTTGATATTAATGTTAAAGAACGGGGTGTTACTTATTTCATCATATACTAAATCAATTAATTTTTTAGCTACCATATATCTTTCCTAAGATTTATAAGATGTAACCACTTTGCTGCAGAGAGTTCACGGCCAAGCGTCCTCCCCAAATCTGGTACATGGTGAAGTGCCTGAACCTGTTACTGTCGGCCTACCAGATCCGCTGCGGCTACCCCACGCGGATCCTCGGTAATTTCCTCTGCAAGCAACACAACTACCTCAACTACTTCTCCTTTAAGCTGTAAGTATTGTAGCTTCTCTAGTATTATGGTAACTTCCCTCTTTTATTTTTTGTATATCTTATATTTTTATACTTTTAGTACTGTATGTATGGAGAAAACTCTCTCCCCACCCCCCCCACCCCACACTGTGCTATCGTTTCCCCCTAAGAGACTTTTAATTCAGAATGGCAGCTGGTGTGAAGAGGCTAGGCTAGATGGACCAAGTAATAGGGAGGTGTAGCCTAAGCGTCTTTTGGAATGGAAGACCATGCTTTGGCATTTATGGTTGAGTGGTTGAGTGGATAAAGAGAGGTACTTTGAGGTCATATAATACGGTCATGTTCAGAGAATGGATGAGGACAGAATGCCAAGAAAGATACATGGGAGTCAGGTGAGTGGATCAAATAGTAGTGGAAGACCACCTATGGTATGGGACAAGAAAGCGGAAAAATATATTGAGGAAAAACTTTCACATTGTGGATGGGGCACTGTGGCATGAACAAAGGTAGCATGTCTGGACAAAGTAGCCTGGAGGCGTTTCTGCCATGGCCATAATTTAGCGGGGGTTTGCCAGGAGGAAGCAGGGTGTTGGAAATTCTATTTTCTACTTTGCCAGGGGGCTAGGAATCCTCCTCCTCTTGTATTATTCTCCTACTCGACGAGACAGAGAAACGGGTGAGGGAACGCGAAAATGGTCCCAGACTCTGAGAATAGAAACTTTGAGTGTTGTTTCTGTTCGGGCTCTGTCTCGTATCGGCCACCCCCAGCAATGGGGTATGTGCCTGAGTATATACATACATACTGTACATACTTTGCCAGACGCCGTAATTCCCAAGAACAAAGGCGTTTTTCACGAATCGTTGTTGTTGTTGTTCCCCAAGCTGCCTGGCCGAACAGCCCCAAGGCCCCGAGTAAGGCCAAGGCCATAAACGAGCGCCCCCACAGAACCCTCCCTGCCGACCACAATAAAGCCTGGGTGACCGAAGCCACTCCATGGCGGGGAGCTGAGAGGGTGCGTAAACGCCCGGGAAACCAAAGCCCCACCCAGGGCCCTGTGCCCCTCAGCAATTATGAAGAGAAAGTTGAGGGGCATCACGAATCGTTAGGTCAGGTTGCCCAGGCTTGACATCTACCAATAACATTTTGACAGTGCGGGCTCAATCCGTCGACCATTTGACCAGCAACCGATGCTCTATTGACTATGCTACGGCTCGTGACTATTGGAAATGATGATAATGATTTAAGGTAAATGTGAATGGTGTTCCCCCAGGTTCATGGCCGTGCCGTTCTTGTTTGAGCTGCGGACGCTGATGGACTGGATCTGGACGGACACCAGTATGAGCCTCAGCGACTGGGTCAAGATGGAGGACATATTCTCACACATATTTGGTCTCAAGGTAAAAGAAAAATATCCGTTCTCAGACATATATCCATTTTCAGTTGGACTACACATATTTCAACTCTGTAAAATAGAAATATCTATTTTCAGACGTACAGTATATTAATTTCATATTAACTCAAGGTAAAATATTATTTATTCTCTGACATATTCTCACATATATTTGAAATAATTGCTTCACTTAAAAAAGTTATTTCCTTTAAAGTCCAGAATTTACTCCCACTAATGCATCAGCAAGCCTCAGAGCTGGGCCCTTTGCCGGCCGGGGGCCCAGTACTTTTTGCTAATCCTCCCTACCCAATTAACCCCTTCTTTACCGGCGACATCTTTGTTATTTCATTTCAGCTACATTTAGACAATTTTATTAAGCTTAGGAAGGATATGTGGTAGCTAAAAGGATTAATTGAGATAGATTGTAACCTTTCTATTGGTAAACGTCATTCCTAAGCTGAACAAAAGCGTCTAATAGTTGTCAGAATATAATTAAAAGTACATCACCGGTACAGAAGAGGTTAAGGGAGTGCGGCTTTGGCCTTTGGCTACTGACTGACTGACTGACTGACTGTAACTACAACTTTAAGTGAAGAATTACAGTACAGTACTGTATATAATAAACCTCCACCGCAACCCTGCTCACAAGTTGGACAGGAGAACACGAATACATCCCTCAACTCACCATAAACAACACACCCCTAACACATACACACACACCCAAAATTCTAGGAGTAGCATATGATACTCATATGACATTCAAACAGCACACCACAAACATTAAAAAGAAACTGACACCCAGACTTAACGCCCTCAGGTCACTTGCTCACACAAAATTTGGACACAACAAAGAAACTACCACCACAGTATATAAACAATACATAAGATCAGTGATGGAATACGCAAGCCCAGCCTGGGCTTCTAACCTAGCTGAAACACATCATAAGACCTTACAGACTATTCAAAACAAAGCCCTGAAGATCATTACAGGCTGCACAGCTACTGCACCCACAGATCACCTACATCAAGAAACCAAAATCCTCAAAGTCAAAGACCATCTGGACATGAGAGGCACTCAATTCTTGGCAGCAGCCTCCACGAACCAAGACCACCCACTAAACTACATGGCAACACACCCACAGACACCAAGAAATATCAAAACAACACCCAGCACACGGTATCACACACAATTATTGTCCTCTCTCTCCCTCCCTGCCCACCCCGAACCAACTTCCAGAAGCACATCCATACTCATATCTCTCACCGATCCATCCACTCACTCACAGACAACACGCAGCTGCATGCACGACCTCCCGAAATCCATCCTTCCGAATCCTCCCTTCCTCGCGAGGACAGAGTCCACCTGGCCAGGCTGAGATGCGGACACCATCCAGCTCTCCTGATCTATCAGAAGAGACTGGATGACTCCGTTGTCGACTCCTGCCCGGGATGTAACACAGCACCCCATACCATTAAACACATCATAGAAGACTGCATTTCACACAACCACTTACGCCAACAACACAATCTACACTCAATGAGAGCTCTGTGGGAAAGCCCGATCATGGCCATGGCCTTCCTCAGGGACTCGGGGCTGTTCGGCCAGGCAGCTTAGGGAACAACAACAACAACATAAACCTCAACTCCAACTGATCTTTTCCCCATATCCTTCTAGTGCGAGCGACGTGCGGAGATCGAGTACCCCCAAGGCCGCGGAGAGAGCAAGCGCAAGATCATAAAGTACGGGATGGGAGGGTGCGCGCTGTTTTCCGTCATAGCCATCATCTGGTTCCCACTAGTCCTCTTCGCCCTCAGTAATACGGTAGGGCAGCCTAATGCTCCGTATGACGTCACCGTGCAGATCTCGCTGGGTTCGTATCAACCCATCTTCCGCACGACGGCTCAGCAGCAGAGTTTACTTACGTGAGTTGTAATAATAATAATAACTAATACTAATTGTAATTGTCATAATACTTAATTCCAGACTTAAATGTACATATAGAATATATTTTGATAAAGAAACTTTACATACTGTATATTGTACAGTCGATCCTCCGCTTACGCGAGAATATGGGCGACACAAGGCTTTGTGTAATTAGAATAACGTACCATATGGGATAAATTACTTATGGGCAGCCAGACCCTCTTATTTACTCCATCTATTTATGTTTTCTGGGACAAATTTATGTGGTTTTTGGAACACATTAACATCCTACCAGTTAAACAAAATGGAATATAAAATTAAGGATATCATATTCACCTCAAATGATTTTCTCAAATAAATTTGCTCTCCCATTCCTAGATACAACCAGAAGGACTGGGACGTGCTGAATGAGCACTACTCCTCCGACCGGCTGGCTCAGACCTTCCTTAGCAACTACGACTTTCCCGACGTGGTGGTGGCGGAGCTCAATGGAAACTCTAACGCCGTCTGGGGCATATCTCCGCCAGCACAGGTCGGGTTCAGGGCGTCAAACTGGGCCAAGGTTGTTTTGGAACTAGGTTGAGAGAAAGAGGGAATACTGGAAAATAGGTTAAGAGTGAGAGGGAATACTGGAAAATAGGTTGAGAGTGAGGGGCAATACTGGAAAATAGGTTGAGAGTGAGAGGGAATACTGGAATATAGGTTAAGAGTGAGAGGGAATACTGGAAAATAGGTTGAGAGGAAGACGGAATACTGGAAAATAGGTTGAGAATGAGAGGCAATACTGAAAAATGAATGAAGTTGCATTGCTTTGGACATTTAATGACTTCCAGGGGCATGATGGCAACTAGAGAGAGTAACTTTAACTTTGTATATCTAATAAGAATGACTAAAATAATGGGACTTAGTATTTGGCTAGAGGGTGCATAGTCTCCAAATTGACAGGCTGACGTGAGGTAATGTAATCTTGAGTTGACTGTCCTCAACCTTGCCATTAGATAGTAGTACAATATCTTCCCTAAATACTTTGTGTAATCTTGTAATGTAATCTTGTATTGACTATTTTCAGCCATGCCTTTGGATAGTAATTACAATAATTGATCTTGATTTTAAGTGGAGAGCTTTGAAATAACATCAAAATAAAAGTAGAAGTGGTCGAATAACAGCCCTTTTCTTGAGTATAATTTGAATCTGATACAGTGACTCCGAGCCTAGAATCGGATACAGGTCTCCCTCGATTTACGATTGGGTTACGTTCCTGAAAACCCGATCTTAAATAGAAAAATCTTATAGCAAACCATAAAATTCAATGGGGATGCGTTCTGGGACCAGCCAAAACTCAAACACAAGCGCCTAAAAACCTATAATAGATAGTGTTCTTTTATTTATAAATAATTATTTTACTTAAGCGTTGTTTCCACATAGCGATTTTGATTCGTTATTGTGTCTTTTTACTGTGTTCGTATAAGTTTTGGTTTGTTTATTTTGCAAGTTTTACATTATTATAATAACGTAAATCAGGGCATCGGATAGTGAGGGAGACTTGTACATACCCTCACGTGACACCGGTTTAAACACTTTGTTTGTGACACAGGACAGTTTGATCACCGACCTGCGTTCGAACCACACCATCAAGATGAAGGTCCAGTGGAGCATCAAGAGACAGTCCAACTCCGCGGACGTGGCCGGCGAGTGTACCTCCCAGCATGAAGTCAGCATAGAGGCTTATAAAAGTAAGATATATAAAGTGGTCATCATGATATATTCTGTAAGATGTATTCTGTGATCATCTCCAAGGGGTGGCTCAAGACAAATAAGAAGGAAAGCGGCTCGCTGGTGTAGTGACTAGCGTCTTGGACTTTCACCTAAAAGGTCCAAGGATCGCACCCATGCTCGGCGCAGTAAAGGTTTTTCACAAGCACTGAGTCTATACTGTCCCTCATGATCAAGGGGATGGGGTAGTAGTACACGATCTCAATGGAAATACGCCTAATCGGCCTTATTGGGCTATCCTTAGCTGGCTTAACATGCGCTAGCTTTGAGAACTATTATTATTATTATTATTATCGGTGTGAGCGTTCTGGGTTCGAATCCCCGGACTGCCACATGTGTTTGTTAATTTCATTAATCGAGTTTAGAAGTAAAGTTGGTTAGTGGAGAGAACATAATAATTAAAGATCAAGTAAATTCTGACTTTATCATACTTACTCTTACGCCTATCTCCCCTCAGACTCCGTGCGCCATCCGGTCCGAGAGCAGATGGTGAGGATCTTGGAAGGTAACTTATCGGCCAACCCCGTCACCATCCCCACCATCTTCCCCAAGTTCCTCAAGGTCACTAATAAGGGCGAGGCGGAATACGTCACACAACTTATAGGTTAGTGAAGGTGTTGTTTGGTGGAGGTGAGATACAGGTCTCCCTCGATTTATGATTCGGTTGCGCTCCTGAAAACCCGATCTTCTATAGAAAGATCGTATAGCGAACCCTAAATTAATGGGGTAAATATGGATGCGTTCTCGGACCAGCCAAAACCCAAGCACAAACACCTAAAAACCTACAATGATATTGTAAATTGGGGCATCGGATAGTGAGGGAGACATATACTTCAGAATGGTAGCTGGGGTAAGTTTAGGCTACCCCTTGGGAGCCGATGGAACACTCCTGTTTGGAGACCTTGTAAAAAACATTCTTCCTCCCTTGAATTTGTGGAGAGTCCGGTGATACTGGCAACGGATGTACCGTACATTATGGCCAGATTTCACTGGAACTATTGTATAATATAGGATTACTTATACCTGTACTTGTAAATGGATATATCTTAATAAATTCTCGGAGTAATGGAGGAAGGGTGTTTTGTCCAAGGTTGTCAAAGTGGAGCGCTCTATCAGCTCCAAAGGGATGGCCAAAACTTTACCATGTGTGTACAGGCTGGATGGAGTGAGTTATTGTTGTCGTTCCCTAAGCTGCCTGGCCTAACAGCCCCGAGTCCCTAAGGAAGGCCATGGCCACGGTGATAGGGAAGTGTTTGAAACGTATGTGAAGGAGGAACAAGCTCTGGGCATTGAATGAGTGGTTGACTGGATAAAGAGAAGTACTGTACTTTGAGGTGGTTCTGCCATGTTCAAAGAGTAGATGAGGAAAGCCTATCTTGTATATTTTGATGCAGAAAAAAAAACCCTATCTCCTATATTTTGCAGAGAAGAAGAAAGGGTACGTTAACCTGAAGTTCTCGCTGATGTCCCAAAACGCTGAGAAGTGGTGGGAGGTGAAGGAGAACTGCGTGGGTGGAGGGTTCTGGTGGCTGCCCAAGACCAGTCAGAAGTGTACCGTCCTCACCCTCTACACCTTCAATGACAAGGCCTTCCCCAAGGGCCTCAGTTACTTCTCTAAAGGAGGGTAGGTACTGGGGGTCTTTTTGGTCAAGTGTGTCTCTAAAAGGAGGGTAGGTGATGGATTACTTCTTGGTCAAGTAAGTCTCTAAAGGAGGGTAGGTACTGGTTTTTTATTGTGCCACGTACTGTACGTCTCTAAAGGAGGGTACCTTTTGGTCAAGTACTGTAAGTCTCTTAACCCACTTAGTACCAGGGACAGACTTTTAATCATATTCTGGCAGACAAAAACATTTCAGCGTAGGAATTACCTCTAGCAATAATAAGGCTTCAAACTATCTCAGCCAACCCTTTTAACTACCACAGATCCTTCCCAAGCTTCATAATATCATCTAAATATAGCTATAATCAAATCTAACACCCGTCAATGTACTCGGAGGGTTAAGGAGAGTAGGTACTGGGGGACTTTTTGGTTAAGTAAGTCTCTGAAGGAGGGTAGGTGCCGTAAGCCAGTGTCCCTCCTTCCACCCACAACTCCACTTTCACTCTTATACTGTACCTCTAAACTCTATCTGTCAGCCAGTGCCTCCATTTATCGAATACTGGATATCAATCTAATGATGTACTCAAACCCAACTGCACACTGAATAGCCTAATGTTTAAGTGAAGGAAAGAAAATTTTATGGGGCACAGATCTCTAAGGACCGACCCCACTATGAAAAAATAATTTGCTTCCTATGTCTACAACTGTACCTCTCCTTTGCCCGCAGGATCGTGGGGATGTACGGTACACTGGTGTTGGTGGCTGGGAGGATGCTCAGAGGCCACTTTGCCGGCTCTGTCCTCAAGATCATGTTAGAAGACCTACCAAATGTCGACCGTATCCTGCAGGTATGTCAACACACCGTCAATTGAACACTAGAAAGTTGGAGCCATAAACATTGATATAAAGCAGAAATGTAAAAATAACTGTACTGTAGGTTTCTGATGGATAGAAAGTATGATGAATTTGGTTTTATGGATAGGTAAATGTACTACAACTGTATTTTAGCTGATAATTATTAACTTGCTCGTGTGTTGCCAGCTGGTACTATCCAGACTCCAGAGTGAGGTTTGGCATCCTTTACCCAACCTTAGCTGTTTTTGTCTGTCTCTTTTACTGTCTTACTTTTTCCTTCTGTGGGCAGGGGGCTAGGAATCCTCCTGCCCTTGTAAAAATGTACCTACTTGACGAGACAGAGTAAGGGGCGAGGGAACGTGAAAGTGGTCCCGAACCCTAAGAACTGAAACTTTAAATGTTGTTTCTGTTCTGGCTGTGTCTCGAGTCTGCCACTATAAGCTATGGGGTATGTGCCTGAGTATATTCATACATACATACCCTCATTTTTATAGCTAACCTAGAACCTCCCTCTCCTCAGCTGTGCCTAGACATCTACCTGGTGCGCGAGAGCAGTGAGTTGGAGCTAGAGGAGGACTTGTTTGCCAAGTTGGTGTTCCTGTTCCGGTCGCCCGAAACGCTCATCAAGTGGACCCGACCGCCCGAAGAAGACACTCCCGAGGCTGAGGAGGCTGACCCCAGGCTTGAGTAATCGTATTTATTTATTTTTTTTTTTTTTGCCAGCCGCCATAATTCCCGAGAAGGGGTGGCCATGAACATTAGGCATTGTTACGAATCTCTAGGTCAAGTTGCCCTAGCTTGACATCTACCAATAACATTTTGACAGTGCGGAGTCGATCCGCCGACCCTTTGATCAGCAGCCGATGCTCTACTGGCTAAGCCACGGCTCGGGAAGTGATGTATTTATTTATGTCTGAAGAAAGACTATAGAACCAGTAGGAAGGATACATGTACAGTAGACTGATAGAATATAGAACCAGTAGGAAGGATACATGTACAGTAGACTGATAGAATATATGTACTGAAATGGTTACTGGTTTAGAGCAGATCCTATTTAGTGTTATGAGCATTCTATAGAGTACTGTACTCCAAACAATAGCTGAAATACAGTTCTCCCTCGATTTACGATTGGGTTACGTGCCTGAAAACCCGATCTTAAATAGAAAAATTGTATAGAGAACCCTAAAATTAATGGGGTAAATGGGGATGCGTTCTGGGACCAGCCAAAAACCAAACCCCAAACACCTAAAAGCCTATAATTATCTCGTAAATCGGGGCATCGGATAGTTGTTGTTGTTCCCCAAGCTGCCTGGCCGAACAGCCCCAAGGCCCCGAGCAAGGCCAAGGCCATAACAGAGCGCCCCCACAGAACCCTCCCTGCCGACCGCAATAAAGCCTGGAGTGACCGAAGCCACTCCATGGCGGGGAGCTGAGGAGGGTGCGGAAACACCCGGGAAACCAAAGCCCCACCCAGGGCCCTGTGCCCCTCAGCAATTATGAAGAGAAAGTTGAGGGGCAAAGGAAAAATGTGACGCTTTGGCTTCCAATCTTGGTAGATTGGGAGGTCAATCCACGGAAGAGACGCCGTCACTTGAGATCTAGAAAATATATAAGTACAGTAAAAGGAACAGTCAGAGTGAGCTATGGGTATGGCAGAGATCGCTCAGTTCTCACTCTGATAGACCAGCCCATCACCACATGACTAGAACCCAATCCTCTCAGTATCAGGTAGGAAAGGCCCTAGAAAGCCGCCTTTGGCGGGGGGATAGCTCCCCTATTTCAACCCCTTTCGGGGTTGGGCCCGCATCGGATTACAGGTCTCCCGCATCGGATAGTGAGGGAGACCTGTAATAAGAAAGATGGAGGAAGACTATTTGGCCAAGTAAG
The DNA here is from genome assembly GCA_032716605.1 of Paralithodes platypus. Lineage (NCBI taxonomy): Eukaryota > Metazoa > Arthropoda > Malacostraca > Decapoda > Lithodidae > Paralithodes > Paralithodes platypus. The sequence goes on along the minus strand of CM064530.1, from coordinate 3,211,123 downwards.
TGTTCCTGTTCTGCTCCCTCAAGACACGGATCATTTGGACTCGACCGCCTCAAGAGGACACTCCCGAGGTTGAGGAGGCTCTCACACGGTGAAAGGGCTATTCTTACTATTATGTTTTTAACACCAACCAACTTCACATCTTAACTCAATTAATGAAATCAACAAATACATGTGGCACTCCGAGGACTCGAACCTAGGATACTCACATCGAAATTCCGCGCACTATGCATTACGCTATCAAGACCGTGAAAGATCCAGAAGAGCATCCATCTCCCCCCCCCCCCCCCCAACCTCAAGCCCAACCCCCCTCGATACCCCAGTTATAAAGGGTCGTTCCGCTTGCCTGGTTGTTACCCCAAAATGTGTGTAGCCCTTATCTCCCAGTGAACTTTCATTGCAAGATGCTTTTTCATGGCGTGGGTACAAATTCTTGTAGGCAAGTGTACGTACTGCACATATACTCTTTAGAATGTTGTAGTTAACCCCTTCTGTACTGGTGACATTTTTTCAACTTTATTCTGGCTACTTTTGACGGTTTTATTCAGTTTAAAAAGAGCCTCCAGCAATTAACAGGCTTCAAACTATCTCCCTAATTCCTTTTTACTTCCACGGATCCTTCTTAACCCATTGGCTGCGGCTATGTTTGGGCTATTTAGGGCATATTCAGGCACTCCTGAATGATAGATCAAGCATCTGCATTAAATGAACTGTATTCTGCCGAAAACTAGGCGAAAATAGCTTCAAAATGAGACCAGAACGGGCCCCGTACGTGGTCTGGTTCACCCGCAGCGGTGCCAGTGAAACGCGGGAAACCCGCTATTTGGTAGCACTCGCTTGCTTGGCTACACTGTTGTGAGAGAGAGAGAGAGAGAGACAGACAGACAGACAGACAGACAGACAGACAGACAGACAGACAGACAGACAGACAGACAGACAGACAGACAGACAGACAGACAGACAGACAGACCCGCGCGAGAGACAGTCTACCTCAGTGAGCCGCTCGCTGCTCTGAGGGACGGAGGTGGGCCCCTCACGCTCCCGCCCACTGACACTCTATTTTTAAGTTTTTTACAGGCTTTTAAAGCCTGGAAATTGCTGTAACTTGCCAGGACGTTCCAGAATGTCACCTGCAGCGAAAGGGTTAAACTACACAAAATTGTAAAAATTTACCAAGAATGAAATTGGAAAAAAGTCGCCGGCACTGAAGGGGTTAGGTGATGGTGTGAACTAGAGGCCCTATAGTAACAGAGATCGGCCAACCTCCTCCTCTGCCATCTTGTTTCCACGGGTGATATTTTGCTCTCAGGGTGTCAAATCGGACCAATTTTGTATGAAGACTTGTAGGAGTGTGAGAAGGTATACAAGAAAATTAACATGAAGTAGCATTGTTTTGGCCATTTAATCACTTTCAAACACATAATTTGATCTATAAACCCTAATTTTAGTGTTACATATACAAAAATAACAACTGAAAATAATGGACTCGGCTTTCGTTTGGCACCCTGTAAAATTGCTCTTTACACTCCAATATCTCCACACCCATAGTAAAGATTTGTGAATACTGGTACAGGTCTCCCTCGATTAGGTTACGTTCCTGAAAATCCGATCTCAAATAGAAAAATTGTATAGCGAACCCTAAAATTAATGGGGTAAATGGGGATGCATTCTGGGACCAGCCAAAACCCAAACACCTAAAAATCCTATAATAATATCGTAAATTGGGGCATCGGATAGTGAGGGAAACCTGTACATAATCCATAGTTTGGTCTTTGGATATACTGTACGGTGGCGCTAATAAGTCATGTCTCGGCTGTCCTTACGTTTGGCTCGCTGTGTGCTGTATTAATGTCTGTCAGATGTTGTATACGGTAGGTAAGTGTAGGAACATGTTTGTATATCTCACTCAAAAAGAAGAAATCCTGTGTAAATATTGCGGATACCAATTATTGATCAAAACATAATTGTTGCCGAGACATCACTTATTAGGCCGACTGTACATTATGTTTGATCACAAATATTATACAACCTCGGTCTTTGATAATTGATGCACTAAAATGGCGTTCAAAGAAAAAAAATGTCGGCTCTGTCTTTGGTGTTAACCTTTGGAAGATTTTTTTTTTCTATGTGTATGAAGGAGACAAAAGGCAAAGCTGCCTGTAACAAGTGTCTGTTTCTTTTCAAGCGTCGGTAAATTGTAAAGTTCCCATCAAGATTTCCCAGTTATTTTGAAGATTTTGTAGTGAATTATGTTGCTAATTATATAGACTTGGTTATGATATTATGCAGAGACATAGCAGTTTAATATTTTTACATTCAGTATCAAGGAATTAGCTGCTAAGGGTTTCAATTTATCGTCAGCTGAAAAGAAACCGAGTCTAGTCAACAAGTCACTGCAGGCAGGACTTTATTTATCTGACAGTACAGGTCTCCCTCGATGTACGATTGGGTTATGTTCCTGAAAACCCGATCTTAAATAGACAAATCGTATAGCCAACCCTAAAATTACTGAGGGAAAATGAGGATGCGTTCTTGGACTAGCTAAAACCCAAACCCAAATGCCTATAGACCTATACTAATATATTTTTTATTCATTTCACCACAACACCAAACACCTCCAATGAAATTAATGAAAGCATATATGTGATCCACCGGGATTCGAACTTGGGTTATCACACACAGATTTTTAGACACATTAACAATTACTCCACCAAGACGGTTAAATTAAAGGTTTATGCACACACCTACGACTTATTAACGTAAATAGGGGCATCAGATAGTGAGGGAGACTTGTATCCAACATATACACAGGTTGCTTCTAAGTGTCAGAGTATTGTGTAGATTGTAAATATTAATTATGCACAAATGGAGTGGATGACGCTTGTATTCTTAAACGATTCTTTCACTTCGCAGCGCCTGATACTGAACGAATATTGTGGGCATGAGTGTTGTTTACAGAGCGTACTTGGATTATCATTCGTATTACTAAAGGTAACAGGAAATAACACAAAGGGAAAGAAATTTATTTTTCTTTCTAGTTTGCTCCCTAGACCTCCATGCAACTTTAAAAAAAATACCTTCAAGACCTCCCTTTGAGATGAATTTTTACATTTTTCGGTAGAAAAATGGCCTATATTGCTATCGCTTGCCTGGAAAAATAATGACACCTGAACGACACGAAAAGTTTTAATATTGACAAAGAAAAAGGCCGGAATGACTTGCTCATGTGATGTACACCCTATGTGGTGGATGGGTGTTCTTTTATTTATAAATTATTTTACTTGAGCGTTGTTTCCACCTAGTTGTTTTGTCTTTTTACTGTGTTCGTATAAGTTTTGGTTTGTTTGTTTTGCAAGTTTTACATTATAGGCCTAATTGCCAAACTAATGAGCCGAACGTCTTGAAATATGAAACTAAAGGGCCAATGCAAGAGGAAGAAGGGGAGCCATAAAAACAACCCATCTCCCCTTAATGTGCCTAATATATATTTGTTTAAACTTAAGAAGAATCTCTTTAACTTTGAGATAAATGGTACTTAGATGTTTATACTCTTTATTGACTTATTTAGTCATACTCTGAAAATGGCTGTTTGAATCTGTGTAGGCCTACATGTACTGTACGGTGGCGCTAATAAGTCATGTCTCGGCTGTCATTACGTTTGGCTCGCTCTGTGCTGTCTGTCAGATGTTGAATAGGGTGGGTAAGTGTAGGAACATGTTTGTATATTTCATTCAAAATATAGAAATCATGTTTAGATATTGCTGATACCAATCATTGAACAAAATATACTTGGTACCCAGACATAATTTATTACGTCGACTTTGCTTCTGCAGAATTGTGCAAGTTAGATTCTGTGCATGCTAGTCTATTATCATGTAGCTATTTACATAAAAGAGGAGTTTCAACCAGTGTATTTGTATGGGAATAATTTACGAGTGGCCACCCAATATCCCCGCCTAAGGCACATAAACTCTGGTGTTATGACGTACACCATACTTTCTTAAGCCATGGTCGAGAGAGGACGTCTGTGACCCTCGCTCGTGTCTCGTACCTTCACCAGGCCTCCCCTATCTCTCCTTAACCCTTTCAGCACAATGACACCTGTATACCTCTGAGCTACTTAAGTAAATATCGCTTGGTTAGAATTATGCGACCATATAAATAGTGTATAATACTTGCCAACACTCATGTCCCTGTGTAGGCATATGCAATTTTAACCACCATAGTGTAGGAATCGGTTTTTACACCATACCCGAAAGAGGATTTATGGAGCTCCGATCTTACTCTCAACCATCTGAACAATTTTACCAGCACACCTAATCTTCGTTAGATGAGGAAATGGCCTCACGAAAATATCAAGCTATGGTGGGGGCTCGAACTCTCGACCCTTGGGTTTTAAGGCAGACACCTTACCAGTTAGATCAATAGAAATATCCCGCTTGGCCTGGTCGGCTCAGGGTATTTCCGCATCCGATCTGTTTAGGCTAGCCTATTTTCACTGACTTTGCACTACTTCACCTTCCGGGAAGCGAAGGCTCCGAACCGAGAGGAACGAACAGAGAGGAACAAGCCTGAGCCGAATCGACCGAGAGTCCGTCAGAGAGACTAACGGGAATGGCGAGTCAAGTTCACTGAGCGGTGCTCAACACGCACCTACTAACTGCCTAGTTGGCAACTCCACAACCCAACCCAAGCGCGTCTCACATACACTCCCTGCTCTCTCCTATCCCCTTCCTTGTCCTGTAGGAATCTAGGCCTGTAGGAATAGTTTTTTTACACCATACGCGAAAGAGGATTTATGGAGCTCCGATCTTACTCTCAACCATCTGAACAATGTTACCAGCACACCTAAACTTAGTTAGATGAGGAAATAGCCTCACAAAAATATCAAGCCCTGGTGGGGGCTCGAACTCTCGACCCTTGGGTTGTGAGGCAGACACCTTACCAGTTAGACCAATAAAGATATCCCACTTGGCCTGGTCGGCTCAGGGTATTTCCGCATCCGATCTGTTTAGGATAGCCTATTTTCACTGACTTTACAATAGAACACCAGATTCCATCACCCTCACACAAGGAAACTTAAATTATATGGCTAAACTTGAAAATGTTCTTGATATAAATATTGGTTTTGTCGTTTTACTGTGTCCGTATAAGGTTTGGTTTGTTTATTTTGCAAGTTTTACATTATAACTACAACTAGACGATTTTATGCAGTTTAAGAAGCACTTATGTTATTCAGAGAGTTTATTGAAATTATACCCCTTTGAGTCCTAGAAGTAGATTATAAGTTAAAGAAAATCGTCTAATGGTAGCCAGAATAAGATGAAAATTACGTCATCGTGGTGAAGGGGTTAAGCCAAATAGAGCCCCAACAGTGCTGAAAATATTGTACAGTAGAATTATATTTACTGGTCGCCACAGGAAGATGGTGCAAGCTACAGAAGTATTTTTGGTGTTTAGTTGCAACTGAAATAAATTCCTTGATTATGAACTAAAAACAAATTTCCGTCACCTCTTCCTTTAGAGAGAAAAACTGGGTGAAAATGATAAAACAAATTAGTGAAAGATGATTAAAAACTTACCTGAATGGCCAGAGTTTGGGGGTGAGGTACATGTAACAAGTCTACAGTTGATGGGTGTTTTTGGACCCAAGGCATAGTCCATGGGTGTTTTTGGACCAAAGACTATATTCCATCGGTGTTCTTGGAACAAAGGCTTATACAGTAGTCCATGGGTGTATTTGGACCCAAGGCATAGTCCATGGGTGTTTTTGGACCCAAGGCATAGTCCATAGGTGTTTTTGGACCCAAGGCGTAGTCCATGGATGTTTTTGGACCCAAGGCATAGTCCATGGGTGTTTTTGGACCCAAGGCATAGTCCATGGGTGATGTTAAGGACCAAATACTATAGTACAGGAGTGTTTTTGGACCAAAGGCTACAGTCCATGGGTGTTTTGAGACCAAAATTTTGGCAAGCAAGTTTGGAAACTACATTTGAATTATGGCAAACTGAAAAAGCGCACAATTAATCCACAACCATATTTGGAATTCTTACGCTAAAGGGAGTCCATTGATAAAATTAAAATGTAAAACTTGCAAAATAACCAAACCGTAACTGTGACGACACAATATAAAGGCAAAACAAACTTATCAAAATCGCTATGTGGAAATAATGCGTTAATCAAATTAAATTATGAAATATAGTAACACAAAACCACCACATAAAGTGTAGCCTATATCACTACATGAACAAGTTAATCTGTTTCCCAAGCAAACTTCTGTACAGTAATTGCACAATCCTATAACTACGTACTATTGTCACATTCAAGGAATTTGTCAATTTGAGTTCAGGACGTTCTGGTAAATTTTATTAAATTCTATATGAATAAAGAAACTACAACTACATCGGACCCGGACGTCATCAGGAATACAACGCAGCCGCATCTTCAAAGACCGTCGGAACCGGCCAAAGATCTTCCCCTTGAGACGCCTAGTGGATCCTCGATCGTCCTGTTATATAATTACCTATCCATGTCTGATGTAACATTGTACCTCTAATCATATGTTACTGTCAAATAAGAATAATCTATGCTTGTACTCTGTGTTATATTATCCTCTATTGCCTTCGTACTTGTGTTGGTCTCATTTTCCCCAGTCGAGTAAGAATCTATCTAATTAGTCAATACAACCCCAGTAAAAACCTGGTAGGCTATAACATCTCTGTTTAGTAAGTCTGTATAGTAACCTAGCTCAAGCCCCAAAGTCCTCTACTTTAGTGCAAATTTTACAAAATCTTATTAGCTGGGAATTATAACAATTAGAAGTTATTTCATTATGGATATTACTACTAGGGAAAGGAAAGTTTATTTTGAAATTAAAATCGTCAACTTAGTGATGTACGGTACTTTAAGTGAGCACTTCATTATCAATCTAGGCAATATTTATATCAAGAAATTTTTCAACTTTATAATTTACGTTTCCTTGTGTGAAGGGGATGGAATCTGGTGTTCTATGGTGGTTAAAATTGCATATGCCTGCACAGGGACACGAGTGTTGGCAAGTGATATACAGTACACTCGATTGATATGGTCGCATAATTCTAACCAAGCGATATTTTAGTTTAGTTTACCTCTTTATATTACATTTTCTAATAGGCTTAGGCTGCAGAGGAAACCAGATTCTATAAGTAACTAATGTTTTTTAAATATACGGTTTATTAATTAGGCCTATTAGTTTTGTATCCCCCCCCCCCCCTAGTAAAGTATAATGATTTTTATAAATAAAGAGGCATCTGTATTTGTGTGATTTTAGTATTAAATATACTATAAAGATAATTTCAATCATTTGTGTATGTATTAAAATCAGGTTAGGTCAGGTGAAGGTATGAGGGATAAGTCTTTACAATGGTTAAGCTATGCCTCAATCTGTGGACTGATTCTATTCACTACTCATAGATTTGTTTATATCATGACGTCACTAACTCATTTTTCCATCGCTTTCCACCAATCCACTGTCCTGTAGGAAGAAGACTGATTGTGTATTGCGCCCTCTCTGCCTTTATCTCGCCATATTACCCCAATAGTGACTGAAAATACCCCCACACTTCTTACCCGCTGCCCTCAGCACGTCGGGACAGTGGACAGGAAGCGTTTATCCAATTCTTTATCACCATGGAAGTCTGAAGCAGATGCAATGAGGCAGTAGCACCCGCCGGCAGAACACGTAGCCATGGACATCACAACAAACGCCGACGCTACTCTTCAAAAGAGAAGCCTTGCCCCTGACAATGACGAAGACTCAGTGAATGGTTCAGGAAACCATAAAAAAATGAAGAGCTTCCTCACCAAATCTACCCTTCAATGCCCCCCCCCCCCCAAATGGTGACACTGACGTGATAATCTACATTGTTCGAACAGCTGACAACTCTACTGCCTTCAACAATCCACACACCTTAACTAGAGCACTAAAAGAAGCATCTTTTCATTCTTTTGGCAAGTATATTCTACAGGCACAGGGAAGTCTTCACTTAATTGGTAAGGGATCGGCTTTGTTTCTCTATATTAGCCAAAGATATAGATAACCTTGATGATTCACCCGACTCCATGACACAACTAGGCAGTTGGCAAGTCAAATGTCGGAAGGCCCGCTCCCCAGCCGACGCAGCAGAACATGGAATCACTTTAGGTAAGATTAGCCCTGTTTCTGAGGATTTGTCAGAAGACATTATAAATCACTAACAAATCTAGGCACACACCCAGCAAGGCTACTTGAGATCTTGAGGATCCCCCCCCCCCCCCCCCTAGGTATAAGAATAGTGTAAAATCAAAATCCGATGCAGTAAGGCTAGGCTTCGAACTTCGAAGGCAAGCTCCCTCCCCGAGTAGCAATAGACATGAAGTATCCTACCGGTTAGGGTTAGGGTTAAAAATATATAATTTTTGGTAGTTAGGCAAGGAAAATAGTCTAATGGTAACCATAATGATAATTAAGTCATCGTGCTGCTACCTATAGCAAATTAAAGAATATAGGCCTAATAGTAAAAGAAAAATCTTTGATTAAAGTCAAATGTTAAGGTCAATATAGTACCTTTTGTAGTTTCTTAAAAATTCATAAAATTCGCCGAAATGGTTGGCCTTGGTATAATGATCATTGCAAATTATCAGTCTCATAGGTGTAGAGAATGTTTAATTCCAAATATTTAATAATTGGGAGGGATATATATAAAAGTGCAGACTAAATTGGTCAAGGAAATTATTATGTGATTAACATTTTGTCTTTAGTGTATTTAAAAAATGGTAGTTAATTAATGTGAATGTCTCCAATATCACTCTTAGTACAGTAGGAGTTTATAAAGAGTGTTATTGAACAAATACCACATTCCAAGCACAAGTTGAACATCAGATTTATATTAGTCTTAAGGAGAGATGGTTCACTTTTTGGGCGATTTTTGCATGTATTATTTTTCTAGTTTCCTCCCTAGACCTCCATCGAATTTAATAGAAAACATCCATTAGATCCCCCCTTCTAGATTATTTTGTAAATGTTTTCGGTAGAAAAGTGTCCCGGCCAAAGGCCGGTTCTTCCAACATTACAGGCTCACGATCGTTCGCCAGGGAAAAAATAGACCCCTAAATAGCACGAAAGTTCTAAATATTGAAGAAATGGGGCAAAAGGTCTTAAAATAGACTAACTAAATGGGCAAGCATCTGAAAACTAAATGGGGCGAAACATGAGTGAGAAAGTGGTTCAGAAAACCGGGCCAGGTCCCCTTAAACTAATCCAGAAAGAGTATGCCGAGGTAAATAAATAATTCTACACTAGGTATTACTCTTAAGGGCAAATGTTAATATAAATGCATAAACCTCCAATACTATTAATTAAAGTTCGCAGAGATGGTTGGCCTTTTTACATGGACAGCTATTTTTCACACCCAAACCATAAAAGTTGAGTTAGACTACTATTTGTCTAGTTACCGGTACCTCAAAGTAAATAATTCATCAAATGCAGTTTTTTTATATAATTATTTAAAGGCGAGAGTCAGTTAAATGCAGATTATATAATTAGAAGTGAAACTTTTAGTTTGTACTATAAATATAATTATCATACCTTATCTAAAAGAGTAGGCTAATGTTAATCAAATATACTTTGTTATTCAACAACTGAATGATTAACTTTAAAATGTACGGCTACGTGCAATGGTTGGAAATGTTCAGTTAATAGTGAAGGGCATTAAAATTGCCAATGCATTTCAAATATAAAAGAAAGCTTTCAATAGCATTTAATTTAAAAAAATATATATATATATATAAAACTTATGCACAGTAGTATTCTTCGGTTCTAAGATTTAGTGTAAAAGTTGTCCTTTTAATTTCATAATGGTCGCTAGTTTTAGAGAATTAACCATCTTTATTTTAGACTTGTGGTTACCATTTCATTTTCGTATCACAGTAATTACCTAATTTGAGTTTCCTTAGTTATTTTAGTTTGTATTAACTTTTTCATAACCTATTTTACCCTTTAGTAATAGAAAATGTTATTTATTATAATTATTATAGTTAAGCATTGTGGTATCCATTATTGGCTTTATATTAATACAAGAGGATTAGAGAAACTCAAGTAAATCAGTTTTATTAACCAAGTCTTATTATAACCAGATTTGCTAGTACAATTCCCCGAGACAATGAAACTCCATCATCCCTGCGGATCATATATACTTTAATTAATTTCATTGGGGGTGTTTGGTGTTGTGGTGAAATTAATAAAATATAGATAAAGGTGCAGGGATCTTTCTTTTTTTTTTTTTTTTTTTTGGGGGGGGGTATATGTTTTGCTTATGGTAGGGTATATATTTAATCTTCCATAGACCTCAATCAAGTAGTTTAAAAACACCCCCTAGACCCCACCCTTAAAGATAAATATTTACAATGTCCGCTTACTCTTTAAATTACAGGCTCTTTCGCTCGCCAGAAAACAATACACTAAATGGTACAAACAGTCTTAAAGTGAAAAAGAAATGGGGGCGTAAAGTTTAAACAATTGCCAAACTAATGGGCTGAAAGTCAAATGGGGCTAAACACTAGGGAGAAGGGGAACCAGGAAACCGGCCCATCCCCCCTTTAGCAGATGTACAGTAGGCTCCACAAGAATCCCTAGCTGGTACAGTAGGCTCCACAAGAATCCCTAGCTGGTACAGTAGGCTCCACAAGAATCCCTAGCTGGTACAGTAGGCTCCACAAGAATCCCTAGCTGGTACAGTAGGCTCCACAAGAATCCCTAGCTGGTACAGTAGGCTCCACAAGAATCCCTAGCTGGTACAGTAGGCTCCACAAGAATCCCTAGCTGGTACAGTAGGCTCCACAAGAATCCCTAGCTGGTACAGTAGGCTCCACAAGAATCCCTAGCTGGTACAGTAGGCTCCACAAGAATCCCTAGCTGGTACAGTAGGCTCCACAAGAATCCCTAGCTGGTACAGTAGGCTCCACAAGAATCCCTAGCTGCAGTTACAGCCTGGAACCTCCTACCAGCGTTGGTCCAATTCTGTAAATGGGAAATATATTAAACCTTTGTGGTAAAATTAAAGTCTGTAGTTCAGACGGTTGTGTTGTCCTAATTCGGGCTCTGTCTTTAGTCTGTCTCCATTAAGTATAGAAAAATTAACTGCCAAGAGATTCACTATCGTCAGCTAAACTAATGGGGGGGGGGGGGAGTGTCTGCTCATAGACTGCGAAGATTATGGGGGTGGAAGAGTCAGTTAGTCAAATTAATTATACAGTACAAAGCAAATCTTGAAAGCCAAAGTAATTGAGTTAATAAAGATATAAAGCCAAACTTAAAAAAATATGGAAATTGCGAAAAAAATTAACTTAAAATTTGCTAAACTAAATAAATAACCTATCTCAAATAGGCCTACCATTATAGTGAACAAACTTATAACCGCGAAACTAAAGAGTGGTATAATCGCTAAATTAAAATTAATTTTATAATCGTCAAACTAGATTTTCTGAATCGCCACACTAATGGGTACACAAAATGTAATCTAAAATAGGGCCCCCCCCCCCCGGCGGTCCCACGCTGCTTTGACTGGCTCGCCTGCCTCCCAGCCCTTGTTCAAGGCAGAAATTTGGCAATTATCATATTCATAAATTTTGTATTAATTTAACCACAACACCAAACACCTCCAATGAAATTAATGAACACATATATGCGATCCACCAGGATTCGAACCCGGGTTATCACACAGATTTGTATACACCTTAACCTAACCATTAGCCTACACCACGAAGACGCAGTGATAACCGTATTTTTTATATAACAGCCCGCACTGAATGAGTTAACGGTAGCCGTAATAGAAGTATTGTATCACATCTTCGAATACTGAAAGTAGAATAAATATATAAATCGTCGTCTCACTGAAGGTATTAACCCTTTTAATACCACGTCCTTTTAATTTTATTCTGGCTACTATTAGACGATTGTGTTCAGGTTAGGATCGACTTATAGTAATTATATAGCTTGGAACCAACTGAACTAACCCCTTCAACTATCACAGTTCCTTACGAAGCTGCATTAAATCGTCTAAATAAAGCTAACTACAATTAAAAAGAGTTCATCGGTACTGAAAGGGTTAAAGATTCGAGCAGACACACTAATATAATACTGTAATTAAGCTTTATAAGTATCCGAACAAAATTGAACCGTAAAAACAAGTGAATCTTTAATAAGCCCGTCAAAACAACTTCAATGGATCGACCACAAGTGTTCGAACAGTGCGAAACCCGCGCGAAAAAAGGATGGCTCTCTCTCGACTTAAAAACGAACCAATGACGAATCTGGCTGGCGGTTTTTCGGTTAGTCTTCACTGAGCCTTCGTGGAGTAGCCACCTCTTGCTAGCCGCTGGAATAGTGACGCTTTATTGGTTGATTGAACTTTGGTTCCGAGGCCTTACAGTATTATTCAGTGTGTGTTTTGCCTAAAGTTAATTAACTTCGGACTTTTGCAATCCTTTCATTAACGGCATAAAACCAAACTACTAGAATCGGTAATATATATATTTTATTAGTAGTATTTTCGTTTTATTGAATGAAGATTTTTATATTGGGATTTAGTAAGCTGGAAAATTAATAATTAATGTTCAATGGAACCTAGATATAAGTGGAATTAAATTGTGCTACTGTTTGACTAAATAATTGACATTCCTGCTATATTGAAATTGCAGCTACGTAAGTTTAGTGGTGACTAACTTTAAATATTTGAATTATAAAATAATAAGCTATAATATAGCCTAGCCTTAGAAATTATGGTGTCTGATATTGAAAAATGTTTAATACAATAGGTGTAAAGCTCTTGGCATTAATGTCCTGGAAAGAAAGGGTAACCAGTTAGTTGAGTCACCGGAGTGTTGTTTAATACGATTAAATTGTTAATGCTGGTTTTAACTTAACCCTTTCAGACTCCTATGACGCAGAGGTTGCCAGATTAGCAATAAGAAATAGTTTTCTCACTCTTATAATTACCTCTCCAAAATTAGTTTTCTGCCCACAGCTAAATAAAAGACAACTGCAGAGGTTGAAGTAACTAAACTAAAGGTTTCTAAATACCCCTGATGGTAACAAAGGTTTTTAAAATATCCCTAATAGGGTCAAAATCGCGTCATATGTCGGAGAGGGTTAATTAAGTGTTAAAATTATTGGTGATTGTTATGCGAAAAGTGTTAAAAGTGAAGATCTATTGAAACAAGTGAGGTGGATGACCCTACCCAGGCGTGGTTCGTGGTGAGTATTTTATCTGTACGGTTTTAAGATTTTGTTTTCGATTGTATGTGAATAGTTTAGTTATGAACTTGAAAGTAACTTTAATTAGATTAGTTGGTAGTCAATTTTGCGTAATATTTGTAAAGTAAAATTTTGCGCTGCCCTTTGAACATAGTTTGTTTGGAGTTCAATATAGCTTGACTTAAGTTTGGTGTTTACTTTTAAAATCTTATGACGTTAGGCTTTGAAATATAAGTTTGGTTTTCGTTACTCTATTTGTTGTATATATTTAAAAAAAAAATGTTTTGATATAGACTAGTTTAGAATTAAAATTGATTTTGACTTTAATATAGGCCTATCTGGTTTGGACTTTTAAGTTTTGGAGTAGATATAGCTGGTAATATAATGCCAGGGCCCAACAATACGTAAATCAACCCTTAATCTTCTCCATATTCTTTATCTTTTTAATCAGACCTATTTTTGGAAAAATCTTAGTACTTGTGTCTTTGTGTCTTGCTCTTTTTGTGTATTCATCTGTCTTGGTTCCTCTTTGTCTCTTGTTCTCTACATCTTTTATAAAGTTTCTTTTACTCTGTCGATATTTTTCTCTTTGAAAAGTAGATTCTCAATTACTTTTTCTTCTTCATATGGTGGTTGTAGTCCTGGTTCACATCATTCTTGATAGGCTGGACACCACAGCAAGAAGTGCTTCAGGTCTTCTATATCGTTGTTGCATATATCACACCTAGTTAATTCTCCTATAAACCTATTTCTATCTTTTAAATTTAGATTAGTCCTACACCTAGGCCTGTAAAATATTATTGATTGAATGTTCTCATAAATCATCTCTTCTCCCCTAATTTCAGTCTTGAAAGTTTTATATATTTCTAAACTACCCTTTTCACCGATTTCTCTCTCCCACTGATTTGTATCCCATGTTTTTTATTTTTAATATCCTAAACTTTTGTCACATTTGTATTTTCAAGGTTTAATTAAGTCTAATATATTTCTTGATAGCTTGACCCCAAGGATCTTTCTCATTTGTTAGTTTCTCCTGTTATTCTTTTTAACAGTCCGTTGCTATACTCTCCCAATAGATATGTTCAGTTTCCTTCCATTATCCTCACCTCCATAGAAGAGGCACCTATCTCTCCTCTCGGTGTTGCTTTTTGAGCATATCTAAGAGCTCTTAAAATATGGATGTATAACTTATATTCTATTTTGTATAATTTATATCTTTTAGTAAATTAAGTTTTGATAGCATAATGAAAATGCGCGGAATTTCGGTGTAAGTTCCTAGGCTAGTCCTTGGAGTGCTACATGTATTCGTTGATTTATTTGTGTTAAGAAGTAAAGTTAGTTTGTGAACAAATATGAATACCCAATTAGCCTATTAAGTTATTACCGCTGCAAACTAAATTACTTTGGGTCAATATACAGGAGGCGCTACAATATTGGTAAAAAATTAAGCTCAATAGCATGTGATTAAGCGATTTTTCTCCAAATTGTTGATGTAGGTGTCATTCCCAGGAAACTAACATAATACATATTATATGGATATTTACGTTTTAAGGGTTTGTTTACACTTCTTCTTTTTCGTCTTCATCTGGGAGACTTCTTTTTCGTGACTGTCAGTCAACAACTGAGACATCTGGTGGCGAATGCAATGAACTATACTGGTGGCGTCATAGCCAAAGTAATCACCCTACCTAATTCATGCCAAGAGTACTCGAGTTCACTGACACGTGATGTCTATCGACCAATCAGGTGATGCCATGATTTGGAAAACAGGTGGCCCAGGATATAAGCTGTCAGTTTGACTCTGGCCAGCTTGTGTAGAGGGTGTGAGCCGATCAAAGTTTTTTCCCACCGTCTTTAAAAACACTGAGGCTGCTTAAGACCTTTTCGCCTTCCAATAAGTGTAAACTGTCCAAAGTGCAATAACCAGTGTTCCAAATACAGCTGGCGAGGACAGCTGGTTTTGAAATGCACATACACTTGTTTTACATGGAAAAATTCGAAACAAAAATCCACCAGCTGTTGACCAAGATGAGTGGTGATCGAGCCTCCAGCGGCCAGCCAGGCAGCCCAGTACCTCCTCTGTTCATTAAGGTTAGTTGGTTGGTTGGGACAACATAAAGGAGCCGGACCACAGCTAGCTAGGGAATCTTAATGGGTCATCGCAAAGTAACAAAGTAAAAGATTTTTTCGCATAGGATTAAACTGGCATGCAAGGGCTAGTTGGTTACCATACTGATGTTTTGGACCGACAGTTAGCCCATCGATCTTTTTAGGCCTAATAGGTCCGGTAGAGCATAGGCTATACATCATTGCTATATATGTCATTAAGAGCTGAAATGTATTATAAGGGAGAACAAAAATAAAATAAAATACATAGGCCTACTGTAAAACAATAAGTTTTTCAGCCAGTACCCAACCAGCGGAGGTGTGGGGGCGGCAGCCCCCACCTATACTAGGTTAGGTTAGGTAAGGTTGTAAGGTTAGGCTAATGTTAACCCCATTCTTACTAGGTTAGGTTAGGTAAGGTTGTTAGGTTAGGCTAATGTTAACCCCATTCTTACTAGGTTAGGTTAGGTAAGGTTGTTAGGTTAGGCTAATGTTAACCCCATTCTTACTAGGTTAGGTAAGGTTGTTAGGTTAGGCTAATGTTAA
Source organism: Paralithodes platypus (assembly GCA_032716605.1). NCBI lineage: Eukaryota > Metazoa > Arthropoda > Malacostraca > Decapoda > Lithodidae > Paralithodes > Paralithodes platypus. The sequence continues at coordinate 3,195,203 of CM064530.1, read as the reverse complement.
CCCCATTCTTACTAGGTTAGGTTAGGTAAGGTTGTTAGGTTAGGCTAATGTTAACCCCATTCTTACTAGGTTAGGTTAGGTAAGGTTGTTAGGTTAGGCTAATGTTAACCCCATTCTTACTAGGTTAGGTTAGGTAAGGTTGTTAGGTTAGGCTAATGTTAACCCCATTCTTACTAGGTTAGGTTAGGTAAGGTTGTTAGGTTAGGCTAATGTTAACCCCATTCTTACTAGGTTAGGTTAGGTAAGGTTGTTAGGTTAGGCTAATGTTAACCCCATTCTTACTAGGTTAGGTTTAGGTAAGGTTGTTAGGTTAGGCTAATGTTAACCCCATTCTTACTAGGTAGGTTAGGTAAGGTTGTTAGGTTAGGCTAATGTTGTTAGGTAAGGTATTAGGCTAATGTTAACCATTCTTACTAGGTTAGGTTAGGTAAGGTTGTTAGGTTAGGCTAATGTTAACCCCATTCTTACTAGGTTAGGTTAGGTAAGGTTGTTAGGTTAGGCTAATGTTAACCCCATTCTTACTAGGTTAGGTTAGGTAAGGTTGTTAGGTTAGGCTAATGTTAACCCCATTCTTACTAGGTTAGGTAAGGTTGTTAGGTTAGGCTAATGTTAACCCCATTCTTACTAGGTTAGGTTAGGTAAGGTTGTTAGGTTAGGCTAATGTTAACCCCATTCTTACTAGGTTAGGTTAGGTAAGGTTGTTAGGTTAGGCTAATGTTAACCCCATTCTTACTAGGTTAGGTTAGGTAAGGTTGTTAGGTTAGGCTAATGTTAACCCCATTCTTACTAGGTTAGGTTAGGTAAGGTTGTTAGGTTAGGCTAATGTTAACCCCATTCTTACTAGGTTAGGTTAGGTAAGGTTGTTAGGTTAGGCTAATGTTAACCCCATTCTTACTAGGTTAGGTTAGGTAAGGTTGTTAGGTTAGGCTAATGTTAACCCCATTCTTACTAGGTTAGGTTAGGTAAGGTTGTTAGGTTAGGCTAATGTTAACCCCATTCTTACTAGGTTAGGTTTTGGTAAGGTTTTTAGGTTAGGCTAATGTTAACCCCATTCTTACTAGGTTAGGTTAGGTAAGGTGTTAGGTTAGGCTAATGTTAACCCCATTCTTACTAGGTTAGGTTAGGTAAGGTTGTTAGGGTAGGGCTAATGTTAACCCCATTCTTACTAGTTAGGTTAGGTAAGGTTGTTAGGTTAGGCTAATGTTAACCCCATTCTACTAGGTTAGGTTAGGTAAGGTTGTTAGGTTAGGCTAATGTTAACCCATTCTTACTAGGTTAGGTTAGGTAAGGTGTTAGGTTAGGCTAATGTTAACCCCATTCTTACTAGGTTAGGTTAGGTTGTTAGGTTAGGCTAATGTTAACCCCATTCTTACTAGGTTAGGTTAGGTAAGGTTGTTAGGTTAGGTTAGGCTAATGTTAACCCCATTTTTACTTCGTTAGGTTAGGCTAATGTTAACCTTATGAAAACCCAAACAAAGATTTGATTAGGGTTACTGTGTAATTTTAACATGAACATTAGTAAAATCCGAGCCAAGTTTCGTCAAAACTTGGCTCGTGTTTTCTAAATGTCGGGTTATATGGGTATGGAAATTTACAAAACCCGAGCCAACATGTTAATAAGGTTACTGTGTTATTTTCATTTTTAAATTAGTTAAATCCGAGCCAAGTTTCGTCAAAACTTGGCTCGGGTTTTCAAAAAGTCTGGTTTTATGGGTCTGGAAATTGACAAAACCCGAGCCATTAATTTACCAAGGTTACTGTATTTTTTTCATTTTTACATTTGTTAAATCCGAGCCAAGTTTCGTCAAAACTTGGCTCGGGTTTTCAAAAAATCGGGTTTTATGGGTCTGGAAATTGAACAAACCCGAGCCAAATTTGGGTTACAAATGTGTATTATCGTGTTCTATACGCTTTTTACCCCTCAATTTCCCTGATCTTCATAGCCCTCCCCACTATCGGGGGCGTGTCTTTAGATTGATGGATAATGGGTAAATGCTTAATTCCCATTCAATGTCAACACTAGATACGACTAAAACACCAAAAACAAAATCAAAATACCAAAAAAAATACCTGAAAAACACATTGTTGCGTCTCCTGTATATTAACCTTACTTTGTGTTGAATAAGGTTGGAGAGCAAATTATTTTAAATTCTCAACCGTATTTTGTTCATTCTAGAGAACTTTTTTCCCCCCACCGTACTAGTAAGTCTTCTATATCGCAGAGACCAGCGGGGGTCATGAGACTATGGTTTTCAGGGGGCGTGTCTTAACGTTGTTGAATAATGGGGATAAATGCAATTGCGGCGGAAATCTTAAATCGAAACACTAGAAATTATGTAGCCTAATTTAAAACTTAAAAAGACAAAACAAACTAAGATCAAATTAATTTGTCTTAACCCGTTGAGCCCCGGCTAGTTATAATATTTTGTTCACCCTAGTCCCAAGCCATTTTCACTTATTTTGTTTGTTTGCTAAAATGGAAGACCAGGATGAGAAATGAAAAAAAAAAAAAAATCACCTCTGACATTTTTTTTTGGGGGGAGCCTCAAAAAAATTTGTTGAGCCAAAATGGAAGAGAATGGTGAGAAATTAACACAAAAATAAAAAAAAACTCATTTCGGTCATTTGGGGGGGGGGGGGGGGGTTTCAATAGTTCGTCTCCCCCGCATGACCACCCGCCCGGGAGCACTAGGGTAAAAACTGAGTATGGCATTGTACGGCATACATCCTAAGGAGTATCTCACATAAATCTCAAGCCTCTAGCTCCCATACGACCGGAGTAATGAAGGTTCAAAGTGGCGGTGAACTAGGGGTGTAAACTATCCCCACTAAGCCCACCACCACCAGCCGCGCGGCTGTCTCGGCCCGCTCACACCTACTGGCCCGGCTCCCACACACACTACGGTACCTCCCCCTCCTATTCTCCCGCCATTTCCTACCTTACGAGCCACGTAAGTGTTTTTTATATGTCGGACGCACGTGATGCGTCGCTGGGAGTTGGTGATCAAAGACTGCCGACGCAACACGTGCGACGCTGGGTCTCAACGGGTTAAGGTATATTCATAATTTTTATTTTATATAATGCTTCGCTCCATTATATTGGTTTAAGTTTCATCCATTAGTGTGGAAATTTATACTATTCACCCCATTAGTCACGGCAATATGGCATTACTGCCGCAAATTAAATACTCTATACTTAACCCGTACAGCCCCAGCGACGCGTCTGACGCATCGGCGATGTATGTAACGCACAGCCCCAGAGACGCGCCTGACGCGTCACCCTAATTGCGCCGACCGTAACCTCAGGTGTAGCCACTCAAGAGGGCTCAGATTTGTATGGGAACTGTGTACGTATCCCACGCAACCGTGCCGATGGTTGAAAAGTCCAAGTGCGTGCGCGCGAGCGCGCAATAACCTGGTTTTTTGGGATAATTGCCTTCAATTTTTTACTCTTGTAAAATCCGTTTTCGGGGGCTCTGTAGGACCATTTTTTAAGCTTTTTGAGCGTTTTTTCGTGGTTTTTCCTTCATTCCTAAACCATTCGCTATTGTTTCTGGAATAAAACCATTTTTTGAAAACCGGTCGGGTTCTGGTGCGCAAACATTACAAAACTAGCCGGGGCTCCACGGGTTAAGAGTTAAATAAGTGTAATAAAGGCGCGATATTGAGTTCGTAGAGAAACTAATTTTTTTCACTTTTGCAGTGTTTTTAATTGTTTTAATCTTTTGGAAAGCGGAAAATATGGTTAAAGGGTGGGGGGGATATCTTAATATTGCTAAATTTAAAAAAAATAATTTGCAAAATTAAAAAAAAAATACAATAAGGATAACTTTTCTATCTAAAAATTTAACTATTTAATTGAATTTGATTTAATTTATATATTTTGGATATATATTTTTGTACGGGGACATAATTTTGTAGCGTAGGGGACAAACTAAAATACATGGCTCGAAAATGGCAAGAACGAGCAAATTATCGTACTTTATAATACAGATCATAGATTAATGCACAAGACTTCGGGGGACAATATTTTAAAATCGCGTATGGGATATAATTTTGATTTATATAGCTGTTGGTATTTGTCACCGCAGTAGGCTATGAGGTGTGGTGTGGAGGTAGATGTGCTGGAAAGTGTGGAAAGGAACAACTTGAGATGGTTCGGCCATATGGAACGTATGGAAAGAGAGAGAATGACTAAGAGTGTAAGAGAGCGAGGTGGAGGGACAGAGGGTGAGGTAGACCGAATGAGAGGTGGAAGGATGGAGTGAGGAAGTACATGAACGAAGGCGGTGCTGGTTGGGGGGAGGGGCGTCGACTGACTGGGGACAGAGGTGCATGGGGCGGTTCGTTCGTGGCCACCCCTTCGGGGATCACGGCGTCAGGCAATAGATAGATAGTAGGCTATATCTTGACCGTTGCAAGTATATTTTTCATTTGACTTTGTGGGTTTGAGTAAGGGTGGAAGCAAAAAGGGCGGCCATCTTTGATCCGTAGAATTTTATCATATTCTATATCTATATGCTCAGGCCCCTATTTCCCTCCATTTTATTTATTTATTTATTTTTTCTTGGGTGGCATATTCACTTTTCCTTATTAGATTAAGTTAGGGTCATGACAATTTGGTTTTATGTCTAGCATTTCTCTATAATGGGTAGGCCTAAAAATGCATTTGCAGAAGGAAACTCTTTAAACGCACTAATCAATCTAAGAACTGAGGAATAACAGGATAGCCTAATCCTATTTAATAAAAGTGACCTAATTGAGACTTCGGACCAGATGGGGTTAAGGCACTTTATTACGAACCTAAATAGATTCGCTCTTGTGACTTTATCTTTATCGCGCAAAGTCAAACTAAAGGTAAACTAAAATGGTTAAACGCGGTATTTAGCACTCGTTCAAATGTTCTTGGATTAGGTGCGCTCACAAACTGGGCGGTTTCTTTAAATCTGACCGTAAATTGCCATGTCTTACTCTTTATTTTTTACCTATTTTTTACATTTGTTTGAAATTTTAATTATAAAAGCTTGGTATAAAGATTAAGAGACCTAAGTTTAAATATTTGCCATTAACTAGAGTAATAAGCTGCTAAGGGATTATATTTAGTCTACTGAAATGAAACGGACTTTAGTTATAAAAATAGCTCTCGGAAGTATTGGTATGTAGGGCTTTTTTGAGTGAACCTGCTAGTTTGAATCTGTAAGGGGAGGTTTTTAGTTTGCTACATAGACTTAATCAAGCTTGAAAAAGTGACCCTCCCTTAGGAATGTGCACATTTTTCGGTAGAAAATGGGTTAGTCTTTTAGATTCGGGTCAAGGATAGAAGAGATGAAAGCGTGGTTTCAGTCCGTTCCTTGCGCGTCCTAGGGATTGCGCCACTATCGTGGGGCATACAACCAAAAGACCTCTGTTCTTTTCCTTGTTAAATACTCTATAACCGCATGCCCGTTTTTTGTTCGGTTTTACCTAAGTTAGGGAAACCTTAGTGTAATGAGGGGGCGTTAGATTAAAGAGGGAACGTCCTTGACAGTGCATGCAAATTGATAAAAACTATAATTATTTGGAAAAATATAAAGGCTATAATATACCGGTACTTCTATATGATAAAGTATAACTCCTGTAACACATCACAAATACAAAGGACATTGCGGAATTATATTAGTTACATTTTGTTAGTTGTAAAAATGTATGAACTGGAAATGTTTGAAATATGTAGATTAGGGTATAATTATGATCTAATGCAACTGTCTCTGAACAATGGCGGCGGTAGAAAACTGATCTCCGAAACTCTTCATAATTAACCCAATTTAATGATCTGACCTTTACCGTAGCCTAATGGAGCCCGCGCCACACTTAGACTATAATAAGCCTAGGACTCTATACTCTATACTATACTATTTGTTCCCAGCTGATGGTAAATTGAATCTCTTATTAGCTGATTTCTCGATAATTAATGGAAATATATGAAACTACTATGGCTGTGTGTCGTATTAATGCAGAGTTTTCAGAATCAACTTCATATTTCGCTACAAAATAGTTTATTTTGTTTTTTAATGAAAGTTGAAGAATCCACTACCTATAAATTAAGTTGTAAAAGATACAACCGGCAATAAACTCCAATGCGCACCTAAAACAATCCTTGCAGTTATCTGGTGAAAGTGACTCTTGGTACAGTCGCGCTAATAAGTGATGTATCTGCACCATTTCTGTTTTGATCAATAATTGTTTTTGTTTTTTTTGAGTGAGGTATACCAACATGTTTCTATATTTACCCACCCTATTAAACATCTGACTGACATTAATACAGCACAGAGCAAGCCAAACGTAATGACAGCTGGGACATGACTTATTTGCGTGCCCGTACACTGAATGAACGGTGAAGCAGTTAGATTTTATATCCTAATAGAATAGTCGCATTGCATACTACCGGTACCTGCCAATGCGGTACTCTTAACCTGACAAGCGCGATATAGACCTAGGTGCTAGGGTAGTTATTTGTGCATTTCTAGCCCTGGATTCTGACATAATTCGTTATATTTACAATATAAACCATTATTTGTTTTCGGTATGCTTTTATTTTACATATATGATGTATATATGAACCTTCAAGAGTGCTAAAATAAGTGGGAAAAGCATTTGGGTGGTGAAAAACGAAGATATTGGCCACCCGGTCATAATCTCAGGCGAGAGAGAGCCACAGGCAGCCCTCCCCTCTCGCTGTCTGGGAGTCAACTGAGACGAGCGGGGCGGTGTGTGCCGGTGTCTGGGTGTTGCATAACGATCTTTTCTGCAACCCACTTGTGCTACATTATCGCGGGAGAGAAAAATAACCGATAAATGATGATAATAAGTGGATAAATAGGTGATAATTGAGGAGAGGGGGGAATAAGGTGGGGAAGGAGGGGAGGGGGAGGGGTGAGAAACACATGGATGAGTACTAGAGGGGAATTATCTCACCTAGAGACAAAATCCTTTGTTTTGATAGGCCCTTTTTTTTTTTTGGAAGGCTTTTTTTATGGTCTTGCTTCCGTGAGGCCTATCGCGTTCCCTATAGGAAGCCTTCCGTGAGGCCTATCGCGCTTGCCGGGTTAATGCGGGAGCTGCGTAATAAGCAAGTCTATATAGTAGCAATATTCACGGTGTAGGACACTTTTCGAATTGTTTTTTAACTTTAAAACTTGAGCCAACCTGTGGATGTAAACCTATACTCTATTTGTTTCCAGCTGATTATAAATTTAATCTTATTTGCTGATTTCTTGATACTTAATGGAAATATATGAAACTACTATGGCTGTCTTATTAATGCCAAGTTTTCATAATTAACAGCATATTTCGCTACAAAATATACCTTACAGCTGAGTAACCACGATAGAAACATGGCAATTTACCCTCAGCTGGAAAAAAAATACTTTTTATAGCACATTTGATAGAATACGAAAGTACCCCTACCTACCAGGTATTAAGTGTCCCTAGTACGTAGTATGTGGGATAAACCGAACTAACCCTTGCCTAACCAGTATTAAGAGTCCCTAGAACCAAAACTAACCTAGAAAGACTATTTCCTAACCACCCAAACTAGACCTAGTACATTGGATGTAGAATAACCCTTACCTTCCAGCTTTACCCTATTCAAAGTTGGCCAAAACTCGTGAACATCAACCTATATAACTAGCGAATAATTAGAGTAATGGAGCTTATATTTCTACCATTTGGGAAGAGTCCGCCAGGGAACAGGTGTGGATACTTACAGCCCCTTTTTGAGTTGCAAAGGTTAGGGTTCACGATTTCTGGACTATGTATTTGGAACGGTATGTGTGGATAAGACTAACCCATGCCAATTAATACGTGGCACTGATACCTGGTACGTGGGATTGAAGATTGTTAATTACCAGGTAGTGTCCTATTAGGTGGATATTACTATTTAATATATCGCTCATTACGCATCTCTCGCATTACTTATTGACAGGTAGTATAAAATGCGGTGGTAACAACGGAGTCCACCACACCTAAAAAACGCGCCTAACAAGTTTAGCTTACTTCGGCATATAAACCTTAGCATGGTGATATCGGGCTGGTTAGCCCTCATTTATAATAGCCATAATAGCCTATAATAGCCTATTAGGCCATGTTAAATAATTAGCCTAAGTCTTAAAAAAATTAGACTGCGTTCCGAAAAAAATAAACAAACGTTCGAATGGTTGGATGAGGACTTATCTTTTTACTAAAGTATTATTTTGTTAGTCACCAATAAAACTCATTACACTGTATTGTCCGTCCATAATAGCGTAATGTTTTTGAGTAGGCCTAGTAAAATATATAAACAGAAGCCATCTGGGTAGGTTTCGAACTAGGCTACACTCCACGTGTTTAAATCTGTGTCCGCGTCTCAGTGCCTTGTTAAATATCGCTTTATTGCCTTCGTTTTTGGAATATAAAGGGAATCCTGAAGGTCCGCGTCTACGGTAAGGGATGTTAGATACTGTAGTTGAACAATAAGAAACTTCCATGGGTTTAACTCATACTTTGATCAGATACCGGATCCATGGATAGTATCGTGGATTCACGATAGTCAGTGGTATAACATAAGTTTTCTATGTATCGTACCCTATAATTATACAGTATGAAACTGTTGAAACAATACAGTATGTAAGCTTGACAGTGTGTAAGCTTAAGTTAAATAAGGCCTATTGTACGGAAGTATAGTATTTAAGTCTTTAGAATGCATGTATGATTTATCATATAGCCATGTCGTAATATAAAAGCGGTACGATATTTACCGCTAGATATCCGCTACAAACTTAGCAGTATCCGCTAGATTGGTAGCGCAGGACGATGACTCCTCGCGCAGGCGCTAGAGCACATTTAGACATCGTCCAAGCAACACCTCCACTCATCAGTTCGCTGCGACCCTCTTTTCGGCTTTCATCCAGCTCTCTTCATCCAACTGACAGACCGATCGACCGACCGACAAGCTAAGCCATAGGCTATTATCATTATTTAAATATCTAGCCTTATTTTAACCTATATATACCGTGTTTTGTGAAGTTGCACCTCTCGTGGTTTTGATGTAAACAACCAACCGCGTTCGGGAAGTAGCCATTTGCCTACCTTTGTCTTATTACTAAACGATAGCCTACTAGTTTTATCTTTCAATACTACTTTTGTCTATTCCTAAACGATAGCCTATTAGGCCTAGTTTAATCTTTCAATACTTCGAATTTGATTTTAAATATTTGGAGACTAGGCCTAGGCCTATTATGGAAGGTTGATACTCTAAACATAGACATTTTTCAACTGAATTCTCGGTCTTCACAAATACTAAACTGTATACAATCTGTTGATGGACAGAATAGTCACTATTATCAGAGGGTTAATATATTGAGTAACTAATTTTTAGTTTTTTTCTAAAGATCATGCTGCCTGTTTACATAGGCCTAGGCTAGAGTTAATCTGTTCTGTACCGCGAGGTTTTTGTTGTTTATTCTAGCTGTATTTAGAAGACTGCAGCATAAGGATCTGAGGTAGTAAAAAGGGTTAAGAGAGATGGTTCGAAGCCTGTTTATTGCTAGGCTAGAGGTCTTTTTTAAACTGACTAAAATCGTTGGTAACATTCAAGACTGCTAGAGCCGCCTTATTTACCAAGTTTCTGTATTTTTTAAAGGAATAATTTGTTTTGTGGTTGGAGTTGAGGATTTGCAGTAACTTACCATTTATTAATTATTCTGAAGATATGACTTCAAATGGCGCCATTTCTTGGGTGAATCTCACTTTTACAGTAGGTAAGGAAAATTGTGGGGTAAATTTTATACAAGATGGGTTGAGGGGGGTGGTGCCCCCCCTTTACCCCCCCTTATTTATTGTCATCCTCATATATGTAGATCTGTAAGGGGGCAAAAACAGGTTGCCGGTATTTTGTTTTTGTGAGTAACGCTCACGCAATTTATTGGGTGAATCGCACCCACCCCATCGTTCAAAACAAAGAGTAAAGTCGAAGGATTCATTGTGCGCAATGCTTTGTTTACGGTCGAGACTTAATATTTTGGTGTAATTTTTCGATGTAATTGGTTTTATTAACCCGTCCAGCCCCGGCTAGTTTTGTAATGTTTGTTCACCAGAACCCGGCCGGTTTTCATTTTTTTTTGTATTCAAGAAACGATAGCGAATGGGTTAGGAATGAAGGAAAAACCACTAAAAACCGCTCAAAAAGTTTAAAGAATGGTCCTACAGAGCCCCCGAAAATGTATTTTACAAGAGTAAACCATTGAAGGCAATTACCCCCAAAAAACAGGTTATTGCGCGGTCACGCGCACGCACGTGGACTTTGAGAGTTTTCAACCATCGGCACGGTTGCGTGGGATACGTACAGTTCCCATAAAAATCTGAGCCCTCTTGAGTGGCTACACCTGAGGTTACGGTCGGCGCAATTTGGGTGACGCGCTAGGCGCGTCTCTGGAGCTGTGCGTTACATACATCGCCGACGCGTCAGGCGCGTCGCTGGGGCTGTACGGGTTACAGTGTCGATAACTAAATTCCTCCATACGGACTATATCCTAATTCCTCCATACGGACTATATCCTAATTCCTCCATACGGACTATATCCTAATTCCTCCATACGGACTATATCCTAATTCCTCCATACGGACTATATCCTAATTCCTCCATACGGACTATATCCTAATTCCTCCATACGGACTATATCCTAATTCCTCCATACGGACTATATCCTAATTCCTCCATACGGACTATATCCTAATTCCTCCATACGGACTATCCTAATTCCTCCATACGGACTATATCCTAATTCCTCCATACGGACTATATCCTAATTCCTCCATACGGACTATATCCTAATTCCTCCATACGGACTATATCCTAATTCCTCCATACGGACTATATCCTAATTCCTCCATACGGACTATATCCTAATTCCTCCATACGGACTATATCCTAATTCCTCCATACGGACTATATCCTAATTCCTCCATACGGACTATATCCTAATTCCTCCATACGGACTATATCCTAATTCCTCCATACGGACTATATCCTAATTCCTCCATACGGACTATATCCTAATTCCTCCATACGGACTATATCCTAATTCCTCCATACGGACTATATCCTAATTCCTCCATACGGACTATATCCTAATTCCTCCATACGGACTATATCCTAATTCCTCCATACGGACTATATCCTAATTCCTCCATACGGACTATATCCTAATTCCTCCATACGGACTATATCCTAATTCCTCCATACGGACTATATCCTAATTCCTCCATACGGACTATATCCTAATTCCTCCATACGGACTATATCCTAATTCCTCCACACGGACTATATCCTAATTCCTCCACACGGACTATATCCTAATTCCTCCATACGGACTATATCCTAATTCCTCCATACGGACTATATCCTAATTCCTCCATACGGACTATATCCTAATTCCTCCATACGGACTATATCCTAATTCCTCCATACGGACTATATCCTAATTCCTCCATACGGACTATATCCTAATTCCTCCATACGGACTATATCCTAATTCCTCCATACGGACTATATCCTAATTCCTCCATACGGACTATATCCTAATTCCTCCATACGGACTATATCCTAATTCCTCCATACGGACTATATCCTAATTCCTCCATACGGACTATATCCTAATTCCTCCATACGGACTATATCCTAATTCCTCCATACGGACTATATCCTAATTCCTCCATACGGACTATATCCTAATTCCTCCATACGGACTATATCCTAATTCCTCCATACGGACTATATCCTAATTCCTCCATACGGACTATATCCTAATTCCTCCATACGGACTATATCCTAATTCCTCCATACGGACTATATCCTAATTCCTCCATACGGACTATATCCTAATGAGAACAATAGTCTATAGGTCCCTATTTTCCAATAAATTATTTCTAATGGGCCCGCGAAAGAAATCTTTAATATTATCAAATCTAATAGTAGCCTGACTAAAATTAAAAGAAAGTCATCGGTACGGAAGGGGGTAATCGGTTCGGTCAGTTTCTATAGGCTATTCAACTTTGATAAAATTACCGGAGATAAAACTTTAATGTAACTGTACTTAACGAATGGCTATTAGCCATTATCGCAACCTTTAACTTATTTGTAATTAAAGTGCAGATTAAATTACCTCTTTTTACCTACAATTAAAGTATAGTCCATTTGTTATTGGTGTATTTACTTAAAGGTCGGTTATTGTTTGCTAGTTCTTTGATTTATTTTAAGTTAATTAGTTTTAATTCTGAAATTATTTAGCAATGTAAAGATATGCCCCATCAACGACTATATGTTGTCGTTATAAAGGTCTAACGTGTAGGCTGCCGCCCCCTAAAGCTGGAGTCCCACGAGCCGTTTTTACGGGCACTTTTTGGGCGATTTTTAAATTTATTCATTTTTTTTCTAGTTTCCTCCCTAGACCTCCATCAAAAAAAAAACAACCCAACTCATTAGATCCCCCTTCTAGATTAATTTTTACATTTTTTCGGTAGAAAAAATTTCAGATTTGCATACAGTAGTAGAGGTCCTATAAAAATAGTGCCTTTAACCCGTACAGCCCCAGCGACGCATCTGACGCGTCGGCGATGTATGTAACACACGGCCCCAGAGACGCGCCTGACACGTCACCCTAATTGCGCCGACTGTAACCTCAGGTGTAGCCACTCAAGAGGGCTCAGATTTGTATGGGAACTGTGTACGTATCCCACGCAACCGTGTTGATGGTTGAAAACTCTCAAAGTCCACGTGCGTGCGAGCGCGCAATAACCTGGTTTTTTGGGATAATTGCCTTCAATTTTTTACTGTTGTAAAATCCGTTTTCGGGGGCTCTGTAGGACCATTTTTTAAGCTTTTTGAGGGGTTTTTCGTGGTTTTTCCTTCATTCCTAACCCATTCGCTATTGTTTCTGGAATAAAACCATTTTTTTGAAAACCGGCCGGGTTCTGGTGCGCAAACATTACAAAACTAGCCGGGGCTCCACGGGTTAAATGAGTGCTAATTAACCCTTTCACGTTTTTTGACTCAGAGGTTGCCAGATAAACAATAATAGTTCTCTCACTCTTATAATTACCTCTCCAAAATTAGATTTCTGCCCACAGGTAACTCAGACAACTGCAGAGGTTGAAGTAACTAAACTAAAGGTTTCTAAATACCCCTGATGGTAACAAAGGCTTTAAAGTATCCCTAATAGGCTCAAAATTGTGTAAAAAACGTGAGAGGGTTAAGGAGACTGTAAAGTAACTTTCAGACTTTCTTCTATTCAACAGCTGAGCTCTGAAACTTTCCCAGAATCAGTCTTTCCCTCTTCCTATAATTTAAATTGCTTCAAACTCGGTGTGTCCAGGCATTTTGGCTCTAACGTCCCTTGATTTTGGCCCTGTCGCTCTGGGGGAGGCACTCTCTACAGGCAGTTCTGCCTTTTGCATCCCTCGCTTACATAGAAGCAAACAAAAAAACTATCCACCCTGTCGACCGTACAGTCCCTTCTGTTTAGTCTTTATTATTAAATTTGCAAAGTTAGAATTAGTTATTCCAGTTCCTAGTGTCTTCGGAAATGATAATAGGACAAATGCCATGCCATTATTTGTTTATTTTCCTGTGATTTTTAATGTAGCCTATATTCCAATCTTAAGCCCAAATATCTCTAGTTTGAACCCTGACCTGGCTGTCTACAACACCCACGCTACTGGGACACGACTGACGTCACACGCAGACTGAAGGACAACGTGAACATCTAGGGGGGAGATAAAGAAAGGTGGGCTCCCTTAAGCAGGTAAGTCGCCTCAGAGACTGGTGTGTCTCAGCCACTTCATGATCCGCCATACCTGTTCCAGGTGTACCGGTCACTAATGAAGGTAAGAGTCTCTAACTATTTTTAATGAATATAAGTTTAATTTTATATAATTAGACTTTGCGATTTTCATGAATATTCCTTGCTTAATATGATTAAAAGTTCTGAAAAGTAGTTTAAAAATTGTCCCTTAATATATTTTGTATATATTTTATTACATCTGGAGCCCCAAAGATGTGACTCGTGACTGTGCATTGGACCATGTGATGGCCTTTTTACCTGCAGACACCTGTTTAAGTGACCAGAAGAATGCGTACGTGACAGAGGAGAGTAGAGCTGGGCGGATATCACTGCAGTCTCCCCCCCCCCCCCCCCCCCCTACATGGGAACACCTGTGGATCCCGCACCTGCCCCTCACCTGTGGTTGGTAGACCAGCAGCCTGTCTGCCGATTGGTGACTGCCTGTGTGACCACTACTCGTTAGTGACTATTAATTAATATGTTGTGAATACAGTACTTAACTTCATTTGATTTAGGATTTGTGATTGGATAGAGTAACTAATTTATCTGGCTGACATTGTAGTAAAGTTACTTAAATTATTTGATGTAATGCTATAGTTTCATTAGTAATTAAGCATTGTAAGAAGTCTTATTAATTTATATTGGGAGTTAAGGTAAAACAATTTGAGCTATACTTTTATTGTATATAATTAAAGTGGAACTGAAACTGATATGAAACGATCCTGAAATATTAAACTTAAATTTCTTTCATAATTACTTATTTTGTTTAGTTGTAAAATAATTTTAATTCTGTTTGTATAATCAAATTCATCTTATATATGTGACTTTTTCTATATTCGCTGATAATCTATCATATTGATTAATTAGAAGTGTTGCAGTAATAAGTAGCTTCTCCGCTGTCACTAAGTTTTTGCTGTCACTGTTAGTCTGTCGGATGTTTAACCCGGGAACTGCTGGGAGACTCTTAAGAGTTCCCCCGGCGGACTGCGGGGAGACTCGAGTGAGTGAAAAAAAAATCAACTTTTGACATCGAAAAAAAATATATATATTTTTTTTATTTTATTTTTTTTTTGGTCCCCTGGGCCATGCAAAATCTCAGTCCTCTACCTCTCCTCCTTCCCCACTTTCCTCCTCTCCTTCAGTTATCACCTATTTTCCCTGTTATTCCCTTATTCTGAGGTATATTTTAGTGCTAACATTAGCGAGTTGCAAGCAGGGTGTTGTCATCACTGATGGCAAGCGAGTGCAAGAGAGAGTATCGATCGACTGTGTCTCAGTGGCCTTGGGGGAAATTGGCGGGAAAGCAGTTTGCCTCACCCATACATTATACAACTCGCGAGCTATATCTCCGATTTTGACCATCCAAACGCTGTTTTCACTCTTTTTATTGTTGTTTCAGGTTAATACCTTTATAATCAACCCATAATAGGCGCATATGGATAAGTATTAATGCTATTAATGGCACAATGAATATTTTAGTGACGGAAACACCTCAAATACGTCCGCACAGGGGGACGTTTCCAATTACCCCCATGCGCACTTCAGAGGTTAATATGGTCAGTAAAGATGGCAACTTTTATCTCAAACTATTGATGCTTAGATAGTGCAGATACAATTTATTGATAAAAATATAGTTTGTGCCGCAACCTCGCTTATTTGGCAGATTTCCCATTCCTCGGACTACGCATTAGTGAGTTTCATTTTTGTTTATCTTCTATGATTGTTTTTGCGAGAATAACAGTTACGTAATGTTATGATAAAAAGAAGCCCAATAAAAACTTAAAGCTCAATTCCACTGACTGCGCATATTCAACGACCGTTAATTTTATTTAACTATTTTTAGAGTAAGTTAAGCTACCCTAATTTAGTTTAATATAATGCATATAAGAAAATTTTACTAAAAAAATTCTAGTTGCTATCCAAGTAAGAGAGAGTTTGATATCCTGTTTAAGGGGATATTTCCACTCTAGGGATTTTTTCTTTACTCCTTTCTCACTCATGTTTAGCCCCATTGCTTTTCTAATTTTAAGACGTTGGCCCCATTATTTTCACTATTTTAAGAACTTTTGACCCATTTCTGTCAATTTTAAGACCTTTCGTGCCATTTAGGTGTCTATTTTATCCTGGCGAGCGATAGCGAGCCAGTTCTTTAAGAGGAACCGGCTTTCAGCCAGGATATTTTTCTACAGAAAAATTTACAAATTTATCTTTAAATGGGCTCAAGGGAGTGTAATTTCAAGCTTGATGGAAGTCTAGGAAACCCTAAAAACCTCCGTTTAAGTGGTGACTTTAATATTTTTCTATTTGCATTAATGTTTGAAACAGTATGTTGGACTGGATAAGGGCACTTCTGGCAAAGTTTGATAGAATTTGGCGGAGTAATTTTCAGGAAAAAAAATAATAGGAAAAAAATGACCTACACTAAATAGAAACGGACACTGATCAGATTCCAATAATATTTAATCCCTGTACTAATGACCCACGGGTATAAGTTGGTTGTTCAGATGATTCCAATAATATTTAATCCCTGTACTAATGACCCACAGGTATAAATTAGTTGTTCAGATGATTCCAATAATATTTAATCCCTGTACTAATGACCCACAGGTATAAATTGGTTGTTCAGATGATTCCAATAATATTTAATCCCTGTACTAATGACCCACAGGTATAAATTAGTTGTTCAGATGATTCCAATAATATTTAATCCCTGTACTAATGACCCACAGGTATAAATTAATTTTTCAGAAGATTCCAATAATATTTAATCCCTGTACTAATGACCCACAGGTATAAATTAATTCAAATGATTCCAATAATATTTAATGCCTGTACTAATGACCCAAAGGTATAAATGAGTTGTTCAAATGATTCCAATAATATTTAATCCCTGTACTAATGACCCACAGGTATAAATTGGTTGTTCAAATGATTCCAATAATATTTAATCCCTGTACTAATGACCCACAGGTATAAATTGGTTGTTCAGATGATTCCAATAATATTTAATCCCTGTACTAATGACCCAAAGGTATAAATGAGTTGTTCAAATGATTCCAATAATATTTAATCTATAAATTAGTTGTTCAAATGATTCCAATAATATTTAATCCCTGTACTAATGACCCAAAGGTATAAATGAGTTGTTCAAATGATTCCAATAATATTTAATCCCTGTACTAATGACTCGCAGGTATAAATTAGTTGTTCAAATGATTCCAATAATATTTAATCCCTGTACTAATGACTCCCAGGTATAAATTAGTTGTTCAAATGATTCCAATAATATTTAATCCCTGTACTAATGACTCCCAGGTATAAATTAGTTTTTCAAATGATTCCAATAATATTTAATCCCTGTACTAATGACCCACAGGTATAAATTGGTTGTTCAGATGTTTAATATTCATATCTGTTGCCGAGAAATATTTCAAAAGTTTTAAAAAGAAGTCCCGGACTGTTCCCCTCAAAATAAATCTTAATAATCATAGTCTACCATGAGAATGTTTTACTGGCATATTATATTTGTAATCCTTGCTCGGGGTGTAATCCGAATTGTAATGTTACAAATTAATGGAGTAATAACGCTAAAAGTTCCAATAACTGTAGTTTCGTGATCTGGCCCGTTTTCTGTAGGGAGGTAGAATTCATGCAGTACGGTACCCTGTAAAGTTAGGTTAAAAAAAAAATTAAATGTTATTTTATTAGATTATGTTAGTCTTATTAGGTGTCCCAACAATCTTAAGAAAGTTAGAATTATGGGTCAGTTTCTATGATCTTACAATGTGATAAAATGGGTAAAAATACTGCATTTGGGAGTTTGTTTTATTTCTTTAAATTTTCAGTAGTCTTTAACCAGGGAAATGCGATAGGCCTCACGGATGGTACGTATTTTTTCTTCTAAAAAGAGCCCTTCAAATACTGCGCCAGTGCCATGAAATGTATAAAAATTGGCCGACGCATAGAAAATAGTATAGTCAACTGGGGCAAATTAGTCTGATTATTGCGTATTTCTGTGAAGTGTGTTTTTATTATTATTATTTTTTTTTTACAAAGATCTTGAGTATTGTACATATGTGTAGCTGGTACATTGGGGTATACAATCATAGCATTAAATAAAATAAAATGCATTGCATATATTTATTATAAATTTAATAAAGGTGTCTGAATTCAGACAGGATTTGGGGCAATTTCGGACACCTAGCCTGAATTCGGACATGGATTTAAACTACGTTCACAGGACTAACCAGTGATCCCAGTATAGATTCAAACCTTTCAAGAGTAAACTGACATTTTTGAAAATTTAAATTTAAAACTTGCAAACTAAACAAACCAAAATTGGGACAAGGACAATATAAAGTCCAATTAAATTATCAAAATCGCTATGTGGAAACAACGCTTACTAAAATGAAAATTATTAAATAAAAGAACACAATCTACCACATAGGGTGTACATTACTACATGAGCAAGTTAATCTGTTTCCCAAGCAAACTAATCGCACATATAACAACGCACTATCGTCACGTTAAAGGAAGTAGTCAAGTTTGGGAAGTCCGGGACGTTCTGGCAAATTTTACTAAACTCTGCATGAATAAAGAAACTACATGTTAAATGTCAAAATATTATTTAAAATCAAATTTGCAACATGACAAGACATTAACAATAGTACAAAATACAAATATTGATAAGATATCTATACTATTACAAAATAATATATAAAATACAGTACAGCACTCACTAACGATAGTGCTATCGGGTAGGTACCTGTAAGCATAGCATGCCTCAAGTGACCCCTATCAATAACTACCCTACAAATACCCTACATTTATAGCACAAATAAACTAAGGAAATCGCAAAAGTAAGCAATTGATACTATCGACAATGAATACATATAATATAAAGACAAATAATTGCAAAATATGAAGTAACAACAGATTTAAACAGAGTACTCTTTTAACAAGAACAATAAATTTAAAAAATCATCAATAATAATAATAATAATAATAATAATAGAAAAAGATAAACAATAAATACAGACAAAAAGTAAGCAGAGGTTATACAAGAAACTTCAAGTTAAAAATGCTTGATTAAAATTATTGATGTCAAATTTTAGAATAGTCACAATAATTGACCCTAAAAAGATTAAATTTATGGAACAATTTACTTGCCTCAAAACCTCTGTCTACAAAAACAGAAGGTTGCAATATCATGATGGTGATACCTAGTTGTGGCAAGTAGTAAATGTTTGAGCAATGATTTATAATAAAGTAGATAGGGTTGTGTTTAGTCAATATCTTTCAACACTAAGACATATAAACAGATGAACAAAAAGGACATTTTATACTCGAGTATTAGATTTTAATACTTGAGTAACCCATCAAAGACTTTCTCACAATAAAATAAGAAATCGGTTAAATAATACTGAAAGCCTTGACCTAAGATTAAACATACAAAAATTACATTAAAATTTTAAGTTATCACTCTCCCTCCTTTGTACCCGCACCCCACGGGTTAAACAAAATTATTCCAGTGTATGCGAAAAACCTTCATGCCTGAGCGTGGGATTCAACTTGGGTCACCTGGGGTGGGCGGCAGACGTTCTCCACTACACTACAGAGCCGGTAGTATGTAGGTAAAGCATATTTTCTCAATGTGATATGAAATAGTCTTCTAGTAGTTAAATGGAGCCAGATCTATTTAGAATGTCTCCAGTTAGGGGAGATATCCACTCGAGGGATTTTTTTCTTGACTCCTTTCTTCCTCATTGTTTAGCCTCATTGTGTTTCTAATTGTAAGACGTTTGCCCCATTATTTTGACTATTTTAAGAACTTTCAACCCATTTCTGTCTATTTTAAGACCTTTCGTGCCATTTAGGTGTCTATTTTATCCTGGCGAGCGATAGAGAGCCTGTAATTTAAGAGGAACCGGCTTTCAGCCGGGAAAATTTTCTACCGAAAAATTTACAAATTTATCTTGAAAGGGGCTCGAGGGGGTGTAATCTTAAGCTTGAAGGATATCAGGGACCAAACTAAAAACCTCTCCTTAACCCCATCAGTACCATCTATGGTACGAGTGTACAGCAGTCCAGTATTAATATTTGGTTTTGTTCGCAGATGTGAAAAGGGGTCGAAGACTTCTACAATGGTTGGAGCTGTTGCGGGAATCTGGTGTTGGCAGTCCTCGCTCTGATTTTGTTAGGGCATCTCTAGTTGCCAAATTATATTTGCATTTACTTAGAACTCAAAGCCTTAATTTATATATATAGATTTTTTTTTAATACAGTATTCAAATCTTGCACTTTTGATATTATTTATACATTTCAAAATTTAATTGGGCTAAATACTAGTCACGATTATTAAAGTAAAAAATAATTTAGAGGTAAACATTAAATGTCGTTCATTAAGCAGATTATAGACTTCTAATCACGCCACCACCAAATACATAATCACCTGCAAATTTTCCTAACTAGATTAACTTGCTCATGTAGTAATGTACACCCTATGTGGTGGATTGTGGTGTTTGATTTAGAAATAATGATTTTACTTAAGCGTTGTTTCCACATACGTAGCGATTTTGATTCGTTGTTTTGTCTTTACTGTGTTCGTATAAGTTTTGGTTTGTTTATATTGCAAGTTTTACATTATAATTATTTTATTACTTTATTTAAATTGAGAAATATAGACAGTACCTTAAAAAAGAAGGAATATTAAAATACTGCACTTGCATTGAAATTGTATTTGTATTAAATTCAAATACTATTGTTCCATATTAGTTGATTTTTAGAGTTTTAAATTACAATTTTTGTATTAAATATTAAATTGAGAAATAATCTGACTCGATATTGTTAAAGTCTAAAATTAAAAAATAATCAATATTGTTAAAGTATAAAACTAAGGCTTATATAACCGTTGATATTAAAGGTGTTCTTAAATTCCGCAGATAAAAGAAGACCACCACCACCACCACACCACCACCACCACCACCACACCACCACCACCACCACCACCACCACCACACCACCACCACAACTACTACCACCACACCTACCACCACCACACCTACCACCACCACCACCACACCTACCACCACCACCACCACCACAACCACCACCACCACCACCACACCACCTCTACCACCATCCATTAACTCCAGGTATGTGTAGGATATTAAGGGGCCGTTATTTCAAGCTGCATATAACCTAGTCAAGGAATTTATACACATTTTATTAGAAAGGCAAAATCTGTAATTTTTGTGGATTACCGGTACTGTTTATAAAGTAATTAAATAAAACTGTATTTATTATTTAAAGTACCGTACTGTACTGTATGAGATTAAGGAGAGGTATTTAGTTTGTTCCCTAGACCTCCAGCAAGCTTAAAATTACACTCCCTCGAGTCCCTTTCAAGATTAATTTGTACATTTTTTTCGGTAGAAAAATGTCCCGGCCAAAGGCCGTTTCCTCTTAAGTTACAGGCTCGCTATCGCTCGCCAGGATAAAATAGACACCTGAATGGCACGAAAGGTCTTAAAATGGGGTGAAAGTTCTTAAAATTGCCAAAGTAACTGGGCAAACTTCTTAAAATCTCAAAAGCAATGGGGCTAGACATGAGAGAGAAAGGAGTCCAGAAAAGAAAGTCCCTCAAGTGGAGATATCTCCTTAAATAAGCGCCAAACTGTATTTCTGGATTACTGCCTAAAATATTAACTTTTAGAATAAATTAATTAGGCTGAAACCTAAGCCTATATTTTTGATTAGTTGTTAAATAATAGAAGTAATGATCATCCTGGTAACCAACATTATGTGGTTGAGAACATGGCCCTTTATATCCAAAATTAGTCTGCCTCATATTGTAATAGAAGTACCAACTCTTATATTTGTTTTAACTTGACTGCCAATATGAATTTTAAAAAAACCATCCTAGGGAGATACCTTCTAAGAGGGTTTAATGTTGGCAGCACAGGAGTCTTGTATTAGTCAGTTTTAAATATTGCTAAAGATAATATAGACTTTACTTATAATTTCACTTAATTTTGTTGCAACTAATTTCTAAATGTTTTGTACAGTAAATAACATTAATATAAATTAATTCAAGTTACCGTTTTATAAATAAATGTTCCAGTATAGACAGAAAACACTTATATTTATCTGACATGAGACCTTTTCGTTCATATAAGGAATAAATGTCATAAAATGACAAAGTATATGCTATCTAGATCAAGCCATGTACATTGAGGGTGCTCCTCGCGGATAAAGTCATCGCCCATTGGGGTGAGGGCATAGCAGGTGGTATCGTCCGTATACTGGTGCCACGGCAGTAAGACGGTCTAACGGGTGGGGACTGTCTCTAGGGCTCTCGTTCTAAAGTCTCTAGGCGGATTGCTGCTGTCGCTTGCTTCTCAAGCTTGCTATGCTTGAGGTCAACATGACCCTTCGGGGTCGTGGAATTAGACCTGGATGATGCAGTTTTGCACCATTGTACGGCCCTACACTCTCAATGCTTTACAAGTCGCTTTTTCTACTTAGTTCTTATGCTTTATTTAATACTTTCAAATCAACCAAAAATAACCTTTAGTCACGTCAGATGAAAATGTTAAGTGTTTTACATTTAAAGCAAAAATAAAATTAATTCCTTATTGAGAACTTTTAGTGAAGTAAAAAGAAACTTGCAAAAACAAAGTAACTTCTCCAAATAAATGGAAATCTGACTAATTTAGTAGCGATTATTTCAGTTAGCGGATATCCTATAGTTCCTCCTGTGTTGCATGTCATTCCTAAGGCACACCCATGGAGAACCTGGTACTGTCTTTTTATTGATATATAATTGGGAAATGTTACTCTAACCTTTCTATTGACGTCTACAATAAGTCATATGATTTTCAATATTGTTAAAAGGGTTAACAACCTTTTGTTTACAGTTAATGTTTACTCACTTAAATCTCTTGAATTAGTTTGGTTACTGTCCATTAAAGTTCAGTTTCTTGTTTTGTTTAGATAATAGACTTAAATTGCATATCTGCTCTTAAAAGTAATTTGAATGTTTATAATTTAGAGTAAAGTAGTTTATTCTAGAGTATGATATAAAGTATATTTTATAATTTAAAGTAAAGTAGTTTATTCTAGAGTATGATATAAAGTATATTTTATAATTTAAAGTAAAGTAGTATATTTGAAAGCTTGATATAAAGTAATTCCATTTAAACTAAAATTTGTAATAATCCTTCAAAGATTGATTGTATTTTGTGCTGTAAATTAACTTTTAAAGTCTATTACAAAGTAGTATTTTTGTCAGTAACTTTGTTTTAAATTTTAAGTGTGGACTTACTGTATAGCAATATTGCGCCGCAAAATATAATTTTCGCGGTTCGAAACTTTGTTCCTAAGAATATTGAATGCTATAGTCTGTGATTTTGAAGGTGGCGAAAAAGATAATTTATAAAATAATTTACTGCCCAATACAGTAAACTACGAACTTCACAGTAATATTGCATTAAAATTATATTTTCCTTTGCTAGTGATAATTTCCACATACTGTAGTGATTTTGATTAAAAAAAAATATTGTTGTATTTATATTGTTAATGGTTTTAGTTTGTTTATTTTGAAAGTTTTAAATTATAATATTGCACAAGAGGCCTAGCGGTTCATCAATTATCGGATCTAATGTTATGGAATAAACTTTTCGCCATGTTTAAAAATAATGGATTATAGCAATTGGCACGTCAGGTTTAGTTTGTTTTTGAATGTCTAAGTTTAACACATTAAGGAAGTGTACAATCTTTAAATAGTTCACTGGTAACCTTGTTCAGAAAGTAAATTGTAAGTTGCAACCACTTAAGGGGAGGTATTTAGTTTGTACCCTAAGTTTTCATCAAGCTTAAAATTACACCCCCTAGACACCCTTTGAAGATAAATTTGTACATTTTTCGGTTGAAAAATTTCCCGGCCAGAGGCCGGTTGCTCTTAAATTACAGGCTCGCCAGGAAGAAATAGACTCCTTAATGGCACGAAAGGTCTTAAAATTGACAGAAATGGGGCAAAATGTCTTAAAATGTCAAAACTACTAGGGTGAACGTCTTAAAATCTCAAAAGCAATGGGGCTAAACATGAGGGAGAAACGGGTCCAGAAACCAATCCCTCGAGTGGGAAATCTCTCCTTAAGTGTTCATGATTTGTTAGTAGCTCGTGCATAAGGTTTCTATTGTCAGAAATATCTAGGTTAATGTCTAAATGTCAAAGTTGATCTTGAAGGTACCATTTGATACTTCATGTTGGTTTAGTATTTAATTACAGTAACTTTGAGCAGGCTTTGTTGACTTGGCTTTGATTATTTAATTTAATTTGTTTTGCTCAAATTTAGTATACATTTAATTGCTTTGTTCTTTAAGTAATTTAATTTGTTTTGCTCTTCAAGTTTAATAGTTGCTCTTTAAGTATATTTTGATACTTTTTGTCCGTTAAATGTAAATTAGTAACTCTTAGATCTTTAAGGGGAGGTATTTAGTGTGTTCCCTACATTTTCATCAAGCTTAAAATTACACCCCCTAGACCCCCTTCAAGATAAATTTTTACATTTTTCGGTAGAAAAATGTCCCGGCCGGTTGCTCTTAAATTACAGGCTCGCTATCGCTCGCCAGGAAAAAAATGGCACGGAAGGTCTTAAAATTGACAGAAATGGGGCAAAATGTCTTAAAATCTCAAAAGCAATGGGGCTAAACATGAGGGAGAAACGGGTCTAGAAAGAAATCCCTGGAGTGGAAATATCCCCTTAAGTCGGCTGTCTTAGATGTGCCGAATAAATGTGTGAAATCTAGTGACTATGGTTTTCAGTGAACTATATTTAGATTGTACAATAAGAGTTGGTACATAGATTACAAAATGAGGCAATGTTTGAATTTGAAGTGTTGAAGGCTGTAATTGCGTAAAAGTTTAAAGAAATTGAAGATTTGATTTATTTTATATTTTTTCTCCGGATTTAACCCTTTCGCTGCGGGTGACTTTCTGGAATGTTTTGGCAAGAGTCCGCAATTTCCAGGCTTTAAAAGCCTGTAAAAAAATTAAAAATAGTGTCAGTGGGTGGGAGCGTGAGGGGCCCACCTCCGACCCTCAGAGCACAGAGCAGCTCACTGAGCTAGGCTGTGTCTCAGGCGAGTCCGTCTCTCTCACCAGTGTAGCCAAGCGAGCGAGTGTTACATAATAGCGGGGTTCCCGCGTTTCACTGGCACCACTGCGGGTGAACCAGACCACGTACAGGGTCCGTTCTGGTGTCATTTTGAAGCTATTTTTGCCTAGTTTTCGGCAGAATAAACTTAATTTAAAGCAGATGCTTGATTTATCATTCAGGAGTGCCTGAATATGCCCTAAATAGCCCAAACATAGCCGCAGCCAATGGGTTAAAGTAAAACCAATTAATGTTATCTTTTAATTATTTTCTCCGGAATTAAAGTAAAATTCAGTCTATACAAATTTTTGAACTAAAATGGTTCGAAATGTCTACAGCATTCCATTACGGTTCAAATAGGTAATTTTAAGTTAATAATTTTAAGGTACTGAAAATGTATATGTAGGTAATTTATATTAATTTGGCAGAAAATTCAAACGGTTAGTCATTGCTAGTTTTATCCTGGTGTGAAATTAAATTAGTGTTTGAAAGTTTTAAATTTTATTCTGGCTATAGTTAGAATATTTTAATATGCTTAGAAAATGTCTTTATAATTAAAAGGGTAACTGTTAGGTCCTGTGAAGTTATAGAAAACTTCTTTATATTTAAAAGGGTAACTGTTAGGTCCTGTGAAGGTTATACACCATCCTCTTTTAGGATACGCAACTGGGAAACGATACTCAAGGGTGGCTTTAGGTGAATTAATATGTTTTCACCAACCCACTTTACTTCTAAACTCAATTAATGAAATGACAAATACTCGAACCTAGGATATTCGCACCGAAATTCCGCGCATTTCTGAATTGCGCTATCAAGGCAGTAAACCCCTAGTAGATTGTTGAAACTGGCTTCCTATGTCGGACACAACAGAAATTTGTAAATAGGTGTTCTACTTCTCATACCATTGTTCTTTTCAATAGTCGGTTTCCTTTTGCTCACTCGGTTCCTCTCTCAAAGGTATTGGCATTTATCCACTCGATCACTATGTTCAGCAGTTTAGGAAGTCTGCTATAGAACTTTGCTTGACATAAATTTATCTCTGCATTATCCTTTTAACATTTCTCGGCACATGACCATACCACCTCAAAATATTTGTCTTGATCCATTCAGCCGCTCCGCATTAAATACCTGTAGTTCCCTGCCCCTCTTGAAAGAAAAGTACATACCCCTATTGCTGCCTCTGTCCAGCCTATAGTAAATGTCTAAAAGATAGCCTGTCCTGATAGACCTTAACCTCTTCTATCTGTAGCAGCACCGTTCTTTTAACTTTATTCTGGCTACTATTGGACTATTTTATTCAGTTTAAGAAGAGCCTCCAGCAATCCAAGTTTTTCTAAGTACTGCATCTTGGTTAATTAAGCTTTTTAACTATCACACGTGCTTCTTAAAGCCTTTGTTCCCATCAGGGGTATTTAGAAACCTTTAGTTTAGTTACTTCAACCTCTGCAGTTGTCTTTGAGTTAGCTGTGGGCAGAAAAATAATTTTGGAGAGTTAATTATTAGTGAGAGAACTCTATTTCTTATTGCTAATCTGGCAACCTCAGCGTCATATGTGTGTGAAAGTGTTAATAGCTCCCATGCACCTCTGTCCCCAGTCATTAGACGCCCCTCCCATCCAGCACTGCTTTCACGCATATACTGTACGGTACTTGACGCCATCCTTCCACCTCTCGGTCTAACCTTTGCATCTGACCTTCCACTTCACACTTGTACACTTTTTTGTCATTCTCTCGCTTCTCACCGCTTTCACGCATATACTGAAGTCGATCCTTCCACCTCTGTCTACCTTTGCTTCTGCTCCTCCATTTCACTCTTGCACTATTTTATTAATTCTCTAGTGCCACAAGTTTCACATGGCCGAACCATCTCTGTTCCATTTCACACTTTCCAGCACATCTACATCCACACCACACTGCTCTCTTCCTCATTCTCATGTATATCTCTCTGCTAAATATTTAACCTAAAAATATGAAGCTCTCTAATCTCGCTTGCAAAATGTTGTCAACACTGCATCCTTTCCTAGCTACAGAAAACTATAGTCTGTTTTTCCAGCTGAGGGTAAATTGCCATGTTACTATCTTGGTTACTCGGCTATAAGGTATATTTTGTAGCCAAATCTGGTGTTGATAATCAAAACTTGTGATTAAGAAGACACACAGCCATAGTAGTTTAAGAAGACACACAGCCATACCGTAGTAGTTTAATATATTAAGAAGACACACAGCCATACCGTAGTAGTTTAATATATTAAGAAGACACACAGCCATAGTAGTTTAATAAGACACCCAGCCATACCGTAGTAGTTTAATATATTAAGAAGACCCACAGCCATACCGTAGTAGTTTAATATATTAATACGACACCCAGCCATACCGTAGTAGTTTAATATATTAAGAAGACACACAGCCATACCGTAGTAGTTTAATATATTAAGAAGACCCACAGCCATACCGTAGTAGTTTAATATATTAAGAAGACACACAGCCATACCGTAGTAGTTTAATATATTAAGAAGACCCACAGCCATACCGTAGTAGTTTAATATATTAAGAAGACACACAGCCATACCGTAGTAGTTTAATATATTAAGAAGACCCACAGCCATACCGTAGTAGTTTAATATATTAAGAAGACACACAGCCATACCGTAGTAGTTTAATATATTAAGAAGACCCACAGCCATACCGTAGTAGTTTAATATATTAATACGACACCCAGCCATACCGTAGTAGTTTAATATATTTCCATTAAGTATTGAGAAATCAGCTAATAAGAGATTCAATTTATGAACAGCTGGAAAAAAATAGTATAGTTTAGATATTAAAAGCATTAAAGGTCTTACAGTTCGTCAGATGTTGTTTTCTGATATTTTCTTAAAATGTTTGGTCTAAAGTTTGTATTGATGATTGAGTACTCGACTCTCTAATACCATTTGTAATCGGTTTGGCTGGAAGTTTAGATGGTTCCATGTCATCTCAACCAGTGCCAAATTAACCCAGACTAACCAAACCAGTGCCAAAATATAGTCCTAACCTAACCGTACTGGTTGAAATGGTCTACTGGTTGAGTTGACCGGTCACCGTTTAGATATATGCTCTTCTCTGAAACAGTATTTGTAGTTTGAGTTTAAGTTTAGCTTCATGCACTCCTCAAACTGCATTACTTTACTGTCTTGAGTGTTCTTTTCTGGACCCTTCTCCCTCCTGTTTAGCCCCATTAGTATTAAGATTTTAAGACATTGGTTTTGCCGATTTTAAGAACATTTGCCACATTTGGGTTTCTATTTTGCCTGTATTGTTTTCTAGCATACTTTAATTGAGCATATAAGTTAGCGAGCGCTCTCGTTCGTTTACAGCCTACAAATAGACAATTTGCGCTTCCATTGTCCTTAAGAATTATCCACACTTGCAGCTTTACACATTTTAAGCCTCTCCTTTGTTTACATATTTAACCCCTTCAGACACATATGATGCAGAGGTTGCCAGATTAGCAATAAGAAATAGTTCTCTCCCTGTTATAAATACCTCTTCAAAATTAGTTTTCTGGCCACAGCTAACTCAGACAACTGCAGAGGTTGAAGTAAGTAAACTAAAGGTTTATAAATACCCCTGATGGTAACAAAGGCTTTAAAGCATCCCTAATAGGCTCAAAATTGAGTCCTATGTCTGAGAGGGTTAAGGGGATAGGGTTTATATTTTGGAGTTTGTTTGTAAACAAGTACTCGCTACAGACTGGAAAAGAAAAAAAATCCTTCCGAAGCTTCATCAAATCGTTAAGATGCAGCAGATATATACACAAAATACTTCACCGGTACAGAAGGGGTTAACCTGAAATTATACAAACTACCCGCCTTGCAACACAATCCCACCCCTACTGTGAAACTCTCCAACCCAAGAGTGAAACGCTATTCTCAGACTTTCTTCTATTCAACTGCGGAGCTCTGGAACTCTCCCAGAATCAGTCTTTCCCTCTTCATATGACTTAAATTGCTTTAAACTCGGTGTGTCCAGGCATTTTAGCTCTAACGTCCCTTGATTTTGGCCCAGTCACTCTTTGAAATCTGGGGGAGGCACTCGCTGCAGGCAGTTATGCCTTTTGTCTCCCTCATTCACATAGAAAAAAAATAAAAAATAAAATATGGTCCTCCCGGTATTTGAAGTCGGGACACCAAACCCAAAACAGTCATAGGTTTAGTTCACGATTAATGTGCATTTTTGTATTTTAGATATAAATCTAATCCTATCCGAAATTCAGAATACTGTACCATCCTTGGTCTCGCTTCTACATTTTCCTCTAAATTCTCATTTGTCACTCTTTAATCCCTGTGGGGCTCCACATAAATTAATTGACTCCCTGCTAGTGTCATAAATTTAGTTTATTTAAATTATTCTGTATAATTATTTTATAATTATATTTTATTAAGCGTTCTTTCCACATAGCGAGTTTGATTAGTGCTTTTGCGTTTATCTTGTCCCAGTTTTGGTTTGTTTATTTTGAAAGTTCTAATTATAATGATATAAGTGAAGTTTTAGGTTGATCATAAAAATTGAGCCAGCACCTCTCTTCCCACCCAACCACAAGTTTGGTGGTATCTATCTATCTATTGCCTGACGCCACGATCCCCGAATGGGTGGCCACGAATGAAGCGCCCCCATGCACCTCTGTCCCCGGTCAGTTGACGCCCCTCCCCCCCAACCAACACCGCCGTCGTTCATATATTTCCTCACTCCATCCTTCCACCTCTCATTCGGTCTACCTCTCCCTCTCTGTCCCTCCCTTTGGTGGTATACATAGACTCAATTGTTCATTCTCGTCCTCGGTCTCTCTCTGCCGTTCTGGCCAAACCCTTCACTTATTCTTTTAGGTCACTACCCATACAGTTAGATTATTAGTGGTTCTAATAGCGTGGGAATTTGAAATGTTAGTTTATTTTCTAGTATCCTACACATTGATTTGATTTTATATATATATATTTAATATTTTTTTTTTAAAATCTGTATAAAATTCTCTAACTGCCAGAATATTGTTTTTTTAAGTCTAGGTGATTGTGTTAATGCAAATGTGTATTTTCTGCCAAGTTAATGCATACCGTCTACCGTTTTTGGCAGAGTTCTCCCAATAAGAAACTGAAAATATTTTAGACTATTCCAATTTTAGAATTGCTATAAAATTACTTCCGCTCTTGCAATGTTAATATTAGAGCTCATACGAGCAGATTTGTTATTAATGTATAAATAATTAACCAAATAAAGTAAAAGAAAGTTTTGGTTATTGAATATAATCTAAATCATACAAAAGATGTTCTTAATGTATAATTAAACTAAATTAAACTAAGGATGGCAATGAATTATAATGATTAAATTAAAGTGTTTGGAGAATTCTGTAAATTCATAAGAGATGTGAAATATAATTAAATATATGAATAGATTAAGCAATAAAACAGATTTAAGAGGTTGCTATTTTAGTTTATCCCATTGAGCTTTACAAATACTAGAGACTGATGTTTGAGAGTTTGGAGGGCAAGTTTAATAGTAGAATAAAATATAGAAATTCTGAAATAAAATAAATAAGGTGAACACTATTAATATGGAAATTTGGTGATATAATCCGTAGCGTAATGGTTCTTAAAATTTGGTGGTATAATCCGTAGCGTAATGGTTCTTAAAGTTTGGTGGTATAATCCGTAGCGTAATGGTTCTTAAAGTTTGGTGTATAATCCGTAGCGTATGGTTCTTAAAGTTTGGTGGTATAATCCGTAGCGTAATGGTTCTTAAAGTTTGGTGGTATAATCCGTAGCGTAATGGTTCTTAAAGTTTGGTGGTATAATCCGTAGCGTAATGGTTCTTAAAGTTTGGTGGTATAATCCGTAGCGTAATGGTTCTTAAAGTTGGTGGTATAATCCGTAGCGTAATGGTTCTTAAAGTTTGGTGGTATAATCCGTAGCGTAATGGTTCTTAAAGTTTGGTGGTATAATCCGTAGCGTAATGGTTCTTAAAGTTTGGTGGTATAATCCGTAGCGTAATGGTTCTTAAAGTTTGGTGGTATAATCCGTAGCGTAATGGTTCTTAAAGTTTGGTGGTATAATCCGTAGCGTAATGGTTCTTAAAGTTTGGTGGTATAATCCGTAGCGTAATGGTTCTTAAAATTTGAGCACTTTTCATATTGTTTTGGTTTAAGTGTATCAGGTATTGCACTTGCTTGACCTGCTTTTTTGTTCATGCTTCTTTAAAGTTTGTTTAATTTTGTTTTGTTTTGTAAACCGGCCCCCTTCCTACTACAGTATTAGGTTATTAGAGCCTGTTTAGACTAAGTTACTGACTAAAGAGGTGATAGCTTCCAGTCCATGACAGACTAGCGGCAGTTTGTAAACCCGTCCCCTTCCTACTACAGTATTAGGTTATTAGAGCCTGTTTAGACTGTAAGTTACTGACTAAAGAGGTGATGCCTTGCAGTCCATGACTGACTAGTGGCAGTTTGTCGGGGAATTAAAAAAAATCGCATTGATTTTTGTAATTATTTCCCAATTCTTAAAAATAAAAAAATAAATAGAGCTTGATAAAAGGGGAAAACAAATCTGTACAATGTTTAAAGACTATGGTCTCTTAATTATTGTTGAGTAGTGTTACCTACATTGGCCTCTGTACTTTGAGTTGACTCGATAGTTTCTGGGGATTTTGGCCTATGCGGCCTAGTGTTATAAAATTTTAAAATTAGTTTAATTTTTGGCAAGTTGGCATTAAGTGTTGGGTTGACTCTACTTCAATACCATTTAAAAGTGCTGGTGACGTGGCCCATCTTGGGCCCACTTCATTATTGGTGTATTGTTCTGAAATCCCCAAGGGTAATTTGAGTAAATAGGTTCCGTAATCCTGTTAGACGCTTGCCCTCACTGTAAATTAGTTTAGTTGTCCGTTAACTGAAATTAATGTATAGTTTCCCTTTTTCCTCGTTACATCAATATACCTCTCCATATAGTCGTGATTGAAGAGATGCAGATAGTGTAAGAATCCATTGTAAAGCTGATGGGAAAGACTATTTTTGAGTAGCCTAAGTAGGTGAAAGTATTTATAAGTTAGAAAAATTTATACTTTTATTTGTAAGTTTTTTATAATTGTAAAAAATCAATATTAAATAGGAAGTGAAATTGTTTTGGAATCATGACTTCAACTTAAATAGTACTTTATACATTTTGAAAGTTTAAAATATTTGTATTGACTTAAAAAAAAGTTTTACTATATAAATGTTTAAACTTTATTTTTGTTACTTTACAGTAAACAAATCCAGTATACATTTTTATACTTCAATATTTCAAATTATCGTGACATTTTTATACTTCAATATTTCAAATTATCGTGACATTTTTAGACTTTATACAAATACAGTATAAATTTGTAGACTTCCATTTTTGAAACCTGAAACTTAACCCTTTCAGACTCATATGACACAGAGGTTGCCAGATTAGCAATAAGAAGTAGTTCTCTCACTCTTATAATTACCTCTCTAAAATTAGTTGTCTGCCCACAGCTACCTAAAAGACAACTGCAGAGGTTGAAGTAACTAAACAAAAGGTTGCTAAATACCCCTGATAGCAACAAAGGCTTTAAAGTATCCCTAATAGGCTCAAAATTGAGTCATATGTCAGAGGGTTAAACACAATATTACAGTTTTAAACTTCAATATTTCACTTTAAAACTTCCATATTTCAAATTATCTGGACATTTTTACACTTTATACAAATACAGTATTCATTTTTCGACTCAAATTTGTTCTAAGTGAAACTTTTAAACAATACTATACTTTTAAACTTCCATATTTCTAATTATCTTGACATTTGGACACTTTATACAAATACAGTATACATTTGTCGACTTAAATTTGTTCTACGTGAAACTTGTAAACAATACCACGCTTTTAAACTTCCAAATTTTGTGGACATTTTCAGACTATACGTTTTTAGACTTCAATATTTCACTTTTAAACAATACCACACTTTTAAACTTGCATATTTCAAATTTTCTGGAAATTTGGACACTTAACAAATCCCGTATACATTTTTTGACTTCAATGTTTTGTACGTGAAAGTTTTAAACAATACCACAGTTTTAAACTTCAATATTTAAAATTTTCTGGACATTTGCACACTTTAAAGAAATACAGTATACATTTTTAGACTTAAATATGTTGTACGTGAAACTTTTAAACAATACCACAGTTTTAAAGTTCCATATTCCAAATTATCGTGACATTTTCACACTATACCTTTTAATATTTCACTTTTAAACAATACCACAATTTTAAACTAATATTTCCAATTTTCTAGACATTTGCACACTTTAAAGAAATCCCGTATACATTTTTAGACTTCAATTGTTTCTACGTGAAAGTTTTAAACCATACCACAGTTTTAAAGTTCCATATTTCAAATTTTCTGGACATTTGCAGACTTTTAACAAATCCCGTATACATTTTTTGACTTCAATTTTTTCTACGTGAAAGTTTTAAACCATACCACAGTTTTAAACTTTAATATTTCAAATTTTCTGGACATTTTTACACTTTAAAAAAATCCTGTATACATTTTTCGACTTCAATTTTTTCTACGTGAAAGTTTTAAACCATACCACAGTTTTAAACTTTAATATTTCCAATTCTCTGGACATTTGCACACTAAAGAAATCCTGTATACATTTTTCGACTTCAATTTGTTCTACGTGAAAGTTTTAAACCATAGCACGGTTTTAAAGTTCCAATTTTCTGGACATTTGCAGACTTAACAAATCCCGTATACATTTTTCGACTTCAATTTTTTCTACGTGAAAGTTTTAAACAATACCACACTTTTAAAGTTCCATATTCCAAATTATCGTGACATTTTCACTACCTTTTTAGACTTCAATATTTCACTTTTAAACAATACCACAATTTTAAACTTGAATATTTCCAATTTTCTGGACATTTGCACACTTTAAAGAAATCCCGTATACATTTTTCGACTTCAATTTTTTGTACGTGAAAGTTTTAAACCATAGCACGGTTTTAAAGTTCCATATTTCCAATTGTCTGGACATTTGCAGACTTAACAAATCCTGTATACATTTTTCGACTTTAATTGTTTCTACGTGAAAGTTTTAAACAATACCACACTTTTAAAGTTCCATATTCCAAATTGTCGTGACATTTTCACACTATACCTTTTTAGACTTCAATATTTCACTTTTAAACATTACAACAATTTTAAACTTTATTTTCAATTTTCTAGACATTTGCACACTTTAAAGAAATCCCGTATACATTTTTAGACTTCAATTGTTTCTACGTGAAAGTTTTAAACCATAGCACGGTTTTAAAGTTCCATATTTCCAATTGTCTGGACATTTGCAGACTTTTAACAAATCCCGTATACATTTTTCGACTTCAATTGTTTCTACGTGAAAGTTTTAAACCATAGCATGGTTTTAAAGTTCCATATTTCCAATTGTCTGGACATTTGCACACTAAAGAAATCCTGTATACATTTTTCGACTTCAATTTGTTCTACGTGAAAGTTTTAAACCATAGCACGGTTTTAAAGTTCCAATTTTCTGGACATTTGCAGACTTAACAAATCCCGTATACATTTTTCGACTTCAATTGTTTCTACGTGAAAGTTTTAAACCATAGCACGGTTTTAAAGTTCCATATTTCCAATTGTCTGGACATTTGCAGACTTTTAACAAATCCCGTATACATTTTTCGACTTCAATTGTTTCTACGTGAAAGTTTTAAACAATAACACACTTTTAAAGTTCCATATTCCAAATTATCGCGACATTTTCACACTATACCTTTTTAGACTTCAATATTTCACTTTTAAACATTATCACAATTTTAAACTTTATTTTCAATTTTCTAGACATTTCCACACTAAAGAAATCCCGTATACATTTTTCGACTTCAATTGTTTCTACGTGAAAGTTTTAAACAATACCACACTTTTAAAGTTCCATATTGTCCCGACATTTTCACACTATACCTTTTTCGACTTCAATATTTCACTTTTAAACATTACCACAATTTTAAACTTTATTTCCAATTTTCTGGACATTTGCCCACTTTAAAGAAATCCTGTATACATTTTTCGACTTCAATTGTTTCTACGTGAAAGTTTTAAACAATACCACACTTTTAAAGTTCCATATTCCAAATTATCGCGACATTTTCACACTATACCTTTTTCGACTTCAATACCACAATTTTAAACAATACCACAATTTTAAACTTTATTTCCAATTTTCTGGACATTTGCCCACTTTAAAGAAATCCCGTATACATTTTTCGACTTCAATTGTTTCTACGTGAAAGTTTTAAACAATACCACACTTTTAAAGTTCCATATTGGCCCGACATTTTCACACTATACCTTTTTCGACTTCAATATTTCACTTTTAAACAATACCACAATTTTAAACTTTATTTTCAATTTTCTAGACATTTGCACACTAAAGAAATCCCGTATACATTTTTCGACTTCAATTGTTTCTACGTGAAAGTTTTAAACCATAGCACGGTTTTAAAGTTCCATATTTCCAATTGTCGGGACATTTGCAGACTTTTAACAAATCCCGTATACATTTTTCGACTTCAATTGTTTGTACGTGAAAGTTTTAAACAATACCACACTTTTAAAGTTCCATATTCCAAATTGTCACGACATTTTCACACTATACCTTTTTCGACTTCAATATTTCACTTTTAAACATTACCACAATTTTAAACTTTATTTCCAATTTTCTAGACATTTGCACACTAAAGAAATCCCGTATACATTTTTCGACTTCAATTGTTTCTACGTGAAAGTTTTAAACCATAGCACGGTTTTAAAGTTCCATATTTCCAATTGTCGGGACATTTGCAGACTTTCAACAAATCCCGTATACATTTTTCGACTTCAATTGTTTGTACGTGAAAGTTTTAAACAATACCACACTTTTAAAGTTCCATATTCCAAATTGTCACGACATTTTCACACTATACCTTTTTCGACTTCAATATTTCACTTTTAAACATTACCACAATTTTAAACTTTATTTCCAATTTTCTGGACATTTGCCCACTTTAAAGAAATCCCGTATACATTTTTCGACTTCAATTGTTTCTACGTGAAAGTTTTAAACCATAGCACGGTTTTAAAGTTCCATATTTCCAATTGTCGGGACATTTGCAGACTTTTAACAAATCCCGTATACATTTTTCGACTTCAATTGTTTGTACGTGAAAGTTTTAAACAATACCACACTTTTAAAGTTCCATATTGGCCCGACATTTTCACACTATACCTTTTTCGACTTCAATATTTCACTTTTAAACATTACCACAATTTTAAACTTTATTTTCAATTTTCTAGACATTTGCCCACTTTAAAGAAATCCCGTATACATTTTTCGACTTCAATTGTTTCTACGTGAAAGTTTTAAACCATACCACACTTTTAAAGTTCCATATTGGCCCGACATTTTCACACTATACCTTTTTCGACTTCAATATTTCACTTTGAAACTTTATTTCCAATTTTCTGGACATTTGCCCACTTTAAAGAAATCCCGTATACATTTTTCGACTTCAATATTTCACTTTGAAACATTACCACACTTTTAAACTTTCATATTTCCAATTTTAATAAATATTTCATGTAATATTAATAAAAAAGAAAAAAAAAATGATTTTTTTTTTTAATTTTTTTTTTATTTTAATAAATAAATAAATGGTACCCCCAAGTACCCCCAAGTACCCCCAAGTACCCCCAAGTACCCCCAAGTACCCCCAAGTACCCCCAAGTACCACCAAGTACCCCCAAGTACCCCCAAGTACCCCCAAGTACCCCCAAGTACCCCCAAGTACCCCCAAGTACCCCCAAGTACCCCCAAGTACCCCAAGTACCCCCAAGTACCCCCAAGTACCCCCAAGTACCCCCAAGTACCCCCAAGTACCCCCAAGTACCCCCAAGTACCCCCAAGTACCCCCAAGTACCCCCAAGTACCCCCAAGTACCCCCAAGTACCCCCAAGTACCCCCAAGTACCCCCAAGTACCCCCAAGTACCCCCAAGTACCCCCAAGTACCCCCAAGTACCCCCAAGTACCCCAAGTACCCCAAGTACCCCCAAGTACCCCCAAGTACCCCCAAGTACCCCCAAGTACCCCCAGTACCCCCAAGTACCCCCAAGTACCCCCAAGTACCCCCAAGTACCCCCAAGTACCCCCAAGTACCCCCAAGTACCCCCAAGTACCCCCAAGTACCCCCAAGTACCCCCAAGTACCCCCAAGTACCCCCAAGTACCCCCAAGTACCCCCAAGTACCCCAAGTACCCCCAAGTACCCCCAAGTACCCCCAAGTACCCCCAAGTACCCCCAAGTACCCCCAAGTACCCCCAAGTACCCCCAAGTACCCCCAAGTACCCCCAAGTACCCCCAAGTACCCCCAAGTACCCCCAAGTACCCCCAAGTACCCCAAGTACCCCCAAGTACCCCCAAGTACCCCCAAGTACCCCCAAGTACCCCCAAGTACCCCCAAGTACCCCCAAGTACCCCCAAGTACCCCCAAGTACCCCCAAGTACCCCCAAGTACCCCCAAGTACCCCCAAGTACCCCCAAGTACCCCCAAGTACCCCCAAGTACCCCCAAGTACCCCCAAGTACCCCCAAGTACCCCCAAGTACCCCCAAGTACCCCCAAGTACCGACAAGTACCCCCAAGTACCCCCAAGTACCCCCAAGTACCCCCAAGTACCCCCAAGTACCCCCAAGTACCCCCAAGTACCCCCAAGTACCCCCAAGTACCCCCAAGTACCCCCAAGTACCCCCAAGTACCCCCAAGTACCCCCAAGTACCCCCAAGTACCCCCAAGTACCCCCAAGTACCCCCAAGTACCCCCAAGTACCCCCAAGTACCCCCAAGTACCCCCAAGTACCCCAAGTACCCCCAAGTACCCCCAAGTACCCCCAAGTACCCCCAAGTACCCCCAAGTACCCCCAAGTACCCCCAAGTACCCCCAAGTACCCCCAAGTACCCCCAAGTACCCCCAAGTACCCCCAAGTACCCAAGTACCCCCAAGTACCCCCAAGTACCCCCAAGTACCCCCAAGTACCCCCAAGTACCCCCAAGTACCCCCAAGTACCCCCAAGTACCCCCAAGTACCCCCAAGTACCCCCAAGTACCCCCAAGTACCCCCAAGTACCCCCAAGTACCCCCAAGTACCCCCAAGTACCCCCAAGTACCCCCAAGTACCCCCAAGTACCCCCAAGTACCCCCAAGTACCCCCAAGTACCCCAAGTACCCCCAAGTACCCCCAAGTACCCCCAAGTACCCCCAAGTACCCCCAAGTACCCCCAAGTACCCCCAAGTACCCCCAAGTACCCCCAAGTACCCCCAAGTACCCCCAAGTACCCCAAGTACCCCCAAGTACCCCCAAGTACCCCCAAGTACCCCCAAGTACCCCCAAGTACCCCCAAGTACCCCCAAGTACCCCCAAGTACCCCCAAGTACCCCCAAGTACCCCCAAGTACCCCCAAGTACCCCCAAGTACCCCCAAGTACCCCCAAGTACCCCCAAGTACCCCCAAGTACCCCCAAGTACCCCCAAGTACCCCCAAGTACCCCCAAGTACCCCCAAGTACCCCCAAGTACCCCCAAGTACCCCCAAGTACCCCCAAGTACCCCCAAGTACCCCCAAGTACCCCCAAGTACCCCCCAAGTACCACCAAGTGCCCTCAAGTACTCCCAAGTACCCCCAAGTACCCGCAGGTACCCCCAAGTACCCCCAAGTACCCCCAAGTACCCCAAGTACCCCCACGTACCCCCACGTTCCCCTATGTACCTCCAAGAATCCCCAAGTTCCCCCAAGTTCCCCCAAGTTCCCCCAAGTACCCCCAAGTACCCCCAAGTACCCCCAAGTACCCCCAAGTACCCCCAAGTACCCCAAGTACCCCCAAGTACCCCCAAGTACCCCCAAGTACCCCCAAGTACCCCCAAGTACCCCCAAGTACCCCCAAGTACCCCCAAGTACCCCCAAGTACCCCCAAGTACCCCCAAGTACCCCCAAGTTCCCCTAAATACCCCCACGTACCCCCAAGTACCCCCAAGTACCCCCAAGTCCCCCCAAGTACCCCCAAGTACCCCCAAGTACCCCCAAGTACCCCCAAGTACCCCCAAGTACCCCCAAGTACCCCCAAGTACCCCCAAGTACCCCCAAGTACCCCCAAGTACCCCCAAGTACCCCCAAGTACCCCAAGTACCCCCAAGTACCCCCAAGTACCCCCAAGTACCCCCAAGTACCCCAAGTACCCCCAAGTACCCCCAAGTACCCCCAAGTACCCCCAAGTACCCCAAGTACCCCCAAGTACCCCCAAGTACCCCCAAGTACCCCCAAGTACCCCCAAGTACCCCCAAGTACCCCAAGTACCCCCAAGTACCCCCAAGTACCCCCAAGTACCCCCAAGTACCCCCAAGTACCCCCAAGTACCCCCAAGTACCCCCAAGTACCCCCAAGTACCCCCAAGTACCCCCAAGTACCAAGTACCCCAAGTACCTACCCCCAAGTACCCCAAGTACCCCAAGTACCCCCAAGTACCCCCAAGTACCCCCAAGTACCCCCAAGTACCCCCAAGTACCCCCAAGTACCCCCAAGTACCCCCAAGTACCCCCAAGTACCCCCAAGTACCCCCAAGTACCCCCAAGTACCCCCAAGTACCCCCAAGAGTACCCCCAAGTACCCCCAAGTACCCCCAAGTACCCCAAGTACCCCCAAGTACCCCCAAGTACCCCCAAGTACCCCCAAGTACCCCCAAGTACCCCCAAGTACCCCCAAGTACCCCCAAGTACCCCCAAGTACCCCCAAGTACCCCCAAGTACCCCCAAGTCCCCCCAAGTACCCCCAAGTACCCCCAAGTACCCCCAAGTACCCCCAAGTACCCCCAAGTACCCCCAAGTACCCCCAAGTACCCCCAAGTACCCCCAAGTACCCCCAAGTACCCCCAAGTACCCCCAAGTACCCCCAAGTACCCCCAAGTACCCCCAAGTACCCCCAAGTACCCCCAAGTACCCCCAAGTACCCCCAAGTACCCCCAAGTACCCCCAAGTACCCCCAAGTACCCCCAAGTACCCCCAAGTACCCCCAAGTACCCCCAAGTACCCCCAAGTACCCCCAAGTACCCCCAAGTACCCCCAAGTACCCCCAAGTACCCCCAAGTACCCCCAAGTACCCCCAAGTACCCCCAAGTACCCCCAAGTACCCCCAAGTACCCCCAAGTACCCCCAAGTACCCCCAAGTACCCCCAAGTACCCCCAAGTACCCCAAGTACCCCCAAGTACCCCCAAGTACCCCCAAGTACCCCCAAGTACCCCCAAGTACCCCCAAGTACCCCCAAGTACCCCCAAGTACCCCCAAGTACCCCCAAGTACCCCCAAGTACCCCAAGTACCCCCAAGTACCCCCAAGTACCCCCAAGTACCCCCAAGTACCCCCAAGTACCCCCAAGTACCCCCAAGTACCCCCAAGTACCCCCAAGTACCCCCAAGTACCCCCAAGTACCCCCAAGTACCCCCAAGTACCCCCAAGTACCCCCAAGTACCCCCAAGTACCCCCAAGTACCCCCAAGTACCCCCAAGTACCCCCAAGTACCCCCAAGTACCCCCAAGTACCCCCAAGTACCCCCAAGTACCCCCAAGTACCCCCAAGTACCCCAAGTACCCCCAAGTACCCCCAAGTACCCCCAAGTACCCCCAAGTACCCCCAAGTACCCCCAAGTACCCCCAAGTACCCCCAAGTACCCCCAAGTACCCCCAAGTACCCCCAAGTACCCCCAAGTACCCCCAAGTACCCCCAAGTACCCCCAAGTACCCCCAAGTACCCCCAAGTACCCCCAAGTACCCCCAAGTACCCCCAAGTACCCCCAAGTACCCCCAAGTACCCCCAAGTACCCCCAAGTACCCCCAAGTACCCCAAGTACCCCCAAGTACCCCCAAGTACCCCAAGTACCCGCAAGTATCCCCAAGTACCCGCAAGTACCCTCAAGTACCCCCACGTACCCGCAAGTACCCCCAAGTACCCCCAAGTACCCCAAGTACCCCCAAGTACCCCCAAGTACCCCCAAGTACCCCCAAGTACCCCCAAGTACCCCCAAGTACCCCCAAGTACCCCCAAGTACCCCCAAGTACCCCCAAGTACCCCCAAGTACCCCCAAGTACCCCCAAGTACCCCCAAGTACCCCCAAGTACCCCCAAGTACCCCCAAGTACCCCCAAGTACCCCCAAGTACCCCCAAGTACCCCCAAGTACCCCCAAGTACCCCCAAGTACCCCCAAGTACCCCCAAGTACCCCCAAGTACCCCCAAGTACCCCCAAGTACCCCCAAGTACCCCCAAGTACCCCCAAGTACCCCCAAGTACCCCCAAGTACCCCCAAGTACCCCCAAGTACCCCCAAGTACCCCCAAGTACCCCAAGTACCCCCAAGTACCCCCAAGTACCCCCAAGTACCCCCAAGTACCCCCAAGTACCCCCAAGTACCCCCAAGTACCCCCAAGTACCCCCAAGTACCCCCAAGTACCCCCAAGTACCCCAAGTACCCCCAAGTACCCCCAAGTACCCCCAAGTACCCCCAAGTACCCCCAAGTACCCCCAAGTACCCCCAAGTACCCCAAGTACCCCCAAGTACCCCCAAGTACCCCCCAAGTACCCCCAAGTACCCCCAAGTACCAAGTACCCCCAAGTACCCCCAAGTACCCCCAAGTACCCCCAAGTACCCCCAAGTACCCCCAAGTACCCCCAAGTACCCCCAAGTACCCCCAAGTACCCCCAAGTACCCCCAAGTACCCCCAAGTACCCCCAAGTACCCCCAAGTACCCCCAAGTACCCCCAAGTACCCCCAAGTACCCCAAGTACCCCCAAGTACCCCCAAGTACCCCCAAGTACCCCCAAGTACCCCCAAGTACCCCCAAGTACCCCCAAGTACCCCCAAGTACCCCCAAGTACCCCCAAGTACCCCCAAGTACCCCCAAGTACCCCCAAGTACCCCA
Source organism: Paralithodes platypus (assembly GCA_032716605.1). Lineage (NCBI taxonomy): Eukaryota > Metazoa > Arthropoda > Malacostraca > Decapoda > Lithodidae > Paralithodes > Paralithodes platypus. Next base: position 3,153,146 of record CM064530.1, on the reverse strand, counting down.
AGTACCCCCAAGTACCCCCAAGTACCCCCAAGTACCCCCAAGTACCCCCAAGTACCCCCAAGTACCCCCAAGTACCCCAAGTACCCCCAAGTACCCCAAGTACCCCCAAGTACCCCCAAGTACCCCCAAGTACCCCCAAGTACCCCCAAGTACCCCAAGTACCCCCAAGTACCCCCAAGTACCCCCAAGTACCCCCAAGTACCCCAAGTACCCCCAAGTACCCCCCAAGTACCCCCAAGTACCCCCAAGTACCCCCAAGGACCCCCCAGCACCCCCAAGTACCCCCAAGTCCCCCCAAGTACCCCCAAGTACCCCCAAGTACCCCCAAGTACCCCCTTTTGTTCAATACCTAGCTTTTTTTTATTTTAGCTTTTTTTTTATTTTAGCTTTTTTTTTATTTTAGCTTTTTTTTTATTTTAGCTTTTTTTTTATTTTAGCTTTTTTTTTATTTTAGCTTTTTTTTTATTTTAGCTTTTTTTTTATTTTAGCTTTTTTTTATTTTAGCTTTTTTTTATTTTAGCTTTTTTTTATTTTAGCTTTTTTTATTTTAGCTTTTTTTTATTTTAGCTTTTTTTTATTTTAGCTTTTTTTTATTTTAGCTTTTTTTATTTTAGCTTTTTTTTATTTTAGCTTTTTTTTATTTTAGCTTTTTTTTATTTTAGCTTTTTTTTATTTTAGCTTTTTTTTATTTTAGCTTTTTTTTATTTTAGCTTTTTTTTATTTTAGCTTTTTTTTTATTTTAGCTTTTTTTTATTTTAGCTTTTTTTTATTTTAGCTTTTTTTTATTTTAGCTTTTTTTTATTTTAGCTTTTGGTAAAACAAACACATTTCTCAATTATATCCTTTATTAATAAATTCACATACATACTACAATATAAAGGAGATGGGGGGAGAGAGAAGGGGGGAGCAAATGAGGGGGGGAGAGAGAAGGGGGGAGCAAATGTGGGGGGGGAGGGGAAACAGAAGGGTTGGGGGGTAGGGGACAGAGGAAGAGAAGGGGGGAGCAAATGGGGGGGGGGAGGGGACAGAGGAAGAGAAGGGGGGAGCAAATGGGGGGGAGGGGACAGAGGAAGAGAAGGGGGGAGGGGACAGAGGAAGAGAAGGGGGGAGAGGGGACAGGAAGAGAAGGGGGGAGGGGAGAGAGAGGGGAAACAGAAGGGGGGGGAGGGGAGAGAGAGAGAGGGGGAGGGGAAACAGAAGGGGGGAGCAAATGAGGGAGAAGGGGGGGAGCAAATGAGGGAGAAGGGGGGGGGGAGCAAATAAGGGAGGAGAGGAGAGAGGGGGAGCAAATGAGGGAGAAAGGGGGAGGGGAGAGAGAGGGGGGGGAGCAAATGAGGGAGAAGGGGGGGGGGAGCAAATAAGGGAGGAGAGGGAGAGGGGGAGCAAATGAGGGAGAAGGGGGGAGGGGGAGAGAGGGTAAACAGAAGGGAGAAGGGGGGGGGGGGAGGGGACACAGCGAAAGAGGGGGGAGCAAATGAGGGAGAAGACAGAGGAAGAGGGGGGAGCAAATGAGGGGACAGACAGAGAGGGGGGGGGGGGGAGAGATGGGGAAACAAAGGGGGAGCAAATGAGGGAAGAGACAGGGGGGGGGGGGAGGGGAAGGGAAAGAGCAGATGAGAGAGAAGGGGGGGGGGGAGCAAATAAGGGAGGAAGAGGGGAGAGAAGGGGGAGCAAATGAGAGGGGGAAGAGACCGACAAAGGGGGGGGGGGGGGGGGGAGAGAAGGGGGGAGCAAATGAGAGAGGGAGGAGACAAAGGGGGGGGGGGGGGGAGCAAATAAGAGAGAAGAGGAAAGGGGGAGGGGAGATAGTGAGCAAGAGGATCAAATGAGGGAGAGAAGGGGAAAAAGAAAAGGGGGGGGGGGAGTGAGTGAGAGCAGGGGGAGAAAATGAGGGAGGAGAGAGGGGGGAGGAGGGAGCAAATAAGGGAGGAAGGGGGAGGGGAGATAGTGAGCAAGAGGATCAAATGAGGGAGAAGGGGTAAAAGAAAAAGGGGGGGGGGGGGGGAGTGAGTGAGAGCAGGGGGAGAAAATGAGGGAGACACAGGCGGGGTGGGGAGGGGAAAGAAAGAGAAGGGGGCAGGGGAGATAGAGCGAGCGGGCGGATCAAATCAGGGAGTAAATGAGAAAGGGGGGAGGGGAAAGAGCAGAGAGAGAAGGGGGGGAGCAAATGGGGGAGGGAGGGGAAAGAGCAAATCAGGGAGGGAGGGGAGATAGAGCGAGCAAGCGGATCAAATGAGGGAGGAGAGAAAATGAGGAAGGGGAAAAAAAGGGGGGGGGGGGGAGAGAGAGCGAGCGAGCGGATCAAATGAAGGGGTGAGCAGAAGAGGGAGGACGGAAGGGAGCAGATGGAGGAAAGGGAGAGCAGGGAGCAGAAGAGGGATGAGGAAGGAGAGCAGAGAAGGGAAAACAAGAGGGAGAGCATTACAGGGATGAGAGAGAGGAGACCGAGGGAGAAGGGTGGAAGGGAGAGGGTAAAGAGGAGATACAGCGAGCGAGCGGATCAAATGAGGGAGGGGAGAGCACGAGCTGGGAAAGCAAATGAGACGGGGGGAGCAAATGTGAGAGAGAGAGAGAGAGAGGGTGATGGGAGAACCTTTGAGGTAGGAGAGATTATAGAGGGTGAAGGGAGAGCATTAGAGGGGCAGAGAGAGAAAGGAAAACAGAAGAGGGAGAGAGCAGATAAGTGAGATCAGAAGAGGGATGAGAGGGGCGAAGCAAATGAGGGGCAGAGAGAAGGGAGAGCAGAAGAGAAAACAAGAGGGAGATCATTACAGGGACGAGGGAGAAGGGAGAGCAGATAGAGAGGGGGGGGGAAGGGAGAGCAGATGGAAGTGAGTGGGGGAGAGGAGAGAGCACAAGAGGGAAAGAAGGGAGACCAGAAGAGAGGAGAGTAAGATTAAGTAATGAAGGATGTTAGGCATAATAGTCATTATATAGTAAAAACAGAGAACAGTGTAAGGGGGGTGGGGGAGCTATCTAATTATTGAATGACGCCACTATAATATTGGCCCCTAACCTATATGATGTTTATCAAACAATATGTACATATTTTAATACACATGCAAATGGAAACCATATACATATTAATATTCAATAATAACTACATTACTTCTATTACTATAAACACTACTACTATCTATCTACAGTATTGCCTCACACAGTCATCCATGAAGGGCTACCCACTACTAATAAAGATAATAACACTATATAATACAAAAACAATACATTTAATCACTCTTCTAACTCTCTATATAATACAATAAACAATCTAATTAAAACAATCACACATTAATACTGTATCTATCGATCTATCGAATAACTAAAACTAGATATCTATCAACTTAATGCCATAATTATCAATCTAACTTTAATATCTATCACATACAATAATTACAAACAACTAATATCTAAGTCTCGAGTCGGCCACCCCAAGCTAAGGGTTAAGTGCCTCGGTATAATACATAGGCCTACATAAATACAGTCTCGAGTTGTGCATCTTTCTGATTCATCAAACTGCACATACCATCACACAACATTTATATACTAGGTCAAAATTAGTCACACGATTTCATTCCGTTCGGGATAGCTACACACATTTAAAGCCACGATTTGTGACATTGAGTGTACTGCATATAGAAATAATTAAAATAAACATGTCTCGATTCGGCCACCCCCCACACCCACTATGGGGTATATGACTGAGTATATACATAACCTACACACCTATAACACAATCAACATAATGTAATAATATGTATCTAAGTTGGGTATCTACCTATAAAAATGAATCAAATACAATGTAAGTTATCAATCTATCTCAAACTCATTACAAAATACATTCATAATCAATCAAAACAAATAATAACAATCTCTCGAGTCGGCCACCCCAAGCTAAGGGTTATGTGCCTCACTATAATAAATAGGCCTACATAAATAGTCTCGAGTTGTCCATCTTTCCAAATCATCAAACTCCACATATGATCACTCAAAATATACAACGTGGATTGACCTCCCTACTGCCAATCCTGCCAGATTGGGAGCCAAAGCGTCACATTTTTCCTTTGCCCCTCAACTTTCCCTTTATAATTGCTGCGGGGCACAGGGCCTTGGGTGGGGCTTTTGTTTCCCGGGCGTTTCCGCACCCTCCTCGGCTCCCCGCCTTTGAGTGGCTTCGGTCACCTGGGCATTATTAGTGGTAAGCTGGGAGGGTTCTGTGGGGGCACTCGGCTATGGCCTTGGCCTTGCTCGGGACCTTGGGGCTGCTCGGCCAGACAGCCTGAGGAACAGCACCAACCACCACAATAAATATATTTGTTTCATATTTATACCTTCATACTTAACTTCCATATCTATCTATCTAAACATAATTACAAACTATATTTATATTGTCCTTGTCCCACTTTTGGTTTGTTTAGTTTGCAAGTTTTACATTTGCATTCATAATCAAGCAAAAACAATATTAACAATCTAAATTACCTATTTAAATTGAACACTTCAAAAAGATCGATCTTATTATTGCCAGAAGCCACTCCCTGACCCGCCTCCATATGCTTCCATACGCTGACGCAACTCACTCAATTATCTAGCATGTAGAGATGCACTTTTTAACGCCATATACTTCCTTCATTTAACAGGGCTAGGGCATGCCTTTGTAAGAGGGACTTTTACATTATACTGTACTGGAATTTTAATAACTAATTTAACACCACACTTATCGATACAGAATGCAAAATGATACAACTACACTGTCTGCATCAACTTCTTGCCAACTTTTCATCATTATCGACATATTTCACTACAACAAATATTTCTCCTAATCGACCAGCCACACAAACGGCTGACGGACCGCGAAAGTGCTCCCGCAACTTTAAGTCTTCTTTCTGTTCAGGCTCTGTCTAGTGTCAGCCACCCCCAGCAAAGGGGTATTTGCCTGAGATATACATACACATACATACAACACTATATACTTGTCTATTGTTGGCCACCCCCAGCAAGAGGGTATTTGCCTGAGATATACATACACACACATACATACAAAACTATATACTTGTCTAGTGTCGGCCAACCCCAGCAAAGGGCTATTTGCCTAACATATACATACACATACACATATACAAAATTATATACTGTAATATGAAAATATGACATTTACCATCACCTGGAATAAATAACAATAGCTTCCCAACGTTCAATCAATTGTATCAAATCTAAAATGACAAACCAACAACTTCCATTGTAAAACTTAACAAATAAACAAACCAACAGTGGGACAAACACAATATAAACTACAAATAACTAAACCACTATCACACAAGAGCAGTAAACATTCGATGCTTAACATTATTCTGGCAACATTTTTGCAAAATTTTCCACGGGCATCCGAAACAAAACTGACTAAACATGATTTTAACTGACAAATATTTGTAATGTTGACCTCATATGCTGCCAGACTAGTGTTAACCCTTTCAGTACCAGCGACGTATGTTACCTTTTACTATTTGACATACTTGTGTGCAGCTTAGGAAGGATTATGTCCTAGGTAAAACGATTGGTTAAGTCATTCGAAGCCTGATAATTGCTAAGATCCTTCCTAATCTGAATACAAGTGTCCAATAGTCCTAATAATATTAACAAAAGGACGTCAACGCTACTGTACGGGTTAATGATAAATATCGAGGGAAAATACGCTCGTGTCATACCACCTTTACACTAGTCATACCTTCCACATAATATACACTAGTAAACACATTGCCCGGGGTGGCATACTCGAGACAGACCGAACCAAAACTACAATTAGTTCTAATTCTTAGGGTCCTTCACCACTTTAGCGTTCCCTCCCCCCTTTCTCTGGTGAACTTTATCAGGAGTCATACTAATCCTAACATATATTGAATACTAATACTCATCCAAAACAAATTAAAATATATAAAGATATACTCATCCAAAACAATTAAGGCTATTTCAAACTTCAATTCAATAATAAAATTAATACTTATACTATTCCTTACTCATCAAAAACAATTAATGCTATTTCAAACTTTAATTAAATACTCAAATTGATAATTATCCTATTCCTTACTTTCAATATACTGTACAGTAGTTATAATAAGCCTACCTTTACATCAAAATACTAAAAACCCAGCAATTATACTAGTCATCTATCAAGTTATGGCTGTCTGGAGTCGCCCACCCACAAATAATCAACACATACAAACAAATAACAAATATATCATCAGTTTCATCTTAACTGATAGAGTGGTGGCAAATTGAATCCTTTAAGGGGGAATGGCCTGCTTTTCTGCTCACCCTTCTTCCTCAAGCTTACCCCCAATAATTTTAAGATGTTAACATGTTTGCCCCATTAGTTACTCGATTTTCAGACCTTTCGCCGCATTTATTAGTCAATATTTAGACCTTTCGTGCTATTTAGGTGCCAATTTTTCCCCTAGCGAAGAGCCTGTAATGTTACAACAACCGACCTTTGGCCGGGACATTTTTCTACCAAAAAATGTACAAATTTATCTAAAAGGAGGATCTGATGTTATTTTGTTTAAAGTTGGATGGACCTCTAGGCAGGAAACTACAACAAATATTAAATACATGCAAACATCGAAACCATTAACCATTTCCCCTTAATTGCCTTTGTCTTTATATTATGTCGTCCTTGCAAGTTTTACATTATACTGTACTGCAATTTCAATAACTAATTTCACAGCACACTTATCGATACCAAATGCAAAATGATCAAACTACACTGTCTGCTCAACTTCTTGCAAACTTTTCATTATCTACACATTTCACTACAACAAAAACTACTTCTCCTAATCGCCAGCCACAGAAACAGCTGAGGGACCGCGAAACTGGTCCCGGAACTTTCAGTCTTCTTTCTCTTCAGCCTCTGTCTAGTGTCGGCCACCCACACCAAAGGGGTATTTGCCTAAGATATACTGTACATACACATACATACAAAGCTATATAAAGTACTTTTCTAGTGTCGGCCACCCCCACCAAAGGAGTATTTGCCTAAGATATACATACACACATACATACAAAGCTATATAAAGTACTTGTCTAGTGTCGGCCACCCCCACCAAAGGAGTATTTGCCTAAGATATACATACACACATACATACAAAGCTATATAAAGTACTTGTCTAGTGTCGGCCACCCCCACCAAAGGAGTATTTGCCTAAGATATACATACACACATACATACAAAGCTATATAAAGTACTTGTCTAGTGTCGGCCACCCCCACCAAAGGAGTATTTGCCTGAGATATACATACATACATACAAAACTATATACAGTACTGTATCATGAAAATATGATTTTTATCATCAGCTGCAATAAATAAGACAATAGCTTCCTAACGTTCAATCAATTATATCAAATTAAACATGAAAAAGCAACAAATTAAAATGTCAACATTGCAAACTAAACAAACACAAACTGGGACAAACACAATATAAAGCCAAAATCACACAAGAGCATTTTTAGCCAACATTCGATACTTGACATTTGTCTGGCAACATTTCTGGAATATTTTCAACGAGCATCGGAAACTACACTGACGAAACATTAATTTAGGTGACAAATATTTGTAATGTTGACCTCATATGCTGCCAGACCAGTGTTAACCCTTTCAGTACCAGCGACGTGTCTTACCTTTTTACTATTTGACACACTTGTGTGCAGCTTAGGAAGGATATGTGCTAGGTAAAAGCCTTGGTTGAGTCAGTCGAAGCCTGATAATTGCTACAGATCCTTCCTAATCTGAATACAAGCATCCAAGTCCTAATAATATTAACAAAAGGACGTCAACGCTACTGTACGGGTTAATGATAAATATCGAGGGAAAACCGCTCGTGTCATACCACCTTTACACTAGTCATACCTTCCACATAATATACAGTATAGTAAACTCTTTTGAAATTTTGGATAACCTATTTTTTTGGATAAATGAGTCCCTCTATATAAATGGTCAACTATACGGTTTTCAATGCATCAAATTTCTAGGCTCTCTAAACTTCAAATTATCATCTTATTCAAGCTATGTCCACTTCAGAGCGAATAAATTGAGGCAATTAAGGACCCACAGTTTGCCCAAGCCAAACTTACAATATGCTAAATTCAAACCAAAGATCATACAAATAGCCTACTCAAACCAAAAAATAACTTAAGGTAAACTTCAACCACACAAAACAGCCAAACAAAAACACAAAGCTAAACAATGGTAATCAATTCCATCACAAAACTAAACCATAAAATCCAACAAAACACTAAAAAAATGAACACTCATCCATCCCAACACTCAAAAATGCTAAACTATAAGCCAAAACTATAACAAATGCTAAACTCAAAGCCAAAACTATAGAACAGTAGTCAATGCTAAGCCAAAACTATACAATTTAAAATGTAAAACTTGCAAACTAAAACGGTAAATGCCAAGACAAAACAAGACAAATAAACATACAGTATATTGGTCAAATCCAACGCAACACTATAAAGTAGTAAAATACAACCAAAGATTATTTCATCGTAAAATCCATCCCAACTGGAAACCCAAAGCCAAAACTATAGAAAATCAAAACGCCAAGCCAAAACTATCTATACAAAACTGCAAACGCCAAGCCAAAACTATAGAAAATCAAAACGCCAAGCCAAAATTATAAAAAAATGCAAACGCCAACCCAAAACTATAGAAAACTGAAAAACACCAACCAACAACTGTAGAAAACGGTAAACGCAAGGCAAAAAATACAACGGTCAATTCTAACCCCCCATTATAAAGAACACTCCAACCAAAACACTAAAACACTTAAACTCCAACCCAAGACTAAAAATAAACTCCAACCCAAGACTACCCTATACAAACAAAACATATCAACCTATGACTAGAAAACGCCAAACACAAAACAATACAAACTAGTAAATGCAAACCCAAAAGTATAGAAACAGTAATGACAACAAATACACAAAAGTCAACGCCAAGCCAAAACTATACAACTAAACTACAATGCATTATAAAGAAGAAACTCAAAACAAACATTATATCAAAATGTACCGTATACTCCAATCCAACAAAAAACAAACATTCAACCCACTAATCGGCTATACACTACCAATTTGTGACAAACCCACAATGTTCATGGCTACCCCTTCACGGGAATTACAGCGTCCAGTACAAAATTAATAAATAAATCCATCAATAAAATCGTCCAAAGAGTGAACCATCCCCCCTTAATAAAATTATAAATACACAAAAATTCAAGTGGGCTATGTTGTGCCAGAGTATATAAATACATACATGTTGTTCTTACCTTTCAAGGAGTCATGTATGTACAGTGTGTATGTTCATAATTACCTACATATTTGACTACAACAACAAATATTTCTCCTACTCCACGAGCCAGAGAAACGGGTGAGGGAGCGCAAAAGTGGTCCCGGAACTTTAAGTGTTGTTTCTGTTCAGGCTCTGTCTAGTGTCAGCCACCCCCCCAGCAAAGGGGTATTTGCCTGAGATATACATATACAGTAATACATTCATACAAAACTATATACTGTATGATGAAAATATGAAATGGTCCCGGAACTTTGGGTGTTGTTTCTGTTCAGGCTCTGTCTAGTGTCGGCCACCCCCCCAGCAAAGGGGTATTTGCCTGAGATATACATATACAGTAATACATTCATACAAAACTATATACTGTATGATGAGTGGTGATGGGCTGGTCTATCAGAGTGAGAACTGAGCAATCTCTGCCATACCCATAGCTTACTCTGACTGTTCCTTTTACTTATATATTTTCTAGATCTCAAGTGACGGCGTCTCTAACGTGGATTGACCTCCCAATCTACCAAGATTGGAAGCCAAAGCGTCACATTTTTCCCTTGCCCCTCAACTTTCTCTTCATAATTGCTGAGGGGCACAGGGCCCTGGGTGGGGCTTTGGTTTCCCGGGCGTTTCCGCACCCTCCTCAAGCTCCCCGCCATGGAGTGGCTTCGGTCACCCAGGCTTTATTGTGGTCGGCGGGGAGGGTTCTGTGGGGGCGCTCGGTTATGGCCTTGGCCTTGCTCGGGGCCTTGGGGCTGTTCGGCCAGGTAGCTTGGGGAACAACAACAACAACAACTGTATGATGAAAATATGAAATGGTCCCGGAACTTTGGGTGTTGTTTCTGTTCAGGCTCTGTCTAGTGTCGGCCACCCCCCCAGCAAAGGGGTATTTGCCTGAGATATACATATACAGTAATACATTCATACAAAACTATATACTGTATGATGAAAATATGAAATGGTCCCGGAACTTTGGGTGTTGTTTCTGTTCAGGCTCTGTCTAGTGTCGGCCACCCTCCACCAAAGGGGTATTTGCCTGAGATCCAATGAGTAATAATATTCCTAACTTCCCACTTCAACACTACAAATAATTGCTATAAAACAACATTAGAACACTATACTGCTTCCAAAATAAAAGAACATTACAAGACTATACTGCTTCCAAAATTATCCATGACTAATTTTCTGTAGCCTTGGATATTTTTCATTTTAAATCAATCATTTGCTGATTTTCTGCCTTTCTATGTCAATTATTGATCATCCTCGCGCTTTTCCATATATAATTTTCTGTAGGGATTCTCCAATATTGTAGACTTGTATCTTATTCCTTCCTCCTCGTCTTGTGGTAACTTGCGGAGAGCTTACGAGAAGCGGTGAGCAGCCTCCTTCAGCCGATCCTTACGGCACAGTGCCACCACGTCCTCCTGGAGTATGTTCAGGACCATCACCCTGGAGGGATTGCACATTTATTATATATAGGAAAAGTGGGGATTGAGCCTGAGTATATAGATAGATAGATATAGATTAAAATGTAAAACTTGCAAACTAAACAAACAAACTTGGTCAAAGACAATACAGTATAAAAGAACTAAAAAGGTACGGTTCAAATTATAACAAACTCGTTACAATTAAAAACTATTGAAACGACAACACACTAAATAAAATCTAGATAGATGTAGAAAACGAACTAAAAGGTTACGGTTCAAATTATAACCAACTCATTACAATTAAAAACTATTGAAACGACAACACACTAAACAAAATCTATGTGGAAAAATGCTTATAAATTTATCAGAAATTAAACTGTGAAAATAACAAACAATCCAAGTTAAGTTTACCCCCTATTGCCTTCATAACACCATGCTCCAAAGGGCAATGCGACGGAGAACGCCAAAGCTACGCAATGCTTCAGCGTATGACCCTCAACTTTACTTTTAGAAGGACTTCTAGAAATATAAGGGGTACTGAATAAATTATCTTAATTGACCCTCTGATTATCACAATTATATCCTAAACTGTATTTATAAAGTAAAACTTGCAAATTAAACAAACCAAAACACACAAACGAACACAGTAAAAAGACAAAACAACTAATGAACATCGCTATGTGGAAACAATAATACAGCACCGGTATTCTGTCTTCATAGCGTAATGCATAAGTGCACCGAATTTAGATGCGAGTATCCTAGGTTCGAGTCCTTGGAGTGCCGCATGTATTTGTTGATTTCATTAATTGAATTTAGAGCCTAGAGGTGAAGTTGCTTGGTGAAAAAAACATAACGTTACCCCCAATATAATAAAAAATAAATTTAATACCGCTACCGGTACTGTATATAACAAAATTAGTCCCTGATGAAGGACACTTTCCAAAGATGAATACAACTATTCTTCCTAAACTTAATCAAATCTCTTAGTGTTCTATCTATATACTCTATAGAGATACAACACTAGGAGATTTGATTCACTTTAGGAGATGTTTAGGTATAAAGAGTATTAGCGAGGTGATGCGTACAAATTTTTGTTGTTGTTTTTCCCCAAGCTGCCTGGCCGAACAGCCCCAAGGCCCCGAGCAAGGCCAAGGCCATAGCCGAGCTCCCCCACAGAACCCTCCCTGCGGACCACAATAAAGCCTGGGTGACCGAAGCCACTCCATGGCGGGGAGCTGAGGAGGGTGCGGAAACGCCCGGGAAACCAAAGCCCCACCCAGGGCCCTGTGCCCCTCAGCAATTATGAAGAGAAAGTTGAGGGGCAAAGGAAAGATGTGACGCTTTGGCTTCCAATCTTGGTAGATTAGGTCAATCCACGCAAGAGACGCCGTCACTTGAGATCTAGAAAATATATAAGTAAAAGGAACAGTCAGAGTAAGCTATGGGTATGGCCGAGATTGCTCAGTTCTCACTCTGATAGACAAGCCCATCACCACATGACTAGAACCCAATCCTCTCAGCATCAGCTAGGAAAGGCCCTAGAAAGCCGCCTTTGGCGGGGGGATAGCTCCCCTATTTCAACCCTTTTCGGGCTTGGGCACCCGCCCTGTACAAGTAGACTGGCATGGTATGGACATGTGGAGAGAATGGATGAACAAAATTGGGTGAAAACATGCAGGTCTGTGATTGTGGAGGGAGCTGCACCGAGGGGTGGACCGAGGAAGACCTGGGATCGGACTGTACGTGCCGACCTCAAATCCAAAAACTTGACAAGTGAAGCAGCCCTTAACAGGGTTGCCTGGGACACCGCCATTAGGACATGAGACTGAAACTGCACGTACATGTGGAGCACTCAGTCTTAACATTTTATGTATGTATGTATCCCATAATTCTGAAGCTCTGTCTTAAGTCGACCACCCCCAGCTACAAAACATTATAAATAAGTAAAAAAATAAATAAAATGGGGAATGTGCCTTAGATAATTCTGGGAGGGTTAGAGTTACTGACAGATAATTGTACTCAACTTAAGAACAACCTATAGAAATCAAAGGGACACAAAACTATTGCAATGAATCTATTAACTCCCACAGGTTCTCCTTGAACTTAATAAAACTGGCTAATGATAGCCAGAATACAGTTAATATAACTACACACCAGTATCTTGATTAATCCTCTGCTTCCCACAAACTTTCTAACCTCAATTATAATGTAAAACTTGCAAAATAAACAACCCAATAAAGGGATGGACACAATATAGATTAAAGACCTTATCAAAATCACTGTGTGGAAATAACACTTCAGCAATTAAATTGTAAAACTTGCAAAACAAACAAACCAAAACTGGGACAAAGACAATATAAAGGCAAAAGAACTAGGCTAATCAAAATTGATATGTGGAAACAACGCTTTAGCAAAATAAAACTATGAAATTAAAATGTAAAACTTGCAAACAAACCAAACCAAAACTGGGACAACAAAAATAATCAAAATCGCTATATGGAAACAACGCTTTAGCAACATGAAGTTATGAAATAAAACAACACAATCAACCACATACAGCGCACATCACTACAACGCGACATACTGAAACACTCCCCAGCACCCCACACACAAGACATCACACAACAAATCCAAGCACTCAACACCCACACTAACAACAAAATACAAGAACAACAAAAACTAAATTGGAATAACTTCCTACAAACACTTGATCACAAAACAAACCCCAAAAAACTCTACCAAACACTAAACAGCATCATACTTTCCAACAGCAACACAACACAATCACATGCTGCAATCACAACAACAGACTTTAGTCCTTCATGTAAACAACAACCAAACACTCTCATCAATCACTTCTCACGTGTCAGCCACCTAAAACCTCACAAAGACGACCGACGTGTCATCCGACGTAAGCGACAATTCCCCACAGACCCTGACTATACACCCTTCACCAATCACCAGACAAAGCATATCATCAACAATCTTAAGCACTCACCCGCCTGTGGCCTACACAACATATGCAACATACACCTCAGACACCTGGGACCACAAGGCATACAAGCACTGACTGAGTTTGCAAGTTTTACATTTTAATTAATATCAAACTACCGTTATTCACACAACACAATACCAGACATCTGGAAGCATGGTATTATCATCACATTCCCCAAACCCAACAAAGACCCCACGCTACCCTCCTCGCACCGCCCCATCACACTCCTTTGCACCCCCTCCAAAGTCATGGAACGCCTAGTACTACAACTAATTACACCCGACCTACCCCTAGCTCCAACACAACATGGATTTAGGCCACTGCACTCCACAAACACTCTTCTCACAGACCTTACACAAAGAGCTTTGGACGGCATCAACTCAGCTAGACCACCACACAGATCACTACTAGCCACACTCGACATTAGTAAAGCCTTCGATGCCATCCCCCACCACAACCTAACAAACAAAATCTACAACACAAAAAGGTGGCTGGCCAACTTCCTACCAGGCAGATGTGCACACGTATCTTTTGCCGGTCAGTCATCTAGAATCAGAAACTTTCCAAACGGAGTCCCACAAGGATCCGTCCTATCGCCCGCACTCTTCAATCTGTACATGCACGATATAACTACACCCAATACGCCCCAAATAAACTTAGCCTCCTATGCAGATGACATAACACTCACATGCACACACCATGACCCAAAAAGAGCAACAGATCTCCTTCAACCCTATCTCAACACACTACATGGCTGGTGCACTACAAACAGACTTAATCTAGCCCCAGCCAAATCCACCGCAACCCTGCTCACAAGCTGGACAGGAGAACACGAATACATCCCTCAACTCACCATAAACATCACACCCCTAACACATACACACACACCCAAAATCCTAGTCCTGAGTAACATATGATACTCATATGACATTCAAACAGCACACTACAAACATTACAAAGAAACTGACACCCAGATTTAACGCCCTCAGGTCACTTGCTCACACACAATTTGGACACAACAAAGAAACCACCACCACAGTATATAAACAATACATAAGATCAGTGATGGAATACGCAAGCCCAGCCTGGGCTTCTAACCTAGCTGAAACACATCATAAGACCTTACAGACTATTCAAAACAAAGCCCTAAAGATCATTACAGGCTGCACAGCTACTGTACCCACAGATCACCTACATCAAGAAACCAAAATCCTCAAAGTCAAAGACCATCTGGACATGAGAGGCACTCAATTCCTGGCAGCAGCCTCCACAAACCAGGACCACCCACTAAACTACATGGCAACACACCCACAGACACCAAGAAATATCAAAACAACACCCAGCACACGGTATCACACACAATTACTGTCCTCTCTCCCTCCCTGCCCACCCCGAACCAACTTCCAGAAGCACATCCATACTAATTTCTCTCGCCGATCCATCCACTCACTCACAGACAACACGCAGCTTACGACCTCCCGAAATCCATCCTTCAGAATCCTCCCTTCCTCGCGAGGACAGAGTCCACCTGGCCAGGCTGAGATGCGGACACCATCCAGCTCTCCTGAGCTATAAGAAGACTGGATGACTCCGTCGTCGACAACTGCCCGGGATGTAACACAGCACCCCATACCATTAAACACATCATAGAAGACTGCATTTCACACAACCACATACACCAACAACACAATCTACACTCAATGAGAGCTCTGTGGGAAAGCCCGATCGTGGCCATGGCCTTCCTCAGAAACTCGGGGCTGTTCGGCCAGGCAGCTTAGGGAACAACAACAACAACTACATGAGCAAGTTAATCTGTTTCACAAGCAAACTAATCGCACACATAACAAAGCACTATCATCACGTTCAAGGAATTAGTATTTTTTTAAATAAGACAACACAAAATTAACATTGTCGAATGCTAGCCACAATATAATGGAGAAATCTGTCAATACGTTGAAAAACTTCATTAATGCCGGACCATGATTTACCTTTAATTCTGGCTAAGATTAGATGATTTTATGCAGTTTACGAAGAACCTACATTATTAAAATGTAAAACTTGCAAACTAAACAAACCAAAATTGGGACAAGGATAATATAAACTCAAATTAAATTATCATGGAGGGATAGACAGACTAATGAGGAAGTAAGAAGGAGGTGTGGTGTGGAGGTAGATGTGCTGGAAAGTGTGAAAAGGAACAACTTGAGATGGTTCGGCCATATGGAACGTATGGAAAGCGAGAGAATGACTAAGAGGGTGTACGAGAGCGAGGTGGAGGGACAGAGGGGGAGAGGTAGACCGAATATGAGGTGGAAGGATGGAGTGAGGAACTACATGAACGAAGGCGGTGCTGGTTGGGGGGAGGGGCGTCGACTGACTGGGGACAGAGGTGCATGGGGGCGGTTCGTTCGTGGCCACCCCTTCGGGGATCACGGCGTCAGGCAATAGATAGATAGATAGAAATTATCAAAATCGCTATGTGGAAACAACGCTTACTAAAATGAAAATTATTAAATAAAAGAACACAATCTCAGAGGCTTTATCGAGATCATATTTACCCCTATGAGGCCAAACCAGGGATGACACAATATAGACAACAGAAATGATCAAAATCACTGTGGAAATAACACTTTAGCAATACAGTATAACATTTTGAAATTAAATAACACTCCATTCTTAACATTAATCCTCCATTACAAACCCCAATGCACTAGACTAAACTAATGAAAGCATATGATCTTCCTCTTGGGACTCTAATTATTATGTTCTCTCCACCAATCAACTTTACTCCTAAACTCGATTAATGAAATTAACAAACACATGTGGCAGTCTGGGGATTCGAACCCAGGACGCTCATACCGAAAATCAACACACTTATGCATTGCGCCACGAAGACAGTTAACTCGGGACACCATACCCAGAACATAAAAGAACATAAAACTAACACTGTCTAATGCTATCCACAATATACTGGAGAAATCTGTCAATACACTGAAAAACTTCATTAATGCCGGATGATTATGATCACCGTAACACCTTTATCACCATGACGCCTCTTTACCTTTGATTCTGGCAAAGATTAGATGATTTTGTGCAGTTTAAGAAGGACCAATGTTATTCAGAGGATTTATCGAGATCGTATTTACCCCTATGAGGCCTACAGATAGATTATATGTTAAGGAAAATCGTCTAATGGCAACCAGAATACGATGAAAATTACGTCCTAGTGTTGAACGGGATTATGTGCTAGTGTTCAAGGGGTAAGAAGAAACTATAGTCTGTTTCTTTTCATCTGGCAGTAAATTGAATCCCTTACCTACTTATTTTTCGATACTTAATGGGAAAATATGAAACTACTGTCTCTGCATCCAATTAACACCAAGTTTGTATAATTACCACCATATTTCACTACAAAACATTTAAAATAACCTATAATACTACTGCACTATGGCTCTGCACCCTATTAACCCGGGAACTGCGGGGAGACTCTTAAGAGTTCCCCCGGCGGACTGCGGGGAGACTCTTATGAGTGAGTGAAAAACAAAAATCAACCTTTGACATCGAAAAAAATATATTTTTGTTATTTTTATTTTTTTATTTTTTTTTGGCCCCTGGGCCATGCAAAATCTCAGTCCTCTACCTCTCCTCCTTCCCCACTTTCCTCCTCTCCTTCAGTTATCACCTATTTTCCCTGTTATTCCCTTATTCTGAGGTATATTTTCGTGCTAACATTAGCGAGTTGCAAGCAGAGTGTTGTCATCACTGATGGCAAGCGAGTGCAAGAGAGAGAGAGAGAGTATCGATCGACTGTGTCTCAGTGGCCTTGGGGGAAATTGGCGGGAAAGCAGTTTGCCTCACCCATACATTATACAACTCGCAGGCTATATCTCCGATTTTGACCATCCAAACGCTGTTTTCACTCGTTTTATTGTTGTTTCAGGTTAATACCTTTATAATCAACCCATAATAGGCACATATGGATAAGTATTAATGCTATTAATGGCACAATGAATATTTTAGTGACGGAAACACCTCAAATACGTCAGCACAGGGGGACGTTTCCAATTACCCCCATGCGCACTTCAGAGGTTAACACCAAGTTTGTATAATTAGCACCATATTTCAGTACAAAACCTTTAAATATCCTACAAATCTTGACGAGAACCTTGCAATTTACCGTCAGTTCAAAAGAAATAGACTATACATGTAATACAGTAATTAACCGAGTGCATATAATTAGCACCATATTTCACTACAAATCCTTCAAAATAACCTAGACATCTTGACGGCAACTTTGCAATTTACCGCCAGTTCAAAAGTAATAGACTTTAGTACAGTAATTAAAAGACTGCATAAATACCTTTACTTTTTGTTGA
Source organism: Paralithodes platypus (assembly GCA_032716605.1). Lineage (NCBI taxonomy): Eukaryota > Metazoa > Arthropoda > Malacostraca > Decapoda > Lithodidae > Paralithodes > Paralithodes platypus. Next base: position 3,135,015 of record CM064530.1, on the reverse strand, counting down.
GTTATGTTCAGCTTGTCAGATGGATTCTTGTTCTTTCTTCTTCTGCAAACATCTTCATCACTGGGAAGATCCAATCATCTTCAGCACTTGTTCCTGAAAGTAAAATAGTAAATTAATAAACCTTATAATATTACTACTACTATCAATAGAAAGCTTATAATACTACTACTATCAATATAAAGCTTATAATATTACTACTACTATCAATATAAAGCTTATAATATTACTACTGTACTACTATCAATATAAAGCTTATAATACTACTCCTATCAATCTACTCTATCTATTTACTCAGGCCCATTCCCCATTTGTTTTGTTTTTCTGGGGGTGGTCGACTCGAGACAGAGCCCGAACAGGGACAACACAACAGAATACAAAAACTATAAACACACAAAAGCAAAACACAAATTCACACCCATCTAGGTCATACTGCTGTAGGCTACTATTAATAATAACACAATTACAGTATATCAATACAGTACACTTGCAATAAATATATACCGCTATCACAAAATTAACTTGAAAATAAACCTAATTAATGAAATAAATTAAACTAATGAATACATGTGGTATTCCAAGGATTAGAACCTAGGATACTCACACCAAAATACCGCGCACTAACCATTACGCTATCAACACAGTTAAAGGTTTATAGTTACCTGGTACCAGAAATAATAATCTTGACAGACAAAATATCTCTACTAACCCTCTACCTTCAACAAGTTCTTCCTAAACTGAATACAAATGTTTAATGATAGCCACAATAATATTAATAAAAGTCTAGGGAGGATAATATCAATGTATGAAATATAACCTTTTTCCATTAACTCTCTACCTTGCAGAACAGGGTCAAACAGGAGCAATTTTGTTGGAAGACTTGAAAGAATATGAGAAGGCAGAATATGAGAAGGCAGAATATGAGAAGGCAGAATATGAGAAGGCATATAGGAAAATGATCATCAAGTAGTGTTGTTTTGGCCATTTTATCATTTCCCAAACACATATTTCGAACTATAAACCATACTTTCCGCTATACATGTACAATAATAAAGACAAAAACATGGATTTGGCTTTCATTTCACACCCTGTTCAACAACTTCTTCCTAAACTGAATAAAATTGTCTAAAGATGGCCACAATAACATTAATAAAGGCATCACAATACTGAATGGCCAAAAGATACTGCAAAATAAGTCTACTCAACTTTGGAAGGACCTATACAAGTAGGTGATAACTGCAGACTAATAAGCAACTCCCTGGTTTCCAAAACATCTTCATAAACTGAGTACAATTGTCTATTGATAGCCAGAATAAAGGCATCATAATACTAAAAGACTTAATATTACTGCCTAAACATTTTACTTCCACTTTAGGAAGGTTGTATAGAAATATAACTGGAAAATACTACAGTACCAGTATCTCAATTAACTCGCTAGCTACCTTCCACAACTTGGTCCTAACTGAATAAACTTGTCAATGGATAGCTACAATAATAATGTCAAACTGCCAAAATAAACAAACCACAATGAGGACAAGACAATACAATATAAGGAACAACGGATCACAGGCCGTAGCTCGATTGGTAGAGTGTTCGCCTGCTAACCGTGAGGTTGACGGTTCGAGCCTCAGGCCAGCCAGTGAGTTATTGCCACATGTCAGTGCTGTTGCTGAACGGTGCGGTCTAGAAATCTGTGGCAACTATTCACTAAGTCCCTGATTCATCAGGGCACCCACCCCAGCCTTGCTATTCAGCAGGAAGTGTATGGTGGTAAAAACCTGCATCATCCATACTTAATGTACCGGTAACATGACGTCACTTCGGACACTCTACATAACATATACAATGAACCTAACACCACTGAGTCACTATAAGAGACTCTCATAGGGCTGGCCTTAGCTAACGCTAAGGATTTACCAACAATTGGTATGTATCAGGGCTATATGATGTAAGTGGGAGGGAGAACAATCAAATGTCATGAATGAGTGAGCAAGATGTTACAAAACAAACTATTGGCTAGATGGAGAAACTTGGTGAGTCCATCAAAATGTCATTGTAAGATTTCGTACCAAAACAGAGGCGATGTGAGGGTGAATAACGCGGGTATTCAGCAAGTAAATGGCGAACAGTGATGGTGACACGACAAGGCTGACCGCGATGCCACTTTACCTTGGATTCTGGCCAAGATTAGATTATTTTATGCAGTTTAAGAGGACCTATGTTAATCAGAGGATCAATTGAGACTATTTACCCCTATGAGGCCTAGAGATAGATTATAGGCTAAGTTAAAGAAAAACGTCTAATGGCAACCAGAATACGATGAACATTATGTGCTAGTGTTGAAGGGCTAACAAGAAACTATACTCTGTTTCTTTTCAACTGATGGTAAATTGAAAAGTTCCCATTTATTTTGAAGATTTTGTAGTGAAATATGGTGCTAATTATATAAAGTTCAGTCTGTTCTAAACAGGGCCGCGAGACTCATTTTTGGTGTTCCACCTAGAACTCCTACTACATCTCTTCACATAGAACTGCACTGGCTGCCAGTAAGAGCAAGAATAGAATTTAAGTTGTGTTTAGTGACTTTTAAAGTTCTCAAATTTGGTCAGCCTAGGTACCTTGCGGAGCTGCTCAGGCGTCCACCGGCACGCCATGGTGTAGTTGTGCGTCATGACAATGACCTTTTTCATCTTGATGAACCAAGGGCTTTCCAGCAGTCTTCATTCTTTGAGAGGTCATTCTCCTACATGGCTCCGAGGTTATATAACAGGTTGCCACTGTCCATGAGACAACTGAGTTCTGTTGAATGCTTCAAGAGACAACTTAAGACTTTTCTCTTTGAGAGAAGCTATGATCTTGAGAGAGGTGTCATGACAGATGGCTACAGAGTTTAGGCTATTTTGCCACTGCTAGTGATTGTTAAATTTGTGTTGTATATAAGCTTTCTTTTGATGCATTGATTTTTGTTCTTTTTTCTTTCTCTTTCCGAGCGCTAGTGAATTCTTCGGAAAAATTGACGCTTATGAGAAATAAGTAACATGCTTATTATTATTATTAATGTTATCCTGTCGACTTTAAACTTTTCTTTAGTAAACATAGTCTTGTGTTAGCCAGCATACAATAATACAAGGTATCAGATAATGGAGTGTAGCATTATAAATCGCCATTGTGGTATACAAATCAACTGTAGCAAATTCTACCTTGGTACACTCCACTCTGAAGACAATTAATTAATGTTGCCCTATTTTTGAAGGTATTGTACTGGGCTGAACTTCTCATAAATTATATACGGTACCAAGTAGGCTATATTTATTTCGGGGGTTCACTTATGCAGCTTGAAAAGTCAGAAAACACCAGAATATGTGCCATAAGAACATAAGAAAATGGGAGTCTGCAGAAAGCCGGTTGGCCCACACAAGGCAGATCCCTCTCACAACCACCCTAATTTTAGGCCCACCTCACTAACACCATGAGGACCGACCTAACCAAAACGGTCAGAGGTCAGAAAACGGGGCTCTGCAGAGCGCCAATTGGCACATACCCGGCAGATCCCCCTCACACCCAACCCATCTCGTCAGTGTACAAGAAAAGTGTAATAAAATAAAACACTAACCTGAAGGAAGTTAGAGTATAGCTCCATGGGCAGAATATCCATCGACTGGAACTTGCACTTCATTCTGAGCGCCGCCGTGTCTTTATTGCCGGTCCTGTTGTCACTTTGTACTTGATACCACTTCTCGATGTGGTTCGGCTCGTCACGTTGGCCACCGGGATGTTGACCGAGCCGAGCATCACATTCTTATCCTGAAACGCAGTACAAACATTAGTAAATGCACTATAAATATTACTGTGAAATTATTTAAGATTTTTATGATAGGTATATAGAATTTACCTATTTGCAGTAGGTATACTATGGGTATTACTATAAATGAAGATAATAAAGTGTACAGGATCTTTGAATGGTTACATAATGTGAGTACAGTACTGTACTATGGAATCCACTGATATGGAGAATTGGTGTTCACGATAATAAATAAAGTTAAAATACTGTACCAGCTTATTAATTATTACAGTACAATGTACACTTCAACTCCTGAAAGGCAACCCCGCCTGAGCCGTTACAATGCATATAATGGAAAAATGACATTAAACCATTGTATGTATGTATGTATGTATGTAATGGTATCACACTACAGGTATTGGAAATTAGTACATTCATTACTATATGCAAAAGCGGTTAGAAATGATAGCACTCTACAATCATTGATCTCATACAAACAAGATACAATTTACCTTTTTCCTCTTCCTTTCTCCTTCCCTGTATAGCGTCACACAGATGTTCTCAACGGCTGGGAGGTTGGTGGACTCAAACTGCTCCCCCCAGAAGCACATCTCACTCTTTTGTTTGCTGGAAGTGCGGGCAAAAAGGCCATTGTCCAGCAGTAGCTCACAGAAGTACCTGGTTGGATAATTTTTTTGGTCAGGAGTGTAAATGATAGAAGTTCAAACAACAAAATGAAAATAACTAAGAGTAATGGTATATATTTGTATTATTTGTAACCAATCAGCACCCATAAACAACAAAATTGGGCGGGTGCCTAACTCCGAAAGGAGTTGAAATAGGGGAGCTATCCCTCCGCCAAAGGCGGCTTTCTTTTTTTTTTTTTTTTTTTAAAGAGACAATGAACGGAGGAAGGAAAAACACAGATAAAACAAAAAGGTCTAGGGCCTTTCCTAGCTGATGCTGAGAGGATTGGGTTCTAGTCATGTGGTGATGGGCTGGTCTATCAGAGTGAGAGCTGAGCGATCTCTGCCATACCCATAGCTTACTCTGACTGTTCCTTTTACTTATATATCTTCTAGATCTCAAGTGGCGGCGTCTTTTCCGTGGATCGACCTCCCTACTGCCAACCTAAAAGTTGGCAGATTGGGAGCCAAAGCGTCACATTTTTCCCTTGCCCCTCAACTTTCCCTTCATAATTGCTGAGGGGCACAGGGCCCTGGGTGGGGCTTTGGTTTCCCGGGCGTTTCCGCACCCTCCTCAGCTCCCCGCCATGGAGTGGCTTCGGTCACCCAGGCTTTACTGTGGTCGGCACGGAAGGTTCTGTGGGGGCGCACGGTTATGGCCTTGGTCTTGCTCGGGGCCTTGGGGCTGTTCGGCCATGCAGCTTGGGGAACAACAACAACAACATACTGTACAGTAAAAACAGTCAATATACAGTATATACTGTAAGTAAATACAAACTTCAATTACCTCTTCTTGGTTGCAACACCTTTGGCTTCAAGAATGAATATTTTACGGGAGTTTTCTGTCCTGCGTAAATTGTCAAAATTTGGGTTGACAGCTTTGCGCAGGGAGTCCACCCAGCGGTCCCTCTCGTCAGCAGTTCGACAGCTGAAGTACCGCGTTCCAGTTGGTGACGTTACCTGGAAAAATAGGGTTAAATTGAGCTCCCTTCGTTCTAAAATAATCTATCTATCTATCTCTCTATCTATATACTCAGGCCCAATCCCCATGTTTCCTTTTTTTTTTGGGGGGGGGGGCCCCCAACTCAAAAGTAATAATACAATCAAACACTTACAAAATGAGAGGGGGGAAGAAGGGGAAGGGGAAAATATTGAGCTTTACTCGAAAATCAAAATCAAATCCTACTCTTACAGACCAGAGGGAGAAAGGAGGGGTGACAGTGGTACAGCAAAGGTAAGAGGAATATATCCTTTGTACAGTAGAAGACAAAGATCAGGAAATTCACCCCTCATTCTCATAGCCCTGTAGTTTCTTTTATTCAGTACTGAACAATTACTTCGCCAATTTCTAAAATGATACCAGTAAAGGACAGTTTTCCCATGTTGCAGGATGGTTGTTACATTAATCATATTTGTTCCACAGCAAATATAATCCATATACACAGAACGAGGGGCGGCGCGCTCCTCGGTGTCACTATAAGTGTGGCGAACTCATCACAAAGCAAGGTATGACGAGGTCTAGAGCTATAATTAGTATGGTAAGTCCTACGAGTGTTATTATGCCATTAATTATGGCATTAATTATTATGGCATTAATTATTATGAGGTGTTCCTCCTGTTGTTCTCAAAAACTGTGCTTCCGTGCTGACTCCCTGCCTAGGCAAACTCTTTCGTCTCTGTCTATCCTCTAACGTCTTCCCTTCATGCTGGAAGTTTGCTCACATTCAACCTGTCCCAAAGAAGGGTGACCGCTCTCAACCCTCCAACTATCGTCCAATTGCTCTTATCTCTTGTCTTTCTAAAGTTTTTGAAACTATTCTTGCTTCCAAATTTCTTAAGCATTTCTCTTCTCATAATCTGCTCTCAGATCGCCAGTATGGCTTCCTTAAGGGTCGCTCTACTGGTGATCTTCTTTCATATCTTACTAACTCTTGGTCATCCTCCTTTCGGGACTTCGGTGAGACTTTTTCTATTGCACTAGACATATCGAAAGCCTTCGATAGAGTCTGGCATAAATCTTTAATTTCTAAACTACCCTCCTTCGGTTTCTATCCCTCCATCTGTGCCTTTGTCTCTAATTTCCTTTCCGGCCGTTCCATAGCTGCGGTTGTGGACGGCCATTGTTCACTTCCTCACCCTATAAACTCCGGTGTTCCTCAGGGCTCTGTCCTATCTCCTATTCTCTTTCTAATTTTTATAAATGATCTCCTTAACTGTACCTTAATTCCCATCCATTCATACGCAGACGACTCAACCTTACACTACTCCATTACTTTTTCAGAACGCCCCAGCCAGCAATCCCTCAACGACAAACGTAATGAAGCCATAGAACTATTAAATTCTGATCTAAATACTATTTCCAATTGGGGCAGAGAAAACCTTGTTAACTTTAATGCTTCCAAAACCCAATTTCTCCATCTATCTACCCGTCAGGATCTCCCAGCGGACTATCCCTTATTCTTCAACAATACAAAAATCAACCCTTCATCTTCCTCTCAATATTCTTGGTGTCTCTTTTTCTTCTGCTCTCATTTGGAAGGACCATATTACCAGTCTTGCTAAGGCAGCCTCCCAGAAGCTGGGTGTGCTCAACCGCCTTAGGGGGTTCTTTTCCCCTGCACAGCTTCTTGCTCTGTACAGGGGCATAGTGCGCCCTTGTATTGAGTATTGTTCACATGTGTGGGGAGGTTCCTCTCACACCGCTCTCCTAGACAAAGTTGAAAGGAAGGCCTTTCGTATCATTAACTCCCGTCCACTCACCAACTCTCTGCAATCTCTCTCTCTCCGCCGCAATGTTGCATCTCTCTCGCTATTCTATCGCTACTATAATAATCAGTGTTCCTCAGAGCTATCCCAGTGCATACCACCTCCTTTACGTAGGGCACGTGGTACCCGTCTTGCAACTCAATCCCACCCCTACTCTGTGCAACTCTCCAACCCAAGAGTGAAACGTTACTCTCAAACTTTCTTCTACTCAACATCTGAGCTCTGGAACTCTCTCCCAGAATCAGTCTTTCCCTCTTCCTATGACTTAAATTGCTTCAAACTCCGCGTGTCCAGGCATTTTGGCTCGAACGTCCCTTGATTTTGGCCCTGTCACTCTTTCAACTATGGGGGAGGCACTCGCTATAGGCAGTTATGCCTTTTGCCTCCCTCAATCACATAGAAAAAAAAAAAAAAAAAAAAAATTGATGTAGGCTCAATAAAGAAATTACAAATAAAATTCATATATATGAATTATGTGGAATATAAACTAGATTAACCGAGGCTACCACTCACCACTAGACCAAGAGAAGTATTCCACTTGTCCTGATAGCTCAAGTGATTTTCTACATCCATAATTATAGTAATTACAGTTGACCCCTGACTTGCGAATGTCCATTCAGCGAAATTTTGGTTGTACGAAGATCACAAATTACTACCATTTGCTCACTTAACATACTATAGATCACTTTAACGAACTTTATACCGAAGGCTAGCCTAGCCCCAAACCTTCTTAACACTCAAACAACTCAACTTCTAGTGAGAACACTCCTTAAAAGTTGTTATTAGTTCAAAACTAGGATAGATTCCACATGTTGTTTACAAAGTCGTTTCAAGCACTCAAGAAGTCATTTTCGTACACAGTGGATTTCCCCATTTTACCATGAACACATTTAATTGAATATCACATAAGAACTGCTGATTTAAATGCTATTCTTGAATCTTTTTCCATAAGTTTGTTATGTATATGCTATAGCAGCATTTATTTATGGTTGCGAAAAATACTTCAATTGGTTAGCCGCCTAACCTCCTGTCATTTCGCTACCAATTTTTCGCCCACTATCCACAGTGGCTAAGTGGTTCATTACTTTTTCCTAGATCTACCCATTTGATTGCTAATCTGATTTTGTTTTCATAAGTTTGTCATTTATACGTGTATGGCATCATCAACTCGTTATTTCGAAAGACTAATATTAGTTAGCCTAGCCTAGGCCTAGCGTAACCGTTGTTTTATTTACAAGTCAGTTTTGGGATTTGTAGGCATTTTTTTCCTACTCTGCAAATTTAATGGTCAATCTAGAACTCTTATCATAGCTTAAGATTGTATTCATTAACCCTTGTCTAGCGGGGTGTTTTGGGCTCATTTGGGCATATTCAGGCCCTCCTGAATGATCAATCAAGTATCTGCATGAAAAGAAATGTATTCAGCAAAAACAAAAAACTAGGCGCTAAAAGCTTCAAAACGAGACCAGAACAAGCTACGTAGCACTCGTGGTTCTCTTGCAGTGGTGCCACGAACATGGGAGTTTAGCGTATAGCGGTATATTTTTCCCAGCTATGCTCACTACTGGCTACAATGCCGGCCTCTCGAGAACACAGGGAACATGAGTTAATGGGCGGCGGTAAGCCCTGGGAGTCGGCTGTCTGGCCCGCTGCGCTCCCGGCCATTTGCACTCTATTTTAACCCTTTAAAAGCCTTAATAATGCTCCTAACTTGCTGCAAATTGGTGCACGACTTAAGTCGAGCGCCGCCAATAAGGGGTTAAAGCAACCTTGGAACACACCGACAATACCGTTTGTCTGCCTGTTCAGACAAAAATGGCCAGATAGTGAATGCCGACATCGGGAGCAGACGACAGCAAAGCTCAGGGTTACCAAATACAAATAATCCGCTAGATCCATTCTCAAATGTCGCTAGAAGGCTGCTAGATAGTAAATTTGTGCCGAAAATCTTCCGAATAATGCAAGCCTCTAGACTATCAATCAAATGTGGCTTGAATCTACAGAATATCACCAGAATTTGTGTCACTAGATGTAAATATTTGCCGCTAGATAAAAATATAAACCTAGGTCTAGCGGAAAAGTAGCAAAATTGACAACACTCCTGCTGGGTCATGATTAAAGAACTAGATAAGAAGTGGATGGACAGAGAGAAAGAAATGGTAAGAAAGGTTACTGAAAAAGTGGTGGAGAGCATGGAAGAGATGCAGGATAGGGAAAAAAGGAAGAATAATGTGGCTGTGTTTAATATACCAGAAAGTAAGAAGGAAGAACTGAAAGAGAGAGAAGGAGATGACAAAAAGTTCTGTGAGGATGTATTTCAAGAGATTTTGGATGTGAAGGAGGCTAAAGTAGAGAAAGTGTACAGACTAGGAAAGTTTGTAAAAGGAAAGGACAGACCAACAGTTGTAGTTATGAATGAGGTAGGGGTGAAATGGGAGTTAGTTAAGAAAAGTAAGGAGCTTAAAGATCTAGAAAGTCCAACGTACAATAGCATCATCATTGGTGTTGACCTAACAAGAAAGGAAAGGGAAGAAAATTACATACTCAGACAAGAGTTAACAAATAGAAGGTTAGCAGGGGGTAAATGGAACATAAGGAGAGGTAAGATTGTGAAACTGACCAACGATAGGACTAATCAGAATAATGAACAAGAAGGGTGACAAGGAGGGGTAAAGAATGAAGAGAAGAATAGTATTTATATTAAAGTAATCAATATTCAAGGTTTGACAAAGGTTAAAGCTAAAGAGGTAGAAGAATTAGTTGATAATAATAGTGTTTTGTGCTTAACTGAGACACAAAAGAAAATAAGGGATGTAACTTTTAGTAAAAGTATAAATATAGTACAAGGGATGCGAGAATTAAATGATAAAAAGGGGGGAGGACTAATGGTACTATATCAAGAGAACCAAGACATAAACTTTACCAAAATAGAGACAAAAAGTAAAGATATGCTATATGTCAAAGGAATAATTAGAGGTTGGGAATTTAGAATGATAGTGGTATAATTCAGCGTTAATGATAAGGAAATAAACAAATCCATGAGGGGGGAGATAGAAAAGATGTTAGAAGATAATAGCACAGAAGAGCCAACAATAATACTAGGAGACTTTAATGGACACGTAGGATTTAAAGGAGAACAGAGATTAGATGATAATGGGAAAATGATTATTGAGTGGATGGAGAAATACAAATTGATAATGCTGAACGATGACATAAAATGTGAGGGAGAATACACATGGAGTAGGGACAATCATAGAAGTGTAATAGACTATGCACTAGTATCAAATAAAATGTATAATCAATACATAAGGATGAAAATAGACGAAGAACAGGAGCAAGTTGACATATCTGACCACAATCTAATTGAAATTCAATTAAGGGTAAAAAGAGAAAGAAGGGCTTATAATGGGAAGGAATGGATAGTGAGAGAATATTATAAGACTGATAAGGAATCTCTAAAGGCATACAGAGAGAAGCTGGAGAGAAACATAACTACTGAGAAGGTAGATAATATAAAAGACCCAGAGGAGAATATAATAAATACAGCAAACCAATTACTTAAAGGTAAATATAGGAGAAAGGTGATAGGGACACATGACAGGGAAGAGGAGCCAGTATGGTTTTCAGAAGAGATCAGGAAAGAAAAATATTAAATAGAAAAAGGAGAAATGCAGGTAGCAGAGAAGAGGAAGATAAATGGAAAAAACTATATATGGAACAAGACAAAAGTACAATTATTAATAAGGAAAGAGATGTATATTAATGAGAAGAAGATAGCAAAGGAAATTAAGGAGGACAAAAGTAATGGGAAAAACACATGGAAATACATAAAGATGTTGAAGGGAGAGAAGGAAAAAGAGTGCCTCTTGAATAGTGTATATGGGGAGGATGGTAAGAAACTAGAGAGAGAGGAGGCTAAAAAGGAAGTTGAGAACTTTTGGAGTACTATTTATGGAAAACATGAAAATTAAATTAAGGAAGTATGGCATACAGAAAGATGAAGGAGTACGAAGGAGAAAGAGGAAATATAAAAAGGAAGATAGAAAGAGGGATACAGTACGAAGTGGTTAAAAGGGAGAGAGAGACAGAAGAAAATTATGTAGAGTATAATAGTGATGAAATAAGAGAGCACTTAGAGATGGCAGTACCAATAAAGAGAGGAATATTATATATGGAAGATGAAGTAATAATTGAGGAAAGAGTAAGAAAGTGTCTGAAGAAGATGAACCTCAAGAAAGCTGCAGGACCAGACGGAATAAAACCAGAGCTATTTAAAGTGTTCCTAGATAGTAATATATTGATAAAATCACTAGTGCAATTGATGAAAAGGGTAATGGAGACAGGTAATATCCCAGAAGGATGGAAGGAATCAAATACTGTCATGATACCGAAAACCAGGAGACCAAAAGCCAACGAGTTTAGGCCTATATCGCTCACAAATGTCGGATATAAATTAACAATGGCAACAATAAGGATGAGTATCGAAGAGCATATAGAAAGAAATGGATGGGGAAAGGACACACAGGCAGGGTTTAGAGCGGGAGGAAGAATAGAGAACAATCTTTATCTTACGGTACTGTATAGAAAGAATATTCGAAAGGAAGAAGTCATTAACCTCTGAAGTGCGCATGGGGGTAATTAGACACCTCTGCCTGTGCGCATGTATTTGAGCTGTTTCCATCACTAAAATATTCATTTTACCATAAATAGCATTAATACTTATCCATATGCGCCTATTATAGGTCGATTATAAAGGTATTAACCTGTTACAACAATAAAACAAGTGAAAACAGCGTTTGGATGGTCAAAATCGGCGATACAGGGCGGGAGTTACATAATGTATGGGTGAGGCAACCTCCTTTCCCGCCAATTTCCCCCAAGGCTGGAGAGACACTGTCGATCGATACTCTCTCTCTCTCTCTCTTGCACTCGCTTGCTAACAGTGATGACAATGCCCTGCTTGCAACTCGCTAATGTTAGCACGAAAATATACCTCAGAATAAGGGAATAACAGGGAAAATAGGTGATAACTGAAGGAGGGGAGGAAAGTGGGGAAGGAGGGGAGGTAGACGAGTGATATTTTGCATGGCCCAGGGGCAAACAATAAAAAAAAAAAATAAAAAAAAAAAAAAAAAAAAAAAAAAAAAAAAAAAAAAAAAAAAAAAAAAAAAAAAAAAAAAAAAAAATTATGTTTAAAATTGATTTTTTTTCTTTCTGACTCTTAAGAGTCTTCCCACAGTCCGCCGGGGGAACTCTTAAGAGTCTTCCCGCAGTTCCCGGGTTAATAGTGATATCGATAGACTATGCAAAGGCATTTGATAGTATTAAGAGAGATATGATAATAAAGGTATTGATGGATTATAAGGTTCATCCTCAGGTAATTGCAGTAATAACGGAAATGTATGAGGGAGATAATACTAAAGTGAGACTAGATGAAGAAGAAGAATTAATAATATCAGTTACTAGTGGAATAAGACAGGGGTGTACGGGGTCAACAACGCTATTCAAGTTGGTGACTTTTAGGATAATGCAGAAGCTGGAGGAATTAGATATGTTTTAAGGATGAAGCGTTTAAGATAACATCGTTATTTTTCGCAGACGATGGGATGTTGTTGGCAGAAAGTATAGAAGACGCAGAGAGAGTGATAGGAACGGTAATAAATACCAGTAGAGTGTGGACTGGAAATAAACAAACAAAAGAGTAGTACAGTATAATACTATTTAACATGAAGGAAAAGCCACAGGAAATAGCAGGAATAAGAGTCAGTAATAACATCAAGTACTGTACTTAGGAATTACAATAAATGATAGTAAGATTTGTTTTAAGTTACAGAAAGGTATGATGATAGAGAAGGCAGTAAAAATGGCTAATATGACTTACTGTACTTAGGAATTACAATAAATGATAGTAAGATTTGTTTTAAGTTACAGAAATGTATGATGATAGAGAAGACAGTAAAAATGGCTAATATGACTTACTCAATAATTGCAAGGAGCTGCTCTAGATTATTAATAGGTAAGACATACTGGATTGAGTGTAGGTAATACATTCTTCAAAAAAAGGCGTATACACAAGTACACCTGGCATAGACTTGTGAGGGGAGAGATTGTAGAGAGGGCATTGATGGATTATGTGCTGGTGACAAGGACAAAATTGTGTAGACTGCTGGATGTGAATGTGATGAGAGGTGAGGCGGAGGGTATGTCAGATCATTACCTGGTGGAGGGAAAGCTAAGAAGAGTTACAGGAGAATAAGAGACAAGCGTGAAGTAAGAGAGGTAATAAAAGTTAGTGAGTTAGAGAAGAGTGCAAAAGAGAGGGAGTACAAGGAAAGACTAAATGAAAAGTGGATGGAAGTGAGAGAGATGGAAGAGAGAGAAGTAGAGGTTGAATGGCAACAGTTTAAGGAAGGAGTGAAAGCAAGTGCAGAGGTAGTATGCGGCAAAAGGAAAGTAGGAGGCAGAGGTATCAGGAAGGGAAGCGAGTGGTGGAATGATACGGTGAGAAAGGCAGTTGAGGAGAAGAGACAGTGTTTTGAGAGGCTTTTACAGGATGGTAGTGTTGAGGTAAGGGAGAGGTACAAGGAGAAAAGGAGAGAGGCAAAACGGAAAATTAGAGAAGCGAAAAAAGATGCAAACGAAAGGTGGGATCAAAGGTTGAGTGAGGATTTTAAAGAACGAAAGAAGATGTTCTGGAAGGAGGTAAATAAAGTAAGGAAAGGAGGACAAAAGAGGGAAGAGTCAGTGAAAGATGCAAATGGAGAATTACTAGTGGAACCAGTTGAAGTCAGGAAAAGATATGCCGAGTATTTTGAATCTTTGTTAAATACAAGAGATGGAAGAGAAGCAGTGATTGAAGCAGAGGTGGGTGGAGATAGGTTACCCAGGCGGCAGGGAATGAATGAAAGGATTGAGGAAAATGAGGTGAAAGAAGCAGTGAAACAAATGAGAGCGGGAAAAGCAGAAGGTTTGGATGGTATTGCTGTGGAGTGTATAAAGAAGGGTGGAGATGTGATAATAGATTGGTTGGTAAGACTTTTCAATGTGTGCTTTGCTGTGTCAATGGTACCAATAAACTGGAAGAGTGCATGTATTGTGCCGTTGTACAAGGGGAAGGGAGATCGGCAGGAGTGTTCAAGTTATAGAGGTATTAGTTTATTGTCAGTGGTTGGAAAGCTGTATGGCAGGGTGTTGATAGAGAGGATAATAAAGTGTACGGAAGTTGCAATAGGAGAAGAACAGTGCGGTTTTAGGAGGGGAAGAGGGTGCGTGAATCAGATGTTTGCAGTAAGACAGTTATGCGAGAAGTATTTAGAGAAGCATAAGGAGATATTTTGGGCTTTTATGGACTTGGAAAAAGCTTATGATCGTGTGGGCCGTGAAGCAATGTGGAAGGTGTTAAGGATTTATGAAATAGGAGGAAATTTGTTAGAAGCAGTTAAAGAGTTTTTATGAAGGGAGCAGAGCATGTGTGGGAGTAGGAAATGGTGAGTTGAGTGAATGGTTTGAGGTAAAGGTAGGTTTGCGACAGGGTTGTGTAATGTCACCATGGCTGTTTAATATGTTTATGGATGGTGTGGTGAGGGAGGTGAAAAGGAGAACTATGGGAAGAGGATTGGGTTTAGTAGGAAAGAATGGTAGAGATTGGGAGTTGAATCAGTTGCTGTTCGCGATGACACAGCATTGGTGGCGGATTCTGATGAGAAACTGCAGCGGGTAGTCAAAGAGTTTGGTGTGGTTTGTGGAAGGAGGAAACTGAAGGTGAACGTCAATAAAAGTAAAGTAATGGTGTGTAATAGGGGAGAGCATAGGGTGAATCTAGATGTGAGGCTGGATGGGGAAATATTGGAACAAGTAGAGTGTTTTAAATATCTAGGAGGAACGATAAGCAGGAGTGGAGGTAAAACAGAGAGTGTGTGAAGGAAGGAAGGTTTTCGGAGCAATGGGAAGTATGTGGAAGACGAGAAATCTCGGAGTGAAAGTAAAAAGTGCACTGTATCAAGGAATTGTTGTGCCAACAGTGATGTATGGGGCTGAGACATGGACTCTGAAGAAAAAGGAGAAAAGAGGGCTGGATGTGATGGAGATGAGCTGCTTGAGGAGTATGTGTGGAGTTACTCGTAGAGACAGATTGAGGAATGAAGAGATACGTAGGAGAGTGGGGCAGCAGGAACATTTGTCAGCCAGAGTGGACAGAAGGGTGCTGAGCTGGTATGGTCATGTTGAACGAATGGGAGATGAAAGGCTTACAAAGAGAAAATGCGAGTCAGGTACAAGGGGAGATAGAAGGGCAGGAAGACCCCCATTGAGATGGAGAGACTGTGTAAGAAAAGCTTTGGATGATAGAGGAATGACTATAGATCAGGCAGGGGAAGTGGTGGTGGACAGGAGTGAATGGAGAATGCTTGTGAATAGTTGAGTGAACACGTGGTCATTTGGAGTAAGGGGTCGGGCACAAGTTGGACTAGATAATAGTCCATCAGGCGCCTGGCCCGGGGAGACGATTAATATGAAGGGTGCGCCTGGAAGTGTGGTGGGAGGGCTTGTGGCTTTGGCTCCGCTGCATGTCTGCCTGCCGAGATCGGAACCTCTCCGGGTGGTCGGGGGCCGGGGGAGCGCTGGAGCAACCTTGGTGACCCTGGTCTCTGGGTCTTCTCCTGGGTGACCTGGATGTGTGTGAGTTTGTGTTTTTTATCTGTGTTTATTTGTTGTTTTATGTTGTTTTTGTGTTTTTCCTGTTCTTGCTCGGTCTTGAGTCGGCTACCCCCAACATGGGGATTGGGCCTGAGCATATAGATAGATAGAAGACATACTGGAAAAGTGTAGCCCTCCCTGCAATACTGTACGGAGCAAATATATTAGATCTAAATAAACAGGAGATACGACTACAAAGGATAGAGAATAGCGTAAGCAGACAAATATTGGGAGCTCCGAGGTATGCGCAAGAGGCAGCAATAAGAGGAGAGATAGGAATTTCAAGTATGAAAGCAAGGATAATGGAGGGACAGTTAAAGTATTTACAATATATTTTGAGAGAAGAAGGGAACAAATTGCTTGGAAGAATAGTGGAAGAGATGCAAGAGAGAAAGAAGAATAAATGGATAAAAGGATTAATAGAGGATAGAAAAATGGTAGGGATAAGAGGAGGGAAAGTGACAAATGAAGAGATGAAGGTGAGAGTGGGATACTAAAGTATGGAAGCAAGAAATGGAAGAAAAACCAAGTCTGAAAATGTATAGAGAATGGAGAAGAGAGATAGGTGGCCAGGAGAATGTGCATGATAGTAGGAAGGCTTCGGTGATCCTGTTTAAATGCAGGAGTAACAACATGAACCTGGGGAACAGACGGAGATTTAGTAACGAGACGACAGAGTGCATCATGTGTGGCTATGAGTATGAGGACCTGAACCACTTTGTGCTGCACTGCCCGGCGTACAGCGAAGAGAGGAGGAACAACCCAGCACTGCAGCAGCCCTACCAGGAGGATGAGGAGTTGACTATTGGCCGCCTACTATTCACCAGAAATACAACAGAAGAGGCAAAAACAACGGTATATACTGTAGACTATAGACTTTGGCAAATATGAAATAAGAAAATAAAGGAATTATTAAGATAAAGTAGACCCGGACCCAGACCGCAAGAACAACCCTACATCAGGGAGTGCCATTTTAAAGGCATTACTCCCGCCAATCAACTGAACTGAACTGAACGATCCCATGAATGACTCCGTTTGTGTGTTACCGGTACTTATGTGTTTTATTGACCAGTTGTATGTTATGTTGCATATGTACTTTTAACTACATCAGCAATAAAACATAAAATACTCATATATTGATTTGGTTTGAGCAAAAAGGTGGATAGGGGAAAAAATTGGGGTCATAGAACCAAACTAATTAATCCCATAAGGCTGTCGTTTCGCCCAACGTAATTTCGCTCTGCGCACGGTATTTTCGGAACGGAACCTGTTCGCTAACCGAGGGTCTACTGTACAGTACATGATTAAAGCAACTGAGAAAGTATGTGGGAAGAAAACATTTCAAATGTGGAAAAAGAAAGGTAACGCATGGTTTACCAGAGATAGAAGAAATACTGAAAAAGAAGAAAGAGTTGAGAAACAGTATGCTGCCAAAGAATATACCTAGAGAAACTAAAGATGCGAGGAAAGAATATAAATACTTGAAACAAAGTGAAGAGCACGATACAAGACGCTAAAAGGAAGGCAGATGAGGAATATGGGAAAAACATTAGTGAATAGTTTCTGAATGACAAGAAAGCAGACTAGAGCTGTAAAAGAAGCCAGAGGGAACAAGACTGAGTGTGTCTCAGGTAGTAGGATGAGGGACACGAATGGGGAAGTGGTGGAAGGTGATGGTGTTAAAGGTGATGGTGTGGAAAGATCATTTTAGTAGCTTAGCGGTAAGAGTAGGGGAAGGCAAAGATCTCATCCATGAGAATGGAGAGAGGTAGAATAAACAGGGTAGATGAAAGCCAGATAATAAGAAAAAAGAAGCAATCAATAGACTTAAAATGGACAAAGCTGTTGGAGTAGATAACATCCCATGTGAAATGCTGAGATATGCATACTGTACGTTATGTAAATTAGCATGGAAAAAGTTAAGTGTACCAGAGGACTGGAGGAAAGCAGTGATAGTAAGTACCCTTGTACAAAGGGAAGGGTAGTAAAGAGGAGTGTAAGAGTTATAGGGGAATTAGCTTGCTTTGCATACCTGCAAAGGTATACGCAAGAGTAGTAACGGAGAGACTGCAGAAGATAACGGATGACAAAATAGGCGAGGAGCAGGAAGGTTTCACAAAGGGTAGGGGCTGCGTTGACCAGATAGCCTCAATGCATTTGTTGGTAGACAAGTATCTGGCCAAGAACAGAAAACTCTATGCAGCATTCATGGATTTGGAAAAAGCCTACGACAAAGTAGACTGGGAGGGTCTGTGGGATGTGTTAACAGTATATGGTGTGGGAGGAAAGTTGCTAATGACAGTAAAATCTTTTAATAAGAATGCAATGGCAAATGTAAAGGTAGGGGTTAAGTTAAGTGAAAGTTTTGAGGTCAATGTCAAAGTAAGACAGGGATGTGTCATGTCAGCTTGGTTGTTCAATATATACATGGATGGAGTGATTAACCCATTCGCTGCGGGTGACGTTCTGGAATGTTTTGGCAAGTTACAGCAATTTCCAGGCCTGTAAAAAACGTAAAAATCCAGCGTCAGTGGGCGGGAGGGTGAGGGGCCCACCTCTGACCCTCAGAGCACCGAGTGGCTCACTGAGGTTGACTGTGTCTCGCGCGGGTCTCTCTCTGTGTCTCCCAGCAGTGTAGCCAAGCGAGCGAGTGTTACATAATAGCGGGTTTCCCGCGTTTCACTGGCACCGCTGCGAGTGAACCAGACCACATACGGGGCCCGTTCTGGTGTCATTTTGAAGCTATTCTCGCCTAGTTTTCGGCAGAATACACTTCATTTAATGCAAATGCTTGATTTATCATTCAGGAGTACCTGAATATGCCCTAAATAACCCAAAAATGGCCACAGCCAAAGGGTTAAAGAATGTAGGGCGGGATCAATATTTTGAAATTAAATATATAATTTCACAAATCCACTAGGGGTTTCATGAAATCCCTGATTACACAGATTACGCCCAACCCCGAAAGGAGCTATCCCCCCACCAAAGGCGGCTTTCTAGGGCCTTTCCTAGCTGATGCTGAGATGATTGGGTTCTAGTCATGTGGTGATGGGCTGGTCTATCAGAGTGAGAGTTGAGCAATCTCTGCCAAACCCATAGCTTACTCTGACTGTTCCTTTTACTTATATATTTTCTAGATCTCAAGTGACGGCGTCTCTTCCGTGGACTGACCTCCCTACTGCCGATTGGGAGCCAAAGCGTCACATTTTTCCTTGGCCCCTAAAATTTCCCTTCATAATTGCTGAGGGGCACAGGGCCTTGGGTGGGGCTTTGGTTTTCCCGGGCGTTTCTGCACCCTCCTCAGCTCTCCGCCTTGGAGTGGCTTCGGTCACCTGGGCTTTATTAGTGGTAAGCAGGGAGGGTTTTGTGGGGGCGCTCGGTTTTGGCCTTGTTCTGGACCTTGGGGATACTTGGCCAGATAGCCTGGGGAACAACAACAACACAGATTCCCTGTAACACATTATACCAGTTTGATAAAGATCCTTCCCAACATCAAACTTGTTAGTGTTAAGAAGGAAAAGACAACTTAATATTAATAAAAAGGTTAAAATGTTAAATCTTATGAAGCTTACCTTAAAATTACAGATGAATGACGACAACACAGGCGTCCTCAGTGATGCAGTGGGTTTGGTGTTGGGCTGCTAGACAACAGGCCTAAATATGAAAATTTTTATGAAATACAAGAACACAATCCACCACATAGGGTGTATATTACTACACGATTCTGCCTTTCACCGGGACAATTTTCTACCGAAAAATGAACACATGTATCTCAAAAAACGATTCTTGGGGATATTTTTACAAGCTTCATGGAGGTCTACGGAACAAACTTCGGGATGGATGTAGATTCCGGGCGTACGGTCATCATGTTTACATAGGGCGATCGCTGCGGTTAACTTCGCATCTATTTTGATGGCGAGTTTTTTCCGTTATTTGCCCCCTGCTGGCAATATATATAATGATGACAATATGTCATTGGGGGGGCAAAGCCCCCCCTCAACAAATTATTGTATCCAATGGCATTCAAAATAAAAGGGAACTTGACTGCAAGCGTCCGACGCCTTCCCCGCCGCCATCATGTTTACATTTGTCAATCGCCGTGGTTCAAGTTCGTGTCTATTATGATGGTGATTTTTTTCGGTTATTTGGCCCCTGCTGGCAATATATATGATGATGACAATATGTCATGGGGGGGGGGGTGACGGGGGGCTTTGCATGTATCCAAAGGCAGTCAAAATAAACGGGAACATGATGGCAAAGGTCCGACGCCACTACACGTAGTGTAAACAATGATGGCGGTACGCCCCGCTCTTAACATTCTTGCCCAAACTTATAACAATTACCTTACGTCATACTGTGTCCCTGGTGTAATAATTAGTCTAGAAGTTGTAATAGGTAACACAAAATATCGGTATACTGTATAGGCCTAATAAGTCATTATTTACTTTACAAGAATAACTTAATCAAATAACACATACCGTACTTTCGCAGGGGTGGAAGGAAGCTGGATCAACATAGCTCTGTTGGCGTCGCAGAGCTTCGTCATCGTCTTCTTCGTCATTGTCGTGTTCTTCTTCAGGTTTCTTTTTGGATTGATGATTCAAAGATGACAGCTACCCTCCACTAGACGCTGCGTTTGCATATAATCTGCAACAGAAGGCACACATCAATATCACAATATGGTAACAGAGATATTACGCTACCTTCCCCCGAGGGTACCCACATCAATGACAATAAAATATACGGTAGGTTATGTTCAATCTATAACACACTAAGGAATAGAAAGCCTAAGTATTGACAATATATAGGGAAGGATGTAGTATCCGGGCATACGGTCGTCATGTTTACATAGGTCGATCACTCGCGGATAAGTTCCTGTCTATTTGGACACCTATTTGTTTTGTTGTTTGCCCCTGCTGGCAATATATATGAAAACATGATCGCGAGCGTCTGTGTACTGTAAAGAATGCGGGAGGTACGCCCAAAAACTAAATCCTTGCCATAAAATATATGTTATGTTCAATCTATAATACCGGTACACTTAGATATTGACAGCCTAACTAAGGACCACTTCCTTTACCCATTGAAATTTATAATGCAGTTCGACACGTTCTTCTGGCTATCATTAGACGATTCTATACAACTTAGGAAGGCTCTCTAGAAATCAAGAGTACCGTATAAACAATTTAGGATCCTAAAGGGTCAAAACCCTTTATGACACTGACTCCCATACATCCTTCCTAACCTGAATATATTCGTCTAATCAAAGCCTAAATGAACTGCTAAAACGCAACATAATCCTTAAGAGGTTCACTTTACATATACTGTACTGTATAGGCTATACCAAAATTAATTTTATCTTTGTATATACCGGTACCGGTACCATAATAAAGGCAACATACAATGGACTCGCCTTTCCTTTGACACCCTAGTACCATACCGGTATTGGTTACGTTTACATGTGATACCAGAGGTGCCGATATTTGTGCGTCTATCTATACCTAACAATATAGGTTTGTTACCATAAATCACATAATTTGGGATGGATGTAGTATCCAGGCATACGATCGTCATGTCGTGCACTCGCGGTTCCTGTCTATTTTGACACATTTTTTCTGTTATTTGCCTCCTGCTGTCAATATATATGAAGATGACAATAAGGCATGGTGGGGGGGGGGGGGGGCCCAAACCCACCCTTCAACCTACAGTATTGTTATATCCCACGGCAGTCAAAATACACAGGAACATGATATTGAGCGTGCGAGCAGTATAAACAAGGTGGCCAGTATGCCCTAATACAATATTCTTACCCATATATTTAGCTATAGGCCTATAGGTCATTACCGACTCAAATGCAATTTCATTTCAGATTATCATCAACCCACCAATTAACTTACAAATAAACCTACTTCATTACCGGTATATCAATTAATCTAACTCTTATAATGTGGGACTCCAAGCGCACTAACCATTACCGGCACGCTATCAAGAAACAAAATATCCCACCAACACAATATACAGTCAGTCCCCCTAATACACATATCCTCAGTCCGCATTTACCCTATTCCGCGCCGAGGGGTAAAACAGGTACTCAAAATTCCTAAAACACGTATTGACCCCACAAAACACGAATCATGGTTGAAGAGTGGTGTAAAAATGCTGTTTTTTGTATTCCGCGCCACCCACCTCTCCATACTCCGCGCGCACACCCTGTACTCTATGCCCTCGGCGGCAGGAAGACGGTGACTTCACGATGGCATTGTGTGAGACGCTTCCAGGAAGCGTCTCCCACAATGTCATCGTGACGTCAAAATCAATACTAATTGGATAACCAAGCATACACAATAATAGAAACATAAACAAGTTATTCCTTACATTAAAATTAAATGCTATAAGTAGGTGAGAAGAGTGGGGGCTCCGAGGCAGACCCCCGCGACAGGGCGAGTTCATATAGCCTAGGCCTAGGCTTCCCCGGCACCGCCACTGTCACTGGCCCCGTCCCCGTCCCCGGATAAACCCATAGATTTCCCGATCGCAGTAGTGCCTTCACCAGTTTATTCTTCCGAGGCATTTTGAAATTGTTGAAAGGTGTAGGAAGGCGGTTGTTACACAATAAATGGGTCAAGTCTCAGCGCACGGACACTTAAGGATATTGGGACTGAGAAGGAAGCAGGGACGGGGCCAGTGACAGTGGCGGGGCCGGGGAAGCCTAGGCCTAGGCTATATGAACTCGCCCTGTCGCGGGGGTCTGTCGCGGGGGTCTGCCTCGGAGCCCCCACTCTTCTCACCTACTTATAGCATTTAATTTTAATGTAAGGAATGACTTGTTTATGTTTCTATTATTGTGTATGCTTGGTTGTCCAATTAGTACCGGTATTGATTTTGATCAAAAATTACCGTCAAATGTGTGTGGAAATGCGGGCTGCCCCCCATATGTATTTTTCTCCATAAGTTATGTTGTTGTTCCCTAAGCTGCCTGGCCGAACAGCCCCGAGTCCTTAAGGAAGGCCATGGCCACGGTCGGGCTTTCCCACAGAGCTCTCAAATAGTGTAAATTATGTTGTTGGCGTAAGTGGTTGTGTGAAATGCAGTCTTCTATGATGTGTTTTATGGTATGGGGTGCTGTGTTACAACCCGGGCAGGTGTCGACGACGGAGTCATCCAGTCTCTTCTGATAGCTCAGAAGAGCTGGATGGTGTCCGCATCTCAACCTGGCCAGGTGGACTCTGTCCTCACGAAGAAGGGAGGATTCAGAAGGATGGATTTCGGGAGGTCGTGCTTGCAGCTGCGTGTTGTCTATGAGTGAGTGGATGGAACGGCGAGTGATATGAGTATGGATGTGCTTCCGGAAGTTGGTTTGGGGTGGGCAGGGAGGGAGAGAAGACAGTATTTGTGTGTGATAGTGTGTGCTAGGTATTGTTTTGATATTTCTTGGTGTCTGTGGGTGTGTTGCCATGTAGTGTGAGTGGGTGGTGTTGATTCATGGAGGCTGCTGCCAGGAATTGAGTGCCTCTCAATTTTTTAAATTTATTGTTCTTGTTAAAAGAGTACTCTTTGTTTAAATCTGTTGTTACTTCATATTTTGTAATTATTTGTCTTTATATTATATGTATTCATTGTCGATAGTATCAATTGCTTACTTTTGCGATTTCCTTAGTTTATTTGTGCTATAAATGTAGGTTATTTGTAGGGTAGTTATTGATAGGGGTCACTTGAGGCATGCTATGCTTACAGGTACCTACCCGATAGCACTATCGTTAGTGAGTGCTGTACTGTATTTTATTTTATATATTATTTTGTAATAGTATAGATATCTTATCAATATTTGTATTTTGTACTATTTTAATGTCTTGTCATGTTGCAAATTTGATTTTAAATAATATTTTGACATTTAACATATAGTTTCTTTATTCATGCAGAGTTTAGTAAAATTTGCCAGAACGTCCCGGACTTCCCAAACTTGACTACTTCCTTTAGCGTGACGATAGTGCGTTGTTATATGTGCGATTAGTTTGCTTGGGAAACAGATTAACTTGCTCATGTAGTAATGTACACCCTATGTGGTGGATTGTGTTCTTTTATTTAATAATTTTCATTTTAGTAAACGTTGTTTCCACATAGCAATTTTGATAATTTAATTTGACTTTATATTGTCCTTGTCCCAATTTTGGTTTGTTTAGTTTGCAAGTTTTACATTTTAATGTCTAGATGATCTTTGACTTTTAGGACTTTGGTTTCTTGATGTAGGTGATCTGTGGGTGTACAAACAGACTCAATTTAGCCCCAGCTAAATCCACTGCAACCCTCCTCACAAGCTGGACAGGAGAGCACGATTACATCCCGGGACTCAACATAAACAACACACCCCTAACACACACACAAAATCTTAGGAGTAACATACGACACCCAAATGACTAAATTCACTAATAAAATGTTACTTACTTTAGGAACAAATGACCCTATATGCTTGAAATTAGAAAAATAGTATAGTGTTAGTAAAGAAAGGCTTACAAAAAGTGGGAGAATTGACAAATATACCATTTGTATACTGTTGCACAGTACGGTAATACAGTAATGTTGTCAATACTGTATATTCAAATATTTGTAATATATAAAACAAACAATTACTTATGCTAGTCAAGATAGTTAGAAGATTCAAAGATATTCTTCTAACCTTATTAAAGTTTTCTGACATTAACCACAATACAATACAGTTGACCCCCAACTTGCGAACGTCCATTCAGCGAAATTTTGGTTGCACGAAGATCACAATTAATACCATTTGCTCACTTCACATACCATAGATCACTTTAACGAACTTTATACCGAAGGCTAGCCTAGCCCCAAACCTTCTTAACACTCAAACAACTCAACTTCTAGTGAGAACACTCCTTAAAAGTTGTTATTAGTTCAAAACTAGGATAGATTACACATGTTGTTTACAAAGTCGTTTTATGCACTCAAGAAGTCATTTTCGTACACAGTGGATTTCCCCATTTTACCATGAACACATTTAATTGAATAACACATAAGAACTGCTGATTTAAATGCTATTCTTGAATCTTTTTCCATAAGTTTGTTATGTATATGCTATTATCCTGAATATTATTCCTAGGGGGTAGAGGAGAAACGGATATAAAGTAAATAATTAGACCTGGGAAGATGAAATGGCCTAGGCTATAAATTTGATACCGGGTCGGCGTTTGACTTACTTGTAAACATGTATGTGTAGGTTATCTGTGTTAGTCCCAGTAATATCTATGAAGTACTTCTAGTATTAAAGGAACTTAGCTGTGATGATAAGAGTGTAGGTTAGGTGATGGACATGTCGGTAGGTGTAGTTCAGTGAAGTTCTGTTGTAATGTGGCAGCAACTGGTGGTTGTTGTGTACGTGACGACGTCTCTGTGTCAAGTGTACTGAGATATCCTTTTATCGTAACAATATAAATATATTTAAGGGTTCTATATTGTCTCCCGTGATTAAATAATAAGGGAAAATAAACTAAGATATAATTGGTGCAACCACAGTAATATTTATCCACAAAGATAAATAAAGTAATGTGTATAAACAAAAAAGAACCAGCTGTCGTGAACCTGGGAAATTCAAACTACGGTATATATACCAGCTAGGATTCACGACATACTCCGCTACCAGTTATATACAAAGTATTTACAATTGTCCCGTCCCGATCATGGATCGCCACAACTGGGAGGAACCCAAAGCAGCCCGACGTGACGGCCTCTGAGGGGTATCACCTCGGTCCGTTCCAGTAGCAGGAAGGATATTATCAGAGTTCAGTTTGCTGTCGCCATCCACTACCTCTAAATCTATCTCTAGTGGGTATAGCTTAACCACCGGTCTGGTGGTCAAACCGGCTCCTGTTTTTACCTGAACTACCCTACATTCGTGGTCAGGACCACGAAGAAGTTTCATTATCCGACCTATACGCCAAAAAAGTCGGGGGCCGTCATCATGTACTAGAACGACGTCCCCAACTTGCGGCGATGCTATCCCTTTTTTTACCATTAAGTGACGATGTTGCTCCCTGAGTGATATTAGATAATCAGTGCTCCACCTTTTCCACAGGTCATGTGAGAGCTTCGTGACATATTGGAAGCGTTGGTTGACGGAATCATTGTTACGCCAAGTCGTGTCCCTCAGATCTTCCTCCGTGACTTCCCGTCTTGGAAAGCTTCTGATCCGCCTCCCATGAGCCACTTGTGAAGGAGTGATGGGTAGAGGTTCTTCAAGATCACAGTAGCTGTAACCAAGCGGGCGATCATTGACTGTGGCCTCGAGCTCCAGTAATACCGTATTCAGTTCCTGTGTGGTAACCAATGCTCGACCCAGTACCTTCTTCAAGCCAGCCTTTAGGATGCCAATGACCCGTTCCCATATGGCACCGAACCATGGCGCCCTGGCCGGTATAAACCGCCACTCGCACTTGAATTCCGCTAGAGTACCTTTTAACCTTGCATCATCCATCAACTCCCGTAATGTACTGGCTCCGCTAACAAATGTGGTGGCATTATCACTCATCATAATCTCAGGGTAACCCCTCCTGCTACTAAACCTACGGAACGCATGCAAAAATGATTCGCAGGAGAGGTTAGACACCGTTCCTACATGGACCGCTCTAGTAACTACACAGGTGAATAAGACTACATATAGTTTACTTACAGCACCCCCCTTCTCTTTTACTGGCAAGGCACCTGTGTCGTCAACCCCCGTTACCTGGAAAGGACTCACCTCCTGAACCCTAAACTCCGGCAACGGAGGGGCCTGTACAGCACGGTATGAAGTACCTTGCAATCTCTTGCATATGATACATCCCCGTAAGGCTTTCTTTACTACCTGTCTAATCTTGGGGATCCACCATCTTTGCCTTATGTAATTTACAACATAACTAACACCACTATTGTTACACACTGTGTGGCAGTAATTACTAAGGAGAGTGGCTATACGATGTTTATTAGGGATAAGGATAGGGTACTTGGCGCTATCATGTAAAGCTGAAAAGTGTAGCCTACCTCTACAGCGTATCATGCCTCCCTCCATATAGAGGCCTAACTGCTTCACTATATTGCTTGGTGTGCCCTGTCCTTTCGACAAATAGTGGTGTTCCTCAGAGTAAGCTTCTCTCTGAGCTACCTTAATCATGGCTGACTCTGCTGCTCTTAATTCCGGCACCGTCAAGTATGCCGGTTTTGCCTGATAGTTCCCTTGTGTCTTCTCTTTAAGAGTCCTAATAAACCTAAGGACCCATGCCATCACATGCCATGACTTCATATATGAGCCATACCGGTCCCAATTCAATATGGCAGTAGGGGCAACCGGTACCGGCAATGACAGGGTTCCTTCTTGACTCACGTTACAACCCACAGTGGTGTCCCCTCCTATTGAGCCCCCTATTGGGCCATGATCAGGCCATAGCATTTGGTGAGGTAGCCATATGGGCCCTCCCCACCAAAGCGAAGAAGCAAGTAAGGACACATAAGAAATCCCTCTGGTAACTAGATCACTGGGGTTGTCCTCTGTGGACACATAACGAAAATGAGCGCCGGGGACTAATGACTTTATCTCATCAACTCTATTTTGAACATATATAGGCAAAATCTTTTTACTAGACAACCAGCATAGGGTTATCTGGCTGTCCGACCAGAGGTATACATTCTCTATAATCAGCTCGTCCGCGTAGGCCTCACATATATAACATGTGAGACGAGCTGCGAGAAGAACAGCAGTCAACTCCATCTTAGGTATGGTGAGGGACTTAATAGGCGCCACCTTAGCTTTGGCCATTATTAACCTACTCACCTCATCACCAACCGCATAGGCCGCTACACCATATGCTACAGAGCTAGCGTCACTAAATAGGTGCAGCGTAACCCTCTTAGAATTAGTGACCTGACGGGGAAACATGATACCTGTACTATCTATCATATCGTTATAAATACCCTGCCAGTTAGCTCTCATGTCATTTGGAATGGGTACATCCCACCCACACTCTAATCTCCACAAGTCCTGTACAAACCTCCGCGCCCGGATGGTTACCGGTAGCAACACTCCTAGAGGATCGAACACACTCGCGGTTAGACTTAGAGCCTCGCGTTTCGTAACCAATGCAGGGTTACTTCCGCGGCAATTAACCTGTAACATATCCTTATTAGTTAGCCACCCAACACCAAGTACCCTAACCCCGTCTTGTTTGGCGGAAGCTATACCCTTCAGGTGCAACAGTTCCCACAAATTCTCATTATTTGTGACCCACTCACGTAAAGACAGGTTAGCGCTGGAAAATATTCTACGGGCATCCCAACATTGTTGTTGCAAATCACTTACATCATCACCAGTCCCCTGCAAGTTATCAATATACAGCCCCCTTTTGAGCTTATGAACTACTGTACTTCACTGTTCTCCTGTATCAGACAGGTGTTTTTGAATGGTAGCATTAAGGAGGAACTGGGAACAGGTGGCCCCGAACAGAACTGCACGGAACCGGTAGACAATGTAAGGACTTGCAACATCCAAGGGATCAACGGGCCACAGAAACCTAGTAGCATCCCTATCTTTCTCACTCAACCCCACCATGAGAAATGCTTTCTCAATATCACTCACCCAGGCAAATTGATGGCATCTAAAGTGCAGAAGCACCTGGGTGAGGTCAGCCACTAGCGATGGACCTGTATGGAGACAGTCATTCAGACTGAACGCCTTCTCGTCCATCCTAGCCGAACAGTTAAACACTATCCGTACAGGCGTAGTAACACTATCCTTGGTAATACCATGGTGAGCTAAGTAGTGAATGGGATGACCAGCTTGATTCCTGTTTTCTACCCTTTCAATAAACCCCCTTTCTATCTGATCATCCAGAACCTTTGTATACTGTTGACAGTAGTTGGGATCTTTTATAAACTTACACTGCAAGCCTCTCATTCTGCCCAGGGCTAAGTTAAAGTTATCAGGTAATTTATCTATGTTATCTCTCCACGGCAGTTCCACTATATACTGTCCCTGTGCTTCGAAATACTGTACCGTTTCAGAAAATCTATTTAAGACCTTCTCCCCACCCTTACCAGTCTCATTAGGACTTATACCAATATGGTCCAAGTCCCATAGAGCTGTCAGATCCTTTAATTCTGGAGAATTCCTGCCAATATCTTCCTGTATCTCCACTAAAGGGTCTACTGCTAATTTAAGAACAGTGACTAACTCTACATGGGTCTCTTCTATATCTGACTGATAAGTGCCACTCAGTGCGTAACCATAAATTGTGGGTAACATAACTATACTTCCTTCCCTGACATAGCCTGAATGTAGCCTAGGTAATAAAAGTCCGCCCCAATCAGTAACCCTATCATATCTCCATCAGTGATACCTGGATCTGCTAATTTGTAACCCCGAGCCTTGATAGCATTGACCTCCATCTCTAATCCCCTCCCTGGCTTGTATACTGGTAACTCCTCCACCACAACGGCTCTCAAATTACGTACCCTTCTTCTGTTGATAGGTTAACTCTACTATTTCATACTCTGTACTACCAAGTGAGCCAGTATATCCCTGGAGCTTTAGCTGTTCCTTACTAACCCTAACGTAATCAAGCTGCGATAAAGCAGAGCACAAGATGAAGGTACGCTGCGAACATTGGTCCAACAAAGCTCTTACTCTACTGGTATGACCGTTTCTGTCGGTCAAGGGAATCTGAACGGTAGGCAACAACACTGCATTACGGCCCGAAGCCACAGCCATGGTCACTGTTGGTTCAGGGGCCACTGGTTGTCCAGTTTGTTCAAGGCATGGCGTCGGACACAAATAATTGAAATGTTTCTGTTGGCAGAATCGGCACGGCCTAATTTTAGGGTTAGTACACCCCTGGCTGCCATGTTCTGACGACAGGCACCCGACGCACAATTTCAACTGCCTTGCTCTATTGGCCTTGGCGGGACTGTTCTTGTATTTTGCACACTTTGCCCAAAAATGTCCTGTCTTTAAACACAACTTACATCCATACTTCTGCTTGGTATCGGGTTTCTGATACACTGCATATGCTGCTGTGGCGGTCGCCCCAAACTGTTCTAGTGGATTATGTCTACTTTCTAGATTGCACACTTCAGTCTTAAACACACGAACATATTCATCCACATCCAGCCAGTTGTCTTTTAATTCACGCTTAATCACTTCAGAGAGTGCACTAGGGAGTTTATTATGCAACAGTACTGCACACATTTCACTTACTGTTACATCCATAGAGCGTAATGACTAACGCACACTCAAATGACGCGGACAAATCTTTCATAGCACTGACCTCCTGGCTAGGATGTGGGAGATTACACAGTTTCGCTATGTGAGCTGCTTTGATGCGATCCTTTTGACCATAACTGTTTTTCAGTATAGTGACCGCTGGTTCATAACTTGCAGCGACCAAACTAAATCCACTAACAATTTGTAGAGCCTCACCACTAAGTTGTCCCTTTAGATACGTAAATTTCTGAATGTCAGTTAAGTCTGTTTGGGAGTGAACACTACAATCAAAGAGCTCCCAGAAACCCACCCACTGTGTTGGATCCCCATCAAAAACTGCCAACTTCAGGGAGGGTAGCTTAATACCCTTCTGCTTCCTACTTGCTGCACTATCATGAGATCTACCAGTAGTGGTTGTCTGTAGAGCACTATCTAACTCAGCTAACTGACCGTTTACTTGATTAACATACTGCATATCTTTCACCATCTCATCCTCTAACTGATCATCTGAATATAAGCTATACAACTCTACGTTATACGACTTGATATCAGTTAGGGCCTCTTCTAAAGTTATTTTCACACCATTTACATCATGCAGTGTAGCAGCATGTTCAATAAATTCAGACAGATTAGAGGTAAGCTTAGTAATCCCTCCTTTCTTGGCGGCCCTGAACCGCCGCAATGACTTTATTTTCTCATTCATTCTTAAAAGTTTACGGTAACTAAAGCTTAAGGAACAACAATACTAATCGTCACTGTAGGCTAACCTATTCTAAGCCTAGGCTAACCTACTTACATTGATGACGACAGCAACCAAGCAAATTGAAGCATGCAGACCGCGTGCCCCCTGTGAGTCTACAAATGACCAAAGAAAAGGAAAATTACCCTATGTCATATTACTCTACTCTACAATATTTACTTTACTAGGCTATATTAAATTTTAACAAATTACAAATAAAAGAAAGAAAGAGAAAGAAGGATCATGACTCCTCTGAAGGAGGAACAGCCACAGCCGTCGTCCTAGTCTTTAGATCTAGCCTATTGCTCCTCCTCGGCCTTGTCCTTCTCCTCAAAGAAGGCATGCGCTCTGTTCAGTAGCCTATCTAACACCTTCCGGCTCCCTGGCGCATCTAACCCAGGCTGAGGTCTGCCTGACAGTGTCCACCCTTGCCCCTGGTCTATAGAACTGCTTAACCAAAAAAAAAGCAGGGCACTGCACTGGACGATCCAGTGGAAAATCCCGCACATAGGAATGGCCGAAGAGGGCCACCTTTCGTAAAGGCACAGGGTAGTATCCGGACGATGGCACAAACTCTTGGCCAACACCCCCTGCCCTTGCAGCCTTCCCCGGTGCGCCCCTCGGCATTTGTCCACTGGATCGCCCAGCTCTACACAAAGGCAGACAAGTCAGGCCTAATACCCCCCCAATCACTATCAATATACAACAGATGGCCCAGTATCCTGGTCGCACGGCACCAATTATATCCTGAATATTATTCCTAGGGGGTAGAGGAGAAACGGATATAAAGTAAATAATTAGACCTGGGAAGATGAAATGGCCTAGGCTATAAATTTGATACCGGGTCGGCGTTTGACTTACTTGTAAACATGTATGTGTAGGTTATCTGTGTTAGTCCCAGTAATATCTATGAAGTACTTCTAGTATTAAAGGAACTTAGCTGTGATGATAAGAGTGTAGGTTAGGTGATGGACATGTCGGTAGGTGTAGTTCAGTGAAGTTCTGTTGTAATGTGGCAGCAACTGGTGGTTGTTGTGTACGGGACAAAGTCTCTGTGTGAAGTGTACTGAGATATCCTTTTATCGTAACAATATAAATATATTTAAGGGTTCTATATTGTCTCCCGTGATTAAATAATAAGGGAAAATAAACTAAGATATAATTGGTGCAACCACAGTAATATTTATCCACAAAGATAAATAAAGTAATGTGTATAAACAAAAAAGAACCAGCTGTCGTGAACCTGGGAAATTCAAACTACGGTATATATACCAGCTAGGATTCACGACAGCTATAACAGCATTTATTTATGGTTGCGAAAAATACTTCAATTGGTTAGCCGCCTAACCTCGTGTCATTTCGCTACCAATTTTTCGCCCGCTCTCACTATCCACAGTGGCTTCCTGGTTCATTACTTTTTCCTACATCTACCTATTTGATTGCTAATCTGATTTTGTTTTCATAAGCTTGTCATTTATACGCGTATGGCATCATCAACTCGTTATTTCGAAAGACTAATATTAGTTAGCCTAGCCTAGGCCTAGCCTAACTCTTGTTTTGTTTAAAAGTCAGTTTTGGGATTTGTAGGTTTTTTTTTTTTCGTGATCTGCAAATTTAATGGTCAATCTAGAACTCTTATCATAGCTTAAGATTGTATTCATTAACCCGGCAAGCGCGATAGGCCTCACGGAAGGCTTCCTATAGGGAACGCGATAGGCCTCACGGAAGCAAGACCATAAAAAAAGCCTTCCCCCCAAAAAAAGGGCCTATCAAAACAAAGGATTTTGTCTCTAGGTGAGATAATTCCCCTCTAGTACTCATCCATGTGTTTCTCACCCCTCCCTCTCCCCTCCTTCCCCACCTTATTCCCCCCCCTCCTCAATTATCACCTATTTATCCTCTTATTATCATCATTTATCGGTTATTTTTCTCTCCCGCGATAATGTAGCACAAGTTGCTTGCATAAAAGATCGTTATGCAACACCCAGACACCGGCACACACCGCCCCGCTCGTCTCAGTTGACTCCCAGACAGCGAGAGGGGAGGACTGCCTGTGGCTCTCTCTCGCCTGAGATTATGACCGGGTGGCCAATATCTTCGTTTTTCACCACCCAAATGCTTTTCCCACTTATTTTAGCACTCTTGAAGGTTCATATATACATCATATATGTAAAATAAAAGCATACCGAAAACAAATAATGCTTTATATTGTAAATATAACGAATTCTGTCAGAATCCAGGGCTAGAAATGCACAAATAACTACCCTAGCACCTAGGTCTATATCGCGCTTGTCAGGTTAAAGCAACCTTGGAACACACCGAAAATACCGTTTATCTGCCTGTTTAGACAAAAATGGCCAGATAGTTAATGCCGACATCGGGAGCAGACGACAGCAAAGCTCAGGGTTACCAAATAAAAATAATCCGCTAGATCCATTCTCAAATGTCGCTAGAAGGCTGCTAGATAGTAAATTTGTGCCGAAAATCTTCCGAAGCCTCTAGACTATCAATCAAATGTGGCTTGAATCTACAGAATATCACCAGAATTTGTGTCACTAGATGTAAATATTTTCCGCTAGATAAAAATATAAACCTAGGTCTAGCGGAAAAGTAGCAAAATTGACAACACAATTCTGCTTCCCTTACGATCCCATGAATGACTCCGTTTGTGTGTTACCGGTACTTATGTGTTTTATTGGCCAGTTGTATGTTATGTTGCATATGTACTTTTAACTACATCAGCAATATAACATAAAATACTCATATATTGATTCGGGTTGAGCAAAAAGGTGGGTAATATAGGTGGATAGGGGAAAAAATTGGGGTCCTAGAACCAAACTAATTAATCCCATAAGGCTGTCGTTTCGCCCAACGTAATTTCGCTCTGCGCACGGTATTTTCGGAACGGAACCTGTTCGCTAACCGAGGGTCTACTGTATCAGCAAAATCAGAGTGAAGCCTTCCACTATCATACTCTTGGTAAATTTTCATAATAATTACAGCAATATAAATAAAATACTCACATTAGGGTCTTCCCGTGCCGCCGCACCTCCTCTGTCATCTCCATCATCTTGGCATCTGCCCGCAGATCCCGACCACGCTGTCAGGCCGGGCGCTGTAATTCTGTGTGAGGTGGCAACATGTCCTCCCGCTGCATGAAGGCTGAGGCTGGGCGGGTGTCGACCTGGGGGGGTCAGGGGCGTCATGTGAGGCGGGGGAACTAAGGGGTAGGGTGTGGTGGCCGGGACCAGGGCGGGTACGGTTGCAGGGGTCAGGGTGGAAGGTGACGTTCTGGTAGTAACGTTCCTCCTCCATTGCCAGGCTGGGGTTGCTGGGATGCCGACCACCACCACCACTCACACCGGGATAACCTCCTTCACTCAAGTTCTGGGTTGATCTGGAAAACAAGCAAAATCATAATCAACGTTACAAATGCTCTATACATGAAGTTAACCCTCCAGCCCCGGCCATTGTATTATATAATTTCCCCGAAAGCCGGGGGTTTTGGCCGAAAAACGTCTACGCCTAGGCTACCGTATTATTGTTTTTTGACTGCTTCCGCATTCCCGCGCATCCCCCCAAGCGTATACAGTATGTGTTTCGTACCTGTAGAATGGCGTTAAGTAGAGCTCTCCAAGTCAACTGGTTCAGTTGTGATGACGATTTCATTGGAGATAACTTTGTGGCAATATCAGCCACTTTACACTACTTTTCGCTACTTAACAATAACATACAGGCACACACGAACAAGCGTCGCTCTCCTTCTTGTGGTCGGAGATGCGCGCCGTCGGTCCAGTCGGCTGTTGTTTACATGCGTCGGACGGACGCCTCGCACACCAAGCTTACAGGCTTTCAAGCTGCCGGAGCCTCAGCACCCTTCCGGGTTGCGCGGGGGTGTTTTCTATGGAGGCCTCAGAGCCCAACCGGATCTGGAGGGTTAAAAAGGAAAACATACCATGAACATTTTTCAAAAGCCTTTAACCCTTCCAGCCCGGGTGTCCTTTTAAAAGGACAGCGCGAAAGAAGGGCAGGAGCCCGGGTATCCTTTTAGAAGGCCTGTGCTTGAAAGCGTGCTTCAAAATTTGCGTGGCCAAATTTTACTTTGCAGGGGCGATCGCAGCGCCACCAAGCCTCAACTACTACCGTTATCAGTTCCTACGTGGCCGCCATAGCGAGTAATACCAAAAACATGAATTCCGACGCGTCCGATTCGGTGCAACCTCCCGCGCGTCCCACTGCTACCCCACTCGCAACTTCGACGCCTGAAGCAACCGAGAAGAAAGCTCAACGAAAGAAAGTGAAGCGTTTGTGGAGTGATAGTGCTATACAGCAAGAACTTTTTGATATTGAAGAGAGCAGTGGCGAAAGCTTGGTGGACAAAGAACAATTTATAAGTGCAAGCGAAGAAGACGATTTCGTTGGCTTTGGAGATGACGATAATGTGGATGTAT
Organism: Paralithodes platypus; assembly: GCA_032716605.1. Lineage (NCBI taxonomy): Eukaryota > Metazoa > Arthropoda > Malacostraca > Decapoda > Lithodidae > Paralithodes > Paralithodes platypus. The sequence continues at coordinate 3,099,659 of CM064530.1, read as the reverse complement.
TTGAGGGGGGAGACAGTAGTGATGATCCTGATGTGGAAGTGTTTCAGGACGGTGCTATTGAACTTCCAAGTGTGCTAGAAGCTAGGCCTACCCCCTCGCCATCTTTGGTAGGGCAGCCTAGGCCTAGGCCTAAGCCTATCCCTAGCCCTACCCCAGGACCTTCCCCTTTGCCTGCCCGTACGCCCTTGAAAGTGGGCAAATATTTTTATAAACAATCGCTGGTGAAAAGTGCAGCTAAAAAAGCACGCAGGGCAGCCGCAGAAAAGGCTAGGGAAGCTGAAGAGAGTGATAGTGACGCCGACCCTGGTCTAGCAACCACCCGCATTCCTTTGTCCCGACGCCGCGTGGGCCTCTTCAAGTGGTATTATTAGTGTGCCACAGCCCTCAACACACCGCAGAGCATTATTTGATGCGGAGAAGCCCTCGGCTCGCCGCAAAAGGAGCCCAACTCCCGAGGCCGAGGCTCCCATTGTTGAACCTCCCGCGCCCCATGCCGCCGACGCCCGGTCACTTCTTCACCAGAATTATCTCCTGAAGAGGATGCTGACGACCCCAACATTGCCCCAGATGACCTGACGTCGCCTGTCACTGTCACTGTCCACTGCTTTTATGCATCGATTCGGACTGCAGAAAATCATCGATCAAGTGCTTTTGGCCCTGATTCAAGCAGGAGTCAGCTCCGGGTTGCTCGATGAAGACTCGATTTGTCTGCCCGGGGGGCCATCCGTGTTCTGTGGGTTAACCCTCGTGGCCCGGGCTGTCTCTCCAAAGGACGGAGTTCATATCCGGGCGATCTGGCCGAATATCAACAAAAGTAAACTAAGGCTAATCTCGCTTAATATATTACCTAAATTAATCAAACATAATTATATAGAAATGGGCGCCTTACCTTGCCGCGTAGAATGGCGTTGAGTAGAGCTCTCTAGCTCAACTGGTTCCGGAGTGATGGTGATGGAAGTGGAGGTAACTTTTCCGCGTATTTACCTCGGCGCGTCCGAACACTCAACCGCGGCCCCGGCTACGACGCCCAGTTGCACTCGTCGCTCCACCCGCAATTATGCCGGGAAGCGATTTGATAGTGTTTTATTGTTTATTATGTAATTTATTATAGTTATTATGTTATTTTCACTTTACATGAAGTTATTTGTGTCTCTGTCACTTATTACTTAGTTTTATTATTATTATTATGATTATAGTGTCACTTTCACTGGACTTTGATAATTGATAGTGTCATTTTCACTTTTATGTATTGTTAGGTAAGCTAATAATATATATAGCGTCACTTTCACCTGTTCATATTGTTATGAAGGCACTTATTATTACTTATGTGTGTCTCTTTCACTTATACTTAGTTTTATTATTATTATACTGTCACTTTCACTGGACTAAGCTTATTGATAGTGTCTTTTTCATTTATTTATTGTTAGAAATATATACCGGTATTTTAGTGTCACTTTCACTTGTTCATATTGTTATTGAAGGCACTGATTATTACTTATATGTGTCCTTTTCACTTATGCTTAGTTATATTATTATTCTTAGCCTACATTTGAGTGTCACTTTCACTGTTGTCACATCCACTTCAAAAGTTTGTTAGAGTGTGGAAGTCGTTGAAGCAGGTGCCAGCACACAGTCCAACTTGACACTCGAGGTACACATGCGGTACATCTATGATATCGTTAATTTCTCCTGTGACTATTATACAGTACTGTATATTGTAACTGTTATTTCTCCTGTGACTATTATACAGTACTGTATATTGTAACTGTTATTTCTCCTGTGACTATTATACAGTACTGTATATTGTAACTGTTATTTCTCCTGTGACTATTATACAGTACTGTATATTGTAACTGTTATTCAAATTGTAAATTGATAACACTGTATTATAATAGCTACTGGTATTGTTCTCATTATACTGTACAGCAAACACCTACACAGTATTTTACCAACACTATTAAAAATAAAGTAATGACATTAATACTATATAATTAATTAATTTAACCCTCTCACCACGGAAGGCCTCTTGAACGCCCATAAAAAAGCATATAACAGCTGCCCGGAAGGCCTCTTGAACGCCCAGTGGTTGAAAGCCTGTGAGCTTCGTGTGCGAGGCGTCGGTCCGACGCATGTAAACAACAGCCGGCTGGACCGACGCCCCGCATCTCCGGCCACAAGAAGGAGAGCGTCGCTTGTTCGTGTGTGCCTGTATGTTGTTGTTAAGTACCGAAAAGTGGTGTAAAGTGGCTGTTTTGGCCATAAAGTTATCTCCAATGAAATCATCATCACAGCTCAACCAGTTGACTTAGAGAGCTCTACTTAATGCCATTCTATAGGTAAATAACACAGCTACGCTTGGGGATGCGCGGGAATGCGGGAAGCAGTCTGATTAACGAATATACGGTAGCCTAGCCTAGACGTTTTTCGGCCAAAACACCCGGGTTTCGAGGAATATATATATAATACATAGCCGGGGCTGGAGGGTTAATGTACTGTACAGCTACTACAATATATTTCTGCTGATAAATCTTACACCTCTTAACAAATTCAAAACTCTGTCTAGACAATCATAAGCATACTAACATATTTCTAATTAGCTTTTGTTGTTGTTGTTGTTGCTGTTGCTGTTCCCCAAGCTGCCTGGCCGAACAGCCCCAAGGCCCCGAGCAAGGCCATAATCGAGCGCCCCCACAGAACCCCCCTGCCGACCACAATAAAGCCTGGGTGACCGAAGCCACTCCATGGCGGGGAGCTAAGGAGGATGCGGAAACGCCCGGGAAACCAAATCCCCACCCAGGGCCCTGTGCCCCTCAGCAATTATGAAGAGAAAGTTGAGGGACAAAGGAAGGATGTGACGCTTTGGCTTCCAATCTTGGTAGATTGGGAGGTCAATCCACGGAAGAGACGCCGTCACTTGAGATCTAGAAAATATATAAGTAAAAGGAAAAGTCAGAGTAAGCTATGGGTATTAGCTTTTGTAGTACTGTACTGTAACCCAAAAAAAATATAGCAACCTCAACAGCTAAATGTAACATTAAAACAGTACAGTATAATATTCAGAACTACAGTAAATACACTACACAACTAATTGACAGTGTGTGTACACTGTAAATTAATTATTTTCAACATGTCAAAGTTGGATGAAATTTGTTTGAATATTGATAGAGTACTGTGCACTATAAACCTTTATTTCCTGCCAAGCTTATCTACCCAACTCTGCAGCTTGGGGAACAACAACAACTCTATTCCCCCAAAACACAGTAACAGTGAGGGTAGGACATGCATAGGAAACCAGCAAATACAGTAAAAATAAGTGTTTACGTTTACTGTTTTGTGTTCAATTTTCAGGTAACGATTTTATCATGTACAGTATCTGCAAGAGTCTTTCTGTAAAGCCCAAAGAAGTTTCGAATGAAGTCATAGTTGGGTAAATCAGCCGGCAAGGAAAAATAACCTTACCCAGGTCACTGAATCCAGACTACCCCAGAGATAGCCCGCAGCACCATCATCCACAGTTAAAACAAGGGATACGATCCAATAGCCTTGGAGCATCCCATAGGAACCAGTTGCAGGGTAGCATCCTGTGCACATACGCAGTACTACTGCTTGCCTGATATTATGCACATACTGGTAAGGCAGGCTCCTCATGCACGACCACCAGGTTCGGGCCCCTGTACTTTTAGGCAGGGAGTGCCGGCCTAGGGCGCCCAGAACCAGGCCTAGGGCACCAAGAACCAGGTCTGGGGTGTGCAACATTTGATGTCAGCAGGCCGTCATTAGGTAAATTGGACTGAAGTACAATAAAGTCCAACCACAACACTATGACAAGCATGAGACTGATGCTGGTATAGTGTTAACAGCATCTCGGCAAGAATCAGCAGAGTACCCTTGTAGCATCTATCCACACCACACCAGCCTTAACAGTGCCACTAAGAACACTTTACTGTATAGGATGACTATTGGTCCGAACTATTGCCATCTTCCCTTTAGTCACCTTATACTACACACAGTAGAAGTTGGCCATATTCTCTTACCTCTTAGCCATGAGACATTAGAGGCACTCAATTCCTGGCAGCAGCCTCCACGAACCTAAACCACCCACTACACTACATGGCAACAAACCCACAGACACCAAGAAATATAAAAAACAACACCCAGCACACGGTATCACACACAAATACTGTCCTCTCTCCCTCCCTGCCCACCCGAAACCAACTTCCAGAAGCACATCCATACTCATATCTCTCGCCGATCCATCCACTCACTCATAGACAACACGCAGCTGCAAGCACGACCTCCCGAAATCCATCCTTCCGAATCCTCCCTTCCTCGCGAGGACAGACTCCACCTGGCGAGGCTGAGATGCGGACACCATCCAGCTCTGAGCTATCAGAAGAGACTGGATGACTCTGTCGTCGACACCTGCCCGGGATGTAACACAGCACCCCATACCATCAAACACATCATAGAAGACTGCATTTCACACAACCAATTACGCCAACAACACAATCTACACTCAATGAGAGCTCTGTGGGAAAGCTCGATCGTGGCCATGGCCTTTCTCAGGGACTCGGGGCTGTTCGGCCAGGCAGCTTAGGGAACAACAAGAACAGTACACACCATGATTAATCCTCTGATTCCCACAAAATGTTCAGTGTGATTTTGTTCAGTGTGTTGTAATTTTGTTACTTTATATTTTTTAATGAGTTTTTACAGGTTTCCCTCGATATACGATTGGATTACGTTCCTGAAAACTTTATCTTATATAGAAAAATCGTATGGCAAACCCTAAGACCAGAAAAATCCAAACCCAAATACCTAAAAACCTATAATGATATCGCAAATAGGGATATCGGATAGTGAGGGAGACCTGTATATTAATTTGAGCGGTAACTTTTGAGTTAGTTTTCAAGTTTTATATTTTAATTGTCTAATGCTAGCCACAATATACTGGAGAAATTGTCAATACACTGAAAAACTTCATTAACCCTTTGAGTACCAGCGACGTGTTCTATTTTATTTTTGCTATATATATAAGATATTGTGCGGCTTAGGAAGGATCTGTGGTGGTTAGAAGGGTTGGTTGAGATAGTTCGAAATCTTATTATTGCTAGAGGTGTTTCCTAAGCTGAATAAACTTGTCCAATAGTTGCCAGAATACGATGAAAAGGACGTCCATGGTACTGAACGAGTTAAAGCCGGATGATTATGTTCACTGTAATCTCTTCAGCACCATGATGCCACTTTACCTTGGATGTTGGCCAAGATTAGATGATTTCATGCAGTTTAAGAAGGACCTATGTTATTCAGAGGATCAATTGAGATAGTATTTATCCCTATGAGGCCTAGGGATAGGTTATAAGTTAAAGAAAATCGTCTAATGGCAACCAGAATACGATGCAAATTATGTGCTAGTGTTCAAGGGGTAAGAAGAAACTACAGTCGGCCCTCGGGTAACAATGTGAAAGAAGCCAGAGGGAACAAGACTCAGAGTGTCTCAGGTAGTAGGATGAGGGACATGAATGGGGAAGTGGTGGAAGGTGATGGTGTGGAAACATCATTATAGTAGCTTACCCCTAAGAGTAGGGGGAAGGCAAACATCTCATCCATGGGAATGGAGAGAGGTAGAATAAACAGGGTAGATGAAAGCCAGATAATAAGTAAGAGAAGCAATCAATAGACTTAAAATGGACAAACCTGTTGGAGTAGATAACATCCCAGGTGAAATGTTGAGATATGCATACTGTACGTTATGTAAATTACCATGGAAAAAGGAAGGAGTACCAGAGGACTGGAGGAAAGCAATGATAGTACCCTTGTACAAAGGGAAGGGTAGTAAAGAGGAGTGTAAGAGTTATAGGGGAATTAGCTTGCTTAGCATACCTGGAAAGGTATATGCAAGAGTAGTAACAGAGAGACTGCAGAAGATAACGGATGACAAAATAGGCGAGGAGCAGGTAGGTTCCAGAAAGGGCAGGGGCTGCGTTGACCAGATAGCCTCAATGCATTTCTTGGTAGACAAGTATCTGGCCAAGAACAGAAAACTCTATGCAGCATTATTGGATTTGGAAAAAGCCTACCACAAAGTAGACTGGGAGGGTCTGTGGGATGTTTTTAACAGTATATGGTGTGGGAGGAAAGTTGCTAATGGCAATCAAATCTTTTTATAGGAATGCAATGGCAAATGGGAAGGTAGGAGATAAGTTAAGTGAAAGTTTTGAAGTCAATGTAGGAGTAAGACAGGGATGTGTCATGTCAGCTTGGTTGTTCAATATATACATGGATGGAGTGATTAGAGAATGTAGGGCGGGATCAATTGGTGTAGGAGCTAGACTGGAATCAGAGAGAAGACCATGGAAGATTTTAACATGCCTATATGCGGACGATGCAGTCCTGTTGGCGGAAAATGCGGAAGAACTTCCGAGAGTGGTCACTGACTTTGACAGGGTATGTGAACACAGAAAGTTAAAGCTCAATGTAGGGAAATGTAAGGTAATGTTGTTTGAGAGAAGAATGCATGAAACCATAGATTGCATAGATTTTAAGGAAAAATATAGAATCAAGAAACAACATGAGAACAGTTGTAAAATAAAAATTAAAAATTAAGTAGGCTACTGGAAGAGGTTGAAAGTTTCAAGTATTTGGGAGATGTACTATGCAAATATGGTAAAATGGAGAGTGAGATAAAAGAGAGAAAAATGCAAGGGAGAAAGCTAATTGCACAACTTAATAGTATTCTCAAAGGAAGAATGGTTAGTCAAAAACTCACTGAGAAACAGTGTGCTGCACCCAACACTCTCGTATGGAAGTGAGACATGGACAGCAAGTGACGAGGACCTCTCCAAACTGAGAGCTGTGGAGATAAGCTTTTTCAGAATGGCAGCTGGCATGAATAGGCTAGATGGCCCAAGTAATAGGGAAGTGTATGAGTCCTTTGGAATGGAAGAGCAGGCTTTGGGCATTGATTGTGGTGTGGTGGAGTGGATAAAGAAAAGTACTTTGAGGTGGTATGGTCATGTTCAGAGAATGGATGAAGACAGAATGCCAACAAAGATATATGGGAGTCAGGTGAGCAGAACTGCTAGTAGTGGAACACCACCAATGGTATGGGAAAAGAAAGTAGACAAATATATTGAAGAAAAAATTCAACATAGTGGCACGGGCAAAGGAGGCATGTCTTGACAAAGTAGCCTGGAGACGTTTCTGTCATGCCCATTCTCTAGCGGGGGTTTCCCAGGGGGAAACAAGACGTCGGAGATGATGATAATGATAAAGAGGGGATTTTCTGGACCTTCTCCTCCCTCATTTTCAGCCCCATTACTTTGGGGATTTTAAGACAGTCGTCCCATTAAGTTTGGCAATTTTAAGGCCTTTCGTGCCATTAAGGTGTGTCTTTCTTCCTGCCGAGCAAAAGCAAACCAGCAATTTACGACTTCGGTATCAAGAGCATTAAGGAAAATATACAAACAAACAAACACGCTTTGGGAATGTGCAGAGGATGGATTATGTAATTTGAGTGAAATGATGCAAATCTGTGAACATAAAGGTAGCTGCACTGAGAAAAATGTGGGATCCATTAGTAAAATCTGATCTCAAAATAAATACCTGGAAAGTGAGGCAATCATGAATAGGCTTGCCTGGAATGGTGCCATCACGATGTGAGACAAAATGCCACTTTGTCTGGACCCGTTAGTCTTTTAAATTACTGTATGTATGTTACAGGGAATTTCACAAAATCCAGTGCAATTGTGAAATACTAGTGGAAATGTGCTTATAATTCAATGTTCCGAATATTTCCAGTTGCATTTCTAAATGTTATTATTATGTTCTTTCCACCAACCAACTCTACTCCTAAAATCGATTAATGAAATTAACAATGTGCTGTACATTTTTGGTTACTGTACATTAAATTTTGCTAAGCTAGATAAATCTATGATAAATATTTATTTCATTAATCATTTACTAACATTGGAAAGTTCATTTGTATAATATTTTGTTCGCAAAGACAGCAACTTAATATTAATGAAAAGGCTAAAATGTTAAATCTTATAAAGCTTACCTTAAAATTACCGATGAATGAAGACAACCCAGGCGTCCTAGGTGATCTAGTCGGCTTGGTGTTGGACTGCTCGACTGCTACACTACAGGCCCGGGCCGGGATATACAGATCTGCAACAACATTTTGGTCATTAAAATTGTACGGTCGAGGTTAATAAGTGTTGTCAGATATTTCACAAAGTTTGGGACACTGACTAATACTCTGAGGGATAAGCACTTTTCCCAGTAACTATAAAGACACCAATAACACTTCTTGAGCGAAAACCACTGGAATCTATGACCACACTTAATACCCCCGAGTGTACGTAACAATTATAAATACATATACTTGAAAGACCGAGTGATAATTTCTGCTCTTTCATTAACCCTTTCAGAACAGGTGACTGTACTGTACAGGCATTTTGGCTCCAACATTCCTTTATTTGGGCCCTGTCACTCTTTAAACATGAAAAGTAATGCAAAATATATCAGAGATTACGCGACATCTTTCCTAAACTGAAACAAATCATATACTGTAATGTTACCTACAATATAATCAAAAGGTCGGTTTTTTTTTGCCTATAAATAAATCTACGGTAAGCCAAAATGCAAACACATGAATGGCAAAATTGTAACAAAATTACCAGTTCTACCACTACATGTCCTTCCTAATCTTAACAAAATCTTTTGCTTAACCTAAGAAGTGCGCATTGGGGGTATGAGACACCACACTCCTGTGCTGACGTATTTAAGCTGTTCCCATCACTAACATCGTTATTTTACCATAAATAGCATTAATACTTATCCATATGCGCCTATTATAGGTTGATTATAAAGGTATTAACCTGATACATCAATAAAACAAGTGGAAACAGTGTTTGGATGGTCAAAATCGGCGATACAGGCCGGGAGTTACATAATGCATGGCTGAGGCAACCTCACTGCCCTCCACCCCTCCCCTTGTCTGGAGAGACACTGTTCCGCAATAGTCTCTCTCTCGCTCTTTCCCACGCTTGGTAACAGTGATGACAACGCCCTGCTACCAACTCGCTAATGTTAGCACGAAAATAAACCACAGAATAAGGGAATAACAGGGAAAATAGGTGATAACTGAAGGAGGGGAGGTGGAGGAGTGATATTTGGCATGGCCCAGGGGCAAAAAAAAAATAAAAAAAAAAAAAAAAAAAAAAAAAAAGGGGGAGGGGGTGTTTTAAATGGATTTTTTTCCCCCTTACTCTTAAGAGTCTTCCCGCAGTCCGCCGGGGGAACTCTTAAGAGTCTCCCGGCAGTTCCCGGGTTAAGCGTTGTTTCCACATATCAATTTTGATAACTTGTTTAATCTTTTTATTGGGTTCATCCAAGTTTTGCTTTATTTATTTTCCACCTATTACCAGACGCCATATTAATTTGCTTTATTATAGAAATGTGTATTATTTCTTTACTTTCTTCCTAGACATTCATCGACCTTAACAAAACACCAACACCTACCTACTAGATAAATTTGTAGCCTACATTTTTCGATATAATTTTTTTCCGCCCAAACCCTGTTTTTATCTTAAATTATATATGCTTACAGGTACCTACCCAATAGCACTATCGTTAGTGAGTGCTATATATACTGTACAGTATATATATTTTTTGTAATATTATATATCTTATCAATATTTTTATTTTGTACTATTGTTAATGTCTTGTCAAGTTGCAAATTTGATTTTAAATTAACATTTTAACACTAATTGTAGTTTCTTTTATTCATGCAGAGTTTAGTAATATTTACCAGAACGTCCCAGACTTCACAAATTGACTAATTCCCTGAACGTGACGATAGTGCGTTGTTATGTGTGCAATTGGTTTGCTTGGGAACCAGATTGGCTTGCTCATGTGGTGGTATGCACCCTATGTGGTGGATTCTGTTCTTTCATTTCATAAATTTTATTTTAGTAAGCGTTGTTTCCACATAGCGATTTTGATATTTTGTTTTGACTTTATATTGTCTTTGTCCCAGTTTTGGTTTAACTTTTTTGAAGTTTTACATTTTAATTTAAATAATATAAAAAATTTACCTCAATTGCATGAGAGGTCCGAATATTGCTCAAAGAAACTGGGTTAAAGATGTTAAAATTGCCAAATGGCATAAAATTTCAGAACTAATGGGGCTAACCATGAAGGAGAAGGGGGTCCACAAAAAGACAGCCAGCCCCCCTTAATGCCCGAGTGGATGGCCACAAATGAACCGCCTGGATATGCATCCATAGGGCGATGCAACTCATTCCATTACTGGATTTAAACCTTGTTCCTGTTCTAGGGAAAGATTCGCCTTTTTTTTTTTTTTTCTTTCCCCATATGTGAGTGAGGGAGACAAAAGGTAGAAATGGTTCGAGCCTAAATGCTTAACGGGGGATGCTTGTTTTTTTCTGGGCCCCCGTCTCCCTCGTGTTTAGCCCCATTAGTTTAGAAATCTTGAGACGTTAGACCAACTAGTTTAGCGATTTTAAGAACTTTAACCCTTTTGTTTGTCAATATTAGGGCCTTTCATGCCATTAAGGTGTAATTTCTTTCCTGACGATCGATAGCGAGCCTGTAGTTTTAGGAGGAATCGTCCTTTGGTCGGGATATTTTTGCTACCGAAACATTTATACATTTAACTTGAATGGGAGTCTAGGGGGTGTTTTTAAAAGCTTGATGGAGGTCTAGCAAGTAAATTGAATAATAAATATCTACAAAAAAAAAAAAGAAAAAAAAAAGAAAAAAAAGACACCAAAAAATAATTACATGCCAACGCCATTTGTAAAGTTTTGGTCGAGGTGTTCTGTTCAATTAGAGTTAGGGCCCGATAGTGACGCACCAACAGACCGAGACCTCCGAGACCACCGTTTGAACCAAAGTTTTGGTCGAGGTGTTCTGTTCAATTAGAGTTAGGGCCTGATAGTGACGCACCAACAGACCAAGACCTCCGAGACCACCGCTTCAACTCAAAACAGTTCAAATGGTGGTGACACACTTTAACCTTATAACTTTAAGTTAAGGATATTTTTTCTACCGAAACATGTATAAATTTAACTCTAATGAGAATCTAGGGGGTGTTATTTAAAGCTTGATGGAGTTCTAGCGAGTAAATTGAATAATAAATATCTAAAGAAATACACCAAAAAATTTGCTTGTTTTACAAGTTTTAATTTAAAAAAACAAAAGAAATTAGCAGCCTATACATAATGCAGGAAAAGGTAACTTAAGACAACCCTACCACTAAAGACAGATCCGACAGAACGGGAACACCGCAGACTTGCTTGTTTTTCCATAACATCATGTATTTATCCTATAACTGCGGTTTATTCCAGAATGTCCGAAATTATGTCCTCTTCCAAAGTTATGAAATTTTACCGGTACCATATATATTATCATGTTTCTTTACACCAACCAACTTCACATCTAAACTCAAGTAATGAAATCAACAAATACATGTGGCACTCCGAGGACTCGAACCCAGGATACTCTCATCGAAATTCCGCGCACTATGCATTACGCTACCAAGACAGTTAACACAGGTGGTAATTTACAGTGTCTATATTTCCTCGGCATCCAAAACTAAAGAGTATCTGTTCTTCTCATATAGCCTCATATACTGTTCTTATCAGGCCCTACATAATAGAAAAAAATAAAAATAAATAAAAAAAGAAAAAAAAGAAGAGGAAGTCTAAACACCTTGGCATAATTATTTAACTGTCTTGAAAGCGTAATGCATAAATGCGCGGAATTTCGGTGTGAGTATCCTAGGTTCGAGTCCTTGGAGTGCCACATGTATTTATTGATTTCATAAATTGAATTTAGAAGTAAAGTTGGTTGGTGAAAAAATATGAATAAATGACCGCCACACAGTCTAGAGTCTATTCATTAATAGTACAGTAGCATCAAGAAGTTCCCTCATGCCACATCATATATTAACGCCCATTACTAAGTTATAATGTAAAACTTGCAAAATAAACAAACCAAAACGTATACGAACACAGTAAAAATACAAAATAACTAATCAAAATCGCTATGTGGAAACAACGCTTAAATCAAAATTAAAATGTAAACTTGCAAAGCAAGCACCCCAAAACTGGAATCGCACAATATAAAGACAACAACTTCTAAAAAAATAACTGGAATTAAATTGCACAATTTGAAAAATAAAAAAAAATAAACTGGGACGACAATATAAAAGCAAAGAACTTATCAAAATTTACCTCAATTGCACGAGAGGTCCGAATATTGCTCAAGCAAACTGGGGGAAAGATGTTAAAATTGCCAAATGTTATAAAATTTCAGAACTAACGGAGCTAAACATGAAGGAGAAGGGGGCCCAGAAAAAGCCAGCCAGCCCCCCTTAATGGCCGAGGGGATGGCCACAAATGAATAGCCTGCATATGCTTCCATAGGGCGAGGCAACTCATTAAGTCTGTATATTTATAGCTTGTTCCTGTTCACGGGAGGGTGGTCACTTAAAGGGGGGATGGTTGGTTTTTTCGGGGCCCCCATCTCCCTCATGTTTAGCCCCATTACTTTAGAAATCTTGGGACGGTCGACCAACTATTTTAGCGATTTTAAGAACTTTAACCCTTTTGTTTGTCAATATTAGGGCCTTTCATGCCATTAAGGTATAATTTCTTTCCTGACGATCGATAACGAGCCTGTAGTTTTAGGAGGAATCGTCCTTTGGTCGGGATATTTTTGCTACCGAAACATTTATACATTTAACTTGAATGGGAGTCTAGAGGGTGTTTTTAAAAGCTTGATGGAGGTCTAGCGAGTAAATTGAATAATAAATATCTACAAAAAAAAAAAAAAAATACACCAAAAAATAATTAGATGCCAACGCCATTTGTAAAGTTTTGGTCGAGGTGTTCTGTTCAATTAGAGTTAGGGCCCGATAGTGACGCACCAACAGACCGAGACCTCCGAGACCACCGTTTGAACCAAAGTTTTGGTCGAGGTGTTCTGTAGAGTTAGGGCCCGATAGTGACGCACCAACAGACCGAGACCTCCGAGACCACCGTTTGAACCAAAGTTTTGGTCAAGGTGTTCTGTAGAGTTACGGCCCGATAGTGACGCACCAACAGACCGAGACCTCTGAGACCACCGTTTGAACCAAAGTTTTGGTCGAGGTGTTCTGTTCAATTAGAGTTAGAGCCCGATAGTGACGCACCAACAGACCAAGACCTCCGAGACCACCGCTTCAACCCAAAACAGTTCAAATGGTGGTGACACACTTTAACCTTATAACTTTAAGTTAAGGATATTTTTTCTACCGAAACATGTATAAATTTAACTCTAATGAGAATCTAGGGGGTGTTATTTAAAGCTTGATGAAGGTCTAGCGAGTAAATTGAATAATAAATATCTAAAGAAATACACCCAAAACATTTGCTTGTTTTACAAATTTTACATATTTTTAAAAAACAAAAGAAATTAGCAGCCTATACATAATGCAGGAAAAGGTAACTTAAGACAACCCTACCACTAAAGACAGATCCGACAGAACGGGTACTGTAAAAAGGCCTAACTTCCGTCAAGGGAGTATACTTCACACATTAGTGGATAAAAGTGTATAAGGTACAGTTATAGAAAAATGGCACTGCATTATGGAACAACACCGCAGACTTGCTTGTTTTTCCATAACATTATGTATTTATCCTATAACTGCGGTTTATTAAATTTTATTCCAGAATGTCCGAAATTATGTCCTCTTCCAAAGTTATGTAATTTTACCGGTACCATATATATTATCATGTTTCTTTACACCAACCAACTTCACATCTAAACTCAAGTAATGAAATCAACAAATACATGTGGCACTCAGAGGACTCGAACCCAGGATACTCTCATCGAAATTCCGCGCACTATGCATTACGCTATCAAGACAGTTAACACAGGTGGTAATTTACAGTGTCTAAATTTCCTCGGCATCCAAAACTAAAGGCAAGACAAATAAACCCCCAGGACTATATTTGATTCGTGTGTTCCAGGCCGTATCACTGACCGAGATCATTGGGGCCGTCTGGAGAGCTCTCATAGGCGTGCGACGTGACGGGACTCAAAGTTAACTGCAATAAATTATAGGTCTCGGTCGGCCTCAAGCACAACCGAATCCCACGCCGCTACCCGGGTATTATTATATATATAATACCATACTTACCGAGGCGAGCTATTGACCCCATCCTGATCCGGGAATTAAATACAGTATGGGAATTTATTTGTCTACCCCTTGGACACCACCACCGACTTAAGCCATATACTGTTCTTATCAGGACTTGTATATATCTGTTCTATCAGGCGCTCCATAATAGAAAAAAATAAAAAAAATAAAAAAAAGAAGTTTAGACACATTGGCATAATTATTTAACTGTCTTGATAGAGTAATGCATAAATGCGCGGAATTTCGGTGTGAGTATCCTAGGTTTGAGTCCTTGGAGTGCCACATGTATATTTTGATTTCATTAATTGAATTTAGAAGTAAAGTTGGTTGGTGGAAAAATATGAATAAATGACCGCCACACAGTCTAGAGTCTATTCATTAATAGTACAGTAGCATCAAGAAGTTCCCTCATGCCACATCATATATTAACGCCCATTACCAAGTTATAATGTAAAACTTGCAAAATAAACAAACCAAAACGTATACGAACACTGTAAAAAAATACAAAATAACTAATCAAAATCGCTATGTGGAAACAACGCTTATATCAAAATTAAAATGTAAACTTGCAAAGCAAGCACCCCAAAACTGGAATCGCACAATATAAAGACAACAACTTCTAAAAAAATAACTGGAATTAAATTGCACAATTTGAAAAATCAAAAAACCTAAACTGGGACGACAATATAAAAGCAAAGAACTTATCAAAATTTACCTCAATTGCACGAGAGGTCCGAATATTGCTCAAGCAAACTGGGGGAAAGATGTTAAAATTGCCAAATGTTATAAAATTTCAGAACTAACGGAGCTAAACATGAAGGAGAAGGGGGCCCAGAAAAAGCCAGCCAGCCCCCCTTAATGGCCGAGGGGATGGCCACAAATGAATAGCCTGCATATGCTTCCATAGGGCGAGGCAACTCATTAAGTCTGTATATTTATAGCTTGTTCCTGTTCACGGGAGGGTGGTCACTTAAAGGGGGGATGGTTGGTTTTTTCGGGGCCCCCATCTCCCTCATGTTTAGCCCCATTACTTTAGAAATCTTGGGACGGTCGACCAACTATTTTAGCGATTTTAAGAACTTTAACCCTTTTGTTTGTCAATATTAGGGCCTTTCATGCCATTAAGGTATAATTTCTTTCCTGACGATCGATAACGAGCCTGTAGTTTTAGGAGGAATCGTCCTTTGGTCAGGATATTTTTGCTACCGAAACATTTATACATTTAACTTGAATGGGAGTCTAGAGGGTGTTTTTAAAAGCTTGATGGAGGTCTAGCGAGTAAATTGAATAATAAATATCTACAAAAAAAAAAAAAAATACACCAAAAAATAATTAGATGCCAATGCCATTTGTAAAGTTTTGGTCGAGGTGTTCTGTTCAATTAGAGTTAGGGCCCGATAGTGACGCACCAACAGACCGAGACCTCCGAGACCACCGTTTGAACCAAAGTTTTGGTCGAGGTGTTCTGTAGAGTTACGGCCCGATAGTGACGCACCAACAGACCGAGACCTCCGAGACCACCGTTTGAACCAAAGTTTTGGTCAAGGTGTTCTGTAGAGTTACGGCCCGATAGTGACGCACCAACAGACCGAGACCTCTGAGACCACCGTTTGAACCAAAGTTTTGGTCGAGGTGTTCTGTTAAATTAGAGTTAGGGCCTGATAGTGACGCACCAACAGACCAAGACCTCCGAGACCACCGCTTCAACCCAAAACAGTTCAAATGGTGGTGACACACTTTAACCTTATAACTTTAAGTTAAGGATATTTTTTCTAACGAAACATGTATAAATTTAACTCTAATGAGAATCTAGGGGGTGTTATTTAAAGCTTGATGGAGGTCTAGCGAGTAAATTGAATAATAAATATCTAAAGAAATACACCAAAAAATTTGCTTGTTTTACAAGTTTTACATTTAAAAAAACAAAAGAAATTAGCAGCCTATACATAATGCAGGAAAAGGTAACTTAAGACAACCCTACCACTAAAGACAGATCCGACAGAACGGGAACACCGCAGACTTGCTTGTTTTTCCATAACATCATGTATTTATCCTATAACTGCGGTTTATTCCAGAATGTCCGAAATTATGTCCTCTTCCAAAGTTATGAAATTTTACCGGTACCATATATATTATCATGTTTCTTTACACCAACCAACTTCACATCTAAACTCAAGTAATGAAATCAACAAATACATGTGGCACTCCGAGGACTCGAACCCAGGATACTCTCATCGAAATTCCGCGCACTATGCATTACGCTACCAAGACAGTTAACACAGGTGGTAATTTACAGTGTCTATATTTCCTCGGCATCCAAAACTAAAGAGTATCTGTTCTTCTCATATAGCCTCATATACTGTTCTTATCAGGCCCTACATAATAGAAAAAAAAAAAAAATAAATAAATAAAAAAAAAAAAAAAAAAGAAGAGGAAGTCTAAACACCTTGGCATAATTATTTAACTGTCTTGAAAGCGTAATGCATAAATGCGCGGAATTTCGGTGTGAGTATCCTAGGTTCGAGTCCTTGGAGTGCCACATGTATTTATTGATTTCATTAATTGAATTTAGAAGTAAAGTTGGTTGGTGAAAAAATATGAATAAATGACCGCCACAGTCTAGAGTCTATTCATTAATAGTACAGTAGCATCAAGAAGTTCCCTCATGCCACATCATATATTAACGCCCATTACCAAGTTATAATGTAAAACTTGCAAAATAAACAAACCAAAACGTATACGAACACAGTAAAAATACAAAATAACTAATCAAAATCGCTATGTGGAAACAACGCTTAAATCAAAATTAAAATGTAAACTTGCAAAGCAACCACCCCAAAACTGGAATCGCACAATATAAAGACAACAACTTCTAAAAAAAAAACTAGAATTAAATTGCACAATTTGAAAAATCAAAAAACCTAAACTGGGACGACAATATAAAAGCAAAGAACTTATCAAAATTTACCTCAATTGCACGAGAGGTCCGAATATTGCTCAAGCAAACTGGGGGAAAGATGTTAAAATTGCCAAATGTTATAAAATTTCAGAACTAACGGAGCTAAACATGAAGGAGAAGGGGGCCCAGAAAAAGCCAGCCAGCCCCCCTTAATGGCCGAGGGGATGGCCACAAATGAATAGCCTGCATATGCTTCCATAGGGCGAGGCAACTCATTAAGTCTGTATATTTATAGCTTGTTCCTGTTCACGGGAGGGTGGCCACTTAAAGGGGGGATGGTTGGTTTTTTCGGGGCCCCCATCTCCCTCATGTTTAGCCCCATTACTTTAGAAATCTTGGGACGGTCGACCAACTATTTTAGCGATTTTAAGAACTTTAACCCTTTTGTTTGTCAATATTAGGGCCTTTCATGCCATTAAGGTATAATTTCTTTCCTGACGATCGATAGCGAACCTGTAGTTTTAGGAGGAATCGTCCTTTGGTCGGGATATTTTTGCTACCGAAACATTTATAAATTTAACTTGAATGGGAGTCTAGGGGGTGTTTTTAAAAGCTTGATGGTGGTCTAGCGAGTAAATTGAATAATAAATAAAAAAAAGTATTCATGTCAAATTTCCTATAATTTCTCATTAATTCCAATGTTAAAACTACTTTGTAATAGTTGGACACCCTGTTATAGAGTGTACGTAATAATATTAAGCATGTTACGTTACGGTACTTATTTCTCACAAGCGCCCATCTTTTCCGCATAATTCAATTGCTCTGGGGAAAAACAAAAACACACAAATCACTTAAATTAATGCAACACAAAACCTATACGTTTCCGCTCCCTCCTCAGCTCCCCGCCATGGAATGGCTTCGGTCACTCCAGGCTTTATTGTGGTCGGCAGGGAGGGTTGTGTGGGGGCGCTCTGTTATGGCTCTGGCCTTGCTTGGGGCTGTTCGGCCAGGCAGCTTGGGGAACAACAACAGTAATACGGACACTCTAATATGTATACCGGTAATAGACAGATATACAGTACTTAGCTTAAATACAGTGGCCTAAATGGTGATTGAAGAGATACTACCAGTCTTTAGGCTTCTATGACGGGTTATGCTGCTCGGCCATTGTTGACTTCATCTGCAAGAGAAGGCAGTCATTAACCCTTTGAGTACCAGCAACGTGTGTTATATTGTATTCTAGCTATATTTAGACAATAGTATGCAGCTTAGGAAGGATCTGTGGTAGTTAAAAGGGTTGGTTGAGATTGTTTTAAGCCATCTTATTGCTAGAGGTCCTTCCAAATCTGAATATCAAGGGTTGGTTGAGATTGTTTTAAGCCATCTTATTGCTAGAGGTCCTTCCAAATCTGAATATCATCATCTAATAGTGCCGCAATATAATGAAAAGGACGTCACCAGTATTGTACTGGTTAACACATTACCCTCTGAGGATTATGACGCATTTTCAGTCTATTCTGGATATCAACAAATTTAGTTCACTAAAGGGATGGTGTACCTATTGGCAGGTTCGATCCGATCCAATAATTGTGACCTCAAGTGTGCGAATATCGCCTCAAAAAACTCCTTGGTATATAATTATGATGTTGGCGGAACCTCTCCGGGAGGTCTGGGACCGGGGGAGTGATGGAGGTCCTTAGTATCCCTGGCCAATCTATATGTGTGCATTTTTTTTTTTTTTTTTTTGGTCCCTGTTTGGGCTCTGTCTCGAGTCGGCCATGAAAGGCCATTTACAAATAAACATTCAAATATCTACATTAGAGATACTGGTATCTCTATTAAGCTAGATAGAGGTCTAGGGAGCAAATTACAAAACATTCTACATAAAAAAAAAAAAAAAAAAAAAACATAGCCGTGCCTAAGCAACCCTATCTAATAGTAACCAGCATACAAGCAAGAAAAGCATCTTCCACTAAAAACGTTACCGGTACTGCTGCTGTTGCCAGCTGATTTTACTCAACATATAAAATTAACTTTTTAGAATAAGTGCTTCAAATGCTACTGGTATCTTAATTGACCACTTCGGACTTTCAGGCTATGAGGAAGTTGGAGCTGTAATTGGTACAGAATGGTAGCGCGCCAATTTTGAGAGTTCGGCGGCGATCTAATTACCGGTATGTCTAGTTTGACCAACAAAAAAAATCCGAATTTAGTCATATACCTGTATCATCTATAAACTTTCCTAACGTAACCTAAGCTAGTATTATTAGCTGGGGCCACACCCCTGCTTAACAGTTAATAACCATGTAAACAAAGCGACGCACCCAACTTTCCGAATCGGCGCACTCCTATATTAAAACTGCACCCTGTGATCATCAATATTTAGCACAATTACCAGCTAAAACACGGTTGTAGACCTCGTAAAACTACATAAAACCACACTTTGTGTGCAGCACTCGTTCTTTAAATTTATGAATGAAACCTACATTAGTACCGGTACTGTCTTGATAGTGTAATGCTTAGTGTGCGGAATTTTGGTGTGAGTATCCTAGGTTCGAGTCCTTGATTTTATTAGTTAGGTTTATTTGTAAATTAATTGGTGGGTTGGTGAAAACTAAAATGAAATTATATCGATGCTTACGGCTCCAACTTCCTTATAGCCTGAAAATCGTAAAAGGTCAATTCACCTTCTGATTACACAACTCAAACATAAACTTAATACAATTGTCTAATGATTACCAGAAAAGAATACTCAACGATTCTATAATACTGTACAGTACTGTATTTAATACTTCTATCTCACAACATTGTCTTTAAGCCAGTGTCACACAACCAACTTTTTCTGGATTTATTGAGTTTGTTTGACCCTTCACATTACTTAAGGTCCTTCCTAAAAATACATAAAATGTTCTAATGATAGCCACAATAAACTAAAATGCATCATACTCCTCAAAGGGTTAAGTTTATGATTATTAAGTCAGTAACTGTCCCCTTCCTAATAACAAGCACTTTTCCAGGCAATTGTGGTCTGGCATCTTCTTAATTACAGATATATATACTAGTTCAGTCTCTTAAAAAAAAAATATTCAGTCTAGTTGTCGATTCCAATGACAAAATACCAAAAAACAAGTACCGGTATGAGAAAAAAGTTGCTCATCAAACATTGACAGAGCAAGCGTCACAGGCTGTAGCAGTGTAGCACGGTTGGTAGAGCACACGCCTGCAAACCGTGAGGTTGAGGGTTCCAGTCTTGGGAAACCATATTTGGCAGCTAGCAGTACTGTACTGTGACATTTGGCAGCTAGCAGTACTGTGGCGTCTGATATATAGAACACTGGCTGGCCCGAGACTCAAACCCTCAACTTCACGGTCACGGTTAGCAGCCGTGTGCTCTAATAACCACGCTACAGCCATTGCTAATGGATTATACAGATTCCCCTTGATTTACGATTGGGTTACGTTCCTGAACACCCAATCTTAAATGGAAAAAATAGTATAGCAAACCATAAAGTTTATGGGATAAATGGGGATGCGTTCTCAGACCAGCCAAAACACAAACGCCATAAAATCTATACTAATAACGTAAATCGGGGCATCGGGTAGTCAGGAAGATCTGTACAGTATATAACTTATTGATGTTACCTTAATCATTGTGTCTGGTGACGACGGGAAGGGTTAGTCTGGTGTGGTAGGTGGATGTGTTGCTACCGTGACAAACTCAACCTGCAAGATAAAGCAAACATTACAATACAGTACAGTATTTTATTTAGATATTACATTTTGCTCAAGGAGGTTTGGGTAGAATGTAGAATTTGGGCGTACCGCCAGCCTTGTTTACACTACGCAGAGCCTGGGCGGACGCTTGCCATCCTGTTCCCGTCTATTTTGACTGCCTTTGGATACAATAATATGTTGAGGGGGGGCTTTGCCCCCCTCACCCCCTCATGACATATTGTCATCATCATATATATTGCCAGCAGGGGGAAAACAATGAACAAAAATCGCCGTCAAAATAGACACGAACTTAACCACGGTGATCGAATAATGTAAACATGACGGCGGGGGCGCCGTCGGACGCTTGCATTTGTGTTCCCGTCTCTTTTGAATGCCATTGGATACAATAATATGTTTCCCCCTCACATATGACATATTGACACATGACATATTGTCATCACCATATATATTGCCAACAGGGGGCAAATAACCGAGAAAAACATTGCCGTCAAAATAGACGCGAAGTTAACTGCGGCGATCGCCCTATGTAAACATGACGACCGTACGCCCGGAATCTACATCCTTCCCGGAGGGTTTTTCTGGACCCTCATGTTTAGCCCTCTTAGTTTTCAGACTTTTAGATGTTTGCCCCATTAGTTTGGCAATTTTGAGACCTTTTATACCATTTAGGTGTTGAATTGTTTCCTAGCGAGCAAGAGTGAACCAGTAATTTTAAGGAACCAGCCTCTGGCCGGGAAATTTTTCTTCTGAAAACTGTACAAATGTATCTTGAAGGGGGGTCTTGGAGGTGATTTTTAAGCTTGATGGAGGTCCAAGGAGGAAACTAATCCTGCAACACAACACAAGTACAGTTCTGTATTATGTTTGTTTACAGTACAGTTGCGGTAAAAAATTCTAGTACATATCGAGCCCTTACCCTTATTTATTGAACCATTTAAGTGCAAATATAACGTCAATAATAAATAAGGCGATTGAATTAGCGAGACACCTTTGATAATTTATAAAGCGCCTAAAACTAATCACAATTCAAATATCAGGGTAAAAATGAATACGAATAATGACACCGGTTCATACATACTGTACATGTTTAAAGACAGCTTCATCCACATAGAGCGTGGTTTTAGTCTCTTTACTGTAGTACAGTACAATAAAGACTTGCCACAACACAACCCCAACATGTCATCACAGTGGCCGATGTTGGTATAGCGCTAACAATGTTTCAGCAAAACTCAATAAAGTCCCCCTGAAGCACTTGCACCTGGTGAAATCGCATCACACCAACCTTAACCGCGCTACAATAAGGCATTAACAAGAAATCACCGTAACTGTTACAGAGGCTGACTGCACCACCGAAGTGGTGGGCGGTTGGGTCGTTGCATCCCTACGCCAGAGAGAAAGGCCGACTTGTGCCAGTGGGCTGTTATACTGAATCCAACTTCCTCATCAATAATGCAATTAATTATACAACCCACAAACCATGTAGAAAAATGACCGATCAAAGAAAGAAGACTGCTGGATGCTTACTGGTTAATCACGATGCAAAAGATCATCGTTGCTTCACAAGGTCACACCCGGGTGTGCCAACTGGACAACATAACTGTAATGCTTGCCTAACATAGCAAACAAAACAATAACAATAATGGTAATGCTTGCCTAACACAGCAAACAAAACAATAATGGTAATGTAAATATTATCCAGAGATAAATACAGTAAACAGACCAAGAAAACTTTGATCATTTATAGACAGTCCACTGGCATAAGTTAGTCTTTCTCTGGCGTAAGGATGCGGCGACCCCATCGCTCACCACTTTGAATGTGCAGTCAGCCACTTTCTGCGTTTGCTTCTTATTTGATATTTTTGGGGGTTGAGGGGGGGCAAAGCACCCTCCCAAGACTTATTGTCATCAATATATATAATGACAGCAAGGGGCAAATAACCGCTGGCTGTGGGATAATTTCAGAAAAAAAGGTGATAGGCTACCCAATGCATAAAGAGTGATCGCCGCGATATTCTCCTGTAATATCATGATACCGTATTTTCCTTATAGCACGGTTAAGGCTGGTGTGGTGCAGATACTGCAGGTGCAAATGCTGCATGGGGACTTTGTTGAATCTTGCGATCAACGAAGTCGGCACCAAAATTGTGGAGTATACCTCTACTTAGGCCCTCTACTGTAAAAATGATACCAGTACTGATTTTTAAAAAGTCACAGGGTGTGATAGGGGCAAAGCCCCCCTCAACCCATTCTGTACCTCATGGCAACGACCACGGCCCAATTGTCAGAACACCATTATACAGTAGGCCTACTGTATAACAACTGAAACCACTCTTTGTTGATGAAGTGGTCTTTAACCCTTGAACTGCGGGGAGACTCTTAAGAGTTCCCCCGGCGGACTGCGGGAAGACTCTTAAGAGTAAGGGAAAAAACAATCCATTTAAAACACCCAAAAAAAAAAGTTTTTTGTTTTTATTTTGTATTTGTTTTTATTTTTTGCCCCTGGGCCATGCCAAATATCACTCCTCCACCTCCTCTCCTTCCCCACTTTCCTCCCCTCCTTCAGTTATCACCTATTTTCCCTGTTATTCCCTTATTCTGTGGTCTATTTTCGTGCTAACAATAGCAAGTTGGTAGCAGGGCGTTGTCATCACTGTTACCAAGCGTGGGAAAGAGCGAGAGAGAGACTATTGCGTAACAGTGTCTCTCCAGACAAGGGGAGGGGAGGAGGGCAGGGAGGTTGCCTCAGCCATACATTATGTAACTCCCGGCCTGTATCGCCGATTTTGACCATCCAAACGCTGTTTCCACTTGTTTTATTGATGTATCAGGTTAATACCTTTATAATCAACCTATAATAGGCGCATATGGATAAGTATTAATGCTATTTATGGTAAAATGACGATGATAGTGATGGGAACAGCTCAAATACGCCAGCACAGGAGTCTGGTGTCTCATACCCCCCATGCGCACTTCTTAGGTTAATGTAAAATATACTACATGTACAGTATAAACTAGGCCTATATTTTTATTAATTTCACCACAACACCAAACACCTCCAATTAAATTAATGAAAGCATATACTGTATGTGATCCACCGGGATTCGAACCTGGGTTATCACGCACAGATTTTTAAACAATAACTATTACATAAATTTAAACAATAATGATAGGTTTACATACAACTTTCTTACCTTACTTAATCAGAATAAACAGTTTTTGAAGCGCTTTGTAACAAGGCACAGGGCCTTGGGTGGGGCTTTGGTGTCCCGGCCCCGGGCGTTCCTGCACCCTCCTCTTCCCCTCACCTGGGAACGGCTTCGGTCACCTGGGCTTTCTTACGACAGGTATATACCTGTGTTGTATTCTGCTCTGCATGACGTGTTTGCATTTTATCTGCAAGACAAGGCACTCATTTACATTTTGAAGATTATAAGGTAAGGATGTAGTATTCAGGCATACTGCCGGCTTTGTTTACATTACTCGTATGACAGGTCACATCCCCGTCTATTTTGACTGCCGTTGGATACAATAATAGGTTGAGGCCCTCACACTTTGTCATCATCATATATAATGCCAGCAGGGGGTAAATAACAGGAAAAAAAACAATCAAAACAGACGGGAACGTAACCGCGAGCGTTCGAATAATGTAAACAAAGCTGGCGATACGCCCGGATACTACAGTACATCCTTCCCGATTATAAAGCAATTTACAGTACATTCTGGCTATCACTAGATAATTTTGTTCAGATAAGGAAGGATCTATAACAACTAAGGGGTTCCTTCGCACAAAGTGGCATTTCCGTATACGGTACTTTCCACAAGAATATTGGGGATGGATGTAGTGATCGGGCGTACGGTCGTCATGTTGGGCGCTCGCAGTTACGTTCCCGTCTATTTCGACGCTATATTTTCTGCTATTTGCCCCCTGTCATTACTACATGAATACTAGGTTAGGTTGTTGTTGTTCCCCAAGCTGCCTGGCCGAACAGCCCCAAGGCCCCGAGCAATTCCAAGGCCATAACCGAGTGCCCCCACAGAACCCTCCCCGCCGACCACAATAAAGCCTGGGTGACCGAAGCCACTCCATGGCGGGGAGCTGAGGAGGGTGCGGAAACGCCCGGGAAACCAAAGCCCACCCTGTGCCCCTTAGCAATTATGAAGAGAAAGTTGAGGGGCAAGGGAAAAATGTGACGCTTTGGCTTCCAATCTTGGTAGATTGGGAGGTCAATCCACGGAAGAGACGCCGTCACTTGAGATCTAGAAAATATATAAGTTAAAGGAACAGTCAGAGTAAGCTATGGGTATGGCAGAGATTGCTCAGCTCTCACTCTGATAGACCAGCCCATCACCACATGACTAGAACCCAATCCTCTCAGCATCAGCTAGGAAAGGCCCTAGAAAGCCGCCTTTGGCGGGGGGATAGCTCCCCTATTTCAACCCCTAGAAAGCCGCCTTTGGCGGGGGGGATAGCTTCCCTATTTCAACCCCTTTCGGGGTTGGGCACCCACCTAATGTATTTTTATATCCAAAGGCAGTCAAAATAGACTCACAACACGGCTTCAGGCCATTGCACTCCACAAACACTCTTCTTAGACCTTACACAAAGAGCTTTTGACGGCATCAACTCAGCTAGACCACCACACAGATCAGTACTTGCCACACTCGACATTAGTAAAGCCTTCGATGCCATCCCCCGCCACAACCTAACAAACAAAATCTACAACACAAAAAGATGGCTGGCCAACTTCTTAGCAGGCAGATGTGCACACGTATCTTTTGCCGGTCAGTCATCTAGCATTAGAAATTTCCCAAACGGAGTCCCGCAAGGATCCGTCCTATCGCCCGCACTCTTCAATCTGTACATGCATGATATAAATACACCAAATTCACCCCAAATAACCACAGCCTCCTACGCAGACGACATAACACTCACAAGCACGCACCAAAACCCAGACACAGCAACAAGACTCCTTCAAGACTATCTCGACACATTACATGAATGGTGCACTACAAACAGACTCAACTTAGCCCCAGCCAAATCCACTGCAACCCTCCTCACAAGCTGGACAGGAGAGCACGATTACGTCCCGGGACTCAGCATAAACAACACACCCCTAACACACACACACAAAATCCTAGGAGTAACATACGACACCCAAATGACATTCAAACAGCACACCACAAACACGAAAAAGAAACTGGCACCCAGACTTAACGCCCTCAGATCACTTGCCCACACAAAATTTGGACACAACAAAGAAACCACCACCACAGTCTACAAACAATACATAAGATCAGTTATGGAATACGCAAGCCCGGCCTGGGCTTCTAACCTAGCTGAAACACATCATATTAAGACCTTACAGACTATTCAAAATAAAGCCCTGAAAATCATCACAGGATGCACAGCTACGACACCCACAGATCACCTACATCAAGAAACCAAAGTCCTCAAAGTCAAAGATCATCTAGACATGAGAGGCACTCAATTCCTAGCAGCAGCCTTCACGAATCAACACCACCCACTACACTACACACCCACAGACACCAAGAAATATCAAAACAACACCCAGCACACGCTATCACACACAAATACTGTCTTCTCTCCCTCCCTGCCCACCCCAAACCAACTTCCGGAAGCACATCCATACTCATATCACTCGCCATTCCATCCACTCACTCATAGACAACACACAGCTGCAAGCACGACCTCCCGAAATCCATCCTTCTGAATCCTCCCTTCCTCGCGAGACAGAGTCCACCTGGCCAGGCTGAGATGCGGACACCATCCGGCTCTTCTGAGCTATCAGAAGAGACTGGATGACTCCGTCGTCGACACCTGCCCGGGTTGTAACACAGCATCCCATACCATTAAACACATCATAGAAGACTGCATTTCACACAACCACTTACGCCAACAACACAATTTACACTCTTTGAGAGCTCTGTGGGAAAGCCCGACCGTGGCCATGGCCTTCCTTGGGGACTCGGGACTGTTCGGCCAGGCAGCTTAGGGAACAACAACAATATAACCTAGTATTCATGTAGTAATGACAGGGGGCAAATAGCAGAAAATATAGCGTCGAAATAGACGGGAACGTAACTGCGAGCGCACAATATAACGACCGTACGCCCGATCACTACATCCATCCCAAATTTTTTACCCAACACCTGGCCGTGGGATACAATAATGGTTTTGCCCACCCTCACCTCCCATGATTTATTGTCATCGGTATTTATCAAGCAAACCGGCCACAAATTTTCCTGGAAATTTGGAAGTCACCCATCGAATGAACATAACCTATACTTCATATTAATATATGTTTCAACCGTCGGTAAAACCTATTTAAAAAACGGTAACATGTCTTCCTACCTTTAAAATGTTGTCAAGACTCTCCTATAGACGGTGCAGATTTTTTTCAGCCATTTTTACGTGGCCTCGGGAGTATTTCGTGATTTTTTTTTTTTATTTTAGCTAGTTTTCATCATTATACAGTGGTTGTCATTAATTAGAATCTCCGGAAAAAACGTTTTCAATTACTGTGAAAAAGTTAATATTTACCTCCTGTTATCCACAGCCAAAGCTGAAGATTGCGGAGTAAATACCGTAGACTTCATTCATGTTTTTTTGGGGCGAACCGTCAACCTTTTATTAATTAAATACCAAACCAGTGGGGGTGGCAGCTCCCACCTAATATACTAGGTTAGATTAGGCTAATATTACCCCTTATTTTCGTCTTTTACCCCTCAATTTCCCTGTACTGTACTTCATAGCCCTCCCCACTATCGGGGGTCGTATCTTAAGATTGTTGGATGATGGGGAAAACGTTTTTTCCGGAGATTCTAATTAGGCTAATGACAACCACTGTATAATTATGAAAACTAGCTAAAACCCCAAAAAAAAATCACTAAATAAAAGTTGGCCAGTTTCCTTGATATTTTTGTTGTCATCATATATTTTACCAGCAGGGACAAATATCAGCAGTCAAATTATACGGGAATGTAACTGCGAGCGTGCGACTAGGCTATGTAAAGAAAGTGAACGGTACGCCCGCTAATATAACTCTTACCAAGAAAGTCAAATTATACGGGAACGTATATGCTGGCAATTTATATGATGATGGCTGGCAATTTATATGATGATGACTATGTCATGGGGGGGTGAGGGGGGGGGGGCAATGCCCCGCCTGCCGCCTCAACATATTATTGTATCCAATGGCAGTCAAAATAGACGGGAACATGATTGCAAGCGTCCGACGCAGCCGCCGTCATGTTTACATGGTCGATCGCCTCGGTTAAGTTCGCGTCTAGCCTAATTTGACGGCGATTTTGTTTTTCTCGGTTAGCCTATTTGCCCCCCTGCTGGCAATATAGGCCTATATAGGCTAATCATGACACTAGACCTATGTCATGGGGAGGTGAGGGGGTGCAACCGTGCAAAATCCCACCCTCAACATATTATTGTATCCAATGGCGTCAAAATAGACTGGAACATGATGGCAAGCGTCCACCGCCGCTCCGCGTAATGTAAACAAGGCAGGCGGTACGCCCAAACTCTACATTCTAACCACGATTTGTTAGGGAAAATAGTTCGCATGGAGGAATTTAGGACACTAGTGCGACGTTATGAGAAACAATTTATTAGTGAAAATAGGCACCAATAGATTCGCCATATTTTTCTCCATATAGTCGGCATGGAGGATTTTCGGGGATGGATGTAGAGTTCGGGCGTAGCCTACGGTTGTCATTGTTTACATAGGGCGATTGCCGCGCTCGCACTTACTTTCCCGTCTATTTCGACGCTATATTTTCTGCTATTTGCCCCCTGTCATTACTACATGAATACTAGGTTAGGTTAGGTTAAAATAGACAAGAACATGATGGAAAAGGTCCGACGCCAATACGCGTAATGTAAACAAAGATGGCGGTATGCCCGGTCACTACATCCTACCTGATTTTCGTTATCAACAAATTGAAAAATAGGCTATCCACTTCACAGACAAATAGGCCTACACCAAAAATCTAAGTCAAAGCGGGGGTGTGGGGGCGGCAGCCCCCACCTATAATACTAGGATAGGTTATGTAAGGTTAGGCTAATGTCCTTTCAAAGGGGTATAGGCTAGTAAACACTAGGATAGCCTATACCCAGTCAGAGGTAAGAAAAAGAAGAAGAGTCGGAAAAACTCAATTTTTCTGTCACCAATTTTCCCATGGATTTTTTTTATTTTTCCGTTAGTTTTCATCAATAGGCTATAGGCCTAGGCCTATATTGTTTGGAAATAATTACAACCCTCGGAGAAAACCGTTTTCCCTATTATACAACGATCTTAAGACACGCCGCCCGATAGTGGGGACTGGGGAGGGCTAGGCCTATGAAGTTCAGGGAAAATGAGGGGTTAAAAGCGTAACAAAGACATTAGCCTAACCTAACAACCTTACCTAACCTATCCTAGTATTATGGGCGGGGGCTGCCGCCCCCACACCCCCGCTGATTGGGTAACAGTGCAAAAAACACAGTATTATGGTTATGGGACATACCCTTCTTCTTATTGTTTAAATGTGCAGTTTGCTTGGAGGGTTGTCTCCAGATTACTGCACAGGCGTTTAGATGGGACAGAATAAGAATAGAAGGGGAAAATCATAGAATGAGGAATGAAAAACTACTCAAAATTAGTCACTGAAGCCCCCCAACCGCGTCAAGGAGAGTAGTATCAGGGGGGGGGGGGGGGGGACATACCCTTCTCCGCCACCGAGTGGCAGTGGGAGGCTGGGAGGGCCGAGAGGTTCACAACAATAACATGAGTGCGGCGGCTGACGCGGCTTACTGATTATTCCGCCCTCAGACCATTCCGACTAGAAGATCCCGCCCGCTTAGCTAGGTCCTTCCCGCCCGAATGTTGTGGGCGGGAAGAGACAAACTTCAATCCTTCCTTGGCTGATTCCGCCTTCTATTGATTAGACCGTCCCGCCCGTTTGTAAGGTTCGAGTATACCTTAAACTGTGCTTGCCTAAATGTGTAATGAAAAAGCCTGTAGCCTTGAAATTTGTGATTGTATCTAACCTTGTGTATATACTGTATATATATGACGATCAGAATAAAACACGCCCATTAATAGGAAAAATCACAACCAATTAATTTGCCAATTGTCCATTTTCAGCCGATGGTGATTAGCATATTTCCCATGTTTATAGAAATCAGTTACTTTGCAAATAGAGTAGCGAATAATGGAGTGATCATGAAAACGTGGCATTACCCCTTGAGGCTTATGTCACCTTTTTATTAATTCCGGCTGTCATTAGACGATCTCATACAGCTTAGGAAGGATCTGTGATAGTTGAAATGCTTAAGACTGTCTCGAATAACCTTCCTAATCTGAATACAATTGGGTTCAATGTTATTTTAATACCACGAATGTTGTTGATATATTTGAAGATAAATATTGAATCTATATGCTCTAAAGATCATAAGAAAAGTTGTTTTAACCCTCGGCAAAACTTAATAAAAAAGTATGGTACTAAAATTTATTTTTCGTAACAAGGTTGTCAATACGGTACTTCCAGTTATCGATAGCTCTAAAGATCATATGAAAATGTGTTAAACCCTCGGAAAAACCTAATATAAAAGTATGGTACTAAATTTTAATTTTCGTAACAAGGTTGTCAATACGGTACTTTCCCGTTATCAATGTACAATCAAGCTGAAGATTGCAGAGTAAACACCGTATACTTCATCGACTTTCTTTCACCTTCGTATAATCGACAGCCAATTTTTTTTTTTTTTTTTTTTTTTACTAAGGGATTAGTACTCAACCAGCGGGGGTGTGGGGGCAGCAGCCCCCACCCATAATACTAGGTTAGGTTAGGTAAGGTTGTTAGGTTAGGCTAATGTCTTTTCAAATCACTATCGGGGGCGTGTCTCAACATTGATCAATAGGCCTAATGGGGAAAATAGGTTTTCCCGAGATTTATAATTAATTACAAACACTATATATTGATGCAAATGAACAATTTCTTTTATAAAAAACACTGAAAATTCGTGATTAAAATAACATTTTTCCTAAAATTGCCTCATAATAGACAAAATATATAATGCAATCACTAATTTCAAGGTTACAGGCTTTTGCATCGCACATTTAGGCAAGATCAGCTGAGGTTGTGTGAACCGTACAAATGGGCGGAAATGCAGAATTATCGTATTGTGACCACAAAATTATGGAATTTGCACCAAAATTATCGTACACACTAATATATATATATATATATATATATATATATAAGTAATGTTTGTTCTAAATGGCGTGTGTACGAATCGGTGCCGTCTATAGGCTAGGACAACCATGTTACGAAAAAATCCCATTTTAGTACCATATATTTTTTATTAGGTTTTGCCGAGGGTTGAAACTAATTTTAATATGATGCTTAGAGCATATAGATTCCATATCTGTCTTCAAATATGTCAAAATATTTGGTGACAAATAAATGGAGTTATACTGAAGAGTCCTGCAGTAGGCTAGGCCTACTGCACCGAATCTAGTTATCGACAACTTGAAAAACCCTGATTTCACCAATTTCCGAAATATAACACCAACAATAGGCTAGCCTAATCAGTCCCGAAAGTAAACAAAGCATTCGGTCGACTTGACCTTCTTTTGTAGGAGGGGTGCGCGATTCACCTAATAAATGGCGCGAGCGGTACTCACCTAAATCAAGTACCGGCAACCTGTTTTTGCCCTCTTACAGATCAACATAGGCATTATGAGTATGACAAATTACAATAGGCTAAGTCGAGGGGGGCCCAACCCATCATGCATCAAATTTAGCCTAGGCTACCCCACAATTTCCCTTACCTACTGTAAAAGCGCGATTCACCCAATAAATGGCGCCATTTGATGCCGTATCTTCAGATTAGGATCATTAGGCCTAGGCCTAGCCTAATGAATACTGAGTAGGCTAAGTTTATGCAAATTCTCCACTCAAACCATGGAAAACAACAATATAACACTAGCCTAGGCCTATATTCCTTGAAAAACATATAGCCTAAAGATAACTTGGTAAATAAGGCCTCGTGGCAACTGGCAAGGGGAGAACCCCAAGCTAGGTTGTTCAGTTGTTGGACTAGGGTTAGCCTTGGCTATTCCGAATCCAATATTATCTGAATCTCTTTAAATTTTACCTCCAGACCATTGGAAAAGCCCCTTGCATGTCAAATCATTGGTCTGAAAGTAAAACTAGACGAACATTGAAAACATTGACATTGAAAACAGCGATCCGAAACCCGTCAACACAGAAATTCGCAAAATTAAAACAAAGTAGGCCTAGGCCTATAACAAAAATACCCTTAACTAACAATATAATAAACAAATAAAACCCTTCCACATTACCTTGAATGCCTAAAGATCCATCACAGCGCAGAACAGAAAAACGGACACACAAATTTGCCCGGGACCCACACGTCGCACATACCTTCCCCACCACACCCCAGGGGCCAACTGACGCTCTCGTTTCCAGCGTTGCCAATCCTACAGATTCTTCGCTAGATTAAAGCAGTCAGAGCGCTAGACAGTAAACATCCGTATAGTATCGGTAAATAATAGGTAGAAATGTTTGATATAATGCTTTCATGTTCATAATTATCTCTAAAATCACCTATAGGCGACCATATATCAGAAGTACAGGTATGTATCCCATTAGAAGCCTAACACACAAATTTCGCCAGATTGTAGGCTAATGGCTAGATTCTAAATACCATTAATCTATCAAAATACATTGGTAAAAGCTCTAATATATTGCTAAAATCTTTGCAAGTATCACACAAATTATGTAGGCCTATAGGTTATCTTAGTCTCAAAACTAAAAGTTTTTATCCCAATAAAGGATTGATAATAAGCGCTAGATGTAAGAAAATGTATCTATCTAGCAGGAATGCCGCTATAATAGCAACACTGTTGCAACTTGTTGATTGTTCGACCAAGGATTCGACTTGCGCAAACGAAACGAACCTCGCTGATATTCGCATTTTAACTATTTTGTCATTACTATCCATTAATGTAAAGTAAATATGGGTAATTGGTAATTGTATTTAAATGTTAAATGCGTTTTAAAAGCATTGGTGAAGTAAATTACTGAGACTACTGCAGAATTAGAATCATGTTTGATTCGACTCCTTAGCAAATGAAACACCACTTATAGCAAATGAAATACCACTTATACTATTTTGTATCACTATTATCTAACTGTGTAAATAGTACAAAGGGATAATATTAGCATTTATTCTTCAATTTCAGGTTATTGTTTTAATTAATGCTGTACAGTAGCCCAAATAGCTATAATATTTCAAAGTAGATCTGAATCCACTCGTAATTTTGAAATCAGAAAGCAAACTTTGGACTTGATTTCAACCAATGAACGCCTTGCGCATGTGAGAGACCCCGTGCGAAGCTAGAGTGGAAGACGCTGATTGGCTGTTTTGAATTCACCGCCGGATAGTTATATTCAAAACTCACACCCTACCTCCACAATTTAGATTTTGATTAATCTATAATAATATATGGAACATGGAAGTTCTTAGCACATAAAATTGAACGAAGAAATAATTGCATTTTATTCTTTGATATCATTGAGTAGTATAATAATATATCAATGCAAGTAAATAGTTATGAAGGTGACACTAAACATTGTAAGATGACTGTACTGTGAGCCCACGCTGTCTAAGTGGAAAATTCCATTCGGCCGCGTGAAATCTCTTGCGTGATTAAATACTCTAATAATGCTTCGAACATGTTATTTTGGCTACCTATAGACGATTTTAGATGTACTGAGCTTAGCAAGGACCTATTATTATTATTATTATTATTATTATTATTAGTAGTAGTAGTACACCGTGTTCCAAACAGGTAGTCCAGAAATCGGTATCTCAATAAGGGCTAGAGCAAATGGGCTGTAAATTTCCACACCTGGCGGACTCTTCCCAAATGGTAGAAATATTAGCTCATTATTTTAGTCTAGTCGTTTGATAGTGGTAAAGGTTAATCTTCAAGAGCATTAGCCTACCTATTTGAAACGGGGCATAGTTGCAATAGTCAATATTTAAACCTTTCGTGCTATTTAAGTGTATGTTTCCTGGCTAGCGATAGCGACTGTGATTTTGGAGGCGGGTCATTATTTTGTTTACCGAAAAAAAAAACTAATTGTCTCTAAGAGGGATCTTGGGGATGGTTTTTAAACGTAAAATAGGAATAGGAAGTAAATTAATAATAATATATACTGCAATAATAATTATAAAATAATAATAATAATAAATAAATACAAATAAATAGCCCCCCATATATGAGATAAATTTTGTCATAATAGTGATAAAATAATAATAAATAAATAAATACAAATAAATAGCCCCCCTTAAATTAGTTCAATTTATCAATTTTGTTTGCTACAATTAAATCGTAAGCTGCATATAATTAACTATTTTTATTAATTTCACTCTAACGCCAAAAACTTCCCAAAGAAATTTAAGAAAGCAAGCATGTGATCCACCGGGATTCGAACCTGGATTACCACATACATATTTTAAACACTATAACCATTACACCATCAAGACAGTTATGGAAGGTAACATACCGGTAGTGTGATTGACTTGTAAGCATATATTGATATAAACCCGTTAATTGGCCACTTGCGAGTTTCGGTGTATAAGAAAGTTAAGGTGTAGACATTGATATTTGTCAGAAATAATGGGCTTTTGATGAAAGGAAATTGTGTTCATATGGAATTAATGTATTTATGCATGTACTACAGTCATATGTTTGCTCGTATTTCGGCTAAAAATCGACGTTTAAAGCTTCAACTTCCTTATAGACAGAAACTCGCAAGTGGTCAAATTGGATTCGCATATTAGGGCATAAGAAAATACACGCCTATTTATTCTGACTATCATTAGACGATTGTATGCAGTTTAGGAAGGACCTCTAGGTATCTAAGGGGTCGAAAGCCACTCAATGCTTGTCCCCAGACTCCCACAGATCCTTCGTCTACTGATAGCCAGAATAAACTGTCGAAATGCGTCATAATTTGGCAAAGTTAAAATTCTGCATAACATTTTTGATAGAGATAAAATGGAAACAAAAAATATATTGGTAGCTCCTTCTGTACCCATATATTTTATTCTGGCTATTACTAGACGATTTTAGGCAGTTTGGGAAGAACCTATAGGAATCTAAGGGTTCATACATAACTTAATAATGCTTCCAACTTTCATTTATTTCATTCTGGCTATTCTTAGACGATTTTAGGCAGTTTAGGAAGGACCTGTAGTAATCTAAGGGCTCACACATAACTCAATAATACTTCTGACTCCCACAAACCATTGCAAAGCTATCTAAACTCTTCTAATGTTAGCCACAATAAACTGCTACATTGCGTCATAATCCCCAAACGACTCATTTAACCCCTTCTGTGCCGGCGACGTCTTCACCATTTGCTATATCTAGATGATTTTGTGCAGTTTAAAAAGGATCTGGTTGTAGTAAAAAGGGGTTAGTGATATATTTCAAAGCTTGATAATTGCTGGGGTCCCTTTCTTAACTGAATAAAATCGTCTAATAGTAGCCAAAATATAGTTAAAAAGGACGTCGCTGGTACTGAAAGGGTTAGTTATGTTTCGCTTCTACTCAAACTACTCATACCAAATTGTCGGTTTGGGGGATCGTTTTTCAGAAAGTTTAATGGTTTCGTTGGTATTTGTGTGTTTTTCAGAATGTATGGGACCTGAATTACCGCTCAGGAGGGGTATAAATACGGCGAAAATGGGGAACGAAAATCAGTTCATCTTTGGACACGATACAAGGTCTAGTACCACCTCTCTCCTGCAGGTTTAGTGAGTATCTTAAGTATAGTTTACTGAAAATGTTAAGTTATTTGTAAATTTCAGTTAGCTTTTAAGTCTTAGCTTTAGGATTACGATCATTTTAACTCTTTAAGATTGATTGATTGTTAAGTTTTGGAAGTAGAAGAATTATTATGTTCTCTCCACCAACCAACTCTACTAATTTAATGTGCTGCATCTTATCCGTTAAGTAATTTCGGGATAGTCCAAGAAAAGTATATCTACTTTAGTACAACTTTTCTAGTACAGTATGTGCATACTGGATTTTTAAGGATTCAGAATGGCTCATTCTAGCTTTAATGAAACTAGGTTACTGTATTAAGATCAGTAAGGGTAGGCCTATATGGATATTTCTACGGGTGATCTTTATTAATTTAATTGTTAGGACCTTTCGCTTTTCCCGAAACTATATAATTATAATTTAACCAGCATGAACATCACTATTGTATAACTGCTTTTTTCTCCCTAAAAGGTAGGCCTACTACCCGTGAGTTTCGCGACTAGGCTACCAGGGGACTTTCAATTCTGCACCTGGCCTTTCCAGACTACTAAACCTTAAAGGTCTCTGGAACCGAACCCTGGAGAAGTGGGACTGAACTTTTCGCCAGGTCTTCAATAACCAGAGCAGTGTAACTTGCGATCAATGTAGGACTTGTTACCTATAGCCTACCCTGTTCCGAATGTGTAAGATATTTTAAACTTCTAGAAAACTAATCTAGGCACCTGGAGTTGGCAGATTGGACAACAGAAAAGTGTTTTCCCTCTCGCAAAAGTTAATGTATATTTATGTGAAGTTTGTTTTACAAAAACTATTTTTAAAGAAAATCTATTTTTTAATTTCCTTTCTATTCGTAGATGACTTTTAAAACTGAAGAATTCAATTAGATTGTAATCGGTGGATAAACTATAAAAAATAACTAGGCAATTAAGACTAAGGTATAGGCCTAAAATATGTAATACACCCATACGGTACCATTGCTAAAACAATTAAGCAAAGTACGAATAACTTTTATTACTAGTTCAAATAAACTAATTGAATTTTAGTAATGGGCTATTATTAATGTTATTCCCTTCAAAAATAAGATTAAAATATGGCACACAAATTCAAATCTTGGTAACTTAACATTTATTTTGATAAATTGCTTATTTATCGAGTAGGCTACTCTTTGTAAAAACTAACTTTCTATTAAACTACTGGTAAATTGCAATGTTTCAATAAACCTTTCTCTTTTTAATTTCTTTTTAAATAGGTGCTAATTATTATTCTCTAAATATGGAAAGTTTAACATTTTAAAGATAAATTGGCTTAACCCCTTCATTAGAAAAGTAAATTATTTTATGGCAATTATTAAACTATTTTATTTAGCTTAGAAAGGACATGCACTTATTAACATTTTCAAATTATTCAAATTCACTATTTTAACTAACCAAACTAATTCCTTGTATAAAAAAATTCTAAATATAGCTGAAATAAGCGAAAAAGACCTCTCCGGTACAGGAGTTAAGGAATTCAACGATTAAATATAGGCCTATGAAATTAAACTAAAGAACAATTATTGATCTATTCACAAATAATTAATGGCTATATACGCTGAAATTGGGGAAGAATACTGGAAAAGACCGTGCAAATTCTATTTAAAGTTCTATATTAATTTTACTAAGTAGGCTAAGCTATGGCCATACATAGTATAACAAAACATCCAACGCACTGAATCATAGGAAATCTTGAAGAATGAGAATTATAATTTAAAACTTTCATAAACAAACCAAAACTAGGAAAAGACCATATAGGCCTTAAGGCTAAACAAATATAAATATGAAAATTGCGATTTAGCAAAAAATAATATTTCGAAATAAATACACTAGCCTACCAGTGTACATAAAGATAATGTTCCCCAAGAAAACTAATCGCAGAATATAACTACGCACTAGTCTCAAGGAATTAGTCCATCAAAATAAAGGCTTAACCCTTTCAAGCTCCAATACGCGTTTCTGGTTACTATTAGACTATTTTATTCAGATTAGTAACGGTAGGCCTATATAGAAGTCAAAGGGTTGATTGAGATAGTATTTACCCTTTTAATACTCTCGGATACTTCCTAAGCTGAATAAAATCTTTTAACCCTCTCCGACATGACGCAATTTTGAGCCGATTAGGGATACTTTAAAGCCTTTGTTACCATCAGGGGTATTTAGAAACCTTTAGTTTAGTTACTTCAACCTCTGCAGTTGTCTTTGAGTTAGCTGTGGGCAGAACACTAATTTTAGAGGTAATTATAAGGGTGAGAGAACTCTATTTCTTATTGTTAATCTGGCAACCTCTGCGTCATGAGAGTCTGAAGGGGTTAATGATAGTCAAAATAAACTGCTAAAACGCGTCAGAGCTTCAAAAGGGTTAATCCTACGCTATGTATGATACGAAAAACTTAGTCGCTAGAATTTGTTTTATAAAGTATCTAGAAATATGCAGGTCTTTAGAATCAAAATTTCAATTCACTAATTTAGAGCAAAGGAGTTTTGTTTTTATAACTAGATTTCTGTTTTTGCTCCGTAACCCAAACCAGAAAATGCTACAATCTTAAAATAATGTCTCGCGCCAGGAAAAAATGCCTAAATGGCACTTAACCTTTAGCGATTTTTTTTTTTTTATATAATGCAGACCTAACTTATATTTTACCTAAAGTATAGAGAAAACAGCTGCTACAGGCCCGTCCCCAGAACTCCGACAATGGGGGGGGGGGGGAGGCAATAAGTATAGGCCTAGCCTATTAAGGGGGGGCAGTAGGCGTAGCCAAACACTATAATTAGGGGAGCTCCCCCCCCCATTTAGAATTTTAGCAAATTGATATTGAAAATTGATATTTTGACTTTAGAATTGGTACTTTAAAATAAAATGCCCAGGTTAAGAGTAGCCTACCTGTCATAAACACAATACGAGATGTAAACAAACTCCAATGTATTCCATTTCTAAATAAACTACACATTTCGAAAGCCACAGCTGTACCATCACAATCCAGACATAGTCCATGACTTCATTAATTGGTCACTTGGTAAGAAATAAATGCCTTAAACACGACTAAAAACAATACATAACTCTAACCTTGTGAGTTGCAGCCACATTCCCACTCCATCAGCTGATTACTCTCATAACTGACTGTCGCGTTTTCTGTTTCAATATCAATCCCATTTTCTCTTGCATAATAAGGGTAAACTTATCTAATTTCTTACTACAGTACCTTATATAATAAAATTAGTAAAACTAGACATGGAAGAAAAACCAGGGAGCAAATGATATAACTGATTTATTAAACCAACCTGCAAAGGAATGTACACAAAAATAATGAATAGGCTACTCAGAAATGTAGGCCTATACCAGAAAGGAACCTTGGTTAAACAAGAAATGCAAGTCATCCAAAAAAGAATATATAAAGCTAATTTATATATCTATTTTCTAGTTGCCTCCTCAGACCTCCATCAAGCATAAAAAAACATCCCCTATACCCACCTTCGATATACATTTTTAAATATTTTGGTAGACTAATGAAGCTATAAGCAATGCGTTGTCAATAAAGTGCTCCTCCTCACATGTTTATATTCATTATGTCTACTTTTCCAAGTGAACGAAAGACAAGAGCTGGGTACTCTCGAAAATTTGAATTACATTAGACAAGAATTTTACATTTAAAGAGGGTAGTTGTTGTTGTTCCCTAAGCTGCCTGGCCAAACAGCCACATGCATAAAGATTAACCCCTAAAGCACGACCTCTTTTTTTACTTTTACTCTGGCTAAATTTCCCGTCATTTCCACATAGCGATTTTGATTAGTTCCTTTGCGTTAATCTTATGTTGTCCCAGTATTGGTTTGTTTATTTTGCAAGTTTTACATTATAATGTTAGATGATTGCATGTAGTTTTAGAAGGGCCTACGTATTCAGAGGGTTTATTGAGATCGCATTAACCCCTAGATGATGATGATGATAAAGATTTTATTCTAGCCTACTGAGCCAGAGGCCACTTATAAGGCTAGGAGACCAAGTATGGGAAGCGGAGATGCATGGGTAGGTCAGTTATAAGTCATGGAACACATGTATGGCTTGAAGATAGGAACGGAGCGGTGCAAAGGTAAAGGTAGGGGGGAGTCCCAAAGCAATTCGGGAAGGGAACGGTTCTGGAGAGAACGCAAACGTTCATACCTAAAGTTACGGCATT
Organism: Paralithodes platypus; assembly: GCA_032716605.1. NCBI lineage: Eukaryota > Metazoa > Arthropoda > Malacostraca > Decapoda > Lithodidae > Paralithodes > Paralithodes platypus. Next base: position 3,059,727 of record CM064530.1, on the reverse strand, counting down.
CGCACATGGTGATGATGATAAAGATTTTATTCTAGCCTACTGAGCCAAAGGCCACTTATAAGGCTAGACCAATTATGGGAAGTAGAGATGCATATGGGTAGGTCAGTTATAAGTCCTAGAACACATGTATGGCTTGTAGATAGGAACGGAGCGGTTCAAAGGTAGAGGTAGAGGTAGAGGGAGTCCCAAAGCAATTCAGGAAGGGAACGGTTCTGGAGATACGCAAACGTTCATATCTAAAGTTACGGCATTCGCACAATATATGGGGAATTGTAAGAACCGTATGACATTGCTGGCAATAGGGAGGAGGAGTTCTAGGTAGAGACATTAGGTAACCAAGTGTTAGCCTAGTATGTCCAAGGCGAAGCCTGGTAAGCACAACCTGGTCAATAAGAGCAGAAGAGGGAGGAGTCGTCCAGGGAAATAAGTCGTCTTTGAAAGAACGGAGATGTTTAGTGGTAGGGAGACTCTTCCACCACTTATCACGGACTTTAGACTGAAGTACCGGAAAGACATCAGGTAGGCGCATGAGAGAGACGCTAGGAGTGCCCCGCCTAGCTCTCTTGGCCAGAGTATCCGCTCTTTCGTTCCCACTAAGACCGACGTGGGCAGGGACCCAGCAGAACGTGATGGTACGGCCCAGGAGCAGGACATGAAGCAAGCTGGCAATGTGCAAGGCTTAAGGAGTTGATCCCATTTGGAGATATTTATATCATTATTTTATTGCTTATTATTTTGCTTAAGCGTTGTTTCCACAAGTTGTTTTGTCTTTTTACTGTGTTCGTCTAAGTTTTGGTTTGTTTATTTTGCAAGTTTTACATTATAATATATATATATATATATATATAAAATCTGTCCTACCTTTGTATTGTTGATTATTGGACACTTCTTAAGTTTAATTCTTATCTTACAATAAATTAAGGGGGTAAAGGAAATTTTTTGGTCTAATTTTTAATTCATAATATTTAATTAGTTTCCTCACTAAAACTCCATCGAGCATAAAAAAAAACACACACACACTCCTAGACAGTCCCCCCTTCAAGATAGATTTGTACATTTTTCGGTAGAAATATTTCCTCTTTAAATTTCACGCTCGTTTTAGCTCGCCAGGAAAAAATATGATACTGTACCTAAATGACACGAAAGGTCTTTATATTGACAAAGAAATGCCCCCCCCCCCCCCCCAGGTGGTAAGGGGGCCTTCATCTAATGGTGGAGGAAAAACAGAATATGCCTCACGCATCCTACTGCGTGTCGTACAAGGCGACTAATAGGGGGGATGGCGATAGACTTGTGGACCAACAGCCATTGTTATGCAATAAAGACTTTATTGTAGCACTGTCTTGGTATGGCACTGCCGAGGCTGGTGGGGTGCGGATAGGTGCCACAGTGGACTGAGTCTTACCTGGGCGCTGTTTGGCACCACACCTGTGTCAGCAAGTGTTTGCATGTTGGGGCAGGACTTTATTGTTCTATAGTCCAATTGCCTAATATACAGTAGAGTCTTGTTATGGTGCTGTCTTTTTGTAACACTGTTAAGGCTGGTGTGGTTGCAGATACTGCAGGTGCAAGTGCTGCAGGGAGACACTGTTGAGTCTTGCTGAGGCACGGTTAGCACTATACCAACATCAGCCACAGTGATGACTTAGTGGGGCAGTGCTGTGGCGGGACTTTATTGTACTACTGAAAGGCAACCCCGTCTGAGCCGTTACATTGCATGTAATGGACAAATGACGTTAAACCATTGTATTGTATTGTAAAGAAATGGGGCGAAAGGTATTAAAATCGCCACACTAAGGGAACGAACGTCTTAAAAATCTCAAACTAGTTGGGCTAAACACGAGGGAGAAAGGGGTCCGAAAATAACAACCATCCCCCCTTAACCCTACATCAATATCAAGTGATGGGAGTATAGGAATATTCAAGCCACTTTACTAAAAACAATATATAAACAAAAGTCGTCATAATCTACAAAAGGTATATATAAAGCTCTACTATTTTTTTTATATGTGTTGTGATGTCCCTGTTCGGGCTCTGTCTAAAGTCGGCCACCCCTATAAAAAAACACTGGGGTATTTGACAGAATATATATGAACCTACATACAGTACATACTATACTATAGGTAGCGCCAGCAAACTTGAAAATAATCTTGACCCCTTAACTTCTTACAACTCTAAATGAATGAAAGCAATCGAGCTGACGTTTCTATAATTTGGGAAGAGTCCACCAGGAAATAGGTGTGGATATTTACAGCCAGTTTGCTTTAGTCCTTTTTGAGCTACAGAGGTCAGGGATCAAGATTATTGTCGCGTTCGTTGGCGCTACATATAACTTCCTAAGGTTAGTCTACTCGCTGTAAGTAGGCGAGAAATCATGACCTCTATCCTCTGCAACTCGAAAAGGGCTAGAGCAAATGGGTTGTAAATTTCCACATCTCTTACTTGACTGACTCATCCCAAATGGTAGAACTAATAGCTCGATTACTCTAGTAATTTTTGAGTTACAGAGAATAGGTAAAAATTTCTCGCCTACTTACAGCGAATAGACTATAGTATTATGATCAATTTCACATAGTATATAATTGACCACCTGCAAGTTTCAGATTTTAAGGGGAGATTGGTCGTTTTTCTGGTCCTTCTTCTTCATCATGTTTAACCCCATTACTTTTCAGATTATAAGACGTTTGGCCCATTAGTTTGTCAATTTTAAAACCTTTCGCTCCATTTTTTTTCTATATTAAGACTTTTTGTGTCATTTAGGTCAGAATACAATGAAAAGTACATCACCGGTACAGAAGGGGTTAAGTATATGTTGAAGATTTAGCAAAACAATATTATAAAATTCAAAAACATAAAACTAATCATAGTACCATTACCGTACATATAAATAATTGTCTGCTTATCCAAGAAACAAAGGATATTATTGACCATTTGAGAGTTTCAGGCTATAAGGAAGTTGGAGCTGTAAACATTGCTATAGAACAGAAATGCAATACTAATGCCAAGTTTATGGTGGATAGAAACTATGATTAATTTAGTCTTATGTAATTAGATGTAGGCCTACTATGACTATATTTTAGCTGGTAATTCTGCTAAATATCAATATCTACAGCTCCAACTTCCTTGCTGTAAGGTTAGCTATATAATTATTGAAACAGAGATGGTTGACGAGAGATTCTGGAGTGGTCGAGTCTTGCAAAATTGACTGAGTAATTCCTTGGCTTAATTATTGTCAAGTCAATTGACTAATTCCTTGAACGAGACGATAGTGCGTTGTTATATGTGTGATTAGTTTGCTTGGGAAACAGATTAACTTGCTCATGTAGTAATGTAGCCTACACCCTATGTGGTGGATTGTGTTTTATTTATAAATTATTATTTTGCTTAAGTGTGGTTTCCACATATCGATTTTGTTAAGTTTTTGTCTTTTTACTGCGTTTGTCCAAGTTTTGGTTTGTTTATTTTGCAAGTTTTACATTATAATAGAAGGTGATTGATGTAGTGGTATAGGTAACGCCAGCAAACTAGACAATAATCTTGACTCCTTAACTTCTTATAACTCGAAATGAATGAAAGCAATCGGGCTGACTTTTCTATAATTTTTGGAACAGTCCACCAGGAAATAGGTGTGGATATTTACAGCTAGTTTGCTCTAGGCCCTTTTGAGTTAGAGAGGCCAGGGATCAAGATTCGTCAAGTTCGTTGGTGCTACCTATAGTAGAGGTGTCCTAGGCTGTCTGGCCTTGGGAACGATTTTTATTTTTATTTTTGAGAAGTTTAACTACACCACTGAGCTCCCCAAAAGAGCTCCCATAGGGCTTAGGGAACGACTACTACCACTACATCAACCACCTTCTATGCAAGTGGTTGGTTGAGTTGGTTGAATGATGTAGATGACAGATATGGTTGGTTGCTTGTGATGGGTTGGTTGCTTGATAACTTTGGTTAGTTGAGGAGGATTAGTTGCTTAGTTGTTGTTGTTGTTGTTCCTGTTCCCTAAGCTGCCTGGCCGAACAACCCCGAGTCCTTAAGGAAGGCCATGGCCACGGTCGGGCCCTCCCACAGAGCTCTCAAAGAGTGTAAATTGTGTTGTTGGCGTAAGTGGTTGTGTGAAATGCAGTCTTCTATGATGTGTTTAATGGTATGGGGTGCTGTGTTACAAACCGGGCAGGTGTCGACGACGGGTCATCCAGTCTCTTCTGATAGCTCAGAAGAGCTGAATGGTGTCTGCATAGCAGCCTGGCCAGGTGGACTCTGTCCTCGCGAGGAAGGGAGGATTCAGAAGGATGGATTTCGGGAGGTCGTGCTTGCAGCTGCGTGTTGTCTATGAGTGGATGGAACGGCGAGTGATAAGAGTTGCTTAGTAGGGTTGGTTGGTTGATGAATTTGATTGGTAGTGTTGATTGGTCGAGTTGATTGCTTGAGGTTGATTGGTAGATTGATGCACAGTTGTCTCTCCTCCTGCCCGATGTTGAGTCTCTCCTTGCATACCGGTGATGATCCTGTCAAAATAGATAAACTTTAGTTTACCCATTCAATATAGGGATTCTCTAAATTCACTATAAATATATTACCCAAATGCTAAACAAACCTACTCGACTTGGTCTTGAAACAAAATAGCCCTCCTGTTATTTAAACAGTACAGTATATCTAAATCATGTCAAATTATATTGTCAAACTTGCAAATAAAAACGAATAACATCTTGAAGACACAACTATTGCAAAGCTTATTTTATATAATTTGTTTTAAAGTTTACTTCCTTTACTTCTGTCAAACTGTAAAAAACACTCACAAGACTGCCCCCTTTTGAGATAAATTTTTAAATATTTTCAGTACAAAGTAGAAAAATATCTGGGCCAAAAGCCAGTTCATCCTAAAATTCTAGTCAAGATCAGGTTTTCAGGAACGTAACCCAATCGTAAATCAAGGGAGACCTGTAGGCCTATATACTATACAGTATATACTTACAATCTTATCTATAATCATAGACAGTACAGGTCTCCCTCGATTTACGATTAGGTTACGTTCCTGAAAATCCAATCTTAAAAGGAAAAAGCATTAGCGAATCCTAAAATTAATGGGGTAAATGGGGATGCGTACTCAGACCAGCAAAAACCCAAACACCTAAAAACCTATAATAATATCGTAAGTTGGGGCATTCAATAGTGAGGGTGACTTGTATGTATTAAAGTCTATTCGTTGTTTTTATGTTTTCCCTGTTCTTGCTCTGTCTTGAGTCGGCTACCCCCAAAATGGGGATTGGGCCTGAGCATATAGATAGATAGATAGATAGAAAGTCTAAGGATAGTAAACTAAATATTCTATCTAGCGTGCAGGTCTGGCTGGGGTGCTATAAGCCCTTCAAGCTTATACTATGTTAAAATTAACTCTGACAAGTTGACAGAATGAACAATAACACCATTTGAAGAGGAGCACTTTACTGACGTTTTGCAGATAGTTTCTTTGGGCATAGTATAAGCTTGAAGGGCTACTCCACGCACCACTACCAACCATGAGTGTTCATTCATGGTCAAAATTATGGGTCAGGATTTGCTGTTAACCCATTAAGTACCAGGGACGTCCCTTATATCATATTCCGGCAATTATGAGACGATTTTATTCAGCTTAGGCAGCACCTCTAGCAATACGAAGGCTTCAAACATCTCAACCAACCTTATTAACTATCACAAATCCTTCCTAAGCTGCATTATATCGTCTAAATATAGTTCAATACAATATAACACACGTCGCTGGTACTCAAAGGGCTAAGTTTATATGGACAGAGAATAGTAAAGCACATCTGGTGAATACTATACATAGATACAAGTTTAAAGACCGCTTCATCAACAAAGAGCGTGGTTTCAGTCTTGCGTCCTGAGTGGTGGCATTCTAGGCGACCCTGGTTTGGGCTGCCTCCGTCGTCAAGATCGGACCGAAGTAACTGATCCCACTTCGTTCTAGGTCTACCCCTATGTGCAGCTCCCATGTTTTTGATCCGGCGTTTCTTCACTCAATTCTGATCATCCATTCTCTCCACATGTCCAAACCAACCAAGTCTGCTCATGCGCATCACTTCACGGAGACTCCTAATGCCCAGATGCCTTCCAAGTTCCTCACTCAGTACCCCATCCCTGAGGTTAACTCCACATAGCCATTCTCTTCTCATTCCGTTCCATTCTAATAATATCCTCCACTTTAAAGGCCACATCTATGAGGTTTAAGTCATTGCACTACTAACACACGAGGCATATACCTTTTATGGTGAAGCAGGAGTCCTCTCATAGTCAAGAGAGGCAGCAGCTCTCTGAAGTTCCCCCAGCCACTTCTGACTCTAGCAGTGGAGCCAGGTTTCAGCGTCACCTCTGGCGGATATTGTATCACCCATGTAGCAAAAATTATTCATACACTCCAGCGTTACACTGCCGAAATCGATACTATCAAGCAAGTCATTCAACACATGTTTTCCCAAACACACTGCACATTCAAAATCTATGATTCTCGTCAAAGTTCCACTCGTCCCACTACACCTCTTGTGCACCCATTCACTACAGACGCAACATTAAATTGAGTCGCTTCCATCCTCTTCCCGCAAACTCACCACTTCTTTCCATAGTTCGTGTCCTACTCCACTGATTAGGACCTGTGTTTTATCTGTATTAACTATTAATCCCTTAACAATACCCTCCATCTATTGAACTTTACCTTCCCTTCTTGTACACTATCTGCGATAAGAACCAGGTTATCTGCATATAATGACTCGCATGAGAATCTATTCTAAATTCCCTTGACCTTAGAATAGGATTGGTTATAGAGGCACCTCCATAACCAAGAAAAACAGCAGTAGGCTCAACACTGAACCTTGGTGAATTCTGACTTGCACTGGGAACTCTTCGCTCAAACCACCATTCACTCAAGTTGCTGCCCGTGGCTCTTCATACATTCGCATTAACACACCTCAACCATTCCTCTACTCCAAGTTTTCTCATGGCCCACTGCACAACTTCCCTTGGTCGATAACTAAACAGAATAGCTATGCGTTTATATAGTACAATTCGCATAACACAAAATATTTGAGTCCAGGCCTAACAAAATTTCAAGGGTTACCTAGATAAATTTCTTGCCTCAAATCCCCATATTAAAATGTAAAACTTGCAAACTAAACAAACCAAAATTGGGACAAGGACAATATAAAGTCAAATTAAATTATCAAAATCGCTATGTGGAAACAACGTTTACTAAAAATGAAAATTATTAAATAAAAGAACACAATCATATGAGAGCATTCGTAGCCGAGTAATACACACATAATTTATCACTTGTCAATTCTACAGGTACCCATTCCTACCCTTAACCATGTGTCCTTGTGTTGGACTAGTGGATGTTGATCAGTTACTGAATGTTATTCTTTGTATTATTAGGTTACCTCCACCAACCGACTTTACTCCTAAACTCAATTACTGAAATCAACAAATACATGTGGCAGTCCAGGGATTCGAACCTAGGATGGTCACACCGAAATTCAGTGCATTTATCCACTGCGCTACGAAGACAGTTAATGCTTCATTCAGTATCCATCTGGTCTTGATCCACCAAAGTAAATATAGATCTTTGTGATGATTCCCTCCCTCTCCTCTCTATTGACGACTGTACCCGCCATCCATGCCTGAGCCACCTTGCTTGTGAGAACCGTCCTTCACAAGAAAGGGTCTCAGGGAACGGAGGACGGGCGCTCTGGGAGGGTAGAGAGAGGGAGGACGGCGGGGCATCTGGTAAATCTGGAGGGTTTCATATGCCGGGTCTGTGAAAGAAGAAAAGAAATGGTTAATCCGGAGCTTAGATATGGCAAATAATAGAGAGAACACCTATTTTGTACACTCTAGGACAAGGGTTCCCAACCTGGGGTACATTTGCACTTCTCAGGGGGTACATAGGGGTCTGAGAGAATAACCATAGTGTACAAAACATAGTGTTCTAATCTTCAGGCAGAATGCACAAAGTTGTGTTTTTATCAATTTCCTCATTTCAGTAAGCAAAACTTATATTAAAATTGGCAACAATGTAGTTACCGGGTGGACCGCCCACCTTACAGTAGGTGGACACTCACAATCATGTTCCCGTCTATTTTGACGGCCGTGGGATACAAAAATAGGTTGAAGGGGGGCTTTGCCCCCCTCACCCCCCATGACATATTGTCATCATCATCATATATATTGCCAGCAGGGGTCAAATAACAGAAAAATTATACTGGAACTTAACCACGAGCGATCGACCTATGTAAACATGACGACCGTCGGACCGTACACCCGGATACTACATTCTTCCCTTAAAATTATATCAGTGAGGTTACTATTCCATTTTTTTCACTATTATGTGACTTTCTGCGGCCCACAATCTGTATTGGACGTAAAACAATCAGGTATGTATACCAATTCGAGACAGCGGCAGTACCGCCCGATAATGTAAGAGTATGTGACAGATCAAAATATTTTATAAAGTCACTGAGTTCAGATTATTGATAATATCAATACTAAGATCCCTATGCAGTCTACACATACATATTTCATAATAAAATAATATAAAATTAACATAATTTTATAAATTTTTATCCTAAATTGTTAGGGGTAGCCTACATGGGTACCTATCAGAATGCCGAAGTGGTACAGAGGAACAAAGAGGTTGGGAACCCCTGCTCTAGGACATACATCGTGACCTTACATATTCAAAGCTATTTCAAACTGAATCGAATCTTACCTAATCTCATTAATTCTTTACCTAATGTTCTTCTCATATTTACATTTCGGAAGTTTGTTTTGCTGTTTGAGGGTTCATATTGTGCCAGGATTTATGTCTTAGATTGTACGGTTATTATTATTTCACAGTAAAATTCAACAAATCTCTATTTTGGGCTAGCCTTTTCACTACAATAAAGCTTTATTGCCTTTTCTTTGTTGAAATTAGACGATTTATGAAGGACCTATGGCTACGAGTCAGAGAGAACTGTCTTGATAGGGTAATGGTTAGTGAGCTGAATTTCGGTGTGAATATCCTAGGTTCGAATCCTTGGAGTACCACATGTATTCATTAATTTCATTGATTTCATTAATTAGGTGTATTTGCAAGTTAATTGGTTGGTTGGTGATGACATGAAATTACCCAAACAAAGAGGTTTTATTTGATTTTTGATAATGTAGAATGTATATCCAAGGAACAATCGAAATATCTGTACCAGTATTACCAAGTGTTTAATATGAGTAGGCTAGGCTATGCAGATATCCGAGTAATCAAATTTATTAATTTCACTCCCAATACCAAACACCTCCCAATGAAATGAATAAAAGCATGTCATCCTCCCGGGATTCGAACCTGGGTTACCACATACAGATCTTAAAAACTCTAACCATTACACCATCAAGACAGTTAAAGGTCAAGTACATGACTAAAATGTTATATCTAGTTATCGAACACTGGATATCCGAGTGTAAGGAGAGGAGAATATCGGTTCCCGGACACTGGATATCCGAGTGTAAGGAGAGGAGAATATCTAGTTATCGAACACTGGATATCCGAGTGTAAGGAGAGGAGAATATCGGTTCCCGGACACTGGATATCCGAGTGTAAGGAGAGGAGAATATCGGTTCCCGGACACTGGATATCCGAGTGTAAGGAGAGGAGAATATCGGTTATCGAACACTGGATATCCGAGTGTAAGGAGAGGAGAATATCGGTTCCCGGACACTGGATATCCGAGTGTAAGGAGAGGAGAATATCTAGTTATCGAACACTGGATATCCGAGTGTAAGGAGAGGAGAATATCGGTTCCCGGACACTGGATATCCGAGTGTAAGGAGAGGAGAATATCTAGTTATCGAACACTGGATATCCGAGTGTAAGGAGAGGAGAATATCGGTTCCCGGACACTGGATATCCGAGTGTAAGGAGAGGAGAATATCTAGTTATCGAACACTGGATATCCGAGTGTAAGGAGAGAAGAATATCGGTTCCCGGACACTGGATATCCGAGTGTAAGGAGAGGAGAATATCGGCTCCCGGACACTGGATATCCGAGTGTAAGGAGAGGAGAATATCTAGTTATCGAACACTGGATATCCGAGTGTAAGGAGAGGAAAATATCGGTTCCCGGACACTGGATATCCGAGTGTAAGGAGAGGAGAATATCTAGTTATCGAACACTGGATATCCGAGTGTAAGGAGAGGAGAATATCGTTTCCCGGACACTGGATATCCGAGTGTAAGGAGAGGAGAATATCGGTTCCTGGACATCTCAACCAGTAGACCATTTCAACCAGTGCCAAAATATAGTACTAACCTAACCTAACCGAATTGGTTGATTTGGTACTGGTTGAAATGTTCTACTGGTTTAGTTGTCTGGTCACCGAGAATATCACCCGTGGCACCAAGATGGCGGAGGTTGGCCGATCTCTGTTACTATAGGGTCTCTCTCGGATGGACTTCCTGTGATAAGAACGTGGCCTCGCACTAGCAACACAATATACTTTACTTGAGTTTATATAGGACTTAAAGAAAGCGCCTCGCAGGTACAGCTACTGACAATTGTTCGTGAGCTCTTGCAATTTTCATTACGAATACATATCAATCTAGATTGACGTTCAGATCAAAGCAGCTATACAGTATATTAATAAATGCAGATTAGGCACTTATTAATATATTATCCAACTTTATATGAACATAAATTCAAATTGATATATTTTCATAAAGAAAATCACAAGAGCTCAGAAACATTCGTCAGTAGCTGTTTAACGAGGTTTGGTTCGGGAAGGGGGGGGGGGTCTTTTTTAACCTCTCCTGCTTCGCTCAAGTAATTTGGAGATGTTAAGAAGTTACACCCCATTAGCTTGACGATAATAACACTAACTCCATTCAAGTGCCGACTTTTTTCTAGGCAAGCAATAGCGAGCTTAGTTAGCCCAAGTGACAAACTTTAATACATTGCTCAAGAATGGCAAACGCAAGCAGAATCCTCAATAATTATTTAACAAAATATCATAATCCACAACACGTCGGGTCAGATTGTGTTAAAGGGGAGGTGGGGGCACTTATGAGGTACTTGAGCAGCGAGAGAGAGAGAGAATGTGTTATAAGGGGAGGAGGGAAGGGGTGTTAGAGGCACTTATCTTATGAAGTGTTGAACAGCGAAGGATGGGAACTTGGGGTGACAATATGATTAAATCCACTGCATCCTCGAATTACCGCCTTCAGCTTGGTATCACTTGTTAAGCTCGGACGGGACTGGGGTTCTCTCCAGTCCAGAAAATGCACTGGACTTGCAGTGTGGTGGCCTAATAATCCAGAAGGGTTGATAGCCTCCGAAGTCTTATTTTAACTAGCCTCGGCAAACAACCTGCAAACAAAAGGTATAATTAAAATCTAGTAATAATAATAGTATTTTTGTTTATATAAATAATGCACACTAAAACAGATAATGAAAAATGCATTCAAAGAAAACAAATCAATGACATTAGCTTTACAGGAATAGTCTATATATGCACAGTATATATATATTATTATGTTCCTTCCAACAACCAACCATACTCCTAAAATCGATTAATGAAGTTTCCAAACACATGTGGCAGTCCGTGGACTCGAACCCAGGATGCTCACACCGAAAATCAACACCTTATACATCGCACCACGAAGACAGTTAAAGGTTGGTGGACACTGCCTAAGATTTATTATGCAACTTCGAATCCTGCATATCAATCTAAGCATGTACACACATCCCAACTGCAACTCACGTAGGCTATGCATATGTGAATGGAAAGAGCAATTAATGGGGCCTTAACCACTTAGGGACCACTTATGTGACTCCAGCTGTATTTTATATTAATAACTAAAATACAGAAGTAATCGCGTTGAAAGACCTTATAACATATGATAAACTACATTGACATCCGAAAGGCTCTTAAGCTGAATAAAATCTAGTATCAAATACAAAAAAGGCAAAAACAACATCGCAGTGAAAGAGTTTATGTAATATGCTGCAATACCTCGTCATTTCGAACCCCATTTTTTGTCACTAAAGAGGAAACTTAATTATGTTGATAGACCAGGTAGGTTTGCTCCCTGTCGTGCGGTAAAACTACTCTTTTTGGACTTTCAGGGAATTTTGTATCGTTGGCCATATGGACTGATAAATGATTCAGTGATGTTAGAAGGATTTTGAGCATTTTAAGAATCGTGTTTTTAATGACACGTTGAGTGATTGGTTATTAAAGATAGAGCCATTGTTGGAATATTACTTGTACTCTTACTAAACATTGCAATTGTACAGACCTGATGGAAGGTTTAGATATTTTAACTGAATAATGAATATTAATTATAAAAACAAATACACAGGCTATTAACCATCTGAATAGCATACAGTAGACCTTTCATAAATTGCCTACACATCGTCTTGCTTTAAACAAAATCAAAGGTAAGAAGGCGTCGCCGTGGTGAAGGGGCTAAAACAGACACGACATAAACAAGCAAAGAGAGGTGAGGTGGAAAATGGCTTGGCGTGTAGGCTAGACAGTGGAGGTGGAAGAGGGAGTGACGGACAGGGAAGGAGGTGGAGGGAAAGGGGGGAGGGGTGGGTGGGGGGCAGACGGGAGTGTGGTGGTGCAGGCAGGCGGAGGCAAGGGGGAGCGAGAAGAATGGAGAGTTGTGGAGGTGGGGCAGGGGTGATGGAGAACGTGGAAGGGAAAGGGGGAGGGGTGGGTGGGGTGGTGCAGGCAGGAGGTGGAGCGAGAAGAATAATGGGTTGTGGAGGTGGGGGCAGGGGAGGTAGATAAGGTGAGAGGACCTTGGATTGCGGCAATAGGTTACATTTTACCTACACCCAAACCCTAAATAACTTCCTCTAAACCTTCATCAATTTCCAGGAACGGTCGTCTTGGAGGCAGAGAGGGAAGGGGAGTGGAGGGGAAGGGGAGTGGAGGGGAAGGGGAGTGGAGGAGTAGCGGGGTGGAGGAGGTGGGAAAGGAGGGAGGGGGATTGAAGTGGAAGGGTGGAGGTGGTGGTGGTGTGTGTGTGGGGTGGGGTGGAGTAGAGGTGGTGTTGGGTGGAGTAGAGGTGGGGAAGCAGGCAAGTGGAGTGAAAGGGTGGAGATGGTAGTGTGTATGTGGGGTGGAGTAGAAGTGGTGTTGGGTGGAGGTGGGGAAGCAGGAAGGGGGAGCGGAGTGGAAGGGTGGTGGTGGTGTGTGGGGGGGGGGTGGAGTAGAGGTGGTGGGGAAGTTCCGAAGCACGGAGGGGGAGCGAAGTGGAAGGGTGGAGATGGTGGTGGTGTGTGTGACGGTTGGAGCGTTGGGGAGAGGGGGGTTTACTGGAGGGAGGAGTGATTCAGGTGGTGTGTATGTGCTGACGTATATCTATTTTCTCCATGCCAATGTCAGACGAAATATTTCAAAGTCAGACGGTCTAATCGTGTTCGCTTTGGTGAATATGGAAGACTAGGAGACAAATAAAGATTATGAAAGCGTGAAAGAGATAATGAAGGCAGACATAGCGAGGGGGTATACACTTTGGGGCAGTCATTCTGGTCCACGTTCGAACTATCTAAAGTTCTAAACGAATCTCAGAAATGCAGACACCAAGAAATTAATGTTATGATTAGAATCAATTTTAAATTGCTTCGAAAATGTAAGACCATAGAGTGTAGCCTACTCAAGAATGGTAAAGAAACATAAATGTACTGTAGGCCTACATGTGGCACGGACATTAAATTCCGAATATTGAGCATATTGACGACATCCAATGATTAGGCTATACCGGCAAGTGAAATGAGGTCCATAGAAATATTATAATGTTGCAGCCAAAACAAAATACCGGTAGATTATTTTAAAACTAAAATAGAATGTCTAGCAAAGAAACAATATATTTATTACGTTACTATAGATACGGTACCCTAAAACACACTGGTATAGGCCTAGTCATTCTTAGTTTTCATAATGCTAGTATATCCATGGAAAATATGTTTGAATGCAATGTTATATTAACCTATACATTAATATCAAACAATATAAGCTAATTTAAACCAAATTATATATAAATTTATCAATCAGTGGATGATATCCATGAAATATTATTAATGAATGTATTATTCTATAGATTGATTATTACATTATATAATTTAATGCAAGCTAAATTACGTTCATCAATGGATGATGGCTATTTGCGTTATCACATGTGAGGCTAAAGAAGTTTTATGAGCATGGGTTACTTGATTAAAACACTTAGGCCTATACAGTATCATTAAATAGTCTAGATAATATTATAGGATATAATTGGTAAGATAAAGACCAAATATATTTACCTTCTGAGTAATTAGGACGCCATTTCACATTTTACTTTGGTTAGCCTATCATTAGCTGATGTTAAGCAGCTTAGGAAGGATGTCTTAGTATCAGTGGTATGTCAATTATCTCGAATTCACACAATTCCTTTCTAAACTGAGTAAAATCGGCTAATGATATAAAAATATAATAAAGAATCACGTCCTCAAATACTGAAATCAATAATACCACTAAGAAGTGCCAAACACATTATCAGATAAACAAAGAACAAAGATAACATAATTTTAATGATAAACATATGGATGTCGAAGGTGGAGATAACGAGTAGTGATGAAACGGGAGAGAGAGAGAGAGAGAGAGAGAGAGAGAGAGAGAGGGGGGGGGGGGGGGGGCTGGCAAGCGTTAAGTGCTGAGGGAAGAGGATGATGTTGAATAAAATAGTATTAGCCAAGTTACTGCACAAGATGAGGGAAAGGTGTGGGAGGCGACGAACTGAGAAGGAAACCAACAAGCAAAAAGAAAGGAAAAGGAACATTTTAGGAAAAGGGAAAAGTATAGCCTACCATTGAAGGATAATGTTAAGTGGGAGGAAGATGCAGAGAAAATGGGAAATATTCCGATACCCAAGAAAGGGTAAGGAAGAGGGGAAATAAACGAAGACAGAAAAGAAAATAATTGGAAGAATAAAAAGAAAATATTACAAAATGAAGGATAAAATAAATAGGCTAGTGAGAATGAAAACAATAATAATAAAGACGTTACAGCATGAATATGGGACAGGTGAGACAAACCGTACATTTTGATAACTTTAATGCCTCGAAATAGTACATAGAATAAAATGGGTAAAGTAGGAGAAACAGAAGAAGGAAGAGACAAAAACGATTACGAAGAACAAGAAGATAATTATAGGAAAACACTACAGTATGAAGGAAAACGGGATTAATACAGAGATGGGGGAAACTAATAAAGACTAAGTATAAAGGGTAATGACATGCAGTATTTTAAGCTGAGGCACAAAGGTCAGAGAACAGTCTGTGATAAGGTGACTAGTGAGGATATGTTATGATGATGGTGCAATACGGGATGGTGTGATAATGTGTCGATTGCGCCATCTGGGGTAATAATGACATGACAGTAGTGATGTGGATTCGTTGAAGTTGTGAGGAGTATAGAAGTATTGTCTGCATTATATTCAAGTATGGAGTAAAGAAGTATAGTCAGCATTATATTCAAGCGGGAAATCACTAACGCCTTCAACTACAGGCTATATATATATATATATATATATATATATATATATATATATATATATATATATATATATATATATATATATATATATATATATAAGCAGGCCTAATCGAGCTAATACTTCTACCATTTGGGAGGAGCCGTCCAGGGAATAGTTGTGGAAATGTATGTCTATTTGCTCTAGTCCTTTCAGAGTTATAGAGGTTTGAGATTATTTTTGGCCTAAATAGCCTATAATAGAGTATAGCCTAGTGTGTTATGGTGTGGATAGTGAAAGTTTAGCACTGGGATCACTTGGGTAACGATTGAGGTATATTGGAAGTGTGGATGTATTTGCCGTCACGTAGATAGTGATGCGAGTATTAGGATACAAAAGAAAGAAAAAAGATAAAAGTAGGTGATGGATGTTTATGTAAATGCGGCTGGTGTAACTATAAACAAATAATTACTCTGTGGGTGGGGGCCTGGGTGGATATGAGTTCCAATGTAATAAATTATTCTAGTGGGTGGGACAAAGGCATGGTGTGGGCGGACTATGGGCGGGTATGACCAGGACAAATGGGTGACCTGGGCGGGGTGTAGTGGGTGTGGGTGGCGAGATAACAGAAAAGTAACGAATCCAACCGTACTCACCCAAACTTTTAATTCAAATCCCCCAGCCTCCCTCCCTTTCTCTCTCCTTGCTCTGGCCCCACATCGTCCTCTCTGGCTCTCTCCCTCCCTGGCCTCTCTCTCTTTCTCTCACTCCCTCACCGGCCTCTCTCCCTCACACGGCCCCTTTTGGTGAGTCACAAGCGGAAGCACACGAGCGCCCCTCCCCGCCCCCTCTCTAAAGGGTGACTGACTCCAGGCAGGCGGTCTAGAGTCTAGACAGTATAATAGCGTCTCCTTCCGAAATCCTTTTCCCGCGACCCCCACGCCTGTTTTTATCCTGCCGCGTCCTCCGAAAGCAAGCAAGCGCGGTCTGCATTGCCTGGGCCCTGCTTGCCGCTCGCGGTCGAGTCACTCCACCAAGCAAACTCAAACTGGAATACCGTCTGATGTTTAGGCTAGCCAGGCGAAGAGGAATTCTCGTACCCGGGCAGACAGGGTGAGTGAAGTCCCGCCCCCTGGGAGGAGTATATTATGAGGCCCCTCCCACCCTACCAACCCCCCACACACACAAACACACAGGCACACCAACCCCCCAAAAACTGCCAATTTTTTGTTTTACCTTGCGTGCTGGTATCCAGGCTAATTATTTTAAAAGCATTATGCCGACAAAAAAAAATCTAAGTTAATATACTGGATGGAGGAGGTGGAGGTAGGGAGAGTAAGGGAGGAGAGGTGAAGTGGAGTCTGGAACCTACTACCCCCCCCTTTCCCCAATTCTTTTTTCCCTCTTCCAAACCAGCTGACACGAGTGGTGGTGCCATCTAGTGCCAGGGCCAGCAGACGGCACCTCGGTCGCCTCCCAACAGGTGGCACTGGCTGCACAATCAATAGGGGGACAAAGCGAGAGCATAGATTACCTTGGCCCTGAAGAAGAAGAGTAGGTGGACGAGAGAGAGAGAGAGAGCGAGAGCGAGAGAGAGAGAGAGGGGGGGGGGGGGGAGAGTTACATGGGGATAGTAAATTGGGTGATGAGAGCATGCAATGACCTATCACTATGATGCAAATCATATGAATAAGAACAAAACTTAATAAAAACAATGAGTAGGCTATATTATGTAGGTGAACACAAATATACTTGCACGAAAAAAAACCCCATCTCTTAACCCATTCAGTATCGGTTACATCATTTTCATTGTAGTCTGGCAACTATTAGACTATTTTATTCAGGTTAGGAAGGACATCTACTCATTACAAAAGTTACAGACTATCTCATTTAACCCTTTTAGCTATCATACACCTTTCCTAAGGTTTATAAAATCGTCTAAATGTAGCTTTGAAAACAAATAAAAGAAGACGTCACAGGTACTGAAAGGGTTAATAGTAAACTCGTGAATAACTATACTCTTTCTTTTCATATGAAGGTAAACTGAATTCCTTAACAGCTAATTTTTCGATACTTAATGGAAAAATATTAAACTACTATGTCTATCATATTAAGACCAAGTTTATATAATTAGCACCATATTTCACTACAACATATTCAAAATAACTGATAAATCTTGATGGGAACTTTGCAATTTACCGTCAGTTTGAAAGAAACAGTATAGGCTTAGGGTAATGCAGTCAATATTTAAAGGGGAAACAAAAACAAGTAAACACACAACCCAAGAAATTAATCAACCCTCCCACAAATTAAATCAAGAGTCTGTAGTTACTTACCCAATCCAATACGAGGCGCGTTTTTTTCCGGGACATCAAGTTCAATCAAACTCATCCGCAATCCAACTTGATCCGATTTGAAGCAGAGTTTCGTTAAATCCTGTTCATGTCATCTGAAAAAAATAAGACGGAATTAGAGAGCGGGGGGGGGGGGGGGGGGGGGGTATGGAATACTGTGTTCATATTTATATAATAATCCTATAAAAATGGGAAATAATCTGAGAGAGAGAGAGAGAGAGAGAGAGAGAGAGAGAGAGAGAGAGAGAGAGAGAGAGAGAGAGAGAGAGAGAGAGAGAGAGAGAGGAAATACAGAGAGGTTACAGTGATATATGGTGATGCGTTTGTAATTACCGTTTGAAATAATTGCCATTCATCACACAAAAATAGAGGGAGGGGGATAGAAAGAATATTAATATTTGATGAATTTAACTCAGGCGAAATTAACGATTTTATGCAGTTTAAGAAGGACCTATGTTATTCAGAGGGTGTATCGAGATCCTATTTACCCATTTGAGTCCTAGAGGTAGATAATAAACTAACGAAAATCGTCTAATGGTAACCAGAATATGATGAAAATTAAGTAATGGTGGTGAAGGGGTTAAGGCAATGCTTCGACTTTTAGAAAACTTTGAACAAATCTAAGGGTTTAAATATATGAATTTCATTAACCAAAACAATACACAAATATTTATGGACAATTAACGTAGAATAATTTTTAATTCAGCACTTACATTTTTAGAACACGAACATCGACGCACGCTCAGATTTCATGTCCTGGTTGTATAATTTGCATGTACATTTATTTCTCTACACTAACGTAAAATGGACATGAAAGAGCAATTAGTCGATTTTCTTTAGTAATTATAATCTACCTATACGACTCAAATGGGTAAATACGATCTCGATAAACCCTCTTAGTAACTTAGGTCCTTCTTAAACTGCATAAAATCATATAATTTTAGCCAGAATCACAGGTAAAAAGGCGTCATGGTGCTGAAGGGGTTAAAGAAAAGTATAGATAAGACAGCCACAAACAAATATAGACACTCAGAGCCCTAAAGATAAGTAGAGTATAGATATAAACAAATAGACAGACAGACAGACATATAAAGGGAGACTGAAGCCTAACAAACGTATAAACATACATGGTTTTAAAGAGAAGTAGATAGCCAAATTTAGTAGATTTATTTAAAATTATAATTATTTGTGTATTTTTCATTTATTTTTTCCTGTTCGGGCTCTGTCTCGAGTCGGCCACCCACAGCAAACCATAAAATAAAAAATGGGGGGGTGGTATGTCAGAATATATACTGTAGATAAGATAGATAGCCACAAGTAATTTAGACACACATGGCTCTAACGATGAGTATAGATAAGATGCCCACACCCAAATACAGAGACACGAATATAGAGATTGAAAACTTGGCCTAACACAGTCCTTGTTCCTCGTCCACATCCTGTTCACCAATAAATTAAGTGACCCGAGTGTTGGGGGGGGGGGGGGGGGCCACTATTGTTGTTTGTATTGGTTTTAACTCCTTGAGGATTATGACGCCTTTTGACAATATATTCTGGCTATTAGTAAACGATTTTATGCAGATTATAAGGGCATGTAGAAGGTAGAGGGTTAATAGCGATATTTTTTACCTTTTATTTATATTCTTCCAGAGCCGGGATGAAGCTGTCAAAACGCGTTATGGTACTCAAAGGGTTAATCATTCAACTTATAGAACAAGATTCGGGAAGGTAATTTATGAGGAATTTGAATTACCCATTTGAATCAATATCGGCCACAAACGAGACAATACATTATTATAACCCAGATGATTAGGAATTTGGCTTCAAAGATTCGAACTGGTGCAACCTTTTATTATGGTGAGTACTGTATATATACTGCATATTGAACAAATAATATTCAGACAAGTAGACAGAATTTATATATACACCATGTGAGGAGGAGCACTTTATTGACAACGTTTCGATGAAGTTTGGCCTTATGAAGCTCTATGCGAAACGTTGTCAATCAAGTATGTTGCTCCTCCTCTTATGGTGTTATATTAATTACTATTTACATAAAGGTATCTATAGGCTACACGTGTTTGAAGATAGGGCACCTGTCACCATTATTAATTAAAAGTCTTGCAGTAATGGCCATCCAATAATATAATAACGTCCTCAATTCCATATCAAAATAAAAATAATCACAGACGATTCGCACGGCAGGACAGACAAAAATGGAAAGGCAATTGTATTACGCTCTTGTGCACGTTAATTAGATATCCCTTTATCAATATATATATATATATATATATATATATATATATATATATATATATATATATATATATATATATATATATATATAATTGATTTCATAATAGCATATACTATAGAACATACACAACTCATTTTTATACAAACAACCACTGTATATGACATGAAATGAATATAGGAAAGTACTAGTAAGGGGTGAGGAAGGGAACTGAAGGAGGTGAAGGCATCGGGGCTTTACCTATTATGTGCGAGTTGTATCTTTTTGAGAGTATCTTTTATCTTGAGAGTATCTTTTATCTTTGTAGAGAATGTCGATATGAACTACGATACTTATATAATCTACACATGACGTCATAATGGTATTGTCACTTATATACATCCATCCATGACGGCATAATGTTGTTGCCATATAAACTAAGCCACAAATATATACATCTGTACATCTAACTACATTATTATATATATTTCGAATATTAATCCATCATTTACGAACATTCTATAATATGGTAACATCACAAGTAGCAATTATAGACACTGATTAGGCTATATCAATCACAAAATGCAGCAGTGGAGTCTATTATCTCGGCTATAATGTCTCAATATGATGAGATATCTCTTAGTAATCCACGGACTGCCACATGTGTTTGTAAATTTCATTAATCGATTTTAGGAGTATAGTTGGTTGTTGGAAGGAACATAATAATTACAATTTCCGCCGATAAGTCTATAATTGCTTGTGTGATACACCAACAACCAAGAACAAAAACACAAATATATATAAATGGTTACACTATAAAGATTATTGTTCTACATACTAAATATCTCAAAATACAAACTTCGAAAACATACATAGTTATCCCCTTCAGTACCGGTGAAGTCTTTGTTTATTATTTCGGCTGCATTCAGAATTCTCTATGAAACTTAGGAAGGATATACAGTAGTTAAAAGGATTAATCGAGTCTATCCTAGTAATTGGTAGAAGTTCTTCTTAACCCCTTCTGTACCGGCGACGTCTTGTAAATTTTATTCTAGCTAGATTTCGAGGATTTTGTGTAGTTTAAGAAGGATATGTTGTAGTAAAAAGGGTTAAGTGAGATCGTTCGAAGCCTGTTAATTGCTGGAGGCCCTTTTGAAACTATAAAATCGCCTAATAGTACCCAGAATGAAGTTAAAAGGACGTCGCCAGTACAGAAAGGGTTAAGCTAAATGAAATCGTCTAATATGATGTCAAAGATATCACCAGTACTGAAAGGGTAAAAAAAACACTAATGTATCAGTCATTCATTTGTTCCTTGTGGACGAGTAACAACCCCAGGCGGGAAAGTTAGCAAGTTGTACAGTTCTCCTGTAATGATGTAGCACGCAACTATACAACCTACTACCTCACCCTCCCAAGGTTGGTCTGTGCTGGCGATCACGGGGCGTTGAAGAGTCCTGGCGTGTTTTTTCTTATTATGGGGCGTTGACAATTCCTGGCGTGGTTTGTTTTCTTATTATGGGGCATTGAAGAGTCCTGGCGTGTTTTTTTCTTCTTATGGGGCGTTGGAGAGTCCTGGCGTGTTTTTTTCTTCTTATGGGGCGTT
Source organism: Paralithodes platypus (assembly GCA_032716605.1). Taxonomy (NCBI): domain Eukaryota; kingdom Metazoa; phylum Arthropoda; class Malacostraca; order Decapoda; family Lithodidae; genus Paralithodes; species Paralithodes platypus. The sequence continues at coordinate 3,037,993 of CM064530.1, read as the reverse complement.
GGAGAGTCCTGGCGTGTTTTTTTCTTATGGCGCGTTGAAGAATCCTTGCGCGTTTGTGTCTTATGTTACTGCTTTGAAGATTCCTTACGTGTTTTTGTCTTATGTTAATATCTAAACTCTTAATATTTTCTTTCACTCTCTCTCCTTTCTGTGTTCTGTGTTGTCTGTTTTTATATAAATTCTCACAAGCATGAGGTTAATTTACTGTGCCTTTCATTCTGCATTACAAATGTAGCTTCTCCTTTCCACAAGCACTCTCGCACTTCCCTTGCTGAATTAATTAGCATCTTCATCTCCCTGTCCTCTTTACATTGTTTATTTTGCCATATATATCTTCTATTTTAAGTTCATACATTTACGTTTTCTCACATATTTCGTGCACATTATTCCTTTAGGTCCTGATCAGATTAAATATTTTCTTCCAAATTACATACTATTTCAAGTTATATATGCTGTAGGTATTGAGGGATAAGCCTTTGCAAGATGGCACCTCTTATCTACTTTTATAAGTGTTGAGAGGGGAAAAGGGGTGTTGGAAAGAGAGGAAGCTGTTGTCGATCGTCGTCGTCTTCTTCTTCTTCCGGTGATAATACAGGCCAGCCTATCCCCATAGAATCGAGCTTGTGTGTCCAACGAGCACCACAAGTTCGGATCTACGGGTTCAGGCGGACCTGCTCGTTTCGGATACCTTCTTCTTTGTTGCGGCTTCTATTTTTCTTCTTCTTGCTTGTAGTGTTCTTGAATTTCTATTTAACTTTTCTTTGTTTGCGTAGTTCTTCTTTCTTCCCTTTTCTGTTTGCATGTCTTGTTTATTCTTTGTTTTGCTAGATAATAATAATAATAATAATAATAATAATAATAATACTGATAATAATAAGACTTCCACATAAATAGTAATGCTAATACAAAACATTACCTTGCAATTATTATTATTTTACCACACCTATTTCTGCATAATATTTGTCTGCTGTGTTTCCTGCCTGCATCAATTACACATGAATATTAATGGCTTTGTAATTGCACGTCTCTTAATATCACATCACCTGTCTGTATCCCCTCTCTTTCTCCTTCTCTGCTATCCTATCTTGCCACTTTCCCTTACTATCGGGTTTGCTATCTCTACTAGAATTTACTCATGACTACTTCGAGAGGATCGGAAAGGTCGTGTGGCCAGTGTTTCTGTGTCAATTTGTCTCCCCTGCATCGCTCTCGCCCTTATTTCTTTCTCTTCTTCCTTTCACTTTCTATATTTCGTCCTGTTTTTCATCTTCTTGTACTTCTATTACCTCTTCTTTTCCCAGGCCTACTTATTATTCTCCTTTGCTTCCGCCATTCCTTCTCCTCATACAATTTCTATCTTTCTCCTCTCTTCTACCTTTTATTTCAACCTCTTCCTCCGTCAACCTCTCTTACACCTTTCTCCTCCTCCTTCTACATCTTATTCTTCTTCTACCTCTTCCCCCTCCTGGCTTCTTCCTTCCCTCTTTCTCCTCCCACACACAGAGGACAGTAGTATCCCCAGGATAAACAATGCCTTGCACTAAATAATTTGCATAAAGCCTGCATTTGCATACGGTAGAATGAGTGTGGGAACGAGAGGAGGTGGTGGTGTGATGGAGGAAGTGTTGGAGGTGAGTAATGGAAAGGTGGTGGTGGTGTGATGGAGAGAGGTGGTGGTGTGATGGAGGAAACGTTGGTGAGTGATGGAGAGATAAGTCGTGAAGAGAGGTGGTGGTGATGCGATGGAGAGTGGTGGTCGTGTGATGGAGGCGAGTGATGGAGAGAGGTCGTGAAGGGAGGTGTGGTGGTGTGATGGAGGAAGTGTTGGAGAGAGGTCGTGAAGCGTGGTGGTGGAGGCGATGTGGCTAGTGTTGGAGGAGAGTGATGAAGATGTGAAGTGTTAAAGCTGAATGATGGAGATGTGGAAGTGGTAAACATTAGGGTGGAATATGTATGTGGAGAAAATGTAAGTGGTACTGATGGAGTGGACAAGTGGCGAATTTCAATGAAGGAGATGTGAAGTGTTGGTGGTTAGCGATGGAACTGGAGAAAATAAATGATAGATATAATATTGATGGTGAAAAGCTAGTGGAAAAGGTAGATGGTGATAGTGGACATGTGGTAAAATAAAAAGTGTAGAAATGGATCCAAGTACAAAGGAGAATTGAGCATTACAAAAATTATAAGATCATAAACAAACAAAATAAGAACGTGAGTATATAATGTCTAATAAGAACACGGAGAGAGAGAGAGAGAGAGAGAGAGAGAGAGAGAGAGAGAGAGAGAGTCCAGACCAGACGTGCAAAAAATGGACTAAAAGAAGAAGGGAGGAGGAGGGGAGAGGGGAATGAACTGGGGAGGGGGGATAAGGAGGGGAAACTTGGGGGGGGGGGATGCAGGGTATGGAAGATGGGGAAGAGAGAGGACATAGGAGGAGGGAGAAGAAAGAGGAGAGGGAGAAGAAAGAGGAGAGGAAGAAGGGGAAAACGAGGTCAGAAGAGGAGGGAAGGAAAAAAGGGAGGGGAGAGGGGGGCAAAACAGAGGGGAAAGATCCACGAGAAGGATAAACAAATATGAAAATAGGAGAGAGGGGAATGAGATAAAACATGGGGAAAGAGGTCAAGAGAGGGGACTAAAGAACGGGAAAGCAAGAGAGAGGGGGTCAATGGATACGGGAAAGGGTGTGAGGGAGAGAAAGCAAAATGGGTAAGGGGAAACAGGACAAAGAAAATATGAGGGGGGAGGGGGATGGGAAGCAAGAGAGGGAGGGGAGAGGGAGTAAGGCCAGGATAAAGTGCATGTTTGTGTCCCGGCTTCTGGTTGGCTGCCTGACTCACCAGACCCCGCCCAGCCAGCCAATCAGCACACAGGATACAAGGGGGGCTTAGGGAGAGAGAGATTGGGAATAAGAAGATAAAAGCCAAGAGATACGGAGAGATAAAAAGGAAAGTGGAAAACTCCAAGATAGAATGAATTTTTAAGATATATAAAGATGCCAAAGAAAAATACTAAAGACAAAGATACATAAAAAATAGATAGAATGAAATAGAATAGTTAACTTAATAGACAGATAGATAAAAGAAGAAATAAAGATGTTAAGGAAAAATACAAGACAAATAAATAATGGACTGAATGAGATAAAAGAAAGGAAGAAAACATCAATAGACAGACAGAATGAGATAGATGGAAAGAAGATACAGAAATGTGGAAAGTTCAAGAAAGAAGGGAATTTTGGACATCCAGAGCAGTGTGGGAACGATACAAACACAAAAGTAAAATTTAACAGGATAAAAATATAGAAGATAAGGAGATACAGAAAGGAAGAATAGGATACAGAAGACTGATAAAGAAGGAATTGGAAGCCTAGGGATGCAAGAGGATTTGCTATTAAGGGGGGTCACTGTTTTTTTTTTTGTATCTCTCTTTCTTTGGCTTGTATCCGTTCGGCCCCATTCAGCCAACTGTTTTAAGACGTATATCCCCATCCAGGTGTCGATTTCTTCCTGGCGAGCGATAGCGAGTCAGCATTGTATGGAGAAATCCGGCTTAGCCGGAGACACTTTTTTATCGAAAAATGTAAAAATTTAGCTTGCTGGCAAAACAAAAATATTTAAATGCTGGCTCGATATTGCTCGCCAGAAAAATATTGACACCTGGATGGGGGTAAAGGTCTTAAAACAGTAGGCTGAATGGGGCTGAATGGATAAAAGCCAGAGAGGGAGAGAAAGAGAAAAAAAGCGAGGTGGGCTCCCCTTAAGAGAGCAAGATGAGGGACAAACACAATATGAGAGTTGGAATATTGGTGGGAATAATAATGATAAAAATTCCAATAAGTTGCTTTTGAAAAACTTAAATCAAACTAAATGGTATATTAAAAAAAAAATCTTAAGGGAGTAAAGATTTAACTAAATTATAGAACAACTATGAGGAAATTATAAACACTGATCATTCAAAGGAAGCATATACAGTATATACAAGATATTTAACAACATTAATTCAAATGAGCATTATGGTTTATGAACAAATTAAAAGTACAATAGAAGCTTATATATATTCATTGTGATGGGGGGAAATATGAATAAAAGCAGTGACCACTCAAAAGAATATACTGTACAATACAACCAACTAAGGCTTGCATAAATGATGATATTCGACTAAAACGGCTAAATACGATTATAGTCAAGAAAAGTCAAGAGAAAAGAGGAAATAAGAAGACAAGATAAAATGTGTGTATGGGAATGACTTACTGTATTTGAGGGCGCATTTATACACTCTTCCAGCCATCATTAGACAATTTTATGCAATTTAGGAAAGATGTCTAAGAATCAAAGAGGTACAAAACTCTCTCAATCAACTCTAGCTCCCACAAGTTCTTCCTAATCTGAATAAAATCGTCTAAGATTAGCCAGAGTAAACTGTCAGAACACGCCAAGGAGAATAGATGAGAAAAGAGGGTAAGAGAAAAGAGAAAAATTACAATAGGAATAAATATGGAAACAAAGAAAATAGACGAAGCTATAGCCTATAAAGAAAACAAGAATACTAGGGATAAAACAACGAGAAAAGAGAAAGACAACAACAGGAATAAATGTGGATAAAACAAAGAAAACAGACGAAGGTATATAAAGAAAATAAGAACACTAGGGTAGTAGGGATAAAACAAAGACTCGGTATTGAAGAGAGCGGACATACACCAAGCCTGATAACAGATACCCAAGCTTAGGCACAAACAGAGGCAGACACATAGCAATAAAGAGGAGTTGGGAGAGAAACAGAGACAGAAAAATATATGAAAGACAAATATAGAGAACACGATATATCAACCCCTTCTGTACCGGCGACGTTTCTTTGTTGTATTATAGCTAAATTTAGAAGTTTTTGTGCAGTTTAAGAAGGATCTGTGGTAGTAAAAATGGCGAAGTGAGATAGTTTGAAGGCCCTTTTTTAACTGAATAAAATCGTATGAAAAAAACCCACTCAAATATAAAAACTAAATTAATGATTAATGGAGATACTTAAATATATGAATATACGAAAGACTCAATATTGAAGAGAAATTATTTATACCAAGAGTCATAACAGATACCCAAGTTTAGGCATAAAGAGAGGCAGCAATACATAGGAGCTGAAATGGACACATGAACAAGATTCATAGAAGAGAGGATATACAAAAGTTCGATAACAAACACCCAAGCTTAGGACCAAAGATAGGCGGATACATAACCATACATAAGAACTGGGGTAGAGACAGGGACTTGTAAATATATGAACAGAAAATATGGAAAAATATACATTAACTATTAATACACACAAGCAAAGAGACAACAGGCTAAAACAAAGAGATAAGTAAGAAGAGGACAAAAACAGAACTAAGTAATGTATAAACTAAAGACTAGACATACAACAGAGATGAACAAGTAGCAAAAACAACAAATGTGAGATAAGGATGAAAAGCAAGCGACACAGATAGCTAACAGGAAGGCAAGTACAGACGAACAAAGTAGAAAAGGACAAAACAATTTGAGATAGGAACGAAATAGATAACGGACAGGATGGTGGGGACGAGTTAAACTAAAGCCTCAAGTGAAGTGTTGCCAATTAAGCTACTTTCCCGCTAGATCTAGAAGTATATATTTCGATTTATCGGCATTATTATACATCTAGCAACATGAATTCTACCGATATTCTGGAGATCTTAGCCAATTTGAGCGATATTCTAGAGATTGTGGCATTATTTGAGTTAGTTTCGGCATATATTTACTATGCCTTTTAGCGACTTTTGAGAACGGATCTAGCGGTATTGTACGTTTTGATTTGGTAACCATGAGTGTATCCTCACATGGTGCTGTTTCTATTGATGTTGTTGGTAATGTGACAGTTGTAATTGCAGTATATTAATGATTGTACTGGAGACGAACTTGGATAAAGCTTCGAGTCTATTCTCACATGGTGTTGTTGTAGGTGGCGTTTCTTTGGATGGAGTTGGTAATGGTTTTGGTAGTGACGGTAGTGGTTGTTGATGGTGGTAGTAAAGCAGATTTAGGATAATACCTTCAGTCTGACCCTCACATGCGTTGTTGGTATTGTTATTGTTCCTGTTTATGTTATTTGTATTGGTGTTGCACCTGGTAGTGACGGTTGTGATGGAGCTAATGGTGATGATTGTTGAGGATAGTGGCAGTAGAGACGAATTAGGATAATACCTTCAGTCTAACCTCACATGTAGGTGGTGGTAGTGTTATTTATTTTTATTTTGGTAATGGTAGGGATGATTGTGATTGTTGTTGTAGTGATTGTTGTAGTAGTAGTAGTAGTATTTGTTATTTTAGGTGATAGTGTACAAGTTGGCGGTAATGGTAGCTAACTATGACAAGCCTATCCTTGGCATTGGAAGACGTAGTAATAGTAATAAATAGTAGTATCTGTTGTTGATGGTAATTAACTATGACTAGCCTATTAATCAAAACTACCATGCTGCTGCTATAGAAATATGAACAAATAAAGAAAACGAACCACGGCACACGAATGGCTAATAATATACGCTACTAGGAAAGGGTGATTGAGGTTGGCTACTCAAGAAAAGGAGTGGACAGGAAGGATGAGGTTTTGTGGGAAGGAAAAGGGGTGGTGGCTTCTAAAGAAAAATGGAAATGTGACAAAAATGAAACAGGATATTAAGAACGAATATAAAATATTAATATACGGTAACGATATTTTATGTATGATATGGAAATAATACAAAAATTGAAACTTTGTTAAATGGACAGTAACAGAGAGAGAGCGAGGTGGAGGAAAGGTTAGGATGGATGGTGGGGTGGAAGGTTAGGAATCACAGCCTCCCGTTGATTCAGTTTGATTATGTATGCCTCTCCGTGCCTTCAAAAAAACGTGCGTTATATTTAATTGCCCCTCCGTGTTCCCTATTCCAAACTCTAGGCCTTGAACTCTCATCCATCATGGCCCTCGAAAACAACAAACGAATATATATATATATATATATATATATATATATATATATATATATATATATATATATATATATATATATATATATATATATATATAATACAAAATACATTTCTACAAACGAACTTTTGAAGAGCAAATATTATATACAAGGATGATGAGCATATTCGAAGCAGTCAGAGATAGCTTCGAACACTTCAACCGATCATGTATTTCCTTTGATTGACATCGATGCAATGTGTGTATTTCCATTGAATTCTTATAAAATTGGAGTACATCATATTACAGATAATTAATCTTGTATTAATGGTACCAGCATTATATCTATGCAAGAGTATATGGAAATCAGCAAAATATACAGCCATGTTTTTATATTGTTAAAAGTTGATTATCGAGTTCCCCATTGCCATACAAAGATACAGTACCAATAGCATAATAAAAACAGGCACTGTAACGGCTGTATATGTTCAGTTGCATACAAAAACATATATAGCAAAGGATTGGGGATAGGAGAGAGAGGGGAGGGGTGAAGGGGGGTTATAACACAAGGGGACAAGTGGGGGAAAGGAGAGAGAGGTGGGGGAGGGGGATTGGAGAGAGAGATTAGCACACAGGTGGAGGGAGGGAAGGGGGGGGGTGGAGGTGGATTAGAACATGGGGGAGGGGAGTAGTGGGTGTAGAGAAAGGGGGGAAGGGATTAGAACACAAGTGGGTGAAGGAGGGGAGAGGGGGTAGGGAGGATTAAAACACAAGGGGGGGGGGGGGGGGGGTCTCGATGGTGGTCAGACTGTAGTTGAACATAAGGTCAGAGGGTCAAAAGTTCAGCATGTTAAAAATGTGAGGTTAAGGGGAAGAGGCGGCGGCATACAACACCCAGGACTAACACGGTTAAACCAGAACAAACAAAAATATCATATAAAAGCAACCGAAAATAAAACATAACTAAATATAAACCAAGTTAATGCATATACAACAATATAAGTAAAATGCATATAAAACAACACCATGGACTAAGACCCTTACCTAACACACGAACACAAAATAAATATATAAATAAATACATGAATACAATGTCTCACCTTCCCTATATTCATGTCGTGAGTATGCCTGTAAATTATCTATCTATTCCCGTACGCCGTGATCCTCGAAGGGGTGGCCATGAACAAATCGCCCTCATGCACCCAGTCTATATACTTTGCATGGACCTCAGTCCCCAGTCAGTTGACGCCCCTCCTCCCATCCAGCACCGCTTTCACGAATATACTTCTTAACTCCATCCTTCCACCTCTCTTTCGGTTTACTTCTCCTTCATTTATAAACATTCAACCATTCAACATTTCAATATGAATGTATCCCAAAAGTTCCAAACACATGCTAACTGGGGAAAACTTAAAACAACAACAAGGACAGCCCTCCCCCTTTAACTCATCCACTTTGCCCTTTCTTTCTCTCTAATTATAAGAGACCTCTCACCTCAACCTGTCTATTCCCCACCTAAACTTATATTTTAACTTAACTATTTTAGAAGGGTAGAGTACTATAATTTTTTGGATGAACTGTAACTACGATCAACACCAGAGAATAGAGCATACTTGACCAGATGAATAAAGAATCTTAACCATTTCAGTATTAAAAGACGCGTTTCTACTATACTTGGGTATTGCTAGAGGATTGTACTAAAGTTTGGAAGGCCCTCTAAGAATGAAATGGGTAAAGCCTATATCAATTACACTCTGACACACAATATCTTTAACTGAATACATTCGTCTACTAATAGATAGAAGAAGAAAAAACACGTCCTCATATCTTGAGAAAGGTTAATATGAAACTGAAAATTATAGCATCAGTTACACACAAATAATAGAAACTTTAATAAACACAAATAGCATACTGCAGTCCAAACACATTAGCTGTAACAAATATCATCAATATACCTGTTTGTATAAGAAAAACTGTCAATATAAAATACACAAATACTAAAACTAAAGCCGGTATCAAACGAGAGCTACATTCGATGGTCAACATTTTTCTGGCAACATTTCTAGAATATTTTGCACTGGTATTGGAAACTAGACTGATGATAGATGAACTTAAGTGACCGAAATATTATATATGTTGACCTAATAAGCTGCCAGACCAGTGTTGAGGATAAATGTTGAGAAAAAGCGCTCGTGTGATACCGGCTTAAATCTCAGCCAGCACAAGTACGTACCCAAACAGACATATCGGGTCTCATCAAGTCTTTCAGGTGTTAGGTAGAATGACAGACCTGTATTTTTATTTTCATTCTTTTTTGTCCTCTTCGTTTTGACATTTTTATCTTCGTTTTTCCTTTGCAGTTATTTTCTTGCTCGGTTCTCCTTTCTCTCAGTTTATCTTATATTTGTCATTTACCTTTAATTATCGGCAATTTCCCTAGTTTCTCTCTTTTCAACTTTAAAAAATACACGTACAAACTAATTTAAAAAAAAAAAAAAAAAATATATATATATATATATATATATATATATATATACCGGTATATATATTATTCTCTACCCACCCCCATCGCACACTCTCAGGAAAATATTAATTATAGCTCTCGAATATATATATTATACAGTATATATATATAATTATACTGTATATATAAATAATTAGGCAACACATAGTATATTATAATCAAATCAGAGGCTTGCAGGTGTGGTGAGTCATGTAAACAGGTGCACAACAGTCATAGAACAGGTGTGCATGAGTAAGAGGAGAGGAAAATACACTTATCAGAGTCGAAGAGAATAAACAAAACGGCAATCAGAACTAGAAAAATCATAAAAATTACGAATAAAATATTAATGAACAATTAAAGAAATAAACATTAAGCACGAGAGACGCATTGGTAGCTATGCATTGAGCAACGGTATCGGATAATATGATTATAGGCTAATGCTGACACACAAGGACTCGAAAAGAGGCTCCAGTTCTGACGTTTGTCTTGACTTCCAGTGTGCTGGCTAATAATCCAGAAGGGTTATTTAACTAACTATATGCAACATTACACAGACGTGGACACTGGTTCATATGTATTTATATTAAAGTGATCAACATGATTGCTTGTCTCACCTTTCGTATAATCTGTGGCTGTAATTATTATCGTGAATACAAATTTAACCATTGAGTATTTTAATATAAATCAATTACTCAACACACGCCCGTTGGGTTTAGCCCCGACACCCTACTTCTCTCACCATTACCAGTCCCTCCTACTTAACCAACACAAATCCCTTCTTTCACCCTCACCCACCTTTTCTATATGTATTTATTTATTTATTTATTTATTTATTCATTCATTCTAATTTAATCAAAATAATTTATTATTTTTAAAGCATAAATAAGTAAATAATATTATATACCGTGTGTATATATATATATATATATCCAAGGCTCAGAAAGTTAGGTAATTTCTGCTAAATATCCATGTCTACAGCTCTAACTTGTTTACCATAATCTGAATTAAGTCTAAAATCACCTTGAGGGGAAACAAAATATAAAACAAAAATAAAATTAATAATGATAATGTATGACCAAATTTACTCACCATAGACTCCACAGATTTCGCCTGTCTGTTGTATCACATCTGTGGACAAAAGAAACCGACATTAGATATATTATTCACATTTTACATACATGCTGATTTGCTTAGATAATTAGTTAGTTAAATTAGAACTTCAGTGGCTATCAACCCTTCTGGATTATTAAGCCAGCACACTGCAAGCCAAGTATATTTTCAGGACTGGAGCCCCTTTTCGAGAACCCGAGTCCACAACAAAAAAAATAAATAAAAAAATCTTTGTTTACATTGTACCAAGGTTGTATTATCCCATACAGTACCGGTGACGTCCTTTGCATTATGTTCTGGCAAAGATGGGATGATTTTATACAGCTTAAGGGGAAATGGGCCGGTTTTCTGGACCGCTTTCTCCCTCGTGTTTAGCCCCATTAGTTTTCAAATGTTAAGATGTTTGCCCCATTAGTTAGTCGATTTTTAAGACCTTTCGCCCCATTTCGTCAATATTTAGACCTTTCATGCTATTTAGTTGCCGATTTTTTCCCTGGCGAACGATAGTGAACCTGTAATGTTGGAAGAACCGGCCTTTGGCCGGCAATTTTTTCTACCGAAAAATGTACAAATTAATCTAGAAGGGGGATGTAATGGATGTTTTTTTTTTTTTTAAATTTGATGGAGGTCTATCGAGGAAACTAGAAAAATAATGAATACATGCAAAAATCGCCCAAAAATTGAACCATCCCCCCTTAAAAAGAACGCAAGCCCATTAAAAGGTTACAGACTATCTCAATTAATCCTTTTAGCTACCATATACCTTTCCTTAGCTTCATACAATCCTCAAATGCACCTGACATAAACAAGAACGACGTCACCGGTACTGTAGGGGTTGAGGGATGATGGTTCAATTTTTGGTCGATTTGTTTTTCATATATTTATTATTTTTCTAGTTTCCTCCCAAGACGTCCATCAAACTGAAACAAATACAACACTAGGATCCCCCTTCAATTCGCCACTACGCTTGTCACTACCTTCCTCGCCTAGCCATCCTTCCTCTTATACCGTTTAAATATTTCACAGTGGCTGGGAGATGACAGTTATTATCATTTATACTTCATTAGTAGTTTTTGTAGGGATTGAGATGGAGAGAGAAAGAGCAAGGGGTGGGTACACATTTGCGGTTTTCTAAGAGGAGACGGAGCTTACTTATTTTACAGTAGTGCAGGGACCAATTTATTTTTCTCTCGCTATTAATGTTAATTATTTTGTAATATCTTCTTTGTACCGGTACTTGCGTGGCCTTGAGCCACAACGTTCCCTTAGAGTTGGGACGTGTACTGAAAGGTATATGAAGAATACAAAATATATCTTATAACCATTTCAATTAGAGGTATAGTGCTTTTGTTAATTTACCACCAGACGAATTACATTTAGCTGAAGATAAACCTTTTGACGAATGAAGATTAATATTAAGTAATTATGAAATACCAGCCCAGCATACTCCTCATCTCTTATACTTGGTAGTAGGCCCAGAAATATTAAAAACTATACTTTGACGCAAGTTTAGAAAAATATATTACTATAATGAAGTGAACTCAGGCATACAATAAAAACAAACTTCACAAAACTTTCCTCGTAGAAGTCTAAGGGGTGCATGAGGCTAAGTATAAATAAAGCGGAACAAAGGAAGGTTAAAGAAAAACAAAAATCACATAGCGAGGAATATGTCAACACCAAGTCAGCGTTCGGTTCGCTAAGATTGACCTGGACTTCGCATCTTGAAACGATATCAATCATCCCTTTATTCCTTCCATAATCAGGTAAGTCTGTAGTTCTTAAAAAAAAAAAAAAAAAAAAAAATCGCAGCTCTATTAAATCCATCTCTTTATCCATGAGAGATTCTAATAAATTGAGATACAAAATCATGGTGAAGTTAGCGTACAGGAATTCGAACGAAAACATCAACATTCGGACAACTCTTTTCTTATTGCTAAACTACAGGTTTTCATTTGGGCGGCGGAAAGAGCAGGAGGGGAGAACAGGAGGGGGGGAGAGCAGGGGGGCGGGCGGGGGAAGGGAGGGGGGGAGGGAGGAGGGGGAGAGGATAGAGAAGGAATTAGGGAGGAGACGAGGGAGTGGAGATAGAGGATGGGAGGTTGGAGAGTGGATAGGGGGAAGGAGGGGCTGAAAGAGGATAACAAAGGGGGTTGGGGAGGAGAACGAGGAGTGGAGGAGAGGTGGTTTCTGCTTAGGCATTTTCTCTTCAGGAACTTTACTTCTAGCCATCCTATTATTAATGCACATTCTAAACTATACCCTCAAACCTAGTCTCAAGCTTTCCCTGGAGGTGCCGGTGTGTAGGCAAGTTGGACTCAAGTTTATGCAAGAGGACAACGACTCGAAGCAGAAGACCAAGAAGAACAAGAAGAAGAAGCAGAGCTAGACAAAAGAAGCTGGAAGGAATAAGAATACACAGAGAAAAGGATAATATAACGAAGGAGATTGACGTGGAAGAACATGGAATGAGTTGAAGATTGGCAAATTGGGTGGAAGAAAATGGAATGGACGAGAGGAGGGGACTGGGTGGCGTGGAAGATAAACAAATGGTGTGAAAGAATAGAGTAACTAGAGTAAAATTGGGTTAAAAAAGAGGATAGCCTACTCATACACATGTTGAACAGAGGAAAATATGATAAAGTTAGCATGAAAGGGATATATTACGATAGACATAGAACATATAAACAGAAGAGGAAAAATTTATAGTGATAGAATATTCGAAAACAAAATATATAAATAAACAAATAGAAAGGTTTACAGCCAGTAGTATGAATGCAAAATAAGCTGTACAAATTGAATGGATTCACCAACAAATCATTAACATTCAATGTATACCTAGGTATTCAGGATTAAACAAAGAAATGTGAGCAACAAGAACAAAAACCTAGCCTCATTTTCTTGTTCGATCTCTCCTTAAAGCAGCGAATCATCCACATAATTTATTCATTCAACCTTTACGTGTTCAGCCAGCAACATTCCGACAGATACACGCAATTTTTTTTTTTCAATAATTCTACCGTGTTTATCCTTCGTCTAGCTCTGTGTGGTGAACCACTTCAAGCACTCACAGGGGTAAAAGTAAAACCATCTTAATGAACCCTCTGAATAACATAGGTCCTTCTTAAACTGCATACAATCGTCCAACTTTAGCTACAATACAAGGTAAAAACACGTCATGGTGCTGAAGGGGTTAAACCTATTTTGTACATATAGATGATTAAAACAGTCTTAACTACAACTAAATTCCAGTCATTAAATCCATCTTATATTATAACAAAAAAATATAACTATTCTTAGCTTAGTAGCTATGCCAAAATTCTATAGTATTCAGAGGGTTTATTGAGGTACAGTATTTTACCCTTTGAGTCATAGTCATTATAAGCTTAAGAAAATCGCCTAATGGTAACCAGAACAAGATGAAAACCACACCATCTTGCCGAAGGGGTTAAATCCATTCTAAAGCCGGTTAGTTCTATCGAAAAGTCTATCTCCCACGACAATACAAATGTAAACAATTCGCCATCCATTATACAGGCCACAAGACCAATACAGAATACACACACCCAGCACATTATTATTCCCTGTAAATACCGGTACTCGGAAATGTAGCTTAACGTGTCAAAGCTATTCGTCACTCTTTTACCACAGAATGAAAGAACGTCAACGTAAATGTCATTATCCCTATTAATCTGGATATAATACTCGTGAGGCTATAATTACCTGTCTGTCTGTATCTGTTAACAAGATACCGGTGATAATATGAATCGACTACCGGTAGTACCGTACTTGATGGACAGATAGGGTATGGGCCAAGGAAGAAGTGATTCAATTTAGGCGATCCGTATCATATGTCACACTGGTGTCATTGTTGTGAATTTAAGAACATTAAATAACATTAGAAATCGGAAATGTACATAATGTCAATCGGCCCACACGAGGCAGATCCCATTCACATCCAACCCATGTAATTCCTACGACTATCCAGTTTGCGCTTGAAAATGTCTAACGTTCCTGAGCTAATCACTGCAGTATATAGGCAATCTATTTCATACATCTACAACTGTGTTCCCAAACCAGTGCCTATCTATATATTCTAAATCGGAGCTTAAGCCAGTGTAGGCAGAGGTATGCGCTCTACCGAATGTTCCTCTAGTTCCAATATAGAAAACGCCGGATACACATAAACACTGTAATTCTAGTGGGCTATTTTTAAGTATTAACTACGGTAATGAAAACTTATACCGGAACATAAAAGGATTAAAAGAACAATGCCTCTAATTTGACAAACAAACACACCGTCGAGACACTCCACTATGCTCAGCACGCAACAATGCTCTTAATATGTGGAGCTCTTTGTCCCTTTTAGCTTAATAATAGACGCCAACTCCCTATCTTATACACGACAATGAAAACAATAGTATGGAGATGTTGGGGTGGATTTATGAACGTTGCTTGTGTGGTCTGACTTGAGGGAAGGGAGGTGTGAGGGAGAGACCAGATCGAGAAGGGAGATACTGTGGTTAAGGGGGAACTACGTTGTTTTTGTGTTGTTTTTGTTTTTTTGCCCTACCTGATTATGTATAGGCCTATGCATATTTTTTAGTTTCCTCGCTAGACCTCCATCAACTTAACAAATATAGACACCCCCTAGACCCCCTTCAAGATAAATGTGTACATTTGTCGGTAGAAGGGGTTCAGGGACTTGCTATTCGTTTGACACCCTGACTGATTCATTACACGTCTTGAACTGGTACTGCAAATTAAACTAGATGTAGTTGATTATAGGTGTCATCTATTCTTATAATAGCGGTACCAGATTAGAGTTGAGGAATAACATAATAACCTTGAATATTGCCAGCAAATATGATACAGAGGCGTGAAGATAAGGGCAGGTGTAGGTGTGAGTGACAGACAAGGCAGGTGCAACAAAAACACCAAGGTGAGACAAACAGATGCGAGATACGGGCCTAATACAAGGCTAGGTGCAGAGGTGTAAACAAAGGGGAAACGGAAGAATAAATAGCAAAGAAAATATAGTTTGGACACGAGGTTCTATAAGATGATTTTTATTTTATCAAAGTGTCTGGACTAAACAAACCTACTATAGTCTATTCATTATAATTAGGCAACACAAATTTGTATACTAACCTCCATAACTCAAAAACTAGAGTAATTGAGTCAAAATATCTAGCATTTCAGAAGCCAGAGCCAGGAAGTTGGTGTGGAAATTCACAGCCCATTTCCTTTAGCCCTTTTTGAGGTACAGAGGTTAGGGGTTAAATTTTTTGTTTTTTGCCAACCTAAAATGGACTATAATTATAAACAATTGTAAGCTATGTAACCTTATACACCAAGTAAAATTTTCTCATTTACAGTTACAAGGGTAGCCTAAGTGCACTGGGAAGTGCAAGGCGGTAAGATACATGTGTGAAGTAGAATAGTTGAGCATCGAGACAGGCTAAGGTCAAAAGGCGAGATACGGGTTCCGGTATGTAGAAAATATTGACGAAGATCAGAGAAGTATGAACAAAGGTCACAAGGGAAAAATATCAAAGAAAACCGTCATAATTCTACTGAAAACTATATTAACATTTAATAGTTGAATAAGTCCTCTCATACGTTAGTAAAGCTTAGAGCGACGTTAAAGAAAATTGGATTATATATATATATATATATATATATATATATATATATATATATATATATATATATATATATATATATATAGAGAGAGAGAGAGAGAGAGAGAGAGAGAGAGAGAGAGAGAGAGAGAGAGAGAGACGATATAAGACAGGTGGGATGATTACAGCCTACACAGGTGGGAATAAGCGAGATGGATACCAAACAAGTGCTAATCACAGACAAGACTCACAAGTACGACATGGAGGTAAACACCACAGCTATGGACAGGTCATACAATACACTGATAATAATTGATGTAAACTGGCTTGAAAGAAGACATAAATGAGAGGAAAAGATGAATAGTTAAATTTAGTTAAAATAATACTTCAGAGACTATCAACCCTTCTGGATTATTAAGCCAGGATTATAACGTCTTCATCTATAGAGGTTATCCTGGATATTTTTATTTTTTTTACTCCGCAGCACCGACTTATATTCATTGGCGCTAGCTCGGAGTATGTTAGTCAGAGTTACCGTTAGAGTAGAAGGAAAGTCACCGGAACAGTGGAAAAGACTATACCCCCCACCCCCCAACACACACACACGTAAGAATGAAACAATATGACGCAAGCATATCCAACATGGTGCAATGGAGAGGCATAGTAAGGACATATGTGTTTAGCAGGGCAGTAGCGCAAGTCTTTGTGCAACGTAAACACTCCTAATAAATAGCTTTTTATACTATCTAACTCTACTTGGTTATAATTATTTATACTGTAAATAGGCAATGATATTAGGTTTTCATAGCCGAGTTTGTGGTATTTCTATTAATAAAATCATGATTGTTCAAAGTGGTGCAAGAACAAGGAGGAAGTTAGACAAGGTGCGGTAAGGTTACACGAGAGCCAACCTGAATCATGCCAATCATTGAGGCTCCACAGTACGGTAGGCCATGGAAGGGTAAAGCACTATAAAACAATGATGAGACAAGAGACAGAGTGAAGCGAAGTGAGGGACAGTGAAACACATTTAAACACGGGGATACAGAACAAGATGATGACACAGAATTACCAGTAAGCAAAATGAAACAGTGAAACAAAAGGTCATCAAAACTGTACAGAACAAAAATGAAATAAATTCGGTGATACTATTGAAGGGGAGGTAGTTAATGTAATATGTGCAGAGTGAAACAAATAGTTAACAATACGGAGCACAGTGAAGCAGAAATAAGAAAAAACGAAGCCAATTACCGGTAGGTACAAGGGGAGACCAACTGAAGCACCAATGAAGCCAGTGTAAGTGAAGTGAAGCATAATGAAGCAGAACAAAAGAAGCTAAGGCAAGAAGGAAGCAAAATAAACACACTGAAGCAAGTGAGGCGAGATTGAAGCCAGGGAAGCCACATTTAAGCAAGGTAAGTAACATTGAAGGCTATTGCAAGGGAGAAAGTAAGGTAATGAAGGCAGATTGGTGCAAAGTAGGAGTTAAAATGTAGGAGGATGCCGAGTTATGTAAAGCAATCAGAATGAAGCTAGGTAAGGCAGAGAGAGGCAGAGTGAAGCTAGGTTAGGCAGAGTGAACTAAGATAAGACAAAATGAAGCTAGATGAGATAGAATGAAGCAAGGTGAGGCAGAATGAAGGTAAGGCAAAATGAAGCTAAGCGAGGCACAGTGAAGCAGAATGAAGCATGGTAAGGCAAAATGAAGCAAGGTAAGGAAGGGAGAGGCAGAGTGAAGGTGAGGGAGGCAGAGAGCGAGCTTGCAGGCAGAAACACGACCTCAGACAGCGACTGGGGGCAGACATTCAAGCAGAGCTGACACCCCAGACCTTACCTAGCTTCTGCACTCTCTCCCCACACACACTCACCCACTCACTCTCTCTCTCTCAGGCCCCACTCTAACTACATTTACGCTCTTCTCTCACATACACATTTTCTCACTACACACTCACCTACTCTCTTAATTACACACACACACACACACACACACTCTCTCTCTCTGGTGGGGAGAGAGCCTTCTGCTTTGCTAGCCTTACCTTCCACTTAGTACAGTAGCAAATTTTGTTAGAATTGAGTTCGGACTGCCTAGTATGAACCGCAAGGTCTGTACAGTCGTGTGTCTATGTAACTCTAAGGATACACTAACTACACTTGCGTTTTTTCTCTCGCACACATACACACTCCCTCTCTCACCACACACTACTCTCTTTCTCACACACACCACTCTCTTTCTCTGGACACTAAGTACACTTACCGGTACGCTCTTCCACACGCACTCTTTCTCACTAGCTACACGCACGCTCTTTCTCACATACACACACTCCCTCTCACCACAAACTCTCACTCTTTCTCGGGACACTTTTTATTACACTTACGCTCTTTCTCACACATACCGTACATACACTCCCTCTGTCTAATATCTTAATTTGATTTAAACTATATTTAGACGATTTTATGAAGCTTAGAAATTATATATGGTACGGTAGCTAAAAAGATTACGGTACTTGAGATATTCTGCAGCCTTTAAATGTGTAGGCGTTCTTCCTAAGCTGAATCAAATGGCACAATAATTGACAGAATATAATGAAAAGGACGTCACCGGTACTGAATGGGTTAATGCTCATACTAATGGTACACTTCTACACAGACACTGCACTCCCTATACACTTACACACTACAGTTCTCTCTCTCTCTCTCCTTTTTTTTAATACTTGTAAATTCATGGTTACAATGATTAATTCTTGTTCTGAACTATCATAGTATTATTAGACTAAAGGATTACACATGACTAGTGATCCTATTTTAAAAGTCTTACCATTTCTCTCTCTCTCTCTGGAATGAAGCTGTATTCTGAGTGGTGGTCACCCTACCAGGTTAATGCTGCACTCTCCTTGCCACGGAGAGAGAGAGAGAGAGAGAGAGAGAGAGAGAAGAGAGATTCGTGTGGGTGTAGGAGGCTGCAGCACACAAACACTCTCACTGACTGCACATACCCTGAACTGAAGCTGCACTCTTGTCTGTCCCACACAAATGATGCACTATTGTGCTTCTATTGCTGCTGAAATATACTACCCAAAACCACCTAAGCCTAGTCACAGTTGATGAACTATTTTATCTCTCTTACAGCTGAAATGCTACCGTACCTAATTCCACCTTAGCTAACCCCAATAACAATTTAACTCTAACAACAGAATCATCCACTCTAATAAAAACCACTTAATACACTTAGCCTATAACTGTTTACATAGGCCGATATCCACATCACAATGGGTTACACTACAAGTCTATCCACTTTACGTAGGCCACAAATCTTGATCCTTAACATGTGCAACTCAAAAATGGTTAGAACAAGTGATCTGGCTGACTCTTCCCAATTGGTAGCAATAGATTACTCTAGTCCTTTGTGAGCTATAGAGGTTAGTGGTCAGGATTTTGGCCTCATTATAATGAAGACTATAGGTGTAATATGGGTAAGTAAAGGAGGCATGTAATCTAATCTCCTCTATTATACCCTTTTAAGATCCGATTACGCATTTTGTTCTGTTTTCTGGCTATTATTAGACTATTATATTCAGATTAGGAAGGGTAAATGGAAGTCAGAGGGTTAATCGTCTTTACCCTTACAATTCCCACAAATCCTTCCTAAACTGTATAAAATCAGTCACATTTTAACCAGATTAAACTGTCAATATGCGTCATGATCTTGAAAGGGTCCATTCATGTAAGCCACTACTGCTGTCTCCTATTTACACATCACCACCAACTTACCTCTAGCTTGGCTGTCGAAACTATTTCAGGATAATTTCTTCCTTGTATGGATTGATTAGGATCCAGTTTGATGGGACCAAGATCTGACCAAGAAGGTTTGCAGATAAAGATCAACACACTTTAATGAATAAATTGTAAACTATCGTTTACTTGGTATGATTTTTTCGAAAACTTTCATGCACTGATTGATATCCTTCCATTCTAGGTTGCGTATGTGTTATTCTGTATTACGGCATTTGTAACACCATTTTCAATATTGTCCACTGTCGTAACACGAAGATAACAACATTTCAGTTTCTTTATCAACAAAGATAATTTTTCCATGCGATTAACTATTTAATGATAACTAGTTATATGGCTGTTCTAAATAACCACAGCACACTATGTTGACGTATTTCACTGGATATTGCTAAAATCAGAAGATGCTTTTCGAAACGATTTACTATGATATTTAAGTTATGGGCAGCATAGAGTAGCATGTGCTCTTTAACGTTAGTATTGCTCCATGTCACACACATACATACAATACACTCACACATACATAAAATTAAATAAACAACTTTAAGTCCCCCCCCCCCCCTCTCTCTATCTTCTTCTATTCTATCCTTGTTTTCCACTTTCCTTTATTTGGAGTTCTGCTATCTCTACCAGAATGAAGTATTGCCCACTTCGTTTGGATCGTAAGGATTGTGTGGCCAGTGTATCGATGTAAATCTATGTAAACCTTTCCTGGTTATAACAAAAATTGAGTCCCACGACTCGACTCCTCTATCCATCGACTATGTAAATATAATAACTAAGCCTAAGTCACACATTATTCTCACAAGAGATCAAAACATTTATCCATTGGCTATCCTTGGACAGTACCCCCCCCCCCTCTCTCTCTCTCTCTCTCTCTCTCTCTCTGTCTCTCCCTGTCTCTCTCCCTCTCTCTCTCTCCATAAACTGTCTGGAGTTGACTGATGTGAGTAGGCGGGGATGACTGTCTAGGTGTGTGTGTGTGCGTGTGCGTGTGTGTGTGTGTGTGTGTGTTACATGAACGTATACCGGTGTTTTTATGTGTAGCAGGCTTTATGTGAGTGTGTATGTGGGTGAATGTTTATGTATGTGTGTGAATAGATGTGTGTGTTTATATGTATGTCTGAGTGTCTGTTTGTATGTGCGTGAGAATGTTTGTGGGCTTATATGTGTGTATGTTTGAATGTCTGTGTCTGAGTGTGTGTATGTGTGTGTGTATGTATGTGTGTGTGTGTGTGTGTGTGTGTGTGTGTGTGTGTGTGTGTGTGTGTGTGTGTCTGCTCCTGTCTCCTAGGCTTTTGGCTTTAAAACCCCTCCCCCTACCCCCTCCCTCTCTCTCTCTCCCACCAGACCCTCCTCTCCTTTGCTCTCTTTCTCTAATTTTTAACAAACCCTTTCAATAGCTTACACATAAAACCTCTCTCTCTCTCTCCACTTTCGGGTTTGCCATCTCTACTAGAATTAAGTCCTGTCCACCTCGCTGGGATCGCAAGGCCTGTGTAGCTAGTGTACATATGTAAATGTATGTAAAATCTCTCTCTCGCTCTCCTTTGTTGAAGCCTTTCTCAGAATACCGGCAGCCCATTCCCAATATAGTATCACACTCTCTGCTGTGCTATCCTTTCCTTCCACTATTCTTTATTGGAGTTTTGCTATCTATAAGAATGAAGTCATGACCATATCGCTTGGATCTTAAGGTCTGCATGATCAGTGTATATAATATAAACCTATTTAAATCTGCAAAACAAAAT
Source organism: Paralithodes platypus (assembly GCA_032716605.1). Lineage (NCBI taxonomy): Eukaryota > Metazoa > Arthropoda > Malacostraca > Decapoda > Lithodidae > Paralithodes > Paralithodes platypus. The sequence goes on along the minus strand of CM064530.1, from coordinate 3,016,271 downwards.
ACAGGGAAGAAAAAAGGCATGAAGGAAAGAAAGGGGGCAAAGGGTTAAGGGTGAGGAATAAACAAGGAAGGAAGGCGAAGATGGGACGATAGAAGAGGAAGTGAAGGATAGAAGGAATAGAGTAGAGAAAGGAGGGACAGGTCACAGACAGCAGACAGAAGGGGAGGGTGAGGAAAGGAAGAAAAGAGAGGCTAAGGAAGGAATGGAGGAAGAGAGAGAGAGAAAGAGAGAGGGAAAGGAAGGAGACCGGATAGGGAATAGGGAGGCGAGGGGACGAAGGGTGCAGACAGGATAGGGGGGGGGGGGGGGGGAAGGGAGTCTGTGTGTGTGTCCGTGTGCCTGAGTTCGTACCTAACTGTAGTTCCCCTTCCCCCTCCCCACCACCCAGTGTACCTAACCCATTACAGAGGGGAAGGGGGGGGATAGAGAAGAAAGGGAAAGGGGGGGGGGAGAGAGAGAGAGAGACTTTACTAAATGAATACGTACGAAATGAAAGTAAAAGTGTAGTAAAAGACTGGGGAGGCAAGAAAGAAGGCAGGAGAATAATAATCAAGTGGTGTTAAATATCCACAAGTTGACCAAAATCATAAATACAAAAGCACACATATTATTAGCCTAGAATAGCCTGTTTTTTTACACCAACCCACTTCACATCTAAACTCAATTGATGAAATCAACAAATACATATGGCACTCCGAGGACTCGAACCCAGGATACTCATATCGAAATTCCGCGCACTATGCATTACGCTATGAAGGCAGTTATAATTGACTAATAAGGACAATTTAGCAAACATTGGACAGAAAATACAATAAAAATAAAAAATAATAAGCAAATAAGGCGACACATGGACAACCATATTCGATAATTGGTAGAAACAAGACGGCGGCGCGCTCCTCGGAACTCATCATCATAAGGTAAACTGACAAACATAAGATAAACGATCACACAGGATAAAGGATAAAGTAAGACATATAACAAAGGAAGCCAAGAATCGGTATATAATGATAAAACAAACATTGCCAGGAAAGTAAATGAACTGATGCAGGACCAGCAAGAAAGGAATAGAGACTGAAAAAGGGAGTGTGGAAAAGGGAAAAAGGGGAGGACAAGAGTTGGAAATGATAAACAAAGAGCAAAGTCAAGTCAGGAAAATGTACTGTATATGAATTGATACAGGAAAAGCCAGACAAGGAAAGGAACAAAAGGAGAAAGCGAAAATTATTCAAGAAGAAAAAAAAAAAAGTGGAAAGGAGAGAAGACTAAAAAACACTTGCCTTTTATATAGTCTAGTTTCGTTTAAATCTTGCCAAACTTCGCCTCGTCACTGCCATAATGCTCGATATAAAACGATCAAAATATAATATAGATTGTAGTTATTATCATGCGAGTTACATTTAAATACAATCTTTAAATACAATCCATTCCGCTTTCATATAACCATTCCCAAACCAATATGCAAAAAGCTCCCTTTTTCGCAAAACAAAATATGTCAATGGGCAAAAAAACACTTACAAAAAACACCATAGTCCATAAAAAACTGCACCGCTACCCTTCCTCCCTCCCACTCCACACACACACACATACATATACAAACAAAACACGAAAGCAAACACAGTCGACACGGCAATACTATACTCGTTCACAAACACCTCTATGTGCATTAAAACCTTCACACACTGTTGATCACACTACAACCGATGGCAATAATCTAACTTTGAAATAAAAAAAAGGATAAAAAAATGTGGGTCACTGGCCTAGAGATGAATTTATGAATGAAAAATTGTTGCGCGCGGGAACGGTTATCACTTAAATCATCCATGACAGATGCGGACGATTCGAACACCTGTACCGCTTGACAGGTGTATATAGCCCCCGTCTCCCGCCTCCACCTCCCTCCCTACCCATCCCACCCTCAGGGATATTTAATAGGTAGAGTCAAAATAAGTGTGGAAAAGTATTGGGTGAGAGGATCACCTTCCTTGGTCGGAGTTGGCAGGTTTGGTCGAGGAGGGGGGAGCGAGGGAGAGACAGAGAGCGAGAAATACACGGGACAAAGAACTCCACGGTCTATTGCCAGGGATCACGTCAGAACCACACTATCCCACCTTTTTCCACTGTCCCCACCCTCGCGCTTTCGGCCCCCGCTCGGACACACACACTTATCGGCACGTGTACTTGTGGACTAGTGTGGGGCCCTGCACAGTCCTACCCCGCCACCTCTTTAGCTGCTCCAAGTTTAGCGGCACTGATAGTTTAGCGCGGGAGCAGAACCAGACCATCATCGCGCACCCGGCACCCGCCCCAAGACTCTCTCCATATTGATTTGGTCACGGGGCTGCCAGACGTCCCCAGCTTGCGAGACCAAAACTATTCAAGAAAACCAACATTTCTCAAATAACCATACCTCGCTGAACACTCGTATATCAAGATCATGAACCAATCTTACCACTGTCAACAGCTCAAAGCCTTACATACCACCGTCTACGAGAAAAGTTACTAAAAATTAACCCTTGCAAGTTGAAAACCCCACAGACACCTGACAACCGCCAAGGGACCTAAGTCGTACCCAACACTGGCAACTCGATAGCCTTATTACATGTGGATTATCAATATGAAGAAAAAAAAAGTCTAGGGACCTGGATTTCATATTACTTTGTGGTAAGAATCTTTCGTTGATTAGAGGAAAGCCATGATGGTACGCAAGCCTCTCTCTTTCACTCTCTCTGCTCTTTTTGTCCCTTCCTCCGACCTCTTTTTCTCTCCTATCCTCGCTCTTTTCCCCCACTCGCTCTTTAACATCGAGGTGTTCATCTCGGTCGTAAAAGTTCACTGCACTTTCGATTCGCTATTTTCTCGCGATCGATATTTAATTCCGGAGCGAACTTTTATTTTGCTTTATGCGATTCCTTCCATTTTTACCCAGGGCATGATAAAGCTATAGCCTAATAGGATCCCCCCCAAAAGGCAATACGTCTGGAAAATGTGGAAGCTCTCTCTCTCCCTCCCTCCCTCTCTCATTCTCTCTCTCTCTAGTGTTCTGTTTTCCTCCGAGTTGAGTGACCCCCTTAAACCTCGACAACCATGACCACAACCATTTAACAACCACCGCCCCATTTCTTTCCTGCAACCGAGGATCAATTTTTTTATTTGTCCTAGCTTTCAACCTAGCCTGACCTACCCTAGTGTAATTTAAACCAATCTATTTCATGTATATATACCTCACTAATCAATACAACTAAAGGACGTCGGGACAGTAATGTAGGTACACTAGGATACCATAGTATCTAGCCCACTCATAAGTTTTCGTGGACTTCACCTATTTCAAATTACTGAAATATAGGCTATCTTGGGAAACTAATTTATGATTATAATTTAATATACATCAATTACAGAACTATATATACTATTTATTGAAAAGCATGTTCTATCCAAAAATTAATCCAGATAGTTATACTTGCATAAAGATAAACATAGGGGGTCCACGAATATGAGTGGGCTAGATAAAGATAAACATAGGGGGTCCACGAATATGAGTGGGCTAGATAAAGATAAACATAGGGGGTCCACGAATATGAGTGGGCTAGATAAAGATAAACATAGGGGGTCCACGAATATGAGTGGGCTAGAGACTATGGCATCCAAGTCTACCTAGCCAGACGAGACGCAGTGGTGCCATATGTAGGCAACGGTCCCTCATAAAAAATCATGTCATGGACCTCCAATGTGTGTGTATGCGAGTTCTATTTTTGTTTTAATCTCATTATGCTAGTATTAATGTACCTATTCATATAATTATGAAGATAACATCGCATGCATAAACTAATAAACACGTCTTTCTATTTGATGAATAACATATTTAATTCAATACATAGTCCAGAAGGTCATACTAACACATTGAAAAACTCTAGGTCCACGATTATGAAGACCAACTGCGCGACTGGTCAGAAACGCGTTGCACAAACCACCCCAGCTCCCAGGCCCTCCAAAAACAACCATCACGACCGCAGAGACCACAGCCGATAAACCGCGCTAATGGGGACTGCTTCTGGGGACTTCCCGTTTAGCCCCGACAGATTAGAGCGAGCTGGCGTATCACGAAATAAAAAACAAAACACAAACATTCCTGTTACTTAACCTGTAGGCTACAGTTCCGGTGACGTCCTTTTCTGCATATTCTGGCAAGTATTAGACGATATTATTCGGCTTAGGAAGGACCTCTAGCAATAAGGCTTCAAACTATCTCAACCCACCCTTTTAACTACCATAAATCCTTCCTAAACTGCATAATATCGTCTAAGTATTCTAGAATACAGAAGAACACACGTCGCTGGTATTCTAAGGGTTAAGGTGCTCTACGGCAAGATACATAGTCTATGTATCTTGCTCTACGGTACGGGATTTGTTCTACCGTTTACGCTCTGGCAATATGTACGTTAGTTGTATTCTTAAGGCTAAATAAACATTAGCTTATATATTTTATCTTAACATTTCTCCATAAACATTTCTACCAATCCTGCAATCAAACATACAAACTAATTCCACCACTTCTATCACTAGCTAATATTTTCACATTACCATTCCTCCATAAACATTCAACCAAACTCTATCACATATCATTACTCTTCAACACACTTCACATCACCCCGATAAAAAGGTCTCCAAAAACTGACCAAGCCCTTGAATCATCCCTTCCTATCACTACCCATAAAACATTTTCACATCACCCAGTCAACATTTCTCCATAAACATTCAACCAAACTCTGCAATCATACACCCATTCACATCACTCCGATAACACGTCTCCAAAAACTGACCAAACCCTTGAATCATCCCTCCTTATCACTACCTACCAACATTCTCAGATCACCCCGTCAACATTTGTCCAAACATTTAACCTAGGTCAGCAATCATCCCCTCTGCCAGGTCTCATCCACTATTCCCGACTATCAACACCATTATCACAATTGCTACTCTGTCTGATAAGGTCTGATACTGCCAAGACTGCTGACGTGCCATTAATGTTTGCCTCATCTTTAATTGAGGGGTAATCCAGAACCTCTATTATATTTTGTTTTTACTTTGTTATATTGTATTAAAAGTATGCATGTACTGTAGATAGGGGGAGGTTATTTATATATATATATATATATATATATATATATATATATATATATATATATATATATATATATATATATATATATATATATCGAGAAATACATTCAATAGAAAACAAGGGACTGGAGTTCTCGCCGAGAGACTCTAGTCCTGATGTTATTCTTGACTTACAATGTGCTGGCTAAATAATCCAGTAGGGTTGATAGCCTCCGAAGTCCTATCATCACCAACTGAATAGAAGACAGATGATGTGTTACGATAGCATAGCCTAAAAAACATATTAAGATATATTGAATAGATTTTTTTTTTTTAGTTATGATGGAATAGACGAAACAAATAGCCTACTAATGAAGGAATATATAACATTAATTACGAGAACGTTAATGAAAAATAGACGTGGTACGATTGAATGGTTTGAAAATATATACAAATACTAAAAGATATTCCACACACACACCAGTCATTATAGATCATTAAACAGAGCTACAGTATCATCTTTCTCAGCACACACATGTACGTACTGTACATACACAGAGTACACACCCACACACGTGAACACACAAACGTCCCCTACACCTGCCTTATTGCATACAGACCACCTAACACACACACACACACACATTCTTTCTCTCTCTCTCTCTTTCTCTCTCTTACACACACCCACACACATGTACTATCAGGATTCATGTTTCAGTCAGCCCACTATGGAGTACACCGTTAGGTTTAGTACACACACACACGGCATTACATAACCCTACAGACCGCCGCGGGAGTACGAGAGAGAGAGAGAGAGAGAGAGAGAGAGAGAGAGAGAGAGAGAGAGAGAGAGAGAGAGAGAGAGAGAGAGAGAGAGAGAGAGAGACTGTGATTAAAATTGGAAAGGGAATAATAATAATAGTGAAATACAATAAAGGCATGATTGAGTGAAAGAAATATAGTAAAGACCAAACGAAGAAACACACACGAGAGAGAGAGAGAGAGAGAGAGAGAGAGAGAGAGAGAGAGAGAGAGAGAGAGAGAGAGAGAGAGAAGGGGTAGGGGTCTGGAGGCCTATAGAAGCCGTGTTACGTAAGGCCTAGCCGGTGTTGCCATAGGCCTGTTTGTTATTTATACGCGCGTGTGTGTCTTTGTGTGAGAGCTTCCGTGTGTGTGTGTGTGTGTGTGTGTGTGTGTGTGTGTGTGTGTGTGTGTGTGTGTGTGTGTGTGTGTACAAAGGAGTACAAAGGAAATCAAGCAACAACAGATCTAGTGACCCTTCTAGGTTGCTTGTCCTCCAAAACACTGAGGATCAAGTGTCCAAACAGTGGTTTAGAGTGGGTAAGGGAACATTGGAAAGGGAATTACTGCCCTGGAACTAATGTCCGTGGCAGGATTAGGAAGTTAGTAGGGGACAGATGGGTTAGTAACTGAGGGGGGGATAAAATAAAGTTATTCATTTACAAACGCAGTCAGTCGCGGGTTTGATGCGAGATATTTGTCTAGGCGGAGTTTAAATGAATCAACGGTGATGCAGTCTATAACGTTTTCGGGGAAGCCCATTCCACAAGTTGACAACTCGATTGAAGAAGAAATTCTTAGATTCGTGTGAGTTAAAAGATTTACCAATAATTTTGCAACCGTTTCCCCGCGTGTAATTAGATTGGTCGATAGTGAAGTACTTACTACAGTTCATATTGTCGATGCCTTTGATGATTTTGAACACTTGAATTAAGTCACCTCTTAATCTGCGCTGGGTTAAAGGAAATAGATTTAATTCTCTAAGACGCTCTTCGTATGGTTTGTTCTTTAGGCTAGGTATCATTTTGGTAACTCTACGTTGAACTCGTTCTAGCTTGTTTATATCTTTTTGGTAATAAGGGCACCAGGATTGAACGCAGTATTCCAGAAGAGTGTGTGTGTGTGTGTGTGTGTGTGTGTGTGTGTGTGTGTGTGTGTGTGTGTGTGTGTGTGTGTGTGCTTAAGCGTGAGAGCGAGAGAAAGAGAGCTTCCGTGTCTGTATGTGTGAGTGTCCACCATGTGTGTAAGTGTGAGAGAGTTTCCACAATGTGTGTGTGTGTGTGTGTGTGTTAAGACGTCTTTGAATGCTACACGGAAAATCTCCGTTCTGTGTATGTAGCCTATGTATGTATGTAATGCGTATGGATATTATGTGTAGGTGCGTCTGTATGTGAGTCTCTGGAGGCAAGCTTATAAATATAAAATCAAATATACAAAGGTAGTTGTGTCTATATGACCATGTAGGCCTGTGAATCCTATGCACAGGAGATTGCTAAACCCTTTGATTTCCTTCTGTTGCTAATTATTTTCAAACATTCTTCAATTTGTTACTCCATGGCGTCGTGTGTATTTTATATTACATATTGTTAACAAAAGGATTCTTGCTAACTTTTGACTGAAGATTATACTGCATTTTGACAGTGTATTCTGGCTATCATTAGACTATTTTCTACAGCTTAGGAAGGATCTATGGGAATTATAACGGTCAAGACTATCTCAATTCACCCTCTGATTCCACATACTCTTCCTAATCTTAATAATATCGTGTGCTACTAGCCAGAAAACAGAAGAAATGGTCATCGGATATTGGCAGGGTAAACTGTATAAATGCGTGACTGGAGCAAATAGGCTGTGCTTGTAGAGGAAGTAGGGGGATATGAGGCAGCCAATGAGGGGCCGAGGAGAGGTCAAAAGGTCGGTTAATGGCCAAACAGGAGGTGTGGGGGCGGAGTTTGGCGCGCAAATTGTACACAGTTCGCAAAAATAGGTAACTAATATTTCGCCATGGAACTTCAAACCACGAGGCACAACTAACTTAAAACTATCAACATCTTAACATATGCCTTTGGATTGTTTGCTAGACTGTTTTTTAGGCTTAAACTTGCTAAAAAAAGAAAAAAAGAAAAGAAAGATCTGTAATGACTGGTTCTACTTTCGTGGCTGCAAGCAGAACGCAGGCCTGTTATTGGTCCATACCTGATACGCAGCGAGCCAATAGTATGCCTCCTTTACTTGCGGCCGCATAGGCTACTTGTATTTTCTGTATCCAATATCATGTAGATTTTGAAGCATGTTGCTAATATCTACAGCATAAATACGCAGAATAGGCTACAGGACATGTATAAACAAGATAGCATACCCAATTGTTGAATTATTCTACGTTGATAGAAACTGGGACATTCTGTAGGTTACACAATAGCCTAAGTGGATCGATTTTCCAGTATAGGCCTAACTACAAGACATTTCTGTAGATGTAGCGTGAAAAACGGACAATCAAACAAAAACATCTCTGTGCACCCGACGATTAACTGGAAGTGGCAGACATCATAAATGAAAGCGAAAATGCCGTTAACTTTAATGTGGTGACGTCACAGGCTAGACCTAGACTTTTCGGACCCAAACGTTTCCAGCGAACGCATCAGTCTGAACACGCCAAACTCCCCAAAACTATCCAAAACACACCCGAAAAAATTCTCTCGCTAAACAAAAATACGCTCACGGAATTTTAAGCCCGTGATACCAAGAGGAGAGAAAAAATGAAATAAAAGTACGTTAGACGAATTTGAGTAATCTAGGAGCTCATCATAATAGTTAGGGAAGCTGAGGTTTGCCGTAGAACATCGTACGTAGATCATATTGCATCGTTCGCTCCCGGCCAGACCAGAGGTCAGCCACCTACGTTTAGACCGCGCCATCTTGCAAACATATATTTGCTTTCGTCAACTATGCGTTCCATTCACGTTTGCCACATGGAAATGACAAACCAAACGCTTAATTGAGCCTTTGAAAGTTGCATTTCCTCAAAATAAGCTATGGTTGACACTGAAAATGTATGTAACATGAAGAATACTAAAATTATACTGGCTAAATTCTCCTCAAACAAGGCTCTAGCGAGAGTGAACGAAGGAAAACGGGAGAGACGAACGAAAACGGACTGAAGGATAGAGGGTTGCCAGTGTCGCTATGAAATACAAAAGGGTTTGATGAAATTTGAAGGACAACTCTGGGACCCCTTTTCTTCTCCCCTATTTACTAACTATTCAAAATGTCAATAGCTATTGTCGAATCTTTTCCTTTTTTTCCGTCGGTGTTTTGACTTAGAGAGAGACAGCGACTTAATATTCAGGGAACTCCTATGTATTATCTTTTCAATGTTTGTTCGAGAAATCCACTTCCCCCTACCCTACATATCTTCATCCAAACTCTCTTTAACCCCTACAGGATACGATGACGCGTTTCTTCAATATAACAAGGTTATTATAAGACCATTGCATGCAGCTTAGGAAGGATCTCTAGGAATTAAAGGAGTATTATCTATCTTTAATTTCAAACTAACTTCCTAAACTGGATAAAATCGGCAGCAAAGCGTCATCGTATGTTGAAGGAGTTAATATATTTCACAATCCACACCATACTCCTCTAAACCTTTTTTTGTTATTTTTTTTTATTTTCCGTACTTTTGCTGTTGTTTCCATGTAAATATTGTCTCTTAATTTATTTTTTTATTCTTCTTTGCCCATTTCTATCTAACAGCAAAGTGTGATCAACATATAGGTATCTTTTGTTGCGTGTTTATTCTTCTTTTCCTCCACCTTCCTCCTTTTCCACACTCCTCTTTCTTTTCCACACTTTTTCATTCTCTCCACCTCCTTCTTTCTTCTCTCCACCATCTTCCTCCTTCTCCACACACTTTCTTCTTCTCTCCTCTCCATCTTCTTCCTCCATTCCACTCTTCCCTCTTCCTCCAAGTCCACACTCCTCTTCCTTCTCCACACTCTTTCTCCTCCTCATTCTTACAACTTCACTCTATCATCTTCCTCCTTTTCCACACTCTTCTCTCCACTTCATTCTTTCAATTCCACTCTACCTTCCATATCCCTCTTTCCTTTTCCACACTCTTTTTTCATTCTCTCCACCTCCTTCCTCCACACTCCATACTCTCCTCCTTTCCACCTCCCCCTTTCCTTTTCCACACGTGTTTTCATTCTCTCCACCATCTTCCCCCTTTTCCACACTCCACACTCTCCTTCTTTCCACCTCCTTCCTCTTCCACTCCACCGTGTTGTCTGGGCTGCTACCACCACCACACTAGGCCTACCCCGTGAGGCCTATTCACGGTCCCAAGTAGGCCGAAGTGTGGAGAGCGCCTTGTTCCTGCTCTCGTTGATGATGTTGATGATGTATGGTTGATGGGGTTCTAGATGCTTATGGTGTTGTTAATGTATGTTGTGGTTATGGTAATAGCTGTTATTGTTGTTATAGTTGTTGTGTTTGATGTAGTAGCTGTTATTGTTCTGCTTTTGTTGATGATACTGATAACATATGATTGGTGGGGTAGCTTACTAGATGTTCACGATGGTGTTTTTTGTGGATTATCATGTATGTCGTAGTGGTGTTGTAGTGCTTGTTATTGTACTAGTTAATGCTGGTGTTGTTCCTCATGTTGATGATTCATGGTTGAAGGGTTCCTAGATGATAAGCTTATGGTGGTGATGCTATTGGTGGCTTGTTTGGATCTTTGGTGTTGATTATAGTAGTAGTAGTAGTAGTAGTAGTAGATTTAATTACTACAGTACTAGCTAGTGCTATTCATATTCAATATATTAGGTTGTGGTGTTCGTATTGTTGGGGTAAATTACTGACTAATATACTGTACAGTATATAAAAAAAGTAGTAGTAGTAATTGTTGTTGCTGTTTTTGTTCCTGGTCTTGTTGATGGGCTACTTGATTCTTATGGGTGGTGTTGGTGATACTGTATGTTGTTTGACGTGCTTGTTGAATGGTTTGTTAGTTGGTGTGCTGGTTGATTGTTGTAGTTGTTCCCGTTTCTTTTGTCAATATTCTTGTCTATAAAATATGGGTAATGGGGTCCCAGATGATTTTGGTGTTATTGGGATTTGTGTTATTTGTGTAGTTTGTTATTGGGCTTCATAATACGTGTTGTATTGATATAAATAGTAGTGGTAGTAGTTGTTATAGCAGTATGTTAGTAGTGGTAACAATTTAATGAAATATAATTGTTATTGTTACTTTTAATAATAACATTGATAGTGATGATAAAGCTATTGTTTCACTGGCATTGCTTTTGCCTTTGTTTTCATCTGCCAATGTCATGAGCTCTTCCTATTGTTGTTGTCCTGTTATTATTGTCGTTACAGTGTTGCCATTTTTGTTGTTATTGTCATTGCAGTGTTGCCATTGCGCCATAACAACCAATGGCTGGTATATTGATGGTCCTGCTGCAGTGGGTGTATTGTCCAAATTGTTCTAGTGTGTTGCGTTGGTCGTTCTTGCTGTTATCCTACGTGTTTTTTGTGTTCCTATTAACTTACGTGTATTTGTTGCTGGACTGTTTTTGTTTCGTAGATAAGCTTCATAATGATTCACTACTATAGTCTGTTCATTTGAAGTTGACGGTAAGTTGCGATGTCTAATATTACTCGACTATTACGAAGATTTTGAAGGGAAATTTGTGAAAACTTGGTATTTATATGATGCACAGACCGAGCAGTTTAATATCATTCCATAGAGTATCGAGAAATCAGTTGCCAAGGGATTAAATATATATAATCAGCTGAAAAAAAAGACTAGTTACTGATCTAATGGCGTAGATATTGATATGTTAACAGGTAATTTTATTTGCTAATACGACAGGCTATTATACACTTAACGATTGGGCATATGATATTGCTGTTGCAAAAACGAAAAATGCTAAGGACAGGTGGAATGATGGTAGTAGGGAGTAAGATATTGTTGTAGTAAGTTAATTCGAATATAAAGATAACAACAGTTAATGATAATATAGAAAATGGTATGATGTTGCACTTGATGTACTATAGATAACCGACATGACTTGACAATTGTTTATCGTACTGTTGATATTGATGAAGGAGATAAGGCAACAACTGTCAAACTAGTGTTACCGGTACAAAAGCTTAACTGAATGGATAGATATCCATGCTACGTGTGAACGGCAAAATTTTACATCTTTATAGGAAGGAATAAAGTTGACATAGTTATTATTTAATATATTTTAATTTACTGATGACTTAGAGGTGTATGTACCTTTTAATTAAGGTTACCATACAGTAATTACTGTTGATATTCATCTTTGTTTTAAGGGAGCCCACCTAGCTTTTTTTTTTTTTTTTTTTTTTTTTTAAATCTCTCTCTCTCCCTCTCTCTTTGGTTTGTATCCATTCGGCCCCATTCAGCCTACTGTTTTAAGACGTTTACTTCCATCCAAGAGTCAATAATTTCCTGGCGAGCGGTAGCAAGCCAGCATATATAAATTTGTTTTGACAAGCAAAATGTGTACATTTTTCAAGTCTCCAGTGAAGCCGGATTTCTCCATACAATTCTGGCTTGCTATCGCTCGTCAGGAAGAAATCGACACCTGGATGGGGGACAAACGTCTTAAAACAGTTGGCTGAATGGGGCCGAATGGATACAAGCCAGAAGAGAGAAAAGGAGAGAAAGATTAAAAAAAAAAAAAAACGGTGACCCCTTAAAGTTGGTGGTGTTTTGTTTTTGTGAGGGCATAGTAGCTCTCATCACTCATGTCTGCTGGAGGTTGAAAGTGATGAATGACTAGCGAGAGAGAGAGAGAGAGAGAGTACAAAGGAGTACAAAGGAAATCAAGCAACAACAGATCTAGTGACCCTTCTAGGTTGCTTGTCCTCCAAAACACTGAGGATCAAGTGTCCAAACAGTGGTTTAGAGTGGGTAAGGGAACATTGGAAAGGGAACTACTGCCCTGCCACTAACGTGGCAGGACTAGGAAGTTAGTAGGGGACATATGGGTTAGTAACTGAGGGGAGGATAAAGTTATTCATTTACAAACGCAGTCAGTCGCGGGTTTGATGCGAGATATTTGTCTAGGCGGAATTTAAATGAATCAACGGTGCTGCAGTCTTAAACGTTTCGGGGAAGCCCATTCCACAAGTTGACAACTCGATTGAAGAAGAAATTCTTAGATTCGTGCGAGTTAAAAGATTTACCAATAATTTTGCAACCGTTTCCCCGCGTGTAATTAGATTGGTCGATAGTGAAGTACTTACTACAGTTCATATTGTCGATGCCTTTGATGATTTTGAACACTTGAATTAAGTCGCCTTAATCTGCGCTGGGTTAAAGGAAATAGATTTAATTCTCTAAGACGCTCTTCGTATGGTTTGTTCTTTAGGCTAGGTATCATTTTGGTAACTCTACGTTGAACTCGTTCTAGCTTGTTTATATCTTTTTGGTAATAAGGGCACCAGGATTGAACGCAGTATTCCAGAAGAGGGCGGACTAAGGAATTGTAAAGGGTTAGGATAACTTCTTTGGATTTATGCTCAAATGACCTGCCTATAAAGCCAATTATTTTGTTTGCCTTCTTAACAACTTCTGAACATTGTTGACTCGGTTTTAGGTTACTCGATATTGTTACTCCCAGATCAGTTTCTCTGTTTACATTCTTAAGCTGAGTGCCATTCATCGAATAGTTTGCTTTCTCATTTAGGTATCCGACATGTAGTACTTTACATTTATCCGCATTGAAACTCATTTGCCAAATTTGGGCCCAACATGACAATTTATCTAGATTGTGTTGCATATCGTCAACTTGTTCTTTTGAGAGTACGCTATTTGCAATTTTTGTATCGTCAGCAAATTTTGAGATTGTGCAGGTGAGACCCTCATCTATGTCGTTGATGTAAATTAGAAAGAGAATTGGTCCTAGTACCGATCCCTGGGGTACCCCGCTACTTACATTGGTCCATTTAGATGCCTTACCGTTTATGACTACCCTTTGCTTTCTGTTGCTGAGCCAATTTTCTATCCATTTCAACACACCGTCTTGTATTCCATGCGCTTTTAGTTTTAGCAGTAAACGTTTGTGGGGAACTTTGTCAAAGGCCTTTTGAAAATCAAGGTATATAATATCTACAGCTTTACTCTCATCGTAGAGGTTGAGGATATCGTGGAAGAAGTCTAAGAGGTTTGTTAAACAGGAACGTTTTTTTACGAAAGCCGTGTTGAGTATCTTTAAGTATGTTATTTCCTCCAAGTGATTTACGAGTCTGTCTCGTATGACCGTTTCTAGCATTTTACATACAACTGAGGTTAAGCTAATTGGACGATAGTTACTGGGTAGGGATTTGCTGCCTTTTTTGAATATCGGTGTTACGTTGGCTAGCTTCCACTGATCAGGCATAGTTCCAGACTGCAAGGATTTATTGAATAGTAATGTCAGTGGTTTGGAGAGCTCATTCTTAGCTTCCTTTAGAACTCTAGGCGAGATTGTATCAGGTCCTGGCGTTTTATTTACCTTGAGTTTATCTAAACAATTCAATACTTCTCTCTCTGTAACGGTGATATTGCTTAGAACATCTGAATTATCAATCTGAATCGGCGATGGTGTAGGGATATCACTGAGGTCTTCTGTTGTAAAAACTGATGCAAAGAAGGTATTGAGGGCATTACTCATTTGTACTTCGTCTTTGGTGTATTCTCCTTTTTCATCGACTAACGGTCCAACAGTTGAAGTAACTACTTTTTTTCTTTCTGATATAACTATAGAATTCTTTCGGGTTTGTTTTACTTTGATTCGCAATATGTAACTCTAAGGTCTTTTTACTTTGCTTAATTAACTTTTTGGCTTTGCGTCGTAGCTCTACAAATTTCACCCGTTCTTCGTCATTTTGTGAGGATTTTAATCTATCATTAGCACATTTTTTAGCAAGCAGGCAGTTTGAAATATCTTTATTCCACCATTTGGGCTTATTATTATGGCCTGGACGCCGTATTTTCGATGGTATGCAGTCTTGCACTGCGTTTAGAGAGAGAGAGAGAGAGAGAGAGAGAGAGAGAGAGAGAGAGAGAGAGAGAGAGAGAGAGAGAGAGAGAGAGAAGGGGTAGATAAGTATAAAAGGATTATTGAACCCAACATGAACACGATCCCTTGCGAGGCTAGGTTGACTGTGTGCATGTGGGTGTCTGTATAGACTTATGTGGGTGGATGTATGTAGGTTATTATATGTGTATGTATGTGTGAGTGTGTGTGTGTAGGTTATTATATGTGTATGTGTGTGTGTGTGTGTGTGTGTGTGAACTACCCTTTTTTCTTTCTTAGACTTTACCATAATATATGTTAATGTGTATTACAGTTAGTGTGTGTGTGTGTGTGAAGGAACTATACAGGATGTTGCGAGTGGAGAAGGCCTACATCTAAGCCTAGCTCATTTTTTATTTTTTACATATTGGTGAAGGTGGTAGGCTTATAGTACTTTTGAGAGAGAGAGAGAGAGAGAGAGAGAGAGAGAGAGAGAGAGAGAGAGAGAGAGAGAGAGAAGATTGAACGAGTGTTATTTTTATAGATTTTACTTAGTGAAAATCGAACGCATCCCAGAAAGACTTCTCAATACAACTTTCCGACTTCCATATACTCTTCCTAATCCGAATATAATCGTCTAATGATAGCCAGAAAACAGAAAATAAATGCGTAATCGGATTTCGAAAGGGTTAGCTACGTATACATAGCTGCGTATATGTGTAGATGTCAGTGTGTACCATTAGCCCGTCCCCAACACGGATAGAGAACCCTAACAACACAAACAACAACAACAGTGTGTGACGGGAGTGTTTCACGGGTCACTGACATTGTCCTAGCAATACCTTGTTTACGGCTCCCCCTCTCTCCCTCCCTCCCCATCTCTCTCTCTCTCTCTCTCTCTCACTCTCTCTCTCTCTCTCTCTCTCTCTCTGAGGGTAGGGAGAGAGCCCTCAATTTTGCCTTCCTATTAATTTACCATCAATTGTTGTCCCTGTCTAGTATTATTTAGGCTGAATCACCTAGTAGTGACCGCTTCGCCTGTGTGGTCTGAGTATCTTTGTAACTGAGTAGCTAAATATAAGTTTAACTATCTCTCTCTCTCATTCTATTTTAGGGGATATTAGGCCTATGGTATATTCATCATCACCCCCCCCCCCCCACCAACACTCTTTCTCTCACCCACTCTTTCTCTCACCCACTCTTTCTTAATGTATTCTCTCATATTGTGTTCTGTTCCTTCTTCCCCTCCTCTCTCTCTCTCTCTCTCTCTCTCTCTCTCTCTCTTAGCAGACACACAAGGAAGCAGACGAGGATATTAAATGAAGAGGAAGGGAAGTTATGTTTTGGCTACTTAACGATAATGGCCAGAAGTCTCCTCTCCCTCTCGAAAATGCGAGTGCACACCAGAATTTCAGCGAGTAAGTTAGAGTCCAAGCTAACGAGTGACTTGAGTGCGGTTGGGAACTCGAATAGCCTACCAGGAAAAGTTCAGGAATAAATAGGTACAATCAAATAAAGTGGATTAAAAGGAATGATCAAGTGGATGGCAGATGCGAATGAGTGTGGATAAGGATAATATGAGCAAATGGTAGATAAAAAGGGCGAAATGCAGTATATATAGATAGAGTAATGAGGATCAGCGAAGGAAACTGATGAAATGAACATAAAGTAGATAAAACGAGAGATAGAGAGTGTGTATAAAACGAACAGGTCATAAAAGATGCTTAATATTGATAAAAGTTGCCTAAATTGCGAATCCTATATAAAAACGACTCAAGAGAGATCCAGTGTATATAAAAAGGGTGGACTGACATTAAAGTGAGTTAGTAAGAGAGAGAGAGCAGCTGGCCTCTCTTTATTTATTTATCTCTCTCGCTGCTTGACGTCCAACACAACACTTGTAATGAACACAAACTGAGAAGAAATAACAAGATGATGGGGTGGAGTGTGGAAGAAGACAAAGAAGAACAGGGAGGGTAAGAAGACGAGGCGGAAGAAGGCTAAGAAAGATGATGAGGATTGGTAAACGGAAAATTAAGGACGAAGAGATAAATGGAAGAGGAGAAATAGGAAGTGAAGATAGGAATGAACAACAAAGTAAAACAGGAGAAAACAAAACGATTGAACAAATATAATGCCAAAACGGGGCAAGCCGATGAAGCTTTACTACACAGATAGATATAAATTAGGAAATAAACTGAGGAAAACAGATAATACATAAGGAAACACGCCAAGACCTAAATAAAACGTAACTAGGAACGAAAGAAAACGGACTCGAAGCACAAAGAACCCAGCGCGCGCAAGGGAGGGAGGGAGACAACAAAAAATAAAAATATATATAACCCGGGACCTAAGAGTAACCAACCACTTGAGCGCGCCTGCTACCGTGCGCACCTCTCCCCTATTATTTACCCTGGTCATTATTTCCCCTCACTGCCGGCGCCACCCTTTGGAGCCCTTTGTGTGGGGCAGTTGTCGTGCCCTTTGTGCCTTACCCTTTGTCACCCGGGCCCTACCTCGTCATCGGTGGGTGATCCTCATTAAAGGTGGCGTCACACGAGCTGTCATACCAAACAATTGTATAGGAGTTTGAAATCCGTACTCGGGAGTTCTCGGATTTTGAAATAAAGATACTTCTCTACTTGGGACTTGGAGTTCTCGGATTTTGAAATATAGATACTTCTCAGGATTACAAATACGATTTGAATTACCATTATAATAGAGATGGAAATGGCTAGAGAGCAAGATTTTACTTCCGTATATAATTTGAACCCGATATTTGGATATATGTTCGTGTGACGTAGGCTCTAAGGCGCATTTTCTGGGCACTTGATCGGCATTTTCACCCTAGTAACATTTTGAAGATTATTCCTATTTATATATTATCATTATACCACTTAAGTAACGATTAACCTTTCTTTCAATCTAATGTCTATGTTCTAATGTTACTCTACCAACTTAACGTTTTGAAAGACTTTGGTTTAGCTTTTTTTATGACTCGGTAAATATCTTTCTGGTCCCATACCTATAGATTTCTACCCTTTCGCCAAGTCGCTCGATCCTCTTTACTGTCTCCTGAGTACATAATCCCTTTTCTGTGGTAGGCTACTCTAGCGTAAGACCTTATAAAAGAAAATAATCCTTTCAGATCCTCGGCAATTGACCATCAAGGCTTCATATATAGTCCCTGGTGTATTCGTTCCTTAGTTTTTATTACGAAACTATTCCTAAAATACCCTGAGATAGTGCCGATACGAAGGCCAGTTCCAGAAAAAAGGATAACAATAATAATAATAAATACAAATATACTACCAATACTACTACTACTAATAATAATTATAATAATCAAAATGTAAAACTTGCAAACTGAACAAACCAAAATTCGGACAAAGACAATATAAAGGCAAAATAACTAAGCAAAATCGCGATGTGGAAACAACGCTTACTAAAATCTAATTTATGAAATAAAAGAAAAAAAAAAAAAAAAAAAAGAATCAGAAAAGCAAAACCAATTACTCCTGGTCTATTAATACTACTACTTAGGTTCATTCTATACTCCTACATCGCATCATTCTTCCCTTTTAGATTTCGGTTTCACATTAAACTATGTTTTGTTCTTTCCTCCACAAATAAATGCCTCCCCATACTGTACAATCAATAGCCTACTCAAATTTCCCTTCGATTTCTATTCACACTTTTCCTTACTAAATTGTATCAAATTATGTTCTTATCCAATAATAATAATAATGATAATAATAATAAATAATAATAATTATCATCATCGGTATATTTCCACTCCCCGGCAAGAAATTCACCACTTCCCTTCTAACTTTAGTTCTATAATAATATATCCTGAGCAATCCCCTTATAATAATAAGACTCGGCTATATTAGATTATGTATTATCTGGAAGAATGTTTGGCTGAGCAATCACCTTCTTATATTATATATACCGGTATATATATATATACAAAAAAAAACCCCCGCTACATTGGGTTTTGTGTTAACTAGAAGAATGTTTGGATTAGCTTTGTTATGATATCGAGTAGGCTAAGTCTGCAATAATAATTCAGCCAGTTAGTTTTGGTGTATTACAAGAGAGAGAGAGAGAGAGAGAGAGAGAGAGAGAGAGAGAGAGAGAGAGAGAGAGAGAGAGAGAGAGAGAGAGAGAGAGAGAGAGAGAGAGAGAGAGAGAGAGAGAGAGAGAGAGAGAGAGAGAGAGAGAGAGAGAGAGAGAGAGAGAGAGAGAGAGAGAGAATCACGCGGACACTTCAAAAGAAAACCCAAATGGATTGGTACAATTGAAAACATCCACCACCAACAAAAACAACGAAACTGAAATAAAACGACAGATAAAAATGAGTACCGGTATATCTAAAAAATGATAAAGAAGGTACCCCCCCCCCCCCCACATTCGCCCCTTGTCAATAACCAGCTAGGCCTAAAAGATGCATATAGGCCTAGTTGAAGACGGCAAGAAAGAAGAATGGGGGGGGGGGGAGAGAGGGGGAGAGGGGGGGAAATGGTTATATATATAGATCTCTTGACAGGTTGTGGTCACCATATACTGTGTACAGAAAACGACGAGCGAGACATTTACACACTCGCAAAAAACCTGCTGGTGACTGGAGAATGCGGTCACACTAGCCTAAAATTAATTTGTCGTACTCTGCAGTTTGCTAAATTAGGCAGATTTAACTTGTGTACTGAGAAATATTATATATATATATATATATATATATTATATGGTGTGTCTAATTATAACGTTACATGTTGTATCTCTTGGTTATTCTATCAAATAGTAATGTTGTCTACCCGAGTCCTCTCTGTGGGGTTGTAATTACGGATTATTAAGTCAAGACCCTCTCTTTGTCCACTCGTAGAAGCCACCACCTCCTGTATGTCTCAATTAGATACACGTATGATGCATTTAGGGTCGCAGGAGGCTAGGAATCCTCCTCCCCTTGTATAATTCTCCTACTCGGCGAGACAGAGAAACGGGCGAGGAAACGCGAAAGTGGTCCCGGACCCTGAGAATAGACTTTAAATTTTGTTTCTGTTCGGGTTATGTCTCGTGTCGGTCACCCCCAGCAATGGGGTATGTGCCTGAGTATATACATACATACAATTACTCATATGGTTGGCCGACTGTTATCCCAACCTTACAGGCATATCCTACGCAGGAATAATTTTTGGCACAGAGAAAGTGAGAATGACGTCCAAGAGATTGTGATAAGAGGGTTTAACAAACATCTACATACCCTGCTTTCTATTATTACCTACATAATTAGTTTAAATAGATTTAGCAGATACAATATACACAATACTCACGCTACGAACCACCATCAGAAGATCAAGAGTTTTATCAAACTTACCTGAAAAACAAAAGCAAAACATAATTAGCCTACATTCAACATATAATAATTAAGTAAATAGCAATGTAGCACATGTGTACACATATAAATATTCAAGCTAACAATGTAGTCCTACAAGCGTTTAAGGAACAAGTTCAATTGCTCACTTCAGAGTTTCATGCTATAAGGAAGTTAAAGCTATAGACATCGACATTTAGCAGAATTACCAGCTAAAATACGGTTGTAGTACATTTATAAATACACATTCCACCAAATTAAACATCCTTTCTATCCACCTGGAACTTACAATTGATTGCGTATCTGTGCATTATCGATGTTTACAGCTCAAACGTACTTATAGCTTGCAAGTGGTCAATTCCTAAGAACAACTTTTATATAAGCAACTGTAAATATATCAATGAATTTAGCTTGAAATAACTATGACCTGGTCTGAAGAGTGAATGTATAGGCCTAGTTATTGTTATGAGAGAGAGAGAGAGAGAGAGAGAGAGAGAGAGAGAGAGAGAGAGAGAGAGAGAGAGAGAGAGAGAGAGAGAGAGAGAGAGAGAGAGAGAGAGAGAGAGAGAGAGAGAGAGAGAGAGAGAGAGAGAGAGAGGGGAGGCCTGCTACTATACAACAAAGCGTGACCAAGTTAAGGGTGATGACAATGACGAGTGTGAACAACCCACCATCCCATCCCATCCCATCCCCTCCCCACCCCTCCTCACACCACCATACGCACGCACGCACACATATAAACACATACACTCATGCACGCACATCTCTAAACGCATACCGGGTATCTCAACACACGCACGCACATCTCAACACTATCTCGGGCACACTCACGGACAAATAAACCCATAATTATCTCAACACACAAACTCGACACACCCACGAATCAAAACACCACACACACACACACACACACACACACGCGCGCGTATTTCAACACACACACACACGCGCATATTATCTAAACACGCATATTAGTACAAAAAACAATTTTTTCCCTTTCTTATAGATCTTTCGGAAACCCATCCATGTTCTCACGCCACGGCGGTCGAGTGGATAACTCGCTCACTTGTGAATCTGCTTGACCTGGGTTTGACCAAGGCGGACATATTTAGTGGGGCGGTTCGTTCGTGGCCACCCCTTCGGGGATCACGGCGACAGGTAATAGATAGATAGATAGGTAGTACGTCCTAGTGTGTTTCACAACGTAATCAACCTGTATCTTGCTCTCAATCGGTTTATCTCACTATCCTCTCACACACTCCAGAAGTACATCTGATATCACACTCCACAAATACAGTATCTGATAACACACACACACACACATTAACTCACATTTATTCAATCACCCACATATATTCACACACATTCGCTCTCACACTTTCGTTTTCTTTCAGTAATATATTTAGGTTTAAATACGCATTGCCTCGCTCGGATCGTAAGATCTACTCACGTTTCAGCCTTGCAGTCTACATGTAAACTAAATACATACATAATACAATATAAACAAACACCTCTGCTTACGTATCAACCTTCTCTCTCTCTCTCCCTCCCCCCCACCCACCCCACACACTCACACACTCACTCGTTCTGTCTCTACTTTGCTTACATTTCCCCCCTCCACCAGCCAGCCTCTCCACAAGCCTACACAGCCAGCCAAGCCTAAGCCGTCACAACAGTCTGCCTATTTATTACCTCTCCCCGTCACAACAGGTAGGCCTATGTATACACGTTTACGCTAACGTCACAACACGTACCGAACGGGTATTTATCCTACTCTTTATTATTACCGCGCTTAGAGTTTTTCTTTTCTTTTCTGGACCCCCTTCACCCTCATGTTTAGCCCTAGCGTCACAACACGTACCGAACGGGTATTTATACTACTCTGTATATTACTGCGCTTAGAGAGGGTGTGTTATTTTTTTTCTGGTCCCCCTTCTCCCTCATGTTTAGCCCTATGCGTCACAACACGTGCACGGGTGTTTATCCTACTCTTTATCATTACCGCGTTTAGATTTTTTTTTTTCTAGTCCCCCTTCTCCCTCGTGTTTTACCCCACTAGATTATACACTAGGAGGCTGTGATTTACCAGGGCGGTTATCTCTGTGTTATAGCCCTTTGGAAAAACAAAATAAACAGGGCAGTAAAATAAACAGAACCTCTCCACAGAAATGTCTCTGAGGGAGGCGATAAAAAGGTCACGGGTCTGAAAAGGGTTAAGAAGTAGGCCCGTCAAAACACCCTCCCTACTGTTGCGTCAGCGAGTTAACCCTTAACACGGTGTCACACGAGCAGTTTATTTCGGCGTTTTTGTACCCTGTAACCAATTCTGGATTATATACAGTATATATATATATTGGTGTATAAGAATGAAGTGTGGTGTGCTTGCTAGTGTAGTGAAATTAATAGGTGTTGCTTAAATTACCTTCTATATGTAAAAACATCTTAACTCCAGGCATTGACGTTATACTAAGGTGAATTAATCGGCCTGATGAGACTTATTTCGGAATTTTTATCATAACATCACAAAACAAACTCCGATGTTGGCAACCAATTGAGGAGGCCCAAACTATTACATATAACACAGAAGCATACTATATATAAATACCGTTGAAACACTCGTTATCCATAGCAATTCAAAAGAATCCCAACATATAAGAAAAAAAAAAAAACTACAAATACAAATCAAATCAAGTAAATGAATTATATTAAACAATAAAACATATTTCCCAATATACCCCAGGCAATAGGCCTAGCACAAGTCCCCGCGCTATCAGCAGGCCTACATGAACTCTTATCGCTATCAAAGGGTTGAGTATAGCAGCACTGTTACCGAGTTAGCCCCACTTATCTTGCCAAAAATAAGATTACACATGATAAGGACGGCACGGAAATAGTCAACTCTCTGGGTACGTATAGTCGCGGTAATAAGTGATGTCTCGGCACCAAGTATTTGTTGATCAATAATTACTTTCAGCAATATCTAAGCTTCATTTCTTCACATTGAGTGAGATATACAAACATCTTCCTACACTTACCCACCCTATTCAACATCTGACAGACATTAATACAACACAGAACAAGCCACACGTAATGACAGCTGGGACATGAATTATTACCGCGACCGTAGTCACTCATAAAACTTCGTGGACCTTACCTATTTCTAATTATGGAAGTACATCTCTGGATTTCAATTAATGAGTATAATTTTCAATACATCAATTATAAAACTATAGTTACTATTTATTGACCAGCAAGTTCCATCCAAAAATCAATGCAATGAGTTATAATTGTATAGCCTACAGAAAAACTTGGGGGTTCACGATTTTTTACAAGTGACTGTACAGGTAAGCCTAGAATACCTGGACGCTATCATTACCCCCTTCAGCACCGTCTATCTATCTATCTATCTATATGCTCAGTCTCAAGCCCCATTTTGGGGGTAGCCGACTCAAGACAGAGCAAGAACAGGGAAAACACAAAAACAACATAAAACAACAAATAAACACAGCTAAAAAGCACAAACTCGCACACATTCAGGTCACCCAGAAGAAGACCCAGAGACCAGGGTCACCAAGGTCGCTCCAGCACTCCCCAGGCCCCCGACCACCCGTGACTCCTATATATCTTTTAGTTTGGCTAAAAATTAGGCAATTTCATGCATTTTAATCCTTATAACTTCCGGCGACGTCTTTCTATGTATATTCTTGCTATATCTAGACATTTTTGTAGAGTTTAAGAAAGAGCAACACAACACGTTAACAACAAACCCTCAGAAACAACTCAACCACTAGTCACACCACAATACAAAAGCTCAGAACACCACCTTAGCGATTTTGTACAGTTTAAGATGTCAGAGCAACACATCACGTTAATAACACACTCATAAACACCTCAAACACTAGTCACACCAC
Organism: Paralithodes platypus; assembly: GCA_032716605.1. NCBI lineage: Eukaryota > Metazoa > Arthropoda > Malacostraca > Decapoda > Lithodidae > Paralithodes > Paralithodes platypus. Next base: position 2,992,056 of record CM064530.1, on the reverse strand, counting down.
AACATAAAAGCTCACAACACCACCTTAACAAATTCCTTGTCCCTCACAACACAAAATATTAATATTAACCCTCAGAAACACCTCAAAACACTAGTCACAACACAACACAAAGGCTCACAACACCCTAACAAATTCCTTGTCCATAACACAAACAAAAAAGCTCACAACGCCACCCTAACAGTACCTTGTCCCCCACAACACAAAACATTAACACAAACCCTCAGACACACCTCAAACAATAGTCACAACACAGCACACACCACCCTAACAAATTCCTCGTCCACCACAACACAACAAACTGTCAGAAACACCTCAAACAATAGTCACAACACAGCACACAAGTTCACAACACCACCCTAACAAATTCCCCTCACCCCACAACAAACGTCCAACATGTGACAATTCTCAGTACCATAAAAATACCGGGCCTAACGCTAATTATCGCATCACAGATTCCTCCTTTCATCTTAACACTCCCAGCTCTTAGAAAACGTGATGACTGCTACCACTAAGGCATTCCTCCACATACTTGTCTCTTATAAGTCTGCTTTTCTTTGGACAGAGGACATGTTTCGCTAGATTAATATAACACAATTACTGTAAATACGGTACTCATTAACACTATCTGGCCCGCCGTCTCGTGGGTTATTATATTTAGTTTAATTATCATTGAGGATTTTGTTTCTTTGCCCATTTTCAGGGCAATGTATCTTAGCGTTGTCCCCTAGGCTAATAAACATCTTCCCAGACTTACTATAAACCCAAAAAATGTTCACCTAAACCTTAAAGCTAAATCTGTATATTTTTCGATAGAAGTATGTCCCGGCCAAAAGCCGATTTATTAAGTTACAAACTCGCTATAGCTCGCCCAGAGAAAACTTGGCAAATCGACACCTGAATGGGGTGAAGCCTTTTATCGCCAAAGTAAAGGGGTGAACGTCTTAAGATCGCCAAACTAATGGAGCGAAACAGGGTAGTCCAAAAAGGCCTCCCTCGGACCAACTAGGGTATATTTGTCTAGTTATTTGACTTAACCCTTTCAAGATCCAATACGAATTTCTTTTCTGTTTTCTGGCAATTATTAGACGATTTTATTCAGATTAGGAAGGGTATATGGAAGTCAGAGGGTTGAATGAGAGACTTTGCCCTTTTAACCCCTTCTGTACCGGACACATCTTTTTAAATTTTACTCTACCTAAATGTAGACGACTTTGGGCACCTTGAGAAGGAACAGTGGTAGTAAAACCGGTTAAGTCAGACGGTTCGAAGCCTGTTAATTGCTGGAGGACCTTTTGACACTGAATAAAATCGTCTAATAGTACCCAAAATGAAGTTACAAGGACAGCACCGGTAATGATGATGATGATGATGATGGTGGTGGTGGTTGTGTTGATGGGGGAGCAAAGTGGAGTGTTATTAAAGTAAGGGAGGGAGTGGGTAATAGCGAGGTGGAAGATTGAGTGGAAGGTAGACATTTTGAGTAGTGGAGATAGGTTGAATATATATACTCTGAATACACAGGGCTTGCGTTCCCAACGAGGTAGTCTGGTTTGAGAGAGGTAAGGCTGAGAGAATGGACAGCTTGGGGAACAACAACAACATGGATGGAATGATAGACGTAGACACTTTTGGAAATGGCATGGAGTTGAATATAGAGGGAAAAAATATATATAAAACTATATAAAGTGAGAAAACAAATAGAAGGAAACATGCTTACATTACTGAAATGTTTGTAGACATACAGAATTGCAATTAATGGTCCCTCTTCAGTAAATGCAAAATGACTTGCTTAAGAATGGGAAAGGGGTGGGACCATTTTATTTGTTTTTAAATTTAAATATAGTCGAACTATACAGACCTTGCGATCCAAACAGAGCAGTCTGACTTAAGAAACAGGAATGGAGTGATAGGATTTAGAAGAAAAGAAAAAAAAAACAATCATCGCATCGGATAACATTATTTACCTTTCCCAAATAATTTTGTTTTAACTTGTATGTTATTATTAACGAAGAATTATAAAATTTTGCTCTAAAATTTTCAACCCCACTAGTTAAAACGAATAAAATACATATAGTAAGCTTAGATGATATACTGGTAATTATAGTAGATAATTAAAATAATTAAAGAAAATGGGCTATACATGTGTGTGTGTGTGTGTTATAAAGTGAGAGCGAGAGAAAAAGGTTCGTCTGTGCGAGAGAGAGAGAGAGAGAGAGAGAGAGAGAGAGAGAGAGAGAGAGAGAGAGAGAGAGAGAGAGAGAGAGAGAGAGAGAGAGAGAGAGAGAGAGAGAGAGAGAGAGAGAGAGAGCATTGAACCAGTAGAGAGTGTGTGTGTGTGTGTGTGTGTGTGTGTGTGTGTGTGTGTGTGTGTGTGTGTAAGAGAAAGAAAGAGAGCTGCATAGAGGAAAAGATAGTCGTTATCAAAATTATCTGATGGCTAGCAACGACAGGCGCTGTATTACTCTCTCTCATTCTCTCACAGACGAACCTTTTTCTCTCGCTCTTTACTTACTTTAAATCACACACACACACACACACACAATAATAATACCTAGGCTACCTGGTACCATTATAATCGGAATCATATTAATTTTTCTTCATCGTCACGGGTCAAGAAATATACTCCAGGCTCGCTATGGCCCGAGTGAATGTGAGCTGTGGGACATTTGACGGTGACAATATTCTCGATTCGGTTTATTATTCTGGGAAATGTCGATGGAAGACTGAAGAAGAGAAGGAAAGTGATGAAGGTTAGTGGGATTTGCCGCCGGGTATGGACTTAGAGAAATTAGGTACAGGAGGTGAAACAAAATATTTTAGTAGTTACATTGGTATAGTTTAGATGCAGTCTAGGCGTTTGCATGCGAGAAACCAGCCACACATACACTTACACTTACACACTCTCTCTCTCTCTCTCCATTATAACATAGTGTAAACTTCAAAATCCATTCACTTCACATTTACTCCCCGATAATCATGTAAATTCTAATTATATACATACCTTCTTGCACACAAACCCAGCATATAGAAATTCTCACTTTCTCATAACGATACTCTGCCCACTTCATTATAATTTCAACTTTACTTTGACTTTACCTTTTTATAATCATCACCTTTTATATTATGGTCAGCCATGCTCTCTCTATAATGATAAGTTGACATAGCCGACATTTCTCTCTCTCTCTCTCTCTCTCTCTGCTTTATTACCCTTTCCTTCAACATTCCCTTACTTTCGGGTTCGTTATCTCTACTAGACTAAAGTCCTGACCGGGATCGTAAGGTCAGTGTGGCCAGTGTATCTATGTACTCTCTATGTACTCTCTATGTACTCTCTCTCTCTCTCTCTCTCTCTCTCTCTCTCTCTCTCTCTCTCTCTCTCTCTCTCTCTCTCTCTCTCTCTCTCTCTCTCTCTCTCTCTCATTGTCCTATCCACAACTTATCTGCCGGCCATCGACCCTACCTACCAGAAAACCTTACACTATTTCTATCCTCCCCTATTCTCTGTGGTGTTGTGTGTGTGTCTGTATGTCCAGTAGGTTCATGTGTGTGTGTGTGTGTGTGTGTGTGTGTGTGTGTGTGTGTGTGTGTGTGTGCGCGCGCGCGCGCGCAAAGGAGTACAAAGGAAAGGAAGCAACAACGAGGCTGCTTGTATCTAAACTACCTAGCCTATTATTCAGGAGAGAAAAGGTGGCTTAGAAGAGACAAGATTTATCTTTTCCATGCACAATGAATAGACTGACATTGTACTCGACAGAAAAATAAGAAAATAGAACTATTTACTGTATCTATACTACCAAAAGAGGTAATGTGGGCCTGTCTTCTTGTTATTCGACTGTAAACGCAGTCAGTCGGGGATTAAGGCCGAGATATTTGTCTAAGTAATTTTTGAAGGTTTCAACAGTGTTGCAGTCTTATTGCTAGGCAGGTGTGAGAGAGAGAGAGAGCCTTATCTGCCTTTTTCGATCTAGGTATTTACTATGTGACAACGGACTGGTATCTCAAATTGTCTTTAGATGACCTATAATGACCTGAAAAGTTAATTATGGTTATATTTCCAATTGCGTTATATTACCAAACTCTATCGTGTGTGCTCAATTGTAAAGACATATATACACATCAAACTTGCTGCATTGGTTTACACACGTAAGTTTGCATAACTAAATATATCGATCCTATTATTCACCAATTATCTTACAGTTGAGAGCTATCGCCGATGCAAAATTCAGTCGTGTCGAATTAAGAAATAGTCTAGGACAAGCTCAGTAGAAGAACCAGAAAAGTGCCCTCTTCAAGTCTCCCCCCCCCCCCCCCCCCAAAGATTATCTCACTATATTTTCCGTCCACGCGACCTGACTCCCCCCCACCCACCACTCCCTCCGTCTACACCCCACCTCCCTTTCCCCCGCCAGTGCAACACAACAGATGCTGAGCGGGACTACGGAATGTTGCTGGGGTGGAGAGGGGAGGACAGAGTTTGCAAAGGATATGGCCAATTTAGGTGGTCCGGGGTGTACATGTAAGCTTAGGTGTGTGTGTACCTGTCTCTGTGTGTGTGTGTGTGTGTGTGTGTGTGTGTGTGTGTGTGTGTGTGTGTGTGTGTGTGTGTGTGTGTGTGTGTGTGTGTGTGTGTGTGTGTGTGTGAGACAGAGAGAGAGAGAGAGAGAGAGAGAGCGAGAGCGAGAGAGATATTCACATACAATAAGAACAACTAGAAATCCATTGTGAAAACTGTACCTATGAATGCTAGTGTAAATATTTACCTATATGTAGAAACTCCGTGAATATTTGGGGAATAATTATGTATCGTAATTATATATTATCAGGTAGGAAATACTCTAAAGATTTTGAATGACCTCGATTGGCTTCAGTGACCTTTTAGTATTGGTACGCCCCGCATAAATTCCAACTGGCCTAGTGTTAATTTGATTTATGCTATTATAGAGTAATAAAGCAGAATAATGGCAAATAACATACACAAACGTAACCTACCAGCTAAGTTCTTCAGTTGAATCAGTTCTGTCTTTTGCATTTCTAGTCGTTATATTTTTAAAAATTATAATTGTATCAATGTGTAAACTTTTTCCGATCTGTTCAGAGCATATCCACTTGCATTCATAGTTATTTTATCTTATCTTTCTTTAAAAGAGCTATTTAGGGCATTTACACCTCTTATATAGATTATTTCACTGTCTCATCCTACGGTATAAGACGAAATTACTAATTTTGCCAAAAATATCACCCATATACTAACTACTCTGCCACATCGTTTTCTTTCTCCTGTCGGTCTCCTCTCTCTCTCTCTCTCTCTCTCTCTCTCTCTCTCTCTCTCTCTCTCTCTCTCTCTCTCTCTCTCTCTCTCTCCCCCCCCAACGTTTCGGACAACGTTTTGCCCTCTATTCGGTAATAACAGGACCAGAAAATGGATACATGATCAAAACATGCCCTTCGTTTTTCCCACTCCTTATTTACAGGGTCTGGCCGGCTACCTACCTGCGCGGATTCACCTGGTCAATTAGGGTACCCATCTACCTGTTGTTGTGGAACTGTACCTGCTCACCCACCTAGCTGTTCACCTAGGCTACCCTATCTGTATACAAAGGCGTACAAAGGAAATCAAGCAACAACAGGTCTAGTGACTCTTCTAGGCTGCTTGTCCTCCAAAACACTGAGGATCAAGTGTCCAAACAGTGGTTTAGAGTGGGTAAGGGAACATTGGAAAGGGAACTACTGCCCTGGAACTAATGTCCGTGGCAGGATTAGGAAATTAGTACGGGACAGATGGGTTAGTAACTGAGGAGAGGATAAAATAAAGTTATTCATTTACAAACGCAGTCAGTCGCGGGTTTGATGCGAGATATTTGTCTACGCGAAGTTTAAATGAATCAACGGTGCTGCAGTCTATGACATCTCGGGGAAGCCCATTCCATAAGTTGACAACTCGATTGAAGAAGAAATTCTTAGCTTCGTGCGAGTTAAAAGATTTACCAATAATTTTACAACCGTTTCCCCGCGTGTAATTAGATTGGTCGATAGTGAAGTACTTACTACAATTCATATTGTCGATGCCTTTGAACACTTGAATTATACTAGAGGAAGGGGGAGACAGAAACCCAGACGGAGGGATGAGATCAGAAAGTTTGCTGAGTTGGGATGGAACAGAGCCTCGGGGGTCGAGTGGATAGCACGCTCACACTCACGTGTGAATCTGCTTGACCTGGGTTCGATCCCAGCCAAGGCGGACTATTTAGTGGGTGTGGTAGTACGTCCTAGCATGTCTCACATGCTTTCACCCAGTCCGGGGACACCTTGACAACGTATACATAAGTATACACACAACAAAGCCATTCCAACAGCTTCCTCTATCTACAATACCCCTTCTCTGCTATTAACACTTTCCCAGTACAATTTGTTCGTTTGATTAACTATATTAATCATTATGACTAAACCCACAAGAAAACAATCATATCCACATAAACAACAGAATAACTTAATAGACAAAGAAAGCACAGGGCACCCAGGTTAATAAAGCATGAATGAACGCGGGCATGACGACGGAGGGTAATTTTACCTTTTTTCCAAGTAGGGTTGGGGGGGGGGGGATGTAATGAATGGTGAGATGGCAGGAAGACAGGTGGCAAGCATACAGTGGGGAGGGGAGTGCTTGAGAGAGAGAGAGAGAGAGAGAGAGAGAGAGAGAGAGAGAGAGAGAGAGAGAGAGAGAGAGAGAGAGAGAGAGAGAGAGAGAGAGAATGAAAGCAAGAAACAACTATATTTCCCGATTTGAATGAAGGTGTTGGTAGGAAACTCAACAACTAACCAGCACACAAAAGAAAACCAAAATAATATATTAGAAAACGTAATATATGCTTCTAGACATACATATACTGTATAAAACCTGAATAAGAATAGGTAAATACGGTTCTTATGTGCCGAGTACGTATATGGAAAATGCACACCTTCAGCATGAGGACGTACTTTGCATCATATTCTGTTCCAGTAGATTATTTTCTAGACTCAAAGGGGTAAATACAATCTCAATAAACCCTCTGAATACCATAGGTCCAGCTTAAACCGCATAAAATCGCCTAATGTCAGCTAGAATCAAAGGTAAAAAGGCGTCATCGTGCTGAAGGGGAGACCAAGGTAGATACATAAATCAACCCACGCAGAAAAAGAAAGGGAAAGAATGCATGTGAAACTGCAGAACGGAAGGGGGGGTTTAGGTGGGGGTAGATGAAAAAAAGAAATAAAAAAAGTGCAAGTGCTTGGACAGAGGTGAATGGTAGGTGAGTGGACCAGGCATGAAGATTAAGAATGGAAGCACAGATGGGATGGGAGGGAGGGAGGATGGGTGGGAATTGCTTGAGGGAGGGCATTAGAAGAAGACGGGAGAGCGGTGAGAGTAAAAATTGCTTGCAGGAAAGTGATGGAGAGGGTGGGAGGCAGAGGGGGAAAGAGAAAGGAAGGGGGTAGGTGGGGGAGGGAGAGAGGAAGGAAGTGAGGGAAGGGGTGGGGGAAAGGAAGGGGGGCACATTGCTTACACGAAATGATGGAGAGGAAGGGAGGGAGAGGGGGAAGGGAAGGGGGGGGGGGAGAACACATTGTTTGCAGGAAAGGAAGGACAGGTGGAAGAAAGCAAGCATTAAACAAAATAGGAGGGGGTAACAGGAGGGAGCATTTTGGGCTTTTGGTGGGAAGGAGAGTTACACAGCAATTACTATCAGAAAAACCTTGCGATCCATTCACGAGAAGTAAGACATATCTTATATGAAGTGTATTAATGGTCTGTATGTGGTGTCCTGGGTTCGAATCCTGGGAGAATCACATGCCTTCATAAATGTAATTATGTTGGTTATTGGTGTTAAGAACTATGTTAAAAATAATGCAAAACAAGTTTCTACACACTGTATACTAGTGGCAAACCTCTCGAGCTCTAGAGAGGAAGAACAAACCTCTCTAGCTCTAGAGAGGAAGAACAAACCTCTCTAGCTCTAGAGAGGAAGAACAAACCTCTCTAGCTCTGGAGAGGAAGAACAAACCTCTCTAGCTCTAGAGAGGAAGAACAAACCTCTCTAGCTCTAGAGAGGAAGAACAAACCTCTCTAGCTCTAGAGAGGAAGAACAACCCTCTCTAGCTCTAGAGAGGAAGAACAAACCTCTCTAGCTCTAGAGAGGAAGAACAAACCTCTCTAGCTCTAGAGAGGAAGAACAAAGTCTAAATTGTAGTCCTGCTTTCGCTCGCCCAGATAAAACATCGACACCTGAATGGGGTGAAGTGTCTATAAAATCACCAAACTAATGAGGTTAAACGTATTAAAATTTCCAAACCAATGGAGTGAAACAGGGCTAGGGCATGTATAGTCAGACAAATAACTAAATAATAAACACAGATCAAAAGACGGACAACTAAAAAGATAAAACAAGTCAGACAGAATGATTTACGATATATATATATATATATACCCGGTATATATATATATATATACATATATACATTATATATATATATATATATATATATATATACCGGTATATATATATATATAGAGAGAGAGAGATAGAGATAGAGAGGGGGGATGATGAATGAGAAATGGAAAGCATATGATAGGTAGGAGGGGAGAGGGGGGAAAGGGGAGATGGATCACTAGAGGAAGATGGGTACGTATGCACATAACGTACATACATACTGTACTTTTTTTTCTATGTGGTTGAGGGAGAAAAAAGGCAGAACTGCCTGTAACGAGTGCCTCCCCCAGTTGAAAGAGTGACAGGGCCAAAATCAAGGAACGTTCGAGCCAAAATGTCTGGACACGTAGTTTGAAGAAATTTAAGTCATAGGATGAGAGGAAGATGGATTCAGGGAGAGAGTTCCAGAGTTCAGCTGCTGAATAGAAGGTTTGAGAATATCGTTTCACTCTTGGATTGGAGAATTGCACAGAGTAGGAATGGGATTGTATTACACACTCATAACGTGCATACTCAACACGTAGACTCACAAAACAAATATACATGGAAGAACACCTGAAATCCGAAGTTGAAAATATTGAAAAATTATTAATTATGGAAATAACGAGAGAGAGAGAGAGAGAGAGAGAGAGTAGTAGCCATCTTGAAACACTGACCACGGTGTCAATATGGAATCTATCTCTATCTCTCTCTCTCTCTCTCCTACATACTACTCCCCCCCCCCCTATACTTTTATTTGGTAGTAATATGAACATGAACTTAAATTTCTACATGTGTCTTTTCCCTTCATATTCATCTTTCAATTTTGTGTGTGTGTGTGTGTGTGTGTGTGTGTGTAACTATATGTGTGTGTTCCATTACTTTTTTTACCCCTGCTCTCTCCCTATGCTACTTATATACTCCCTCTGCAACCTGCCCTCGTATAAGCACTCCTCCCTCCCCTCCCCACCCCCAGGAGAGAGAGCCCCCTTCCCCTTCAGAGCAACAGCAGATGACCAGCGGGCCTCGTGGGAACTACCCTGGGGGCCACACACACACACACACACACACACACACACACACACCGCACACGCCAGGAAGACACACACACGCCAAGGTACACACGACACCGCAAGAAGAGGGTACCTGGGAATACTCAGGAGCTAGTAGGATATATTATTATCAGAACCATCATAATTATCTTTCATCGATCGTGTTCCTGCCCATCACGTTGGTTTTGATCGGTTTGGTAAAGTTGTGTATACGTCTGGTGTGTTATGACCCTTATTGCTCACCTACCTTCAAATCGCTTGGACAAATATCTCGCCCTTAACCGCCGACTGACTGCGTTTACAGACGAATAACAGGACATGCCCACATTACCATACTTGCTAGAATAAATATAGCACCATCCACTTTACATCCGACTCTCCCTCACTCACTGACACCCATACACTCACTCACTCACTCTCTCTCTCTCTCTCTCTCTCTCTCTCTCTCTCTCTCTCTCTCTCTCTCTCTCTCTCTCTCACACACACTCAGCCACACCAGCAAGCACCATCCACTTCACATCCGACTCGCCTCATCCAATTCTCGGTAGCATACATTGCCTGCAGACACGATGCACCCTCCCTCCCCCGTCCAGCTCTCACACTCAAGTTGCACGCACACTCACACACTCTCTCTTTATCTTTCTTTTACGACATACACATTCAATCACACCCACTCGCTCTCTTCTCCTCTCTTAACAGCATATATATACTCATAACCACTCACTCTTCTTCTCTTTTTACAGCAGACACTCAAAACCACTCACACTCTCTTTACAGCATAGATTCACTCATCCACATACCCACTCACTCTTTTTCTCTCTTTGCAGCATAGCCAGTATCACACACTCCCATACAGTTTCAAGTTCACTCAACAGACATACGTACAATTGATACAACACTATTACACAGGCATATCCAACTAGTGCGTGCGTGTTTGCGTGCGTGATGACCTTTTACACACATAATGTTCATAGTTCACATATAATCCCTCTCCCTCCTACCCCCCCCCTCTCTCTCTCTCTCTCTCTCTCTCTCTCTCTCTCTCAAAGAAAGGTCATTAAGTTAAGTCTCTTCCCTCCGTCTCTCTGCAGAATAATTTGGTAATAGCCATAATGGCTGTGGCGTCAATATTGAAAATTAATGTGGAAGAGAGGCCGAGGGTTATCTTTCACACCCACTGGGAGAGTCCCAACTGGCCCCAACACTACAAATATAACAAAACTGCTACGAGTGTGGGGTATGGCAAACGGTAAGTAAAGTAATATAATTACTTACCCTACTGATACTGCAATACTTCCTACAATACACAAACTCGTCTAGCAGTGGAGAGTAAAAAGGAAAATAGAAAAATGCTACTTTAAAATTTGACTCCAATATCCTTCCTAAGCTATCCAAAATCGTCTAGCAGCTGGGAATAAGGACAATCGAATGACGCTATTTACAAATTTGACTTCAATATCCTTCCTAAGCTATCCAAAATTGTCTAGCGGTGGAGTGGAGCTAAAGAGACCCTAGGCAACACCCCCCAGCCAAGTTGACAATCACTACCCCTACTCCAATATTTACAATCACGTGACCTGACACCAACCACGCCTCCACCACCACCACAACTCTTGTGTCGTGTCCACCTCTACCACAAAACATCCACCACCACCAGATCACTATCCTCACTCTCACCACCACCATACTTCACCATCACAGAACTATCCTTATTTCCCCAAAATTTTAACACCAACACATAAGTAATCTCACCACATCACTATATTCACTTTCACCATTACCACCACCATACTTCCACCATCACATAACTATCCTCATCTCCAAATTGTTTTACACCAAAACATCACAATCTCACAACACCTACAACACCAGTGTTCGTATCTGTATTCATCACCACTATCGCTAACACAATCTCATTTGAAATCCTCACCTCCGCTACCTAATCAACATCTTCACCAACACAACCAATGATTCTGGGTTATTACTTTTGTGTTTTTATCTAAGATCAGGCAAGATGTAAGAACTCGTGCAAGATACGTGAGACTTTAATTTAGCTATATATAATCCAGGTATAATAACTTGCATAGGCCTATACATTTAGATAGACATGATTCTAGACTATCCTCAGTTCATTATAGGTAGACCAAAAATTGTGACCTCTAACCTCGGTAACTCACAAAGGGCTGGAGCAAATGGGCTGTACATGTTTACACCTATTCCCTAGCGGACTCTTCCCAATTGGTAGAAGAATTAACTCAATCTAGTCCCTTTTGAGTTACAGAGGTTAAGAGTCGAGATTTGTGGCCAACTAATAGAAGAAACACTCAATCACTTACTTATACTTTTGATGTGTTCGCCACTCTTCTAGCGGCACCAAGGAGCGCGGCGCCCCTCGTTATGGGTGGTGATAATCTAGTCCTTTTTGAGTTACAGAGGTTAAGAGTCGATATTCGTGGCCAACCTAAAATGTCCAGGGTATAGCTACACCGGTAATATCCAATAAAATATTACCCCTAACTCAACAAATACGTGTAACTCATATTACCTACTCCCACGTTCATTCACACAGCACAGCACAGCCATTCTACACTAATCTCATTACTTAATCTATGTAATATGTCACTGGCGATGTCACACGAGGACTTTTACCTTAATTTTTCGATGAGCAAGTTTTGTTTTCATACTAGGTCATTATAGGTAGGCCAAAAATCTGTGACCTCTTAACCTCTGTAACTCAAAAAGGGCTAGAACAAATGGGTTGTACGTTTCTACACCAATTGCCCTCTCTCGCTACTATAATAATCAGTAATCAGTGTTCCTCAGAGCTTTCCCAGTGTACACTACCTCCTTTACGTAGGGCACGTGGTACCCGTCTTGCAACTCAATCCCACCCCTACTCTGTGCAACTCTCCAACCCGAGAGTGAAACGTTACTCTGTCTTTCTTCTACACAACAGCTGAGCTCTGGAACTCTCTCCCAGAATCAGTCTTTCCCTCTTCCTACGACTTAAATTGCTTCAAACTCCGTGTCCAGGCATTTTTGCTCGAGCGTCCCTTGATTTTGGCCCTGTCACTCTTTCAACTATGGGGGAGGCACTCGCTATAGGCAGTTCTGCCTTTTGCCTCCCTCAATCACATAGGAAAAAAAAAGATGAGTCTTCACAACTAGTAGAAGAATGAACTCAATTACTCTTGTTTTCGCATTGGAATCAACAACTAGACTGTTGTATATAGTGTAGCCTATATACAGTATGTGCCACTTATCCCTCAATACCTTCACCTGGGTTTTAAGAGACTGAAATAGTACCTGTATATAACTTTACTCAAGAAGATGCCAGACCACAATTGCCTGAAAAAAAAATGCCAGAAACACCGCTCTATTAACCTCAGCTTTAACAGCATCAAACACAACTACAATACACTTTTGAACGGCTATCATCAATGGCCTCCCCGTACGTACGATATTATACTATTCCATTCACACCAGCCTCACTATACCGCATCAACACTATACTATGCTATATTTATGGCCCCGGGGAGCTTCATATATAATGCAGGGGGTGTTAGTGGAGGTGGGTGTGGTTGTTAGTGGTAGGGCTGTTGTAGCTGTGGTGGTAGGTGTGCTAGTGGTAGTTGTGGTAGGTGTGCTAGTGGTGGTGAGTGTGTTAGTGGTGGTGAGTGTGGTAGTGGTGATTGGTGTGGTTGTTGGTAATGGTGGTAGGTGTAGTTGTTGTGGTTGGTGGTGAGTGTGGTAGTGTTGTTGTGGTGGTGGTGGTAGTGTGGTTGTGTTGGTATTGAGGGTGTAGTAGTAGTAGTAGTAGCAGCAGTTGTTAGTGATAGTTGAGGGTTGTGGTAGTGTGGTTGTGTTAGTGGTGGTGGCAATGTTGTTAACCACGGTGGTAATGTTGTTTGTAGTGGTGGTGGTGGTGGTATATTTGTTGGGACGTCATATATAATGCACTGGTGGTTGTGGTGCTGGTGGGTGTAGAAGTCCTGGTGTTGATGGGTGTGGACTGTGGTAGTTTTTTTTTTTATTATTGTTGTTGTAGTAGTGATGGTGATGGTGTGTTGGTAGTGTGGGGATGGTTGATAGAAGTAGTGATGATGATAGCCTAGTGGTAGTAGTAGTAGTAGTAGTAGTAGTAGTAGTAGTAGTAGAGACTGGCATTAGGATGCGACTGGATTGAAGTTGCATATTATAGCATAGTTGAGTAGTAGGAATAGAGTAATATCTGATGCTTGCAACAGCTAACAAGTAGTAGTAGTAGTAGTAGTGGTGGTAGTAATAGTGGTAGTAGTAGTAATTATAGTGATGCTAAATTGTGGTATTAGTGACTGGTGATGGTTGTATTGGTGTGTATATTGTGGATGTTGACAATGTTAGATCACCAGCAGATCATATTGAATACATGGTGACGAGAGAGAGAGAGAGAGAGAGAGAGAGAGAGAGAGAGAGAGAGAGAGAGAGAGAGAGAGAGAGAGAGAGAGAGAGAGAGAGAGAGAGAGAGAGAGAGAGAGAGAGAGAGAGAGAGAGAGAGAGAGAGAGGAGAGACTGTGTAGTGACTTAAAGTAATATACATCTATTGTTTAATATATTTTGTTAATGTAACCACAACATAAAATTATCAACAATTATAGAATATATTACCACACAGGATGATTATACAATATATATATACAGTATACATATATATATATATATATATATATATATATATATATATATATATATATATATATATATATATATATATATATATATATATATATAGGGAGAGAATCACAAAACCACAACAATATTAGGTAAACATAATTATTGTACTTACCACAGACGAAGATAATGATGATCCAGACTTCTTCCTTCCACTCCTCCACTTCCCGTCTTTTCAGCATTAACATCCTTCACAAACATTACTGTATGATAGGTAATTGTTTCCATACTATGCTATAAGCTCATATTTTTAGCCTTTAGTCTATGTTCTTTTCTATGATTGTCTTTATGTTTCGCATTTGTTTATAAATAACGTCCAACTCGCTTTGTTCTTCGATTATATATATTTTTGTTTTGGATTATGTCATTCTTGTGCCTCTAGCTTCGTCCATTGCAGATTTCACCATATCTTTTAGTGTCCTCTCATTCAGGTGGATCCGTACTCTTCCGTTTTCTTCGATTTCTCGCATCTGGAAAGAAAACAGAACGTATGTTAGTTATGGTGATAAATGGCGTACAGTAAAAATATTTGCAGTACATTATACTATTATAGATGGTGGAATTACGTTAAACCAAAGGACTGGATTCTCGAAAGGGACTCCAGTCCTGACGCTATTCTTGAATTACAGTGTGCTGGCTTAATAATCCAGAAGGGTTGTTATCCTCTGCAGTTGTATTTTAACTAACTAACGTTAAACATTGTATAAACACCCACACATACACGAAACAGTTAAAGAAATAAGTGATACAAAAATGCACTAGTTACTTTAATAATACAGTACAAACAACAACGAAGGGCGGTGCGCTCTTCGGTGCCACTAAGCAAGAGTGGCGAACTCCACATAGGTGAACATAGGTAGGTATGGCGAAACAAAATATTAATACAAATATACGCCGACATCTCTTCATATGGTAGACACGGAGGTAAATATAACATATCAGCAAATATTTGTAGATTTAGCTTTATCACAATGTTATTAATATTGGAGAGAGAGAGAGAGAGAGAGAGAGAGAGAGAGAGAGAGAGAGAGAGAGAGAGAGAGAGAGAGAGAGAGAGAGAGAGACTAACCAACCACACATACCATTCGATTCATACGAGTAGGCAAGAAATATTCTACTAGAGATAGGACCCAAAATTGACAAGAATGGAAAAAACAATATAGCAGAGAGAGAGAGAGAGAGAGAGAGAGAGAGAGAGAGAGAGAGAGAGAGAGAGAGAGAGAGAGAGAGAGAGAGAGAGAGTTATTTACTACATTAAAGCTGGAGCTCGGTACAATATTTATACAATTATATTTCCGCTTGTCAATCCAGCCATTCAGTAATAAAAATAAGTTGTAGCTTTTAGTAGTAAAAGCTATATGTACGGTGTGTGTATATATATATATATATATATATATATATATATATATATATATATATATATATTTTTTTTTTTTTTTTTTTTTTTTTTAATATTTTTTTCTTTACCGTGAGTGTCGTGTGTGTACGTGTAACTGTGTGTGTGTAAACATGTTAGTGTTATACTGTATGTGTGAGTATATGTGAGTGTGTGGTATGTGCAGGTATATGTTCATGTGAGTATGAGTGTGCGCTGTGTGTATGTGTATTACGTGTAGCCTATGAGAGTTCCAAATGTGCGCGCGCGCGCGTTACAATGCCCCTCCCCCCCCCCCCCTCCCTCTCTCTCTCTCTCTCTCTCTCTCTCTCCCCCGTTAAAGATGAGGGGCCGAAACAAAGAAAGACCTAGTGTAAAAAATATTATGTTAAAGGCGAAAAAGAACGCTGGGAATTAAAGGGGATGAAAACGCTCGCAGAAAAACAAAACAAGAAAGTCAAAAAATGAAAATAAAAAAAACTTTGCGATAACGAAGAACGGGAGATAAAGAAAGAATAAGAGCAACAAAGGATGAAGAGAAAGAGAAAGAATGAAGAGGAGAAGTAGGGGAATATGCTGGAAGGAAGAAGAGGAAATTGAAAAAGGAAGGTGCGATCTGGAGATAGGAAGCATATACTATTACCATATAACAGGAAGAACACGGGGGGAGGGGGGGGAGGAGGAAGAGAAGGAGGAAGAGGAAGAGGAAGAGGAAGAGGAAAAGGAAGAGGAGGAGGAGGAGGAAGAGAAGGAGGAAGAGGAAGAGGAAGAGGAGGAGGAAGAGAAGGAGGAAGAGGAAGAGGAAGAGGAAGAGGAAGAGGAAGAGGAGGAAGAGGAGGAGGAAGAGGAGGAGGAGGAAGGGGTAAGAGATAAAGGATACTATGGCTGAGAAGGAAGGGCAGATATGATGGAGATGAGATGCACGAAAAGAAGGAAATCGATGAAACGGGGAAGGAGGACCATAGCAATAAACATAGCCCAAGTAAAAAGAAAAGCAGTAATAAGAACAAAATAAAGAATATGGATAGGGGAAAAAGAAGAAACAGGAGAAGGAAGGATGGAGGAAGCTTTAACTGTTTTGAGAGAAGGAAGGAGTAAAAGGAGGAATGAAGGAAAGATAGAAACAGAAGGGAAGGAAGAATATAAGGAAGAAGGAGAAAGAAGAAGAGCCGGCTTTACCTGTATTATGATTGAAGGAAGGAAGGAGGGAGCGTCGCTATGACTACCTCTCATTACCTCCCTCTCTCTCTCTCTCTCTCTCTCTCTCTCTCTCTCTCAGTATCGCGTGTATCTAGCCTACCTTTTAATGACATTTCTTTAGATTATTCTCCGTATCTGTCATTTAACACACATATATACACATACACACTCTCTCTCTCTCCACGCAAACAAAGCACACATTATATTTCTTATTTGGACATCTGCTCACAGTAACCAACCAGTTCCATATTCTGTACAGGTATGTCGTGGTCATCCATTGGTCGCTCCCCATACCGTACCCGTCCCTGTCAAGTACCCTACCTCTCAGAGCCTTCTATAGAACCTGTCTCTCGATTTACCCTTTTTTACCGCCGACATCGAAATTGGTAGTTATGTTTTTGCCTCGGTGTGTATGTTTGTCTGTAAACAACATATCTAAAAACAGTATTTCCACGAAATTTGGTGGGCAGATAGGATATGCACCTAGAAGTGATTCAATTTCAGAGGAGCATACCTCCGCAAGCGTACGTAACTCGAAAAGCTTTGAACCGATTTGGTAGTCAGGTAGCATAGGTCTATGCGCCAAGGAAGAAAATATTAAATATTGTGGAGGCAATCGGTAGAGCGTATACCTCCACCAGCGTAGGCGCAGGTACGTGCTCTCCCGAGTGCCTCTCTTCTTAGATTTATCCATTTGTTCTACTTCAATTTTATCTTCCTTCCTTTTCCCCTTTCTCTTTCTCCATGCTATCGTATTCTTAGATTTATAATTTTTTCTACTTCAACCTGATCTTCCTTTCTCTCTACTTCAATCATCCCTTCCTTTCGTTTCGCACTTCTCTTCTACTACTAATATCCGAAAAAATGGTTCTAATTAGCATAAGCTCAGGTGAAGTATACATTTCGGAGCTAACGATACTGTGCTTTTAATCCCCCCCCCCCCCATCTCAAGTTCCCATTCTACCCACCCTATTCATAATCTCACACTTTTCTGAGTTCTTCCTTCCCTCACAATAGTCAGTGTCTCTCTCTCTCTCTCTCTGTTTTAACGAGGCCTTCCTGTATAGGCCAATTGCATCAAATCCTGTAATTTTCATCAATATGTTGTTAATATTACTGATTAATATATCATTCACATTAGTTGGATTATTACCTTTTTCTCCCTTTCCTCCTTCCTCAACTACACTCTCCCAATGTACCCCCCCCCCCCCCCCCGATCTCTCTCTCTCTCTCTCTCTCTCAAAACTCCAATTTTCCTCCCCACTATCACCATGACAACCCCACTAACACCAAAGATAATTTGTATACTTAGTCCGTCTCTGTTATCTAGACATCTAGTACTCATCCATCTATTTGTATGTATCCCTATCATCTATCAAGCTGTTTATTACCCATTCATTCAGCTTCCTCTATATTCTATATATGTAATGTCTATCTATATCTATTACTCATCCAACCATCCATTTACTGTGGTTATCTATTCAAAATTTACACACACACACACACCACTAACATTAACTGAGCCATATCACTCAATCAGAAATATAACCAACCACAACGAAACTACCACAAACACCCTCCAACCTCTACCATCCCTTCAACCACAACTTGAAGACCGTAACAACCACAAACAGAATCCTGGTTAAGATCTACAACCACAACACCGACTACCATAAACAACCTCAAACACTACCCCTACCATGACCATAGCTTAACCACCACAACCACCATCCCCTACCATCGCTTCAACCACACGTTAAGTACCAAAGCAACCACAACACACCTACCATAAACAACTTCAAACACCATCCCTACTATCACCCTAACCACCACATAACTACAACTGTAAACAAGTTACAATCAACATTAGGACCGACACCCAAACAACCACAAATACGAACCCAATTACAACCATCACCAACCCAACCACAAGCTAACAACCACAACAACCACCCCTATCGTCACCCTAGCCACAATTAAACTACTACAACCACCAAACCAACCTCAACTTTACAACCGCAATTACCCCCAAACCACCAGTTCAACCACAACCACTCAAGTTACCAACCACAACTAGATCTCTCTCTCCCCCCCCCCCCCCCCACACACACACACACACCTGCCTTGATGGAGGATTGGTAATAAACAATAATAACATTTCATCAGAGAGAGAGGGTCGACTATACCAACCGACCAGACTGCCTCCACTACCACGATCAAAAACACTGGCTACGTAACTACTAATACTTCTACTAAAACTACCATGAGCTACCACTAATAAATATATACAACTAACACTGGGTACCACCGCTACTGATACAACTACCAAAACTACCATAGGCTACCACTACCAATATAAACGACAAACCTTCATAAGTTCATACTACAGCCAAAACTATCATAGGCTTTCATAGAAACTACACTCGTCTATCATCACTTGGACCTCCCAGTTTCGACCCATTAGTTTGGAGATTTTAAGATGTTCCACCCATCTAGTTAGGTGATATTAAGACGGTTCATCCCATTCAGGTGTCGATATTTTTTCCGGGAAAGTGATAGCGAGCTTATAACTAAAATAAATCGGCCTTCACCCAGTATACGTTACTATCGAAAAATTAAAAAAAATCGCTTGAAGTGACAGTGTGGGCATTGACAAAAGTTTAGGAAGGTGTTTTTGTTAACTTAATTATGGGATAAACTAAAGTACCATTGCTCGAAAATGGAAAAAGCAATAGGCTAAAATCCTCAATAATAAACTAAATATCATAATCCACAAACCTTCGGATCAGATAGTGAAATGAGTAGTGCCTCGACAATAAGCATCGTTATCGATATTTAAAGTTGTATCGTACTCAATCTATACACGACAATGACTGATCCCGTCTTTAGTAACTACAAATTAATTTCACTAAACAAAATTTTAAACCGGGAACAATCCATCTGTAGAATTATTGGTTTTCTCCAAATTAATACAAAAAATGTACCTGGCGTTACTCAAGCGGGGGGGGGGGGGGGTGTACTCTAATATTACGTTTGAAGAGAGAGTATGCGAGGAGAGAGAGAAGATGAGCAGAGGAGAGAAGAGAGCGAAGAGAGAGAGAGAGAGAGAGAGAGAGAGAGAGAGACCCAAGGGTGCAACTAAAGGAGGCTGGACAGTGTGTTTTTTTGTCCACTGATTTTGGTAGTTGTGGTAGTGGAGGGAGTAGTTGTGGTAGTGGAGGGAGTGGTGGTGGTAGTGATGGTATAATTGGTGCGGTCAGATGAAGTAAGTTGTGGGGTAGTGATGTGGTACGCATTTGGTAGTAATGATGGTAGTAGTTGTGGCAGTAATAGTGGTAGTTGTGGTAGCGATGGTGGTATTCATAGTAGTGTCGGAGGTAGTTGTGATAGTGATGTTTTTTGTTAGTTGTGGTAGTGATAGTGGTAGTTGTTTTCTGGCAATTGTGGTAATATATGTATTTTTTCGGTAGTGATAGTAGTGAAGGTGGGGA
>CM064530.1:2938134-2968134 GCA_032716605.1 Paralithodes platypus | reverse complement strand
AGGAGGTTCAAGATCTACTGGAACTGAGGATTATATACAGTGTGTATATATATATATATATATGCAACATATTATTTGCTCCTTCAACACGATGTCGTCATGTTCGTAATATTCTGGTTAACGTTAAACGATTTTCTTTTGCTTATAATCTACCTCTGGGACTCAAAGGGGTAAATACGATCCCCACAAACGCTCTGAATATAATAAGTCCTTCCTAAACTGCATAACATCACTTGACTTTAGCAACAATATAAGGTAAAAAGCCGTCATCGTACATTCGTACTGAAGGGGTTAAACCGAAACAATTACTGGATAACCCTTCACTTCAACGCATATTTACATTGCTAATCTGGGTACTTGCGTTGACGATTATTCGTTAGCATAGTATTAAACACAAACCGACCGAAGCACCTAGTATGGAAAAACTCTAGCACCAACCACCCCATGTTTACATTGTTGACATGGCTTCATGTGTCTAGGATTATTCATTAATATACTATTATAGGCTACACATCTACACCGAAGCACCTACTAGGGAAAAGCTCTAGCAGTTACGCTGAGGAGTAGCCTAGTCTTTAGCATAATATTAAAAACAAACAAATCGAAGCACCAACTAGAGATTAACTCGAGCAGTAAATTAAAGGTCCACGAGGTGTCTAATATGCAGCTTTGTTTATGTACTTGAACAAAGACAATTATTGTTACACATTTAGACCAAATGGTATATCAATCACTTGAAATCTATATATGTTATCTAATGTAAATCTTCCTCTGTCCCCTCTGTCCTTTCTTCGAGGCATTAATGATAACAATTATTACCGGTACTTTTCCCACCTCTCCTTTATTCATGTCATGTTTTGAAGAACATATGGAACGAAACAACTACTATAGATAATGCTCTAGCACTCCTTTTAAAGTTACAGGAGTTATCTAAAGTTCAATATATACATGAGTGGAACAAAGAAACGTGTATGTGTGTAGGCTATATGGTGTGTGTTTATGATATGGGGGTAGGATAACTTCTGAAGGTCACTGTACCGAGACATAACTGTACCATATATCGTGGTTGTCTGAGGGGCGCCTACCAAGAAAATTACCAGGAATACCACTAACACTATTTCTCCCTCCCTACCTTCTGTCATACCACTAACACTATTTCTTCCTGCCTCCTTCTCTGTCATACCACTAACACTATTCCTCCCTATTGCCCTTCTTGCCTTTTCTTTGTCATAACACTAACACTATTTCTTCTTGCCTCCCTTCCTACCCTCCATCATCTCTCCTTAATGTTCTGCTTAACCCTTTCCTATTGTCTTCTTTCTCTTTACTCTTCCTTTCTTCTCCCCTCTCTCTCTCTCTCACTCGATTATTCTTTAATTTCATTTAAGTCCTCTTCCACGTTTTCTCTAATACCCCTTACCTTTCACTTGTCTTGCTTTTCCCTTGTCTCCAACTCGCTCTCTCACTCCCACTCTCTCATTACCGGAACACATTTAGAGGGTATTGTGGCGAAATGACTGCCCTCCCCCCCTCCCTCTCCCTCTCCCCCCCCCCTCTCTCTCTCTCTCTGCACCACCCTCATCCGTCTCCCCTTGCATATTTTTTGCCAATTTCTTTTTCGCGATTTTTCTCCATCACATAATAATAATAATAATAATAAATGTATATTGATATATATACTGTATAATAATACTAATACTAATATTAATAATATGACGGATGGTACAAAATTAATTATGATAATACAAATAAATTATTATTAATATTATCAACAATAATAATAATTCCTGTATTCCATAACACTGAAAGTAGGCTATACAAAAATGACAGTATTTAAAATTTCGAAACAATGGGTAACCATCAACATATAAATAGATCGTAACAAATCCCAACTTTCAGGTCATCCAATTATAATTTGTATTTCCTGTTAATCTTTTTTCCTCTTAATTTTTACTATTTACCTCAACTTTCTCCCCCCCCCCCTCTCTCTCTCTCCCCTGTGCTATCCTTACCTTCCACTATTCTTTTGGGGGGGGTTTCTAGTAGAATGTCCTGACCACCTCACTGGGATCGAAAAGGTCTGTGTGGCCAGTGTATTTATGTGAATCTCTCTTCTCTTCTTTAACGTTCCACAAAATTCTACTTTCCCCTTTGCTTAACTACCATTTTTTTCTTTAAGCATAGCCTACTATCGAGTGTACACGAATTAATGTGGCCAACTGTACACACGTATATAGTATTTCCCTGTCTTCACTTAACAGTACTTATAACTAACTTTCTACAAATCTACTTTCCACTTCCTCCTCAAGCTCTATTTCCTCATTCCCGAGTTTCCCTGTTACTTAATTTCCTCATCTACGCAACAACAAATATTTTTCCTATACTTGTAAAAATAGAATAAACTGCAAACATTTCGACGATTTTACGAAGCTTAGGATGGATATAATGGTAGCTTAAAGAACTAATTGCGATAGGCTGTAGCTTTTAAATTGGTAGACGTCCTTCCTAAGCTGAATACAATCATCTAATAGCTACCCGAATCTAATGAACAAACGTCGCCGGTACAGAAGGGGTTAACACCCTGAGACTGTCCACAACCTTGAACTTGTCCTTGTTTCCACTTACACATCACCATTATCTCTTTTTCTCTTCGTCTTGCTAATGTCTCTTTCCTCTGAGCGTTTCCAGGACTTTCTTTTAGCCCTCTTTCCATTCACGGCTTCGAAGGTCTCGCTCTCGCTCTGTGTGTGTGCAGTCCTAAAACCACTAGAAAATGGGAAAAGGCCTTTATTATATATATATTTTCTCTTTTACTATTTTTGTCATCAACTCTGAGCCTCATTTCCATCCCCCCCCCCCCCCCACCACCACCACACACACACACACACTCTCTCTCCTTCCATAATATAACCTTGAACTAGTCCTTGGCTCCATGCTCGATCTCTATCATTGACACACTCCCTCTCTTTATCAGTTGCGTTGTACCCTTCCCACTGACCATATCTACCACTCCCAACCCTTCATTTTTTCTCTCTCTCTCTCTCTCTGTCCAGAATACACTAAACACTATAATGAGACTATATATTAGGACTAGGCCTCTATATAGCTCATAAATAATGTCACACTTATCTACTTTACTCAACTAACTCCTTTATTTTTCTCTCTTTCTCGCTTTCCTCCCTCTCTATCTCTTATAACACAATGCACACTAGAAAAAAACTTTCTCTCTCTCCTCCCTCTCTCTCTCTCTTATAACACGATGCACACTAGAAAACACGGAGATACACCTCGAGTGCCTATGCCACCTCCATCATTAGTCAATTCCATTTCTGATATTTTGATTAAGTCTTCGTTCTATATTCAACTGGCATCGCACCCTACCCCACCTCTCTCTCTCTCTCAACCTTGAACTAGTCCTTGGGTCCTTTGCTCAGCAGCCATCATCCACGCCAGACTCCCCTACACGGAAATAAAAGGGTTGCACCTGGAAGATATTTAATGTACCCGCTACCTAGAAAACGACAAGACTGAAATTAGTGCCTGTCTGTCTAAGTTTTCTCACACACTCACACACACCGCAGTTGATGAATTATTTCATTTACCAACTACGTACCGGTAATTGAGAGGCCTAGTACCTGGGTCTTTTATGCGCTTTTGCAATTTCCTTTTGGTACATAATTAATCTCAAGTTAATAGTGAGAGAGAGAGAGAGAGAGAGAGAGAGAGAGAGAGAGAGAGAGAGAGAGAGAGAGAGAGAGAGAGAGAGAGAGAGGAGAGAGGGGAGAGAGAGAGAGAGAGATAGAGAGAGAGAGAGAGAGAGAGAGAGAGAGAGAGAGAGAGAGAGAGAGAGAGAGAGAGAGAGAGAGAGAGAGAGAGAGAGAGAGAGGTTTATCTCTTCCCCATTCTCTTAAAAACAGCACCAGGCACACTACTCTGCGAGAGAAAGAGTAGAAGAAAACATTGAAGGTGGCAGATTATAGCCTAAGCACACATGAATCACAGTATCGTTTTTTTGTTCACGAAGGGTCACTATCTATTTCTCTATTTGCTGTTTTTTCTTTCGTTTGCCTTTGCTATATCTACTAGAAATAGGTTTTGAGCACGTAGCCAGTATAATAATGTGTGTGGTCAGTAAAATTATATAACATACAAAATAAGTGCGGTAACAAACATGTTCAATTTAATTTATCAATTTACTTTTCATTACATGATAAATGGAGCGAATCGCATTACTTAACATTGCTGCAGTCTTCTCTCGTGTTCCTTGTCAGATCAACAGATGAAATCCTCAAATTTAACTCAACACGGCAATATTTAATGCAAGTATAGGGCCACCACGTTAGTTTAAGTTTTGAGGAAGCTGAAGATCTGGACACAGAGGACTAGTAAGACCTGTGTCCAGTATCACCGTAAGGTAAGGTAAGGTAAGGTAAAGGTAAGGTAAGGTTAATGTAAGGTAAGGTAAGGTAAGGTATTATATACACATCAAGTAGCCTGTCTGCCTGCCCCCCTCCTTTCTTCTCGAACTTATCTTAAGACAGTAATATTTATTAAAAGTGTATTATAAACATTAAGCAGCATGTCTGCCTATAGTATCCTATACTCTCTTTCAGTATTATCAATGGGGGATGGGCGTATTTATTTGTTCATTTATATACATATATATAATTATATACAGTATATATATTTTTTTAATTTCCTCCTTAGACCTCCATTAACCTTTAAAAAAATCACCCCGAAAACCTTCCTTCAAGATATATTTGTACATTTTTCGAGACAAATGTCCAGGCCGAAGGCAGATTCCTCTAAATTTACAGGCTCGCTATCACTCTTTAGGAAAATATCGACACCTAAATTATACGAAAAGTCTTAATATTGCCAAACAAATAAGGCGGAAGGTCTTAAAATCGCCAAACTAATGAGCCAAACGTAAAAAATCTGAAAACTAATGGGACAAAAGGGACCAGAAGAACGACCCAGCTCCCCTTAAACAGAATACTCAAAGAGTAACAAGAAGGGGTCAGACAGGCAGAGAGAGAGTAGGTACTGTATATTCCATCTACTCTCCATCCATCCATCCACCCCCCCCCCCCCCCCCCCCCCTTGGCCTCCCCTCACTCCTTGATTATAAATGGCACTGTACCCTTAAACCAACACACACACACACACACACACACACTCCCCCTCTCGAATAGCCTACCTACCTACCTGTCAACCATTGTACTTTGTATAATTATTATCAACCATTCACATTGTGTTACTTAATATTTAAAATAGCTCGACTTTAGAGGCGGTCATCAGTCGACCATACAATTGTTAACCCGCATTGGTACCATCACTATACCTTCAATGAAAAGTTCACATATCATTTAAACTTATTGTGGAGATTTAGTTTATTATACCTTAAGTTGAACATGACTATTCCTTTTAGTCGTTTAATCCTTTAGGCATAGGCCTAGCCTTATACTTATAACAAACAAAAAAATATATATATAAGAATTAGTCATAGCCATTATATAATAATAAGACCCAGCAAGTATACATCAGGGGGTGCCATTTTAAAGGCATTACTTCCGCCATCCAACAGAACTGAACACAACATAACATTAACCCGAAGCTCCAGTTCTAACACACAAAAACTCAAATCCTAGGTATTTAGCCCGAATTAAACCCTTTAACAACAAAACCTGGACACAAACAAAAGAAAAGCCCGCGATTAAACAAAAGAACTACCCAGAACGTAGTCTTTAAATGTGAAAAGAAGGGCCCCCTCTTAATTTATTTTCACCTAGATAAACAAACTTGCGAGAAGAGATTTTTTTTAGTGGTAATGAACTGAAGGGAGAAAATAAGTGGTCGAATTTTGGGGGTACTCTACATTCCATTATCTTACTTTAAATACTTCGCTTTATTTACACAAAATGTACATGGTTATACATTATTACACCAAATTACATTAGTATGTTTAATTTATTATTTTTCAGTATTTTGCTCTCATATTTCGTATTCTATTTTCACTGTAACTAACTATAACTCTCTCTCTCTTCCTACGGTTTCATGTCCATACCGTTACTCTGCAGCCATGCCCCAACCCGCGACTAACCTCTACCCTGACCTCCCCAACCCTGTACCTACCTTGCACATGTATACCCTCCCTACCTACATACCTACTAATTACACGCACAGTGGCCTACTACCCTACCCACTTGGCATACACACATACCCAAGCACATACTGTATATAAACACATGAAAATACACATATAAACACACACAGACAACCACAACACCACACATTTATCCACTTCACTTTATACATGCACATTTTCTCTCTCACTCTCGCACACACACACACTCACATACGATACGAGTAAACAAACCACTCATTAACTTCCATTATAATTATTCTCCTAAACAAATATTAACGTCTCATTCATATACATACCCTCTCTGACACACATAAACAAACCAACATACGCCTACTACACATCCACTCTTTCACATTATAGTCTCTCTCTCTGTTATTCTTTCTTTCCATTTCCCCCTTACTCTTGGGTTAGCTGTCTCTACTAGCCACCTCGTTGGGATCGTGAGGTCTGTGTGGCCCGTGTATCTATGTAAACCTATGTAAATCTCTCAGCACACCTCAGACGGCACCACGGGATATGGCAACACTGTCTAGACGAGGCAGAGTCATGGTTGCCAAGTTTCGCGCGGACCAGACCTGAGTGGGATAGGAGGGGGGATAGGATGGGAGGGGGGGGGGGGGGCAAATAGGGATAGTGTCACTGTTTGGGTCCTAGTGGCTGGCTGGCTGGCTCGCTCTCTCTGTCTCTCTCTTATCTTTTTTTCCCACTTTTCCTAATTTGGGGGTTACTTATTATGTATAGTCATAATCACCTAGCTTGGATCGTAAGGTCGGTGTTGTCAGTGTATCTAAGTGCATTTTATTCTCTTCCTCCCTCTCCTTCTCCCTCTCCCTCTTCCTCCCTCACTCCTTCTCTCTCGCTCACCGTAATGAATCTTTGGTGAAAAATAGTCTGCACATATAAAATAAAAATTTATAATTCTCTGGCAGTCTCCCTCTGTTTCTGTTTCGCTCTTGATTGTTCGCGCGACCAGTGAGTTTAATAATACACATGAAGTTTCGCACACACGCACTGATACATACACTATCTCTCACGAATAGAGAGAGAGAGAGAGAGAGAGAGAGAGAGAGAGAGAGAGAGAGAGAGAGAGAGAGAGAGAGAGAGAGAGAGAGAGAGAGAGAGGAGAGAGGAGATGGGAGGAGAGAGAAGAGCGGGGAGAGAAAGAGAGAAAGAGAGACAATTATACACAATTTACACGTTTACAAATGTATGGCCTTATGAGTGAAGCGAGTGGGAAGAGTTGATGTGAGTGAATGAAGAGAGAGAGGAGAGAGAGAGATATTTATTGAACGAGTGAGTGGGATGAGTAAGATGAATAAACAAGTGCGTGGGGTGAGTGAGAGTGATGTTGGATAGGGAAGGTGGGAGTGGGAGGAGGGAATGAAAAGAGTACATCGAGAGTGAAATTAATGTTAATGAGTGGGGTAAGAGAACGAGTGGGAGTGGAGCAAGTAAATGAACAGAGGAGCGGATGAACACGGTGGAACGAGCCAGTGGAAAGTGTGGAGGGATCGAATGGAATAAGTGGAGTGAATAATGGAAAGAGTGAACTGAGTGAAGAGAGGAGCAAAGGAAAAGACTGGAGCGAACGAGTGGAGTGGAGTGAGCGAGTGAGTGGAGACAATGGAGCGAGCGAGTGAGTGGATAGTGGAGCGAGCGAGTGAATGAAGAGTAGAGTGAGCAAGTGGAGTGGAGCGAGCGAGTTGAGTGGAGCGAGCGAGTGGAGAGTGGAGCGAGTGGAGAGTGGAGCGAGCCAGTGGAGAGTGGAGCGAGCGAGGGGGCCTCTAACTAACTAAGGCTGCCACCGCGACCTTGAACTCTCAACATTTTTGCAACAATCATTAACTTGCTCTGCCTGTGTGCGTGTCTGTGTAAGTTTGTCTGTGTGCGTTTCTGTAGGCGTGCGTGTTTGTGTGCGTGTTGTCACAATGGACGGGTTTATGTGCGTGTGTGTTTGCAACTTTTATTATTATATGTGTTAGTCTGATTAAATGTGTGTGTGTGTGTGTGTGTGTGTGTGTGTGTGTGTGTGTGTGTGTGTGTGTGTGTAGCGGTCTTTGTTCTCTGTGTGCGTTTTTCCGGTCATGTGTCTAATAAATTGTTCATGCTTGAATATTTCTGTATTAGTCATTTACGTGACTGAGGCCATTTGTATGTATGTATGTATGTACTGTATATATGTATGCAGGATATAATAAGGGTATACAGGTGTGTATTTACTGTATATATTTTATGTATGTATGATTTATATAATTATGTATGTATGTATATGTATAATAAGGGTATGAAGGTGTGTATTTACTGTATATATTTATGTTTGTATACAGGGATATGTATGTATGTTGTATAGGGATATGTAGACTATGAATGTGTTATATACAGATACTCATATTAATACATATATAGTGTGTCAGTTGCATGTAAGTACTATGTGTACACTATGTGCGTGAGAGGAGGAAGGACTATCATGTAACAGGTAGGCGTGTGTGTGTGTGGGTGTGTGGGGGTGTGTGTGTGTGTGTGTGTGTGTGTGTGTGTGTGTGTGTGTGTGTGTGTGTGTGTGTGTGTGTATTCTCTAGTTGTATTGCGGGAGTGAGCATGCTCGTTATTTCCCGCCTGCTATATGTGTAGGTGTTATATGTATCGTTGGAATGGCTGTGGATGTGTGTGTAGTCTGAATTTTTAGCCAATTGGCGACATCGGAAACGAAGGCTTAGGGTGGATCTGTATGGTACCATTCTCACTATAGACAGTACCGTCTCGCCCGAAGGCTTAGGTAGCCATCAGCTTAGGTGAACCATATGATACCCATCTCGCCTTGTACCATTTTTGCCAACCCCAGATGGGACGTCACAACGTCGTCCACTTATTCCAGGTATTTTATTATTTACAGCTAGGTGAACTGAGGCTAACACATGAAAGGAGACAAGCCCAATTTGTCTCCGCCCGGCCGGGGATTGAACCCCCGACCCCTCGTGTGTGAGACGAGAGCTCTACCTACTAGGCTACGGGGTGTGTGTGTGTGTGTGTGTGTGTGTGTGTGTGTTACTCCTTTCACGTTCACTATTAAAACGCTACTTCATAACACCGACACCCTCACTTACTACCAACCCTTAGCAACTCATTTGCACTCACGTATTTCACTCTCATTATAGCCACACACACACTCACTTACACTTGCTCTCTCTCCACACCACACGCCTATTTACTTAACACACAAACTTACATAAACACGTAAAATTAGCCTCTCCATCCCTACAAACATATAAGCAAACCCACGTACCCATACATTAATTCGCTTTACACTCGCACTCCCTCTCTCTCTCATTTCCACTCACGCACTGTCACTCCCATTCTACCAACGCACCCCCCCCCCCCCTTCTCTCTCTCTCTCCCTCTCTCTCTTACTGTAGGGTACACAACGAACGTACTCGGATTAACTCTGTACCCACCCTATACACAACCCCTCATTCCCTCTCACCTCTCTTTGTATCCCCTAGCCAACCCCACCCTTTCCTCACCTCTCTATCAGTTAATAATGAAACCCATCCAACTCTTACTGTATACCATCAGATTAACACGCATATCTCCATTCATACATAAAACCACATTATTATATTGCCCATTCATTCTTTTCACTCTCATGTGGGACTTCGTATTCCCTGTATCCTATTGTATACACTTCCCTCTTCTCTCTTCCACCCTCACTTCTTAACTCTCTCTCTCTCTCTCTCACCTGTTTCGCTATGATTTATGTAACTTTTTGCGGTTTAGATTTCCTCGCTCTTTTCCACCTCTACTAATAAGCTCACCTATTTTCAGCTCACATTTCCCCCTGTATAGTCTTTTCCCTTGTTTACCTTGCGGAAACTTATATCCATTAGCAACTGATTTCTAAATAATTATTGAAATTAAGTGTGCAAATAGGATGTCTGTCATATTATGCCAAAGTATGAACACCATATTTCACTACAAAATCATCGTAGTAGCCAAGTAATCAAGATGGTGATATGGCAATTTACCTTCAGCTGAAACAAAACAAAATTGACTAGCTACATGTATCAGTAAATGGAATACTTTTGTAGGACCGTTTTTACCCCTACAGTAGCCTGGTTTGTTGAGACAATATTTCTATAGGAGCGGAGCCCGCATGTTAGGCACTGAGTACCTATATGAGAGAGAGAGAGAGAGACAGAGAGAGAGAGAGAGAGAAAGAGAGAAGAGAGAGAGAGAGAGGGAGATAATATTAAAATAATAATAAATACATGTTTAAATAACACGAAAGGGTCAATAAACAGTCCTTTGTGATTATACGAAACGTTAGTGCCTGCCACATCTGATTGCACAAGTTATTAATGCCAAATGTGTTAAACAAAAACTCGTTATCGCCAAAAGAGAAAATGCGATCAACACAACAGGTGCTTTTTATTTCCGTCAAAACAATGCAAGGTTGTTTTCAATTTCGAAATTCTCAAAGCATAAAACTTTTCCCTTGTCACAGAGAAAACAGAAAAAACCCTGCTGGAAATTCATTCGTTAGACAATTTCACCTTTTTTTCCACATAACTAAGAATGAAGCTTGTCTCTTGTCAAGGCAACACTATTTGTTATATAAAAGAAAGACAAAGCTGGAAGGGAGAAAGGAAAAGTGAATAGGTCATTGGAATTAAAATAATATAAAATAATCTATTGTTAGACACAGCTATCATTTTCAGAATCTGACAGAAATAAATAAATCAAAAAAATAAAAGGATGGAACGCTTACACGCCTAGTTAAGAAC
Organism: Paralithodes platypus; assembly: GCA_032716605.1. Taxonomy (NCBI): domain Eukaryota; kingdom Metazoa; phylum Arthropoda; class Malacostraca; order Decapoda; family Lithodidae; genus Paralithodes; species Paralithodes platypus. The sequence goes on along the minus strand of CM064530.1, from coordinate 2,957,205 downwards.
TCGTATTATTACCCTAATAGTATAAATGTTAGGCAGAATTACTATCTATCTATGTATATCTCTCTCTCTCTCTCTCTATATATATATATATATATATATATATATATATATATATATATATATATATATATATATCAATAAACAAATATACCAATAAATAAGATGTCATCCGGCTGAAAATAATGAGCTGTAAAGGTAGACAACCAATCAATTAACAAGCGGGAAAAAAATAGGGTAGGTATGTCTGTCGCTTGTCAATTGCAAGGGGTGACAGGTTGATATTTGTCGACACAGGTAGATGTGATGGCAGTCAGGTAGGTAGGTAGGTAGGTAGGTAGGTAGGTAGATAGGTAGGAAGGAAGGTTAGTAGGTAGGGAAGTTAGTAGGTGGGAAGGTTAGTAAGTACGTGAGTAGGAGGTAGGTAGGTAGGTAGGTAGGTAGGTAGGTAGGTAGGAAGGTTAATAGGAGGGAAGGTTAGTATGTATGTGGGTAGGTGGGTGGTTGGTTGGTTGGTAGGTAGGTAGAAAAGTTAGTAGGTAGGTAGTAAGGTTAGTCGGTTGGTAGGTAAGAAGATACGTACGCAAACAGGTAGGTAGGCAAGTAGGAATGTAAGTATGTAGATAGCTAGGTAGGTAAGAAGTTAAAAATATATATTCAAGACAAAAATATAAATCTACTTGAAGGGAACAAGAACAAGCCCTTCCGCTAATAACTAAATACACTCTCTGTAGGTCGGTAGAAAGATATGTAGGTTAGAAGCTCCAAGATATGTAAACATCATATAGAAAAATCGTTGAAGGGACTAAAACAAACACCATCAATAATAATTAAACGTAACCCTCGTAGGTAGATAGGTAGGTAGAGCCAAAGTATATATACTTTGGGTAGAACAGGTTCGTAGGTTTATAGTTTGGTAATTAGGATGAAGGAAGGAAAAAAGAGGGAAAGACAAATCAAACATACAATAAAAAGAAGGGAATAAATTCATACAAAATAAAATGAAGGAAGGAAAAAAGACAACCCCTTAGTAAACGACCGATGAAACAACACAAAGAAAGAATAAACCAAAGCGACGGAGAAAGGGGAAGAACAAAAGAAAGGGAGAAAAGAAGGGAGAGGCTTAGTATGTAGGTTAAGTAGCCAAGCACATAGGGAGGGTTGGATATGATGTAAGATGAAAAGAGAGGGGTGAGCGGCACAGGAGAGGAGGGGAGAGGCTGAGAGAGAAAAAATGTAAAGAGAGGGGAGATGGAGAATTGGACCAAAGAGGGGAGGTAAGGGCGAGTCACACGTGTAGCTTTCCCAGCAAGTTTCTATCGGCGACTCAATTTTTTCGGCTACTGTTCGATCGGGCAAGATTTTGGGAATGTTATGCATGAAAATTGACAACTAGACAGAAGGCAAGATTTACAGAGGTGAGTAAAATATTATAACACATTATTTCTGAAGCTATCACAATAGATGCATCGAAAGATAATGCTGGAAAAACACTCGTGTGACATAATCTTAAATGAGAAGCCTAGAGGGGAGAAAAGGGAAGAAGGAAGGGAGGAAAAGGGGGAAGGAGGGAGGAAAGAGTTTCTCGATGGCTTTACAGAAAACAAAACAAAGTCCACATTATATGTCTCTCTTGAATACATTCGAATAGTCCTAGGAGCTCAATCTTCGTCCTGTCTTAAAAACAAAACAAACAAATATCTAAAAACTAGTTATGAAAATATAGTAATTTTAATGATGCCTTGAAGTACAGATTAGTCAAGACCAATCGACTAAAAAGGAAGTTCGGTTGTCAATGGATAGACTTCCGCAAATCATTATATCGGCTGCTTGAGAGCTAACTATTCCAACGAGTTCCATTTCATTATACCGTAGGGTGAGACTGATGGACAATATCCTAATACCCATTGCTCTTCTCATCTAGCAATATATATATATATAAAGAGAGGACGTATGTAAACAAACACAACATAATAATAACATGATGTTGAGTATATCTGATTATCTTTTATCTTTCCTGTGTATATGTAGATTTTTTTTTTCTTCTATATTCCAACTACTCCCTCTCGGGCATAGGCTGAGAGCCTGTACATTCCACCGCTCAACACGGTGAAGCCCGTGAGGTCTTGTTCCAGTCTGGGGAGTGAGACATGTGAAGCATCCATCATGGCTCGAAGCAGCTCCATCTCTGAAGCGGCTGGTTGCTTCGCTTAAGCGCTTCACCATCTCACCCTCCAAACTCAGACCCTCACTCTCAGAACGCCACCTATTGAGCAGTGAACTCACTAGGCATTGTCCCCCTGTAACCTATTTTGAATATGGGAATATTCATACAGTGTTACTTAATCAGGGAACAATGAGGGTATTTTTTGGGCATTTCGGTGGGCTTTGTGGTAATGCACTGATACTAGGTACAGCACAAATTCAATCCCAATAATATCTTCCCATTGACATATCGGGATTTGAACCCGGGTCCATTGGATTACCAATCCTAAACTAAACTAAATATGTTTGGCCTTTGTATGGTACAACGCCAGGCTAGAAAATCTAGTAGGGAGGAAAAATTACAAAGAAGAGTATTCCCAAAAAGCATCTAAATTAGTTAAGGTGATATTCACGAAATACGACAAGTAAGAGGTCGTATTACCAAGAGCTTATTTACCTTAATTCCGTGAGAGAGAGAGAGAGAGAGAGAGAGAGAGAGAGTAATCAGGTCGACGAGAAGGGAGACTATAATAATAAGGGAGAGAAAGGGAGAAAGTATGAGGGTAGGTGGGGGGAGATGAAAGGGCTAGGGAGTTTCAGTTGCTTGAGAGAGAGAGAGAGAGAGAGAGAGAGAGAGAGAGAGAGAGAGAGAGAGAGAGAGAGAGAGAGAGAGAGAGAGAGAGAGAGAGAGAGAGAGAGAGAGAGAGAGAGAGAGAGAGAGAGAGAGAGAGAAATTCGTATCATGAATAATAGGGAACTTGAAAACCCCTCTCAAGCAATTCTAATAAATAATACAATAAGACTATCACATTCATATAACGTCAAACATACATATAACGTCAAACGTACATATGTCAAACGTACATATAACGTCAAACGTACATATAATGAAATGCAACTTCATGAATACATGTCTAAATATAGGTTTTGTAGTTTGTTACAATGGTAAAATATAATTAAACTAGGACAATATACCGTATACAATAAATAGACAAGATTAAAAACAAAAAATAATAATAAATAAATAAAAATAAATAAATACATAGCCTAAATAACCTAAACAAATAGAAAAAAGTAATAATAGCACAATAGATAAGATATAGATGGCGAGAGAATTAGAAAGACGGTAAGAATTATAGATAGATAAAGAAATATATCAATATACAAGAAAATCAAAATTAATAGACGGATATATACATTATTAAAGAAGGTGATAACTCGAAATAGGAGAGATCAATTACAATGCTTGTTGCTAGGACTAGATACAAGTGAGAAACAAGGCTAGATATACAAAGCACAGATAAACAAAACAAGTAGTAAACACGAGAAATACAATTAATCTGGACAAGGAGAGCCAACTAAAAGGAATAATGATGAACAAAAAACGAAAATAAGGACATAGTAACAAAACAAGTAGTAAACAAGATAGAAATACAGCGAATCTAGACAAGGAGAGCCAACTAAAAAGAATAATGATGAACAAAAAACGAAAACAAAGGACATAGTAACAAAACAAGTACCGGTAGTAAACAAGATAGAAATAGTGAATCTAGACACGGAGAGGAAACTAAAAAGACAAATAGTGAGAACAATAACGAACACTAAACATAAGACAACGACATAATCTGATAAAGACAGCAATAGACAGTGTGAATAGATATATATAAAAGGAAGGAAGGTGACAGTTGGAAGAACAGAAGAGGTAACACCAAATAAAGAGAAGGAGGGCTTAGTTATCGAAGAGCAAAGCAGAAAAACAATAAACGGAAGGAATAAGCTAGATAAAAGGAAGGAAGGAGAGAAACAAGAGATAGATGTACAGAGAAGGAGTCGAGAGGGGTAGCGTGTGTCACCGTTGAGGCCTGCTTACATAACACTCCCTCCCTCCTCCCTCTTCCCTCCTCCTTCCTTCTACCTCCTCCCTCCCTCTCCTCCACATCTGTCTCCTCTCCCCCATTCCCCCCCTCTCACGGCGCAGGTCTGGGGTTGGAAAGTCGATACTGGGGGAGGTATAAGATGAGGGGGGGGGGGGGAAAGATGTGTGGGGATGCGGGGGGGGGGGGGGGAGGATGGTGAGGTGAGGGGTGGAGAGATGCTGAGCTGGGGGTAAGGGGGGGGAGATGCTGAGCTGGGGAGGGGAGGAGATGCTGAGATGGGAGGGGATGCTGAACTGGGGGAGGGGAGGGGATGCTGAGCTGGGGGAGGTGATTCTGAATTGGGGAATGAGGGGGGGGGGGAGAGATGTTGAGCTGGGGAGGGGGATACTGAGTTGGGGGAATTATGCTGAACTGGGGGGGGGGGGGGGAGATGTTCAGCTGGGGAGGAATGGGGTTAAGGGGTGGATAGATGCATGGGTGGGGTGGGGGTGTAGAAGGGATGAAGAGGGGTGGAGAGATGCTGCACTTGGGTAGAGGTGGGGAGGAAGTGTAGGGAGGGAGGGGAGACAATAGGTAAGAAGAGATGCTGAGTTGGGGAAGAGATGCTTAGGTAGGGAGGATGGTGTGATGCCTAGGTGAGATGAGGGGAAGGGCATAATTATGTTGAAAGGATATGTGGGGGTGGTGGATGGAGGGATGCTTAGGTGGATGCAGGTATGATAACGAAGTGTGTGTATTACTGCTTGATAAAAGTCTAGGGAGCAAACTAAAACCTCCAATCAACAATGGAACAAATAATGACAGGAGAGACACAGTATGTTGAGAGGGAAGAAGACACACATATTTACACACGTATTTACCCAAGAGATAACATTGAATAATACAGTAAACAAAACAATAAATACAATAATACACATACACTAGGATCGGTCATCATTAAGAAGAGAATGCCCACAGAATAATAGAAAGAAAATATGTATTCAACGGTGAAAATCAACCTTTTCTCATCATAATCACCCAATTAAAACAATAGTAATGACCCATTTCATTTTATGTTTCCGTCAAATATCAGAATATATATCTATATAAGCCGTCAATATATATATATATATATATATATATATATATATATATATATGCAGTCATGATATTAATATAGCACAAGTGAAACAAGTATAACTGAATATAGACAACTGAAAAATAACTGTACTAGAAAATACAGCTAATAAATGGACCCAATTGCATTAAAGTAATTGCTTCTAAATAACAATATAAATACAATTGCCTCAGCATTTCCGACGCTCAAAGGAGACACTGCACAAAGAGGGTTGGGTATCAAGAGAAACAAGTGAAAAAGAGAAACAAGTAGAGAGTTGCTGCAGTGTGTTGACTTCGCCACCAGACTGACTGACTCACTCACTCACTCTCTCTCTCTCGTTGTGCTTTTGTCGGTATTAGTGTGTTTGTATGTCCAAGTTCTCAATCACATCTACTTTCAGATAACTATTTCTCTCCTCTCCCCTCCTTTCTCTCTCTCTCTCTCTCTCTCTCTCTCTCTCTCTCTGGTCACCTCGTAGGGATCGTAAGATCTGTGTGGCCAGTGTATCTATGTAAATCTATGTAAATCTCTCTCTTTATGTGTTTGCCTCCGTATGAACCGATGTCCCCGAAATTTGAAGGACGGATAGGATATTTGCCAAAAGAGAAGTGATATATAGTTTATATTTTTTCCCAACCAACTTCACTTCTAAACTCTATCTATATATCTATCTATTGCCAGGCGCCTTACTCCCCTTAATGAGGGTGGCCATACACGGACCTATTTCCTGTCTGAGGGACAACCCGAGCCAGTTTACTGAAGGACTTACAGGATTGACCACTCAATTTAGGATCCGTCCGACTCCGAGGCCCTCTATGTATCTTCTAAACTCAATTAATGAAATCAACAAATAGATGTGGCACTCCAAGGACTCGAACCTAGGATACTACCACCGAAATTCCGCGCACTTATGCATTACGCTATCAAGACAGTTTTCAATATAGTTGATCAGTAGAGCGCCTCCCTCCGCCCTCTTAGGTGGTGGTATGAGCTCTCCCGAGACCTTCTCAAAATATTCCAAACTATCGTCAGCGTCTATCTGAATGCGTTCATATATCTACAGTACATACTGTATGCCTGTCTGTCAACCCTCCATCCCAGACTTAACCTCCAGTAGCTATTTCCACACTTGTCTGTCCGTCAAACCATTTTTTTTTTCTATTCTCAGCTACCGTCTACCGCCACTGTCTGACTGGTAATGTGAAACACTGGTAGGGGGCGGAGGGAGACAGACAGAGAGAGAGACAGAGACAGAGAGAGAGAGAGAGAGAGAGAGAGAGAGAGAGAGAGAGAGAGAGAGAGAGAGAGAGAGAGAGAGCGCATAAGGTGGTAGGTGTGGGGAGGTGTGACAGAGTGGTCTTGCCACTGGACTGGTAATCCAATGGACCCGGGTTCGAATCCCAGTATGTCAATGGGAAGATATTATTGTGATGGAATTTGTGCTGTACCTAGTTTCAGTGCATTACCACAGCACACCGAAATGCCAAAACAAAATACCCTCATTGTTCCCTGATTAAATAGCACTGTATGAATATTCCCATATTCAAAATATGCTACAGGGGGCCAATGCCTAGTGAGTTAATTTCTCAATAGGTGGCATTCTGAGAGCGAGGGTCCGAGCCTGGGGAGTGAGACTATGAAGCGCAGAGGCGAAGCAGCTTCAGAGATGGAGTTGGGTTCGAGCCGTGAATAGGTGCTTCGCATGTCTCACTCCCTAGACTGGAACAAGACCTCACGGGCCTCACCGTGTTCAGCGGTAGAGTGTAAAGGCTATCAGCCTATGCCCGAGAGGGAGTAGTTGGAATATAGAAAACAAAAAAAAATTTGAAAACGTAAAGCAAGAGGTAATCATGAAGGCTGGGGAATTTACGAGCATAGATAATAAGCTGGCATTACATCGACACCTGCTAATCTCATTGGGAGGGATAAACCGGCATAGCTCTGATTATATAAACATATTTTTACTAGATATATTTAACCCTTGCATTATAGTTAGTTCAAATAGGACTTCAGAGGCTATCAACCTTTCTAGATTATTAAGCCAGCACACTGTAAGTCAAGAATAGCGTCAGGCTGGAGCCCCTTTTTGAAAACTCCAGTCCCTTGTAATCTAGACTAATTAACTCTTTGAGTACCAGCGACGTGTGATAGTGTATGCTAGCTATATTTAGACGATATTATGCAGCTTAGGAAGAATGTGTGGTAGTTAAAAACGTTGGCCGAGATAGTTTGAAGCCTTAGTATTGCTAGAAGTCCTTCCTAAGTTGAGTTAATATCGTCTAATAGTTGCCAAAATATGATAAAAGGACGTTCTTGGTACTGTACGGGTTAATAAATAAATATAGCACTCACATTTCACTGTTCAATCGCCATCAGAGAGTAAGGTAACCCAGTAGATGGCACACAGAGTACATACCTGCAAAGAAAAGAACACATGGTTAGAAACTGGCACAATTAATGACAACTGTTATACAATCATGCACATAGATGCCAATCAGTTTCAAGTCGGGTAGGAATAAATTATGCTTTATTTCTTTAAGGGAAGATGGTTCACCTTTGGCATGTATTCATTATGTTTCTAGTTTCCTCCCTAGAGCTCCATCAAATTTGAAAAAAAAAAATCCATTAGATCCCCCTTTTAGGTTAATTTGTACATTTTTCGGTAGAAAAATGTCCCGGCCGAAGGCCGATTCTTCCAACATTACAGGCTCACTATCGTTCGCCAGGGAAATTTTTTGACACCTAAATAGCACGAAAGGTCTAAATATGACGAAGAAATGGGGCGAAAGGTCTTAAAATCGACTAACTAATGGGGCAAACATCTTGACATCTGAAAACTAATGGGGCTAAACATGAGGGAGAAAGTGGTCCAGAAAACCGGTCCATCCCCCTTTAAAAGAGATACCTTATTTACTGGTCAAATTATGTTACAAACCTCTACTTGCACACAATCCAATTCTTTAATGGCATAGGGTAGATTATTATAAACTGGTATTTGTGTAATAGTTTAACATGGTTTACAATTGCAATTTTATATTATAGATTTGATAACAAGAATCTAAGAACACAGGATATCATTTGTTTTACAGGCTCTGGAGTTACCTTTCATAAACACATTAAAATGTAAAACTTGCAAACAAAGTCAAACCAAAACTGGGACAAAGACAATAAAGTAAAAAAAAACAAAAAATCAAAATCGCTATGTGGAAACAACGCTTACTAAAATAAAATTTATGAAATGAAACAACATAATTAATAATCATTTATTTAAGCCCAATTTTATCTTACTAATAATAATAATAATAATAATAAAATAATATATAAAATCATCAAATAGGCTACCTCATCAAAACAAACCAAGATTCCACTAAATCAGATTCTAGGATACGAATTTAATTGCTGTTGCTGTCAAAATCGGCACATCCATTGCCATAAATAACTTCTAATATATATAATTAATGTACGTACTCCAACCCCTAATCAGTGTAGTGCGAACCTTCACATTAAGTAGATATTAATTTGATGGTGTAGAAGAAATTATGACCGCAGATAGTGATTTTAGTTGAGTGTTCGTGTGGGTAGCCTAAATGTTACCGTGATGGTTGAGTGTGTGTTTGTTTGTTTTTTCTTTATATGTGGATGAGGGAGACAAAAGGCAAAACTGCCTGTGACGAGTGCCTCCCCCAAAGTTGAAAGAGTGAGAGCCAAAATCAATGAACAGTCGAGCCAAAATGTGTGTGTGTGTGTGTGTATATGTGTGTGTGTGTGTGTGTGTGTATGTATGTGTGTGTGTGTGTGTGTGTGTGTGTGTGTGTGTGTGTGTGTGTGTGTGTGTGTGTGTGTGTATGTGTGTGTGTGTGTGTGTGTGTGTGTGTTGCAAATCCCACTTAATTGCAGACACAACAAAACCCTACCATTATAATGTCTCGCTAAAATAAAACATCAACAGCTCATTATCGTTCTATAATATACCGCCCATTTATTTTGCCCATATTTATTTACCCTTGGTCATCATTGGTATTTACAGTATATGTAGTTAAAATGTCAGTCAGTCAGTCAGTAGCCAGCCCTTACTCCCACAAGGGGTAGGGAGGATCAGCAAGAGACACGAGATCAGCGTTTATTAATACATAATGTATTTCTAAATATATATAGCCGATTTTATCTGAACATCAATCTAAATGGATATATTTGCATACACAAAATCGTAAGAACTCACGAATATTAGTCAGTTGTACCAGTCGAACTATAATATAATAGAGAGGGCAGGTTTAGTGGCGGGGGAGGGAGGGAGGCTAATTTTTCACCATCCACTTCATTACTTCATTACTCCATTAGCCTAGCTCTCTCTCTCTCTTGATCCATTCCATAGCTTTCCAATGTCTTGCTCTCCCGTTTCTAGATATCTACATACAGCACATAGAGCACATCTTCATATAGGTTTCCTTTAGTGTGTGTTTGTGTGTGTGTGTGTGTTAAGGGGGGATGGTTCACCTTTTGGGCGATTTTTGCATATCATTATTTTTCTAGTTTCCTCCCTAGATACCTCCACCAAATTAAAAAAAAAAAATCCATTAGATCCCCCTTCTAGATTAATTTGTACATTTTTTGGTAGAAAAATGTCCCGGCCGAAGGCCAATTCTTTCAACATTACAGGCTCACTATCGTTTACCAGGGATTTTTTTTGTACACCTAAATAGCGTGAAAGGTCTAAATATTGACGACGAAATGGAGCGAAAGGTCTTAAAATCGACTAACTAATGGGGGCAAACATCTTACCACCTGAAAACTAATGGGGCTAAACATAAGGGAGAAAGTGGTCCAGAAAACCGGCCCATCTTAAAGTTTGCTCCTCCCCCAAGAGTCCCTTCAAGATATATATTTTTCGGTCGATGTCCAGTTCTTCCTAAATTACAGGTTCGCTATCGCAAAAATCAACACTTAAATAGCACGAAAGTTCTTATTATTGGCAAAGAAGTGGGGCAAAAAATCTTAAAATCGCCAAACTAATGGGGCGAACGTCGTATGTCAAAACTAATGGGGCTAAGCATGAGAGAGAAGGGGGTCCATAAAAAGTAAAACGCCTCCCCTTCACAACCAATACTTTTTCCTTCTACACCTATGCTCTCTCTCGCTCTCTCTCTCGTATTAGGTCCTCATCCCAATCTCTTTCACTCTCAATCTTACTCACTCACTCTCTCTCTCTCACTCTCAATCTCACTCACTCGCTCTCTCTCTCTCCTCCGTTGCTATAGGTTACAGCCGTTGACAAAGAACGGAAAGAAGATGAGAGAGAGAGAGAGAGAGAGAGAGAGGGAGAGAGAGAGAGAGAGAGAGAGAGAGAGAGAGAGAGAGAGAGAGAGAGGGAGAGAGAGAGAGAGAGAGAGAGAGAGAGAGAGAGAGAGAGAGAGAGAGAGAGAGAGAGAGAGAGAGAGAGAGAGAGAGAGAGCGCGAATGTGTGTGCGAGATAAGATAGGAAAACAGAGGTAAAGATAAACAAAATAAATCTGAATTAACAATATTGCAAACTGAGAAAGACGTACAGTATGACAGGACAAACATGATACACTATGAACATTGTCAATTAGGCTAAATTTGTTGTAAACAGTTGACTCAAATAATGAATCAAAAGAAAAGAGGAGGGAATCGAGAGAATATTAAGAGGATGACATGATATACTCAAAATATATAATTATATATAAAGAATATATAAGTAAGGGGTAAAAAGGATTGAAACAAAATATATATAGAGAGCAAAATAAAAACGAATGGGCAAAAACTAACATTACCCCTTTCCAGATGCGACGAGGCATTTTTTTCAGTTGTCTGGCGATTCTATTCAGATTAGGAAGAGTATATGGAAGTCAGAGGGTTAATTGAGTGTCTCTACCCTTTAAATTACCACAGATCCTTCTTAAGCTGTATAAATTTCTATAATGATAGCCAGAACAAACTGTCCAAATGCGGCATAATCCTCAGGGGGTACGGTACTATCAAGACCAAATGGAACAAAGGGTTGATGGAAAAAGGAAAACGTAGAATATAACCGAGCGATATATATGTTGAAAGACAAATAATAGAGAATTAATTACTAGAACGCACACAATCTTCTCTCTCTCTCTCTCAAACACACACACCACACATACTCTCTCACACACCACACACATACTTTCTCTCACACCACACACACACTCTCTTTCACACACCCCACACACATTCACCCTCTCTCTCTCTAACACACTCTCTCTGCTAATAAATTTCTTCCTATCTCCTTGTCCAATTTTACACTAGCATCCTCGCCTTTCTCGATGTCTGAAAACTTCCTCCATTCCTTCCACATTCAACTTGCTTCCTTCTTCCTTCTCCTCTTTCCTTCTTATTCTTTATTCTACCCCCTCCTTTTCTATCTTCCTTCTTCCTTTGTCCTCTTTTCTGCTTAGTCTGTATTCTCTCTATTCCTATATCCCTTCCTCCTCTTCTACTTATCTCATTCTTCCTATCCTCCTTACACTTCATTCTCCCCTTTCTTTTTCATATCTCCCTTCTTTCTATTCTACTTCTATCTTCCTTCCCCCCACTCTTCTTTCTTCCTCAATTCCAGTCGTCCTTCCTTCCTGCCACTAAGTCTGCAGAGGAGTGGAAGGGGGGGAGGGAAGGGAAGGGGGAGAGGGAAGGGAAGGGGGAGAGGGAAGGGAGGGGGAGAGGGAAGGGAGGGGGAGAGGGAAGGGAGGGGGAAAGGGAAGGGAGGGGAAGACGAAAGAAGTAAACGAAAAGAGGGGATGAAGGGGAAGGAAGGGGAAGGGAGAGGGAGGCGAAAGTAAGTAAAAGAACAGAGGGGATGAAGGGGAAGGGACGAGGTTTAGGAATAGGAGAGGAAGAGAAATAAAAGGAGGGAAGGGTAAAGGGGTAGAAGGGAGGGGAAGGGACGAAGTTCATGAAGGGGAAGGGACGAAGTTCATGAAAGGGAGAGGGAGGGGAAGGGGAGAGGGAGGGGAAGGGGGGGGGGGGGGGGGGGAATAGTGGGGAAGAGATGGAGGGAGTGGAACAGTGAGACAGGAAGGGAAGTGGAGGGGAAGTGAGATGGAGGAAGGGGGGGTAAGCAAGGGAGGGGAGATAAGGGTGAGAGCTTACCAGGGAGGGGAATAGGGGGTGGGGGCGGGGGTTGGGAGGGGGAAGGGGGGGCCTTGCAAGGGTACGAAGCCATCAGAGCCAGCGACACACCAGGCTCGCTGCTGCTCGCTTGCTCTCTCTCTCTCTCTCTCTCTCTCTCTCTCTCTCTCTAGCTAATATTTCACACGTCATTATTATTATCGTCTCTATTATAATTTACCTTTGTCCTTCATACCGTATTATTCTCCCATTCCCAGTCTCTCAAATAATAACTAAATAGATAAAACCAAATTATATACAGTACAGGTATATATTGTGTATGTATGTATGTACTGTATGTATGTATGTATGTATGTATGTATATATTTACCCGTTTTATGTCATCCTCTCTCTCTCTCTCTCTCTCTCTCTCTCTCTCTCTCTCTCTCTCTCTCAGGAGCGTGCACACCTCCGTCTACGCTGGCGGAGATATACGCTCTACCGATCACCGAAATTTAATCACTTCTTCCTCGGCGCATATCCTATCAGCCCACCAATTGTTGTGAACATCGGTTGATAACTTGTTTATAGACAAATGGAGGCAACATCGTAACCCCCGTCCAACTTCGCTGGCGGAGGTGATATAACTACCAACAATCTATAATAACCATAATATAAACTCGTAACTTGATAGATTCAGCGGTATTAAGTAACACCCCGTTCTTTAACATTAATCATCAATTACAAACCCCAATGCACTTGAATAAACTAATGAAAGCATATGGTCCACCCGGGATTCGAACTCAGGACACCATACCCAGAACATAAGCATCTAAACCATTACACCAACAACACCGTTTACAGTTTCCCCTCTCCCACAACATTACAAATATCACTTACGGCAGTTTAGCAATATATATGTTCAAGTCACCACTACCATCACGGATAAATGAATACTATTAATATCACACGTGAGGCCTTTATAGGAAGACCACGCTAACATTTTGACATTAGTTTACTTTAGATGTGAACGAATAACATTTTTATTCGAGTAAAGTGACTAAGTGACTAAAGTGATCAGTGTCATCCTCTGCATTATATTCTAGCAACTATTAAACGATATTATTCAGGTTAGGAAGAACGTCTATTCATTAAAAGGTTACAGGTTATCTCAATAAATACTTTTAGCTAATATGTATATTTCCTAAGATATATAAAATCGTCTAAATGTAGCTGAAATCCAATATACTAAAAGACGTCACCGGTACAGAAAAGGGTTTATCCTACACTACCACAGCACTAACCTCTACCACCAGCACACACCCCTACCTTCATCACATTAGCTCAGAACACACCACCACCACACCACCATTACTACCTCGGACACTCCACCCAACTACCTCTACCAGCACTCAACCCTACCTCACATTAACTCAAAAGTCAAAACACACCACCACCACCTCTCCTACATTACACCGCACTAGCTCCACCTCCACCAGCCGCGCCACCAAACTCTCCACCACCACACTACACTATCTCCACCGCCACCACACAGCTCCAACACTACACTACCTCCACCGCCACCACCAGCGCCACCAAACTCTCCACCACCACCGCACAACTCCAACACCACTACCTCCACCACCAGCAGCGCCACCAAACTCTCCACCACCACCGCACAACTCCAACACTACACTACCTCCACCACCACCACCCTAGCAGCGCCACCAAACTCTCCACCACCACCTCTCCAACACTGCAACTTTAAACTGTACCCCGGTGGCCAGAGAGAAACAGATGAAACAAACAAAACTTCAAGCCTGACTGACACACGACGCACACACGCACACGCGTACACGCAGACACGTTCACGGCAGCGTACACACGGAGCAAACAAAGACGCGTTGGCACACACATACGAATAAATTTAAACATGTGGACATTGGAACTAAGGTTACCATTAAATATGAGAAGCTAATTTGCAAAGTAGTACCCATACATACACGCACATATGTACAGGCGAAGCTAACAGACACATTAACACACACACACGTAGAGAGAGAGAGAGAGAGAGAGAGAGAGAGAGAGAGAGAGAGAGAGAGAGAGAGAGAGAGAGAGAGAGAGAGAGAGAGAGAGAGAGAGAGAGAGAGAGAGAGAGAGAGAGGTATAATTTAAACATAAGGACAATTATACTTTATGCTTTACACACATCATAAATTAACCATATACACAAGCCAGTACGGTCACCTACTACCATCATGCAAAAATACATAATATCAACGACACAAACGTTCGCACTGGCATGTTGGGTTAAGCCCCGACTATCCCTAATATTTCAGTTCTCTTCCTCACTACCTACTACTTCCTCAGCCCCATTTGATCTACCACATTTGTCTGGCTTGTCTGTGTCCATAATTTAATTTATGAATGGAATCTTATACATAATATTTAAGAATTAAATGGTAATTAATTGCATTAACATTACACTGATGTATTAATATTTAGGGTTATATTAGCATTTCGTAATGAACAACGTAAAACAGTGTTTCACGATGTTATACGTACATAAATGATCCTGTGCAGTAATTACATGTACAGTATATACTATTCCAAGCCACCTGGGTGCACATACATTTTCTGATGATTATAATTTTAACTATTTGCAATACTTATGACGGTTATGAAAATAGCAAAACACATTTTAAAGGCTAACTCCTAAACTCCTACTACTAAACTAAAAAAGACGGGAACAGGAAATATAGTAAGTTTCATCGTAATATTTAAAATTATAGCCATTAAAATATAATGGATTCACTCGAAACATTCTCTGGTTTCAATTAGGGGATGGAGAGTACTGAATACCCCTTCCCCATGTATACACATTAACCCCTTCCGTACCGGCGACGTCTTTTTAATGTTATTATAGCAATATTTGGAGGATTTTGTGCAGTTCAAGAAGGATCTGTGGTCGTAAAATGGTGTAAGTGAGATATTATGTTCGAAGGCTGTGAATTGCTGAAGGCCCTTGTTAAACTGCATAACATCGTCTACAAGTAATAGCCAGAGTGAAGTTAAAAAGACGTAGAGCCGGTAAAGAAGATGATAATACTATGACTCTTGTGTCCAGTATTCTTAGTATCCAATTCAAATACTCTCAAATCGTTCTCAAAAGGTCCAACAGTATTATTTGTTTATTTATTCATTCAGCCAACAATTCGACATCGTCCCATAGCAACCAAGTACTGTTCACGAAAGGTTATACTAAAAAGACCTTGGTGCGGATTTATGAACTAGTCTTTCAATATTCATGTAACTGGTGTAGGTGATTTTTCGTAAGTAATTACATCTGCGCAATTAATACAAATTATTTAGTTGTGTTTATTATTAATATAAAGTAGTAACAAAAATCAATTCAGACTATAAAGTCTATACAAACTAAATAAAAATAGAACTACATACAGTCCATCATACTTAAATACACATACTACTTGAACACAAACACACACACAATTATTCACACTCTCACTCTCACTCACACACACACACACACACACACACACACACACACACACACACGAGAGCAGGGCAGCTTCACAACAATAACAACAACAATGACAATGACAACAACAACACGGGGTCTCAGAAACCTATTGATTTTCCGAGTTCGAAGAGCAAGACTTTGCCAGTTTTTGTGGACGGGGATTATTGGGAGTTAAGAGGGAGTCTGGCAGCGAGAGGGAGCGGAGTGGGAGTAATAATAGGTAGAGTGGGAGTTAAGAAGTGGAGAGGGATTTAGATCGGGAGTTAGAGGGGAGTGGGAGCTAAAGGGAGTCAGGGTGGGATGAGAAGTGGACCTTAGGGACTTGGTTTGGGAGTAGGAGAGAAGTGGGAGTTTAGAATAGGTAGAGTGGGAGCTAAAGGGAGTCAGGTTGGGATGAGGAGTGGATAGGGAATTATATCGGGAATTAGAGTGGGATAGGATAGGAGAGGGAGTTAAAGGAGTAAGTTTTGGAATCAGTAGAATTAGCAGTTGAGAGGGAGGAAAATAATGGAGGGTGGTGGACATAGAAGCAAAGATAGTGGTAGAAGAGTGGAAGGGACGAAGCAGCAAGTGGAAGAAGACAAAGGACTGGTGGTGGAGCAGGTGGAGCGAAGTGGAAGTGGCGAAAATAATGGTAGTTAATTTGGGTGGGCGGGTGTGCTGACAGGGTACGCGAGACGTGAGGAAATGGTGAAAAAACTTATCAACGTACTATATAGTCCATTCGCTGTAAGTAGGCGAGAAATCATGACTTCTTTCCTCTGTAACTCAAAAAGGGCTAGAGCAAATTGGCTGTACATTTCCACATATATTCCTTGACGGACTCTTCCCAAATGGTAAAAATATTAGCTCGATTACTTTAGTCGTTCTTGAGTTACAGAGGTTAGAGTTCATGATTTCTCGCCTACTTACAGCGAATAGACTATAGGAGTATAAATGTTGGATGAAATGTATACTATATCAGAACATTATGAGAAGAAATGTTATGCAATCAAATCATCAACGCATTATGTGATAAGACAATATTTTTAACATCGTTCTTAACACTAATATCCCAAATGAAATTATTGAAAACATGTGATTCTCCCAGGATTCAAACCTAGAATATCACATACATAACTTACACGCTCTAACCATTACACCATCACGACAATTATTATTTATTAGAATGAAAATGTCTAGGAGTATTAAATATTAGACTGAAGATGTCTGGGAGTATTTCTATCTTTAAACAAATATATTTGTGTTTTTAATCAATATTCAACTAGTTTAGCTCACTTTCTTCAGAGGTTTCTTAACAGAATAATGCAATTACTTTGTATTAATGTCGCGTTATTTTAGCTTAGTATCCAAGTTAGACTTTTAAAGGTTAGATTTTTTTTTTCTGGACACAGTTGGGCCTTTCGTAGATTTCTGTAAGTCAGTTTATGATAGTTTTTATCAGGGTGACTATCTAAATATATGTTAATGATTACAAAGAAAAGCAAGCAACATCAGAGCATCTGATTCTAATTAAGCTGCTTATAGATTAATCTCATTAGCCTTTGTGCAAGAGAAGGGAGAGCAGAGCACCATTTTTATATTTAACTTATTTAAGCATAATTTTAATCATGGATTTAATTAATGCTTGATTTATGTTTTGGTTAAAGTAAAGTAAACAAGACATGGAGCTATGAATGTGTAGCGAAGAAAGACAATATAATAATTATTCTATAGACTTATATTTCGTAATTCTACATAAATTGAAAATTTAATCAGCATTATAATATCAAATGTATATTGCAGGATAGGAAAAAGCTCTGTGAAATCATGAATAATAAATACAATAATTATACATAAATCAGTCGGTTGAAAATAAATTTGTATTTGTTTTACAAACAACTTACTTAATTGAACAGCAGAATAAGCATTAGACAAACTAGCAGCATAATGGTATATATTAGTGGGGAAAAATTGAATATATATTAATTATAGCCTTGCATTGGCTCTCTCTGTTGAAATGTATAAGTTCTGCATAAAATTCTTATCGTAGATTAATAAATAAATGAATATATTATTGAGTATGCAAATGAATTGTACATAGGCCTATATACTTTTGCACGAGGTCTCTGTGACACAAATAAGACTCTTAGCATAACGCATAAATACATATAGCTTGTGTATGAAATAGCTCTGTATACAAGTCTCCCTCTCTCAGTTGAACAAAAAAAGAGTAAGAGAATTATGAGTGAGGACGACTAATAAGATGACAAGGAGGAGGAAGACTTATGAGGAAGAGGAGGAGGAGGGGGATCAAAGGAGGAGTACACAAGGGGAGGAGGAGGGGAGCAATATGGAGGGAAAGGGTACGATGAGAGATGCACGGAGGAGGAGGAGGAGGAGGAAGAATTATGAAGAGGAGGAAGATCAGAGGAAGAGTACACACGGGGTAGGAGGAGGATCAAAGAGGAATATATAAGGGGAGGAAAGGGAGGGGGAGAAAGGAGGAGCAGGAGGAAGAATTATGAGAAGAATCGAAGGAGTACACGAAGGGAGGATAGAGAGGAGGAGCAGGAGGAAGAATTATGAGGAGGAATAAAGGAGGAGTACAGAAGGGGAGTAGGAGGAAGATAGCGGGCGAGGGGGGCGGGGGGATATGATGAGAGATGACAAGGAAGAGGAGGAAGAATCAAAGGAGTACACAAGAGGAGAAAGGTATGGATAGCATTGGGTATAAATCGTTTAATAATAGCCACAATATAATGAAGAGAGCGTCATCGTACCCCGAAGGCGTTGCGAGGCTATAGTCAGGGTTTTATTTTTATTTTTTTAGCTTGACGGTAAATTTAATCCCTTGGTAACAGCATTCTCGATATTGACGGGAAAAATATGAAACTACTCTGTCTCAGCGTCATGGTAATAACACGTTTTCATATTTAGCAACATATTCAAGGAACTGGAGTCCTCTAAATGGGTCTCCAGTTCTGACGCTATTCTTGACTTCCAGTGTGCTGGGTTAATAATCCGTATGGGTTGATAGCCTGTGAAGTCCTATTTTAACTATGTTAACAAACTAACCGACTTATTTCGTTACAAAATCGTTGTACTAGCCGAGTCATTAGGGAGAGGGCATTGTATTGTACCTTCTTCTTCTTCGTCAGCTGGATATAAACAGACTATGGTTTTGTAGGAGGGGCAGATCAGGAAGCAGACAAAGGATAGACGGGGGACGCCACCATGTCTGCTCCTTCTCTCCCTCCCTCTCCGCCCCTCCCCCCTCCTAT
>CM064530.1:2807577-2938034 GCA_032716605.1 Paralithodes platypus | reverse complement strand
CGTTTTGCTGCTGTGTCCGGAGTTCTGTTGCGTAGGGCGCATACGGACTCGGAGGGGAGACAGAGTGAGAGAAGCGAAGTAGCCTATGCGGTAGTAGGCTACCGGCGCAGTACTGTTGCCTGCAACCTTTTAGTTATTCCAAGTATAGATTCATTATTATAATAAGTGACTACTGTTTATGTTCCTCCCATGTGTATTATTAGGTATCTACTGGATCATGAACATCTTGTATGCTACATGCTAGTGCATGTTAGTAGGGGACAGTTAGTGTAGTGCACGCGCTTTCAAGTAGGCGTGTACATTGTCATTTAGCATTTCACTGTCATACCTTTAGCCTGCTTCTATTCTACATTATTAGAGGTTTAATATTAACGTAGTTTCTTGAGTATTGCATTTCTTTAGTAATAACGTAACCTATAAATGTCTGAGGGAGTTTAGCCTCATAGCCTACCCCTGTTGTACACTTTCGCCGAGTTAAGGTACCTCGTTACCGTAGACAATAACTCTGTAGGGCGTTGGTGCTTTTGTTGTCTGGAGCATATAGTATTTGGGATTGGAATCGAGCGTGTCGTTGTCACTTAAGCCATTTCTGTCCTACGATCAAGAATCCCGAATATGTATTGCCGATCCAGCCGTAACAACTGTAAGCGTAAATTTCCGTCAGGAGGCGTACGATATTTCGTACGTTTTGTACGATATTTCGGCGCTGTATTTACCTAATTGTTGTTGTTGTTGTTGTTCCCTAAGCTGCCTGGCCGAACAGCCCCGAGTCCCTGAGAAAGGCCATGGCCACGATCGGGCTTTCCCACAGAGCTCTCATTGAGTGTAGATTGTGTTGTTGGCATAAGTGGTTGTGTGAAATGCAGTCTTCTATGATGTGTTTAATGGTATGGGGTGCTGTGTTACATCCCGAGCAGGCATCGACAACGGAGTCATCCAGTCTCTTCTGATAGCTCAGGAGAGCTGGATGGTGTCCGCATCTCAGCCTGGCCAGGTGGACTCTGTCCTCGCGAGGAAGGGAGGATTCGGAAGGATGGATTTCGGGAGGTCGTGCATGCAGCTGCGTGTTGTCTGTGAGTGAGTGGATGGATCGGTGAGAGATATGAGTATGGATGTGCTTCTGGAAGTTGGTTCGGGGTGGGCAGGGAGGGAGAGAGAGAGGACAATAATTGTGTGTGATACCGTGTGCTGGGTGTTGTTTTGATATTTCTTGGTGTCTGTGGGTGTGTTGCCATGTAGTTTAGTGGGTGGTCTTGGTTCGTGGAGGCTGCTGCCAGGAATTGAGTGCCTCTCATGTCCAGATGGTCTTTGACTTTGAGGATTTTGGTTTCTTGATGTAGGTGATCTGTGGGTGCAGTAGCTGTGCAGCCTGTAATGATCTTCAGGGCTTTGTTTTGAATAGTCTGTAAGGTCTTATGATGTGTTTCAGCTAGGTTAGAAGCCCAGGCTGGGCTTGCGTATTCCATCACTGATCTTATGTCTTGTTTATATACTGTGGTGGTAGTTTCTTTGTTGTGTCCAAATTTTGTGTGAGCAAGTGACCTGAGGGCGTTAAGTCTGGGTGTCAGTTTCTTTTTAATGATTGTGGTGTGCTGTTTGAATGTCATATGAGTATCATATGTTACTCCTAGGATTTTGGGTGTGTGTGTATGTGTTAGGGGTGTGTTGAGGGATGTATTCGTGTTCTCCTGTCCAACTTGTGAGCAGGGTTGCTGTGGATTTGGCTGGGGCTAGATTAAGTCTGTTTGTAGTGCACCAGCCATGTAGTGTGTTGAGATAGGGTTGAAGGAGATCTGTTGCTCTTTTTGGGTCATGGTGTGTGCATGTGAGTGTTATGTCATCTGCATAGGAGGCTAAGTTTATTTGGGGCGTATTGGGTGTAGTTATATCGTGCATGTACAGATTGAAGAGTGCGGGCGATAGGACGGATCCTTGTGGGACTCCGTTTGGAAAGTTTCTGATTTTAGATGACTGACTGGCAAAAGATACGTGTGCACATCTGCCTGCTAGGAAGTTGGCCAGCCACCTTTTTGTGTTGTTGTGCATGTTTGTGTTGTAGATTTTGTTTGTTAGGTTGTGGCGGGGGATGGCATCGAAGGCTTTACTAATGTCGAGTGTGGCTAATAGTGATCTGTGTGGTGGTCTAGCTGAATTGATGCCGTCGAAAGCTCTGTGTAAGGTCTGTGAGAAGAGTGTTTGTGGAGTGCAGTGGCCTAAAGCCATGTTGTGTTGGAGCTAGCGGTAGGTCAGGTGTAATTAGTTGTAATACTAGGCGTTCCATGACTTTGGAGGGGGAGCAAAGGAGTGTGATGGGGCAGTGCGAAGAGGGTAGCGTGGGGTCTTTGTTGGGTTTGGGGAATGTGATGATGATACCATGCTTCCAAATGTCTGGTATTGTGTTGTGTGAATAGCTGTAGTTTGATATGTTAGTGAGTGCTTGTATGCCTTGTGGTCCCAGGTGTATGTTGCTTATGTTGTCTAGGCCACAGGTGGGTGAGTGCTTGAGATTGTTGATGATATGCTTTGTCTGGTGATTGGTGAAGGGTGTATGGTCAGGTTCTGTGGGGAATTGTCTCTTACGTCGGATGACACGTCGGTCGTCTTTGTGAGGTTTTAGGTGGCTGACATGTGAAAAGTGATTGATGAGAGTGTTTGCTTGTTGTTTACATGAAGGAGTAGAGTCTGTTGTTGTGATTGTGTTGTGTTGCTGTTGGAAAGTGTGATGCTGTTTAGTGTTTTGTAGAGTTTTTTGGGGTTTGTTTTGTGATCAAGTGTTTGTAGGAAGTTATTCCAATTTAGTTTTTGTTGTTCTTGTATTTTGTTGTTAGTTTGGGTATTGAGTGCTTGAATTTGTTGTGTGATGTCTTGTGTGTGGGGTGCTGGGGAGTGTTTCAGTATGTTGCGTTGTCTGATGAGGTTTTGAATTTCTGGTGTGAAGTTGGGGTTGTGTCTTTTTCTGTTACCTCTTGGAATGTGTTTCTTGTCAGCGTTTTGGATAGTTTTATTGAGTATGTGTACAGCATTGTTGATGTTAGTGATGGGTGTACTGTTTAGAGTTGTGAAGTGTTGTTCTGTCTCATTTGTGAATGCTTCCCAGTTAGCTCTTTTATAATTGGTGTATGTGTTTGTGGCTAGCTGGGGTGAGTCTGGTTTTGGTGGTGATAATGATCGGGAGGTGGTCAGAGCCTAAGGTTCTGACCACCCTCCAGGATGTTGGGGGGGCGAGTTCTGGGGAGCAAAAGGTGATGTCTGGAGATGATGGGTTATAGAGGGCTTGGTGAGGAATATGGGTATGTTGATGGATGTCGTTAAGGATGATGAGGTTATCGGTTTGGTTTTGTAGTACCAGCCCTCTGTCTGTGTTGGGGTTGTCGACAAACCAGGCTGACGTCTTGGCGTTGAAGTCACCACCCAGGATGATGTGTGGGGTGTGTGGGGTGTTTGTGATGTGTTGTAAGTGTGGTCTGTATTCATTTGGTACTGTAGGGGAGGGATGTATGTGTTTATGATGGTTATGTTGGAGTTGTTGCCAGTGCGTATTTTAATTGACTGTATTTCTGTTGTGTTATCATTTGGGGGGAGGAGGGATTTGGTTTGTACACTGGTTACTATGTATGATATTTCTTTGTGTACCAGGGTGATGAGTCCACCGCCCCCGCCGACAGCCCGGTCTTGTCTGATGGTGGTGAAATTATGAAATGTGGGTGTTTTTTGTGTTGTGCGGAGTTTTGTTTCTTGTAAGATGGCAATGTGTATGTTGTGTTGTTTGATGTAGTGTGAGAGTTCGTGTTTCTTTGTGTTGATGCCATCTATGTTCAGTTGAAGAATGTTAATGTTATGTGCACATGTATGTTGGGTGCTGCTGCACGAGGATGGGGTGGGGGTCGGGTGGTGATGGGGGGGGGGTGGGTTGAGGGCGGGGCTGGCAGGTTGGGATGGGTGAGGTGGGTGGGGATTGGGGAGCAGGAGATGGTGGTTGGAATGGATTAGGATGGGGTGTGGTGTGTTGAGTTAAGGATGTGGATGGTATGGGAAGGTTAGGTGGGTTAGGGAGGAGAGGTGGACGGGTTTTAGGGGGGGGGGGGGGGGGAGTGGATGATATGGGAAGGTTAGGTGGGTTGGGGAGGAGAGGTGGACGGGTTTTAGGTGAGGGATTTGACTGGGCGAGGGAGGGGCATGAGGAACAGGTCCAGGTGTTTGTGTAGTGGTTCTTGGAGGCAAGTGTTGTGCAGGTGAAGTGGGTCCAGTTTCCGCATGAATTGCAGAGAACTGAACCCTTAGTATGGCGACTCGAAGTGATGGGTTTTGAGCAAGTTGGACATATGTATGTGTACGTGGGTCCTGGGTTGCTCTCAATGTCTCCGGCTAGAAGAAGTCTTCGAGAAATGACAGGCGGAGAGTCATTTCTCGGTGTAGGAAAAACTGTGTGATGTGTGTGTGTGGTGTGAGAGGTGTGGAAATTCCCGGCGCGACCGAAGCCGCTCCAAGGACCCGTGCCCCCAGGGCAGGGGATGGTTGGGCTCCCGAAACTGCTCCCCGCGGCCGGCATCCGGTTTTCCTCCACTGGTCGTTGATTTTGTCTTCGGCCGTGGAGGGTCGGCAGCCATCCGCGGTTGGCAGCCTCGGGAGGTAGACGCCGCCACATCAGGACCTCCTGTTGTTGCTCCCTTTTCTTTGCTTGTCAGTTTGTTTTTAGTTTTATCAATTGTCATTTGGATATTATGTTAGTTTCCCGAATGTTTAGCGTTATGTTGCTTTAGTTGTTTATCTTATATTGTTTGCTTAACCTATTCATGATTGACACAACTTGGCTATCATTGTACATTGTTCTTGTCCGTTAACCCTTTGAGTACCAGAAGTAAATTTGCTATCATTTTGCATTGTTTTTGTCCGTTAACCCTTTGAGTACCAGCGATGTGTGCTAGATTTGTATTGTGGCTATATTTTGACGATTGGTGGTTAAAAGGGTTGGTTGAGATATTATTGAAGCCCTATTTTTGGCTAGAGGTCCTTCCTAAGCTGAATAAAGTGGTTGAAAAGAGTTGGTTGAGATATATTGAAGCCTTATTTTTGGCTAGAGGTCCTTCCTAAGCTGAATAAAATAGTCTTGCTGTCAGATTATAAAAAGGACCTCTCTGGTATTGAATGAGTTGATGTTGCTTATGTTATGCGCAGTGATTTTTTCTTTTCTTTATATTGTCCCATCTCAGTTTGTTTATTTTGCAAGTTTAGGTCTATTGGTTTGAATATTCGCTTTACTGCACTTATTAAAAACAAATATTAGGTTGGTCATTATTGTTTGTGCATTTAGTTGTCTTTAGCCTCTGTTGATGCTTGATTTCCCTTTAATTTTGTTGCTCAAGCATAGCTTCCACAATGTTGATAAGTTCTTTTGGTTATGCTAATATTTGTCTGATGAATGATAGGCTATATAATTTATTTGTGTCCACATAGCAATTGTGAAGTTATTTTGACTTTGTCCCAGTTTTAGTTTGAAATTTTAATTTATTGATGAAACATTGCTTAGCAATATAGGTATGGCATATTTACTTAGGTCCTTACTATGTTGTATTTCTCAGTACCAATAATTGAAGTCTTATTTGTATAATTAATTATCAGTATATGCTCAGGCAGGTCCTTACTATGTTGTATTTCTCAGTACCAATATTCTTTTTATTTGTATAATTAATTATCAGTATATGCTCAGGCAGGTCCTTACTATGTTGTATTTCTCAGTACCAATATTCTTTTTATTTGTATAATTAATTATCAGTATATGCTCAGGCAGGTCCTTACTATGTTGTATTTCTCAGTACCAATATTCTTTTATTTGTATAATTAACATCAGTATATACTCGTTATTTCCATAGCAATTTTGATTAGTTCCTTTGAGTATCTTGTGTAGTCAAAGTTTGAATTTATTTTGAAAGTTTTACATTATAATTTGGCAAAGCCAAATGTTAGGTTTTTATTGAGAAACAAGTATACCAGGTCAATTTTATTAAGACAGAAATAACAATAAGTTTGAAAGGTTTTTGTTTTATCTTAGTTTATAATAGTTGTTCATATCTTCATAAAAAATATCCAGTACCCAAAGAAATTACAGTACAACCTTTTAGTAACTGCAATTATTTTGCCCGTATCGTCTTTGGAAGTTTTAAATTTGTCATGTCCAATGACTTAGTCAATGCTGCTTTATAAAGTTATGATAGTTGTATAGTAAGAAAGTACTGTATATAAGTGTAAGAAAGTACTGTATATAAGTGTTGTGATATTACTAAAGTATTGAAAGTGATCAAATGTTATCTATTTAAAACGGCAGACTATAGTTGTTGATTAATCCCAAAGCCTAATGTTTGTAAGTGATGGAACTAGTAGTTACTATAAGTACATTGTAATATTTGGAAATATAGTAAAAGTTTTGAATACCATATCTTTATTTGTATTAGAATACATGTAATAGGATACAGTTCACTTTGGTATGAAACCAAAGGCTGGGAAAAAAAAAAGCCAAAAGAAAGAAGTCCAACCCACCAAATTTTTTCAAAGTCCGTCCATGGACTCTGGAAAGAATTTAATTGGTTTGGACTTTGGAAAATTCAGTTCAGATATGTTCAGCAAAATTTTTCAGTGGAACTTAACTTTGGAACATTTCAAAAGTCCAGATCAAAACTAGACTTGCTCATTCAACCACATTACTTAAAAGAACTTTGGTTTAGCATTTTCAGTAATGATGGTTGAACATATCCAGAGTTCATATTGATCCTTTTGGTTGTCAAACTGTTCATTATAGGTTGCTAAACTTTATATCATGAGTGTGCAGTATATAAATATGGTAAACTATCACAGAACAGCCAAAGAAACTTTTAATGATTTCCGTAACAAATTTATTACTTTTATTATGCATGTTATTTATGAAAATAATATTACTTTCTTTGCATGTTAAGTGAGATTTTCACTTTAAGGTATTTTGGCAGATTTTTTTCAGTCAGTGATAGAAAAACCACATTTAAATATGCAAACCCAAGATATAAAGTTTTAAACCTACATAAATGCAGCCAAACCATTGCTTACATGATACAGTAAACTCTTGAGCAAAAATAAGTACACCAATGGAATCATGAACCTTTAACCCTCTCATAAAAAAATAAGTCATGCTGGCTAAGGAGAAATTGTATGCACTTCAGGAAATAAAACTCCATTAGACCCAGATCCTTCCAAAGCTTAATAAAATCATCCAATAGCCAGAATTAACAGGTCATGCTGGCTAAGAGAAATTCTATGCACTTAAGGAATAATTAAGAGCATAAATGCCAAAATAATTCCAAAGCAACATAAAATAATCAAATATCCAGAATTAACTTTAACTAATTATAGCAGTAAATATATAAAGGCCAAAATTCTAAACCAATTCAAATATGATGCACTTTGGGAATATTGGCTAGCATTCAATTATATTCACCTTAGGAAGTACCAGATCAATCTCAAGGGTTAATAAATTACTATTACCCCTCTCATTGCACAACAGTCTTCCTAAGCTGCATATAATAGTCAGGTCACCAAAATTAACTTGGTGATTCATATTCATCAATGGGTTAACTAAAAAGGCTAAAGTAAATAAACTGCATTACCACACCTATTTCCTGGTCAACTCTTCCAAAGTCATAGAACTCTCAGTGATTACCCATTATTAATCTTAGTGGCAAAGATATCTGGCTTAATTATAATAGAACAGTCTTTTATAATTGCCCAATATTCTTTACCATTAACAAACAGTAATCAAGCATGGGATTTTCATAATTTGGGAAGAGTCACTCAGGGAATAAGATAGGAAAGTTTCAGCCCATTTCTTCTACCCTTTTAGAGTTTGAAGAAGGTTGGCCTATCCTATATTAAAATACAGAACCAGATTTGTAAGCAGTCTATTTTCTTTGCAATATCAATATAAATACCATCACAAATATCAAGGGACATTAATATATATCAAAATGCACAAGTACATTTCCATAAATATTTAACCTCGGGTTAGATTTCAGTGGGCAGTTTCTATGAATAGAACTCGTTACAACACTGCATACAAATCTTATGCTGTACCCTAAATTACTTATTCTCCAATAGGTTCAATAGATTCCATAGCATGTACTTATTTATGGCTAAAGAGCATCTCGACGGAATAAATTTTAGAATGTGCAAACTTTAAGTGATGTCAAGTAGAGTCCTTGACAAAAAACCACTAAAGTACATGGAGTAAAATAATTTCTAAGTCATATATTTTCATTTTAGTATATATATTAAAGATTATTTTAAGTATCGATTTGATTAAGTCCCCGATAATCAGGACACTCACCCTACCCCAGCTCTTGAGCAAAGAGTGTATGGTGGTAAAAACTGAATAATTTTGAAAGCATATATAATTTTCCTCTTAAATATACCAGGACTTATATTTTCAGAGGGAATTACATTGGCTTCATAAATCAATACTTAATTAGTCTTAAAACATATACAAAAATTGCACATTCTAAAACATCATTCCATTAAAGATTTCATTACTGTATTATGCAGTTGTAGAAAAATATGCATACCTTCTATATCCAGTATTAATAAAGACAACTTGGCGTCGACAATAGAAAAATGAAAACTTAAATATCGAGTATTTTTTATTTTTTTAGGAAAATTGCAATTGGGCCTGAGTATATAGATAGAATTTTTCCTGCTGACTCAAGTTGGCCAACCCCACCTATGGGATATGTGCCTGAGTATATACAAATTCCCAAATTAATTACTTTAATTGCAAAGTATTTTGACAAACACTAAGATTTAATTAAATTTTAATTTCCATTTGGGCTCTGTCTCAAGTCTGCCAACCCCAGCTATGGGGTATGTGCCGGAGTATATACATAAATGCCCAATTTCATTACTTTAAATTTTCAGTCTTTAGACAAATGCTCAAATATTCCAAAAATGATATTTATTTAAATGTTTTCCCTGTGCAGGCTCAGTCTCAAGTTGGCAAACCCAAACTATGGGGTGTATACATTTAATTACTTTAATTTCCAAGTCTATTTTGTTATGAATTTCTTTCTATTGAAGTCTCAAGTTGTCAATATTAAAACGCAATCAGAATAATTATGAATCATCTACAACTGCATCTCAAAAAGTAAACTTTAATCATCTATACAAACAGAACTTGCACCTTAAACTTTCAGTATACAATTTTTTCCTTTATTCTGGCTAATAGATTATTTATTCAGCTTAGGTAGGGCCTGTCAGTCAGAAGCTTCATCTAGTCATTGCCCTTTACACTCTCAAAGGTCCCTCTTAAACTGCTCAAATTTGTCAAAAAGCCAGAATATGGAAAAATATATTGCATTCCAAAAGGATTAATACACCATGAACCACTGACATGTTTAGCTCAGTGTTAAACAGACAAATATACATAAATCATAAATATAACAAATAAGCCCTTTACAAATTTAGTAATAATTTTATAAAAAACTATGTATGAACTAAACTTATCCAATCCTACTAATCATTCAATAAAACTATGAACTAACTAAAAGCCTATTAATTATACCTAATGTAATAGTAATTCTATAAAACAATGAACTAAAACCCTATTGATTATACCTACAACTAAAATCTAACTTTCATACTGTACTATAGACCAAGGCATCACTACCTCCCATCAGTCTTCCCTAGTACCATAAAAGATAATCCTTATTACCATATAGTACAGTACTGTATTAATAACTACTCTTCTCATAAGCTATAACCAAGTTTCAGCCATACGCAAATATAACAAATGTAACCTTCAGATTCCAAGTATTTTAAAGATATATACTGTAAAATTTATAACTATTTTTCAATCCTCCCTCCTAAATACAGCATTCCCAATGACCAATTAGAGTTTACAGAAATCTACAATAATCCGACTAAATTTACTTTCAGATAACGGTTACTGTACTAGAGTAATAGAAGCTAATATTTCTAGCATTTGGGAAGAGTCAGCCAGGGTATCTTATTTTATAGGCAAATTCCTCACAGCATCAGTCATATTTTCAGCCCAAATTATATAGATTACACTAGTCTTAGACTTCACTGAACTTTATATAAATGACCAACTGTTACTTTCTTCAGGCTAACATTTGTTATTTAATTCTTAACCTTCCAGTCTATTAAACTACTTTTAAACATTTATAGAGACCATTAATCAACTTTACTCAGCTTATCAAATCAACAAATTTACTGCAAACTTATTTCAGTTATTTGCCTATTATTATTAGTTATTCAGTCTTATTATTATATTATCAGTTATTATTACTAATTCAGTCTCACAAACTACAATTGAGTTTCACTTACGCCAAAATTGCTCTTGCTTTATACTATTTCAAACTATTGCTAATTGCTATTTTGACAAGTATATACTTGGGTCTTTATATAGTCATTTGTGTTTTAGTTTCTTTGGAAAGTTTTACTTTCAAATTTCTAACGAAGCTGCCAGACTAATTAAAAAAACATTAAAGACTACAGTATATAGAACCAATCATTATCAGATCTTTTACCAAACTTATTCCTAGCATATTTTACTATTTATAACTAGTCACTACTACAACTAGGTAGTTCTATTTTCAGCCTAACCATATCCATTGAACAATACAGCATATCAAAATGTATAATGGGCTTAGATGGTATATATACGATTCACATCTCATATTTGTCTTTATTTACCAATGGAGCAAAAAATTACAATAGTGCATTAAAATCAGCGTCGGTAAAATAAATTGGGTTAAAGCTTGGATACTGCACATAAATTCCTTTCCTTAACTTAGCAGAGTTAACGAAAGCAACTAATCGTAACCAAAGCTCTCCCATTCACTTTTACCTTGCCAAGTTCGATTTGTATAAATTTACTCCGTTAGCAATGTTTACAGAACCCTTACAAACTTAAAATATTTCCAAGACACCAGGATGGAAATTCTTTTAAGTTAATAAACACCTTCAGGATTAGGAAGCGTTCAGTTTATTCGATCATTAAATGCTTTTATTCACCTTAGGAAGGATCTATGGATTCATATTTTTTCACCAACCAACTTCACTTCTAAACTCAATTAAAAATACACGACACACTCCAAGGACTCGAACCAAGGATTATTACTAAAGAAAATTTAATTAAAAATACTGAAAATTTAATTAAAAATACTGTACATGTGGCACTCCAAAGACTCGAACCTAGGAGACACAGAAATTCTGCACATTTATGCATTACGCTATAAAGACCGTTAAAGAATTATGCACAAGGCTACGATATATTGGATACATTTGAGTTGCCAAAGACCTTCCTAAAACACAGAAATTATATAAAGATCGAATAACTTTTATGCGCATCTTAATACCGAGGGAGCCAAGACTCTCCAAACATTGCTTCCGAAGGAATATAAATGATACCAGTGGAACAATTCATACCCCGAAGCTAAGCCTACTATAAACAAACTCTCGCTCTCTCCGTTCATCCCTATATCCCGGGCACCTCGGGGGCAGGACCTGACGTTCGGAATCACTACTTATTGACAACCTTGTTGCGTACTAGCAGGAGACTGTTATGAATGACCGTACTAGTTTTCAGGCTGCAGTCGTGGGCCCGGAATATACTCAAATAACAAATAAAATAAAAGTTCTACAGCTAAAAACATTAAATTTAAAGTTACCCTTCCTAGCATAATCCCACCCTCTATCTCCCAAAATATACTAACAAAACAATAAAAATAAAAGTAATAAATCTAATAAGTACCACCCATTTAAATAAAAGTTATAAATCTAATAAGTAACACCCATTTAAATAAAAGTTATAAATCTAATAAGAACCACCCATTTAAATAAAAGTTATAAATCTAATAAGTTACACTCCATTCTTATCAATTACAAACTCAAATTTACTTTAATAAACTGATTAAAGCATATGGTCCTCCCGGGATTTGAACCCGGGACACCACACCCAGAACGTAAGCACCTTAAGCCATTACACCAACAACTTTACTTCAAAACTCAATGAAATCCACAAATACATGTGGCACTCCAAGGACTCAAACCTAGGATACTCACAAAATTATACTTTAATTTTGAAGTTAATCCACCCACCCAAAACCCATTCTCCCCTGCCCGAGAGATATGCTCCGCGGTTCCAATATTCAATTTGTGAACTAACTTACTGCATTCAATCCCCATTTCAGGGTAGCAGTACTGTACAAGGGGCAGATCCCTTGTGGCACTCCTCCATTCACATTCCGGATAAGTAGATAGGTTACAGGATTCAATTTTTGGCAAGATTCGGAGATCATCTCAATAACTTTAATTTTACTTTCATCACAGCTACCCTTAGACAGTTTTATTAAGCTTAGGAAACATCATTACGAATCAAATACGCTTTGATGCCATAGACCCTTCATAAACTTAATAAAATTGAAGGAAAACTATAATAAAGCAGGAATTACAGTCTGGGTTTACATTTAGTGAACACTTTTCTATACATTTGTGATAACCATTCACTGAAGTCCCCGATCATTAGGGCACCCACCCTAATCCAGCTATACATCAGCATGGAGTACATGGTGGTCAAAACTGCATCAAATATAATACTTAGCCATTTGGATTAGTGGTCTTGTCTTTTTACTGCGTTACTTTAAGTGGTTTGTTTATTTTTGCAAGTTTTACATTATAATTTAAGTTAAAAAGATACTTCAACTTTCTTACATTTGCCCCATTTGTGTGCCATTTTTATTACTTTTTATGTAATTTAGAAGAAATCGGCCTTTGGCCGAGCCATTTTTCTACCGAAAAAGGCACCAATTTATTTTGAGTGTCTTTAGTATTTATTTAAACCTTTGAGGTCAAAGGATTTTTTTATTAATTTATATTTTTTCACCAAAACTTTACTTCTAAACTCAATGAAATCAACAAATACAAATTACTCTCCAAGGACTCGAACTTAGGATACTCACACCAATATTCCGCACATTTATGCATTATGCTATCAAGACAATTAACATGAAAGGTCATAGTTTAAGTATTACGCTAGCAAATCATCCCAAAATATTACAATCCTTCGTAACCGTACCTATTCTTCCATCACTATCACACAACGTTAATAAAGTATCCTACTTGTTCCACCGGGATATCATTTTAAAGTTTACCCTGTAAGCATATCATTTGGCTACATTCATGTTTATAGAGGATATATCACGTTAGGCTGGATTTAGAGGTTGTAATAGAAATGGGGGAAAGGGAGGGGGGATTCAGGGCGCTACAGGACAGACCATCACTTTCAACATAAATACTAATATTCGCCCAGAATATACTATAAATAAATTACAGTACGCTACGTCAATACTCATATCCGCCGCGGTCCCTTCAAGGTCCGGTACTAACGGCGGATACTTTCTCGAACATGTACAGACAGTCTTTGTAGGCACAGCATACACTAAAACATTATAGTATGGACAATTTTCTATCAAAATATGTACGAAGGGTACTTTTTAAGCTTGATTGAAGTCTAGAGCAAACCACATTTTTTCTATCGAAACATTTGATTTTTTGTAAAGTTGGATTGAAAGTCTACAGAGCAAACCAAGACATTTTTCAGCAAACTGACATTTTATCTATCGATTAGTTTCATTGAAAGTCTACAGAGCAAACAGAAATTTTTCTATCGAAAAATGCACAGGGAGTGCTTTATTTTAAGCTTGATTGAGGTCTAGAGAGCAAACAAAGTAATACAAAATAAATAAGCAATTAAATACGCCGCTCTAGATATTTCTTATATTTTATTTTAAGCCCTGCGAGTCTTTTTCTGGACTCGGTGGTCTGGTTAAACAAACTTAATTCATTTTAGCAAGCGTTTTCTCCACAGCGATTTTGAAGTTATTTTGACTTTATATTGACTGTCAAAGTTTTGGTTTGTTTAGTTTGCAAGTTTTACATTTTAATACGCAAATAAATAAGCCATTCTAAAGATATTAATAATAAATACAATGGGGAAGGTGAAAGTATATAGATAAATTAAGTACTGTGGGACCAGTTATTACTTTTAACTGTTAATTTGCTAATGCGATGGCGAAGATTTAGGGAACCGATTGTAAAAGAAATATATTCTAATTCAGTGCACGCTCATTTGATTTAATTATTTTATAGCTTTGTAGTTTTAAGTTTAATTTCCGATAAATTTTAATGAGTTTTACCACACAGTATATAAGGTGGGATTTCTATTATTTTAAATTTTAAAGTTATATTAACCCTCTCCGACATATGACGCGATTTTGAGCCTATTGGGGATACTTTAAAGCCTTTGCTACCATCAGGGGTATTAAGAAACCTTTAGTTTAGTTACTTCAACCTCTGCAGTTGTCTTTGAGTTAGCTGTGGCCAGAAAACTAATTTTGGAGAGTTAATTATAACAGAACTTTCTCATTGCTAATCTGGCAACCTCAGTCATAAATGCGTGAAACGGTAGAGTACTGTGGGACCAGATATTACTTTAAACCGTTAATTTGCCAATGCAATAGCGAACATTTAGGTAACCGATTTTATAAGCAATATATTCTAATTCAGTGCACGCTCATTTTATTTAATTATTTTATAGCTTTGTAGTTTTAAAAGTTAATTCCGATAAATTTTAATGCGTTTTTCCACATATAGAAGGTGGGGTTTCTATTATTTTAAATGTTTAAGTTATATTAATTTGAACAGTAACTTCTAAAGTTTTATATATACAATTTACTTGCTAATGCGGGTGCCCAACCCCGAAAGGAGTTGAAACAGGGGAGCTATCCCCCCGCCAAAGGCGGCTTTCTAGGGCCTTTCCTAGCTGATGCCGAGAGGATTGGGTTCTAGTCATGTGGTGATAGGCTGGTCTATCAGAGTGAGAGCTGAGCGATCTCTGCCATACCCATAGCTTACTCTGACTGTTCCTTTTACTTACATATCTTCTAGATCTCAAGTGATGGCATCTTTTCCGTGGATTGACCTCCCTACTGCCAACCTAGAAGTTGGCAGATTGGGAGCCAAAGCGTCACATTTTTCCCTTGCCCCTCAACTTTTCCTTCATAATTGCCGAGGGGCACAGGGCCTTGGGTGGGGCTTTGGTTTCCCGGGCGTTTCCGCACCCTCCTCAGCTCCTTGCCTTTGAGTGGCTTTGGTCACCCGGGCTTTGTTAGTGGTAAGCAGGGAGGGTTTTGTGGGGGCGCTCGTTTATGGCCTTGGCCTTGCTCAAGACCTTGAGGCTGTTCGGCCAGACAGCCTGGGGAACAAAAACAACTTGCTAATGCAATACCGAAGATTTAAAAGGAACATTGTAATTCAGTCCAGTCATTTTATTTCACATTACAAGTTTGTGGTTTTCAAAGCTTAAATTCTGATAATTTTAAATTAATTTTTACAAATTTTTGTTAGTGCGCTTCGATAATTTTAGATTTTAAAGTTACTTTTATTAATATGAACAGTACTTAGTTTCAAAGTTAGGCTATATATTTTAATTGCTGTACAAAGTATCCATACTTAAAGTTTGCTGGATTGCCCACTTTAGATAGAGATTAATTATATTGTCGACTTTTACTTTGCCAGAAACTAGTCCAATTCTATACAAAACAATCCAGCAATTTTAATATTACTTTAGTGAACATTTACTCTTAATTTCATAGATTAATTTATAGTTTTAATTTTCCATTTTATATTTAGCGTGATTTCTATTAATTATTTTTACTTTAATTTCAATTTGTCCCAGTTTTAGTTTGATTGTTTTTAAATTACTGATCTATATATTTATCTATACAGTATTATTACTTAGTTTATTAAGGGGCAGGAGGGGAGGGGGGAGCGGATCATTCTTAACCAACAGACTAATTTCAACAAGGGACGTTAATTTACAACCAACAAATCCAACATAACAAATATATCCTATCTAACTTCACAAACCTTATTGAACAGAAGCGATGTGTGTGGAGAGTTGAAGTAGAGGATTGAAGATAGACTATTGGAGATCCTAGCGACGTTAATCTTGAGACGTTTAGCTTGAAATAATCTTGAGACGTTGGGAAGCTCTTGGTCGGCTGTACGATCCTTGTGCTGTAAAGCGTAGACAAAGGTTAGTGGATTCCATGCTATACAGATGTGGATATACATGCATCAAATTTTAAGACCGAATGCTCCACACATACGTGCAGTTTCAGGCTCTTGTCCTAATGGCGGCGTTCCAGGCAACCCTGTTAAGGGCTGCTCCACTTTTCTATTTTTTGGATTTGAGATCGGCACTTATAGTCTGATCACAAGTTTGTTTTAAAATAATAATTTCCGATCAATTTAAATGCATGTTTTTCACTTATTTTGTTTAGGGAGTTTCGATAATTATTAATTTTAAAAAGTCTTAAAATTTACAGATAGCTCAAAAGTGACCGTTCAAATTAACAGATAGCTACCGTTCAAATTAAAGAAAAAAAAATCCTACCCAAAGCTTTTACCTGTACTCTAAAATAATGATTTTCATTAACCCGCTGAGCCCCGGCTAGTTATAATATTTTGTTCACCCCAGTCCCAAGCCATTTTCAGTTTGTTTTTGTTTGCTAAAAAAAAAACTCACCTCGGATATTGGGGGGGGGGGGGCCCTCAACAAAATGTGTTGAGCCAAAATGGAAGAGAATGGTGAGAAATGGAAAAAAAAATCACCTCGGTCATTTGGGGTGCGGGGTCGAAAGTTCGTCTCCCCCGCATGACCACCCGCCCGGGAGCACTAGGGTGAAAACTGAGTATGGCATTGTACGGCATACATCCTAAGGAGTGTCTCACATAAATCTCAAGCCTCTAGCTCCCATACGACCGGAGTAATGAAGGTTCAAAGTGGCGGTGAACTAAGGGTGTAAAGTATCCCCACTAAGCCCACCACCACCGGCCGCGCGGCTGTCTTGGCCCGCTCACACCTACCGGCCCGGCTCGCCCACACACTACGGTACCTCCCCCTCTTATTCTCCCGCCATTTCCTACCTTACGAGCCACTTAACTGATTTTAATATGCCGGATGCATGTGGTGTGTCGCTGGGAGTTGATGATAAAAAACTGCCGACGCATCACGTGCGACGCTGGGTCTCAATGGGTTAAAAGTGACTTAATTCTTTACCATCAACATCTATAGCTCCAAAACAATAAGTCAAATTATACCGGTAGCTATAATAACCTATTATTATGTTCTCTCCACCAACCAACTCTACTACTCCTAAAATCGGTGATGGGCTGCTCTATCAGAGTGAGAACTGAGCGATCTCTGCCATACCCATAGCTTACTCTGACCGTTCCTTTTACTTATATATTTTCTAGATCTCAAGTGACGGCGTCTCTTCCGTGGATTGACCTCCCAATCTACCAAAATTGAAAGCCAAAGAGTCACATTTTTCCTTTGCCCCTCAACTTTCTCTTCATAATTGCTGAGGGGCACAGGGCCCTGGGTGGGGCTTTGGTTTCCTGGGCGTTTCCGCACCCTCCTCGGCTCCCAGCCATGGAGTGGCTTCGGTCACCCAAGTTTTATTGTGGTCGGCAGGGAGGGTTCTGTGGGGGCACTCGGTTATGGCCTTGCTCGGGGCCGTTCGGCCAGGCAGCTTGGGGAACAACAACTCCTAAAATCGATTAATGAAATTAACAGACACATACCGGATTCCAAACAACTATGCAGAACATCTTGAACATTAACATCTATAATTATAGGCTACTATTTGGAAACCATCAGCCAGGGAATGGGTACAAATTTAAAGCTCATTATTTTGCTCTAGCCCTTTTTGAATTACAGACAATACAACTCTCAATAAAAACTAAAATAATTTTAGAATAGATAGAAGGGGAATGGTACAGTAACTAGATAGATAAAACAATTTCTAGCATACCTATAATAAACTGGGTACCAGTATAGATTATCATTATTATAAGACTAAATACTATCTACTGAACTCTATGTAATAAAAAAAAAAAAAAAAAAAAAAAAAAAAAAAAAAAAAAAAAAAAAAAAATCCCAACTTTAGAATTTACTCTCCTCCCTCATGAATAGCCCCATTACTTTGGCAATTTTAAGACCTTTTATCCCATAGTCAATATTAAGACTCGTTGTGCCATTTAGCCAGCTTCCCTGTCGGCCAATAGGGACTTTTAGGGGGAACCGGCCATATATACAGTCGGCTCGCCGTATCCGCACCTTACTGGTACCGACTGCGGTGCGCGGATACGTGTTGTGTATTTAACATAGGTTTCAATGGGAAATAGGCTTAGCTCGTACCTGACCCGGCCATCTTGGACCCTCAAACCATTATTTTGACCTACATATTATTTGAAGAGAATACTTATTATGAAGAGATAACTTACCACACAAACTTTATTTCAAATCAGTCATTAGGCCTAGGCTAGCCTTACGCATCGGCATAATTTGCCTGCTTTCGTCAGACAGCTTCGGTACGTTTGCTCTCTGTTTTGATGGTCCCGGGCATTTATTTCCATCATGATTACCATCAGGCCCACTGTCCCTATCACTGAATGCTCTAAAGGCCCTAATAAATGCGGGAGATAAGAGATTCGTGCAGAAAAAAAGCTTGTAAACAAGTGGTTTTCAACTTTCCCAACACTGGTCTGTGAACTGCTGCCTCAGCTGGGACGCTGTGTTGACTTCACGCAAGAATGCAAGATGGCCGACCAAAGCAAGAATCGGGATGCGCACCGACCCGCCCGATTCAAATCCGTGAATAGCTGGTATTTTGCAGTTTTTTTCAGCGGATGACGAGTAATGGGATATTTAGGGGTGTCCGTGGATAAGCGGCATTGCGAATGTATGGAGCGCGGACACGGGAAACCGACTGTACATAGAAACAATTAAAAAGTTATTTTTAGGAAGAGTCTAGGGTGTATTTTTAAGTTTCAAGGTCTAGGGAGCAAACTATAGGTATATAGATATTTTCTTAACCCTCTCCGACATGACACACTATTTTGAGCCTATTAGGGATACTTTAAAGCCTTTATTACCATCAGGGGTATTTAGAAACCTTTAGTTTAGTTACTTTACCATCTGCAGTTGTCTTTGAGCTAGCTGTGAGCAGAAAATTAATTTTGGAGAGGTAATTATAAGAGGGAGAGAACCATTTCTTATTGCTAATCTGGCAACCTCTGCGTCATGAGTCTCAAGGGGTTAATCAACATTTAAAACTACGATTAAGCCAAATATTAATCAAACTTTAATACTTTTACTTTCACTGAAACTTTCTATTTTACATTAAACGAACAACTCAATTTACAATACAGTTTGTACAGTTGCCCAAATAACTTCTGGTCCTATGTGATCTTATACATTGAAATTGTATGTGCAAATTAAGATTTATTATGCAGTACAGTAGTTAACTCTGAAGATTACTCAACTCTTTATTCATATTTTTTCACCAACCAACTTGTGGCACTCCAAGGATTCGAACCTAGGATACTCTCACCAATATTCCATGTATTTATGCTATAAAGATGAATAGTAAACTGATAATTTCTTTAATAATTCACTCAAACACCTCCCAAAGAAATTAATGAAACCAAGAATGTGATCCACCAGGATTCGAACCTACTGTAGGTTATCACAGATTTTAAACACTACCCATTACACCATCAAAACACAAAAACATCACAAGGAATAACTTTGATGGACAACTGTACAAAGACTGCTAAACTTAAAATAAACAAAATACTAACCGTATAGTAGTATTGTAGGGAAGTAGTGGTAGTTTACTCCATTGAAGCTAATAGTAGTCCACTGCAGGGAATATTAGTCCAGTCTTTTAGTAGTACCAGTCCA
This sequence comes from Paralithodes platypus, assembly GCA_032716605.1. NCBI lineage: Eukaryota > Metazoa > Arthropoda > Malacostraca > Decapoda > Lithodidae > Paralithodes > Paralithodes platypus. The sequence goes on along the minus strand of CM064530.1, from coordinate 2,918,185 downwards.
TTGAAGAGAATAGTAGTAGTAGTACCGGGTAGTCCATAGAATATCATCTTCAATCTAGGTACGATCCTCCTAGGTCTTCTTGCGCTGTAATACAAGTAGAAAAAATATATTAGTTATATGGATTCAGTGCCATTTCCTAGCCTAAGATTTTATACTCCAATTTGTTGCTCATGTAGTAATGTACGGTCGTGCTAATAAGTCATGCCACAGCGGTCATTTACTTTAGCTTGCTCTGTACTGTATTAACCCCTAACTATCGGCGTGCAACATAAGTAGAGTATAATAAATCTGGACTATCTGGCGGCGCGCGACATAGGTCGTGTGGCAATTTCAGCACGTAATGTTGCTGAGAGAGAGAAACAAGTGGTGGCAGGAGAGTAGCGAGCGTATGACTGCTCCAGACCACCGCGGCGAACCTACTGACACGAATCCCACCTCCTCCCTCCCTCGCTACATACTGAATTGTATGGGGAAAGTACCGAATTACATGCTTTTTGCACTCCTGTTGCGCAGTTGTTGCAAGAAAACTAGCGGTCATAAAAGGATCGTTGTGGTGTCATTGGAAAGCTCTGTTTATGCCCTTTCAGGGATAGATACTTGTTTTACGCTCTGGGTCTTATTTAGTCATGAAAATGATCACGTAAACAGCCCTATTTTGGGTAAAAACACCCCGCTGGTGGCTACATATTATATACCGCCTAGGCCGCTCATAAGGTGTTAATGGGTCAGATGTTAAATAGGGTGGGTAAGTGTAGGAACATTTGTATATTTCACTCTTACATGACAAAATGAAGCTTAGATATTGCCGATACCACTTGTTGATCAAAACATACCTGGTGCCGAGACCTCACTTACTAGCGCGACTGTACTACGTGGTGGATTGTGTTTTTTTATTTGTAAATTTTGCGCAAGTCTTTCACATCGCGATTTAGTGAAGTGCTTTTGTCTATCCAAATAGGGTGTAAATTACTACTCAATGCACTTATTTTACAATCTTATACAAGATCATAACCAGGAACATAACTTATGTGGGCAACTGTATAAGGATCACCTTAAGTTAACCCTCTCAGACATAAGACTCAATTTTGAGCCTATTGGGGATACTTTAAAGCCTTTGTTACCATCAGGGGTATTTAGAAACCTTTAGTTACTTCAACCTCTGCAGTTGTCTTCTGAGTTAGCTGTGGCCAGAAAACTAATTTTAGAGTTTATTATAAGAGTGAGAGAACTATTTCTTATTGCTAATCTGGCAACCTCTGCGTCATATATGCGTGAAAGGGTTAAAATACCAAACTCATCAAAATACTAACCGATTAGATTTCCTGTAGAGCGGTACATCAGGGGGTCCACATAGATTTCCTGTAGAGCGGTACATCAGGGGGTCCACATAGATTTCCTGTAGAGCGGCACATCAGGGGGTCCACATAGATTTCCTGTAGAGCGGTACATCAGGGGGTCCACATAGATTTCCTGTAGAGCGGTACATCAGGGGGTCCACATAGATTTCCTGTAGAGCACATCAGGGGGTCCACATAGATTTCCTGTAGAGCGGTACATCAGGGGGTCCACATAGATTTCCTGTAGAGCGGTACATCAGGGGGTCCACATAGATTTCCTGTAGAGCGGTACATCAGGGGGTCCACATAGATTTCCTGTAGAGCGGTACATCAGGGGGTCCACATAGATTTCCTGTAGAGCGGTACATCAGGGTCCACATAGATGGCCTGCAGAGCGGTCCCTCACGGGGACCTCATAGATTTTCTGTAGACCGGTACATCAGGGGTTCCACATAGATTTCCTGTAGAGCGGTACATCAGGGGGTCCACATAGATTTCCTGTAGAGCGGCACATCAGGGGGTCCACATAGATTTCCTGTAGAGCGGTACATCAGGGGGTCCACATAGATTTCCTGTAGAGCGGCACATCAGGGGGTCCACATAGATTTCCTGTAGAGCGGCACATCAGGGGGTCCACATAGAGTCCGAATACCATGCATGCCCTTCGCTGTATCCAAAACAAAGAGGCTCCTTCCATAACTCCACCACCATTCCAGACGATCCATACAAAACATGTCAGGCCACAACGCTCCTTCAGTCAGGCACCAACACTGCTTCTTGTCAATTTAAGATACGATTCCCAAGGTCACCGTACTCTGCAAGAAGAGTAACAAAAATAATTAAGTTACTTCCAAGGATTATGGCATTTGGATTTATATTATAGAATTTAAAACTTTCAAATCAAAACTTATACGAACACAGCAAAAAGACAAAACTAATCAAAATCGCTATGTGGAAACAACGCTTAAAATAATATTTTATAAATACGAGGAATAAGACTTTTGTGCACAGTTTTGCAGATAGCTTACCTTTTTTTTATCAAATTGGTCTACTTTTAAAGTACTGTACTGCTCAACATTATGGAATTTCGTATGCCAAACTTTTACTGTGTATTATATTTGCCTATTCAGACATTTTAAGCCACATTTCTTTACCACAAACTTCCAAAACTCAAAAATTGCCTAAACTTAAAACAAACCCTTCAACATACTAACCCTGGTGATGGGCTGGTCTATCAGAGTGAGAACTGAGCGATCTCTGCCATACCCATAGCTTACTCTGACTGTTCCTTTTACTTATATATTTTCTAGATCTCGAGTGACGGCGTCTCTTCCGTGGATTGACCTCCCAATCTACCAAGATTGGAAGCCAAAGCGTCACATTTTTCCCTTGCCCCTCAACTTTCTCTTCATAATTGCTGAGGGGCACAGGGCCCTGGGTGGTTGGTTTCCCGGGCGTTTCCGCACCCTCCTCGGCTCCCCGCCTTGGAGTGGCTTCGGTCACCCAGGCTTTGTTGTGGTCGGTAGGGAGGGTTCTGTGGGGGCGCTCGGTTATGGCCTTGGCCGTGCTCGGAGCCTTGGGGCTGTTCGGCCAGGCAGCTTGGGGAACAACAACAACAACATACTAACCGAATATTAGTCCTGTAGAGTGGTTCAACGGAAACGTTAGTCGCCATTACCGACGCTCCATCATCAGGCCAGAACTGCGTCCACCACACACCAGGCCACAACTCAGCGTCCACCACAACACTGCATCCACCACCAGGCCAAAAACCCTGCGTCCACCACACCACCATCGGGCCACCACTGCGTCCACCACACAACACTGAGTCGTCCACCACCACTGCATCCACCACACAACACTAGGCCACAACTCTGCGTCCACCACACCACAACACTGCATCCACCACACCATCAGGCCACAACTACGTCCACAACACTGCATCCACCACCAGGGCAAAACTCTGCGTCCACCACACCATCAGGCCACAACTCTGCATCCACCACCAGGCCAAAACTCTGCATCCACCACCAGGCCAAAACTCTGCATCCACCACATATTTTTTTTTCTTTCTAGACTTCCTTATCCCTAATTAGAATTTAAAACTTTCAAAATAAAGAAACCAAAACTTTGACAAACTCAGTAAAATGACAAAACTTATCAAATAGATGTTGAAACTATAATATTTAGCTCCATTAGTTTAGATTTAAAAGTATCTGCCCCAGAACTACGGCGACTTTGAGACCTTTTGTGCAATAGCGACTGCAATTTAGGAGGAACCTGCCCTAATATGGGCCATTTTTCTAATGAAAATTGCACAAGTTCACCTCTTAGGGAGTCTTTGGAGAATTTTTAAAGCTCTATGGAGAGTTAGCAAAGAAAAATAAAGAACCTTTATATACACAGAAATATCATTTTTTGTCAACTGAATGTGGAAAATTACATATTGACAACTTACAACTTGAGGGTGCACCACTTGAGGGCAGAGTCATCCGTAGGGCAGATTCAGACACGGGCCCAGAGTCCATCAACACAAGTCTCGGCCAACACACCACCGGAGAAGAGCCGACCGACAGGATCGGTACATTGAGGCGATTCATTCGTGGCCACCACCTCAGGGAATCTGGCAATAAATAGAAGTGGCGCACTTAAGCTGTTTCCCACACATACACTTTTCAATAAAAATAGAAACAAATTATATAAAAAATGTGGAATGGGCCGGAGTAAATAGGACAGACATATATTATTCAAGCAGACTTAAATACAGTAAACTTCCGTTAATCCGAAGGGCAGCGGACCAGCCCTCGTTCGGATTAGTGGATTTTTCGGATTATCGAACTTTACCCCTATGAACCTGTGTATGACTAAAACATTGAGGCATTAGGCCACCCAAATGACACAATGGTGCACACACACATATCATATGTTCATGAAATCACTTCAAAAGTTTACCATTGTCATTGTAGCCTATTACCTACTTCAAAACATTCAGATTAATGGTCAAAGGAATCTGCTGATATAAACGTCTTCTTCTTCTTCCGTCTACTAGCGAGTTTGTCTTGCTCTTGAAGATCAGATGTGGTTCGGGAAGTAATGCCTTAACAACGGCACTTCCCCGAGAGGTTCTTGTAATTAATTTTCATTTTGTGACGTGCTCTGTTATATTATATTGTATTGAAAGCACCCTTGTCTTGTTGTCTTGAAAGCACCCTTGGGACGCTCCGATCACTGAACTATAAATAGTAGCGTATCGGAACGTCCAAAGGTGCGTTTTCAAGCTCAAGACTGAATGCGCTTGCAGAAAATGCGGTGCAAGCCAGTAGCGCATCGGAGCGTCCCAAGGATGCGTTCAAGAGCAAAACAAACTCTCTAGCAGACTATGTGGAAGAAGAAGGTGTTTACGTTTATATCAGTAGCTTCCTTTGACCATTAATCTGAATGTTTTGAAGTAGGTAATAGGTTACAATGACAATGGTAAACTTTTAAAGTGAATTCATGAACATATGATGTGTGCGCTCCATTATGTGTCATTTGAGTGGACTAATGCCTCAAAAAGGGGACTTTGGGACTTCTTGAAATTCGGACCATCGGGTGAATTCGGATTTGGCCTCAAATTGAAAAATTCGGACTATTGGGAGATTCGAATCATCGGTCGTCGGATTAACAGACTTTTACTGTAATAAGATACTCTTATATGTCCGGGTTTTAAGCAACCAGAATAGGTTAGTTGCATTGTATACCACCTGTACCTTCCATTAAGTTTTATACGGCATGCGTAATAAGCAATATATACATAAAAAAAGGTTGGTTAAGGTTTAGAGTTTTATCCTACATACTACAGATACATGGTAAGCGATACTACACGTTGTCTTTTCACACATGTACTGGATGCTAAAGATTACGTACCACCTAATAAGTTAGAGTTAGTTTAGTATCCCATGTACGGTACCGGTACATGGGATACATACTAGCTGGTAGGTAAGGGTTAGTTTTGTATCCAACGTACTGTACTAAAGTTCATTCCAGCCGACTAAATTGTTTTCAAAGTTTAATTTCAGATAAATTTAAATGCATTTTTCCAAATTTTGTTTAGGGTGTTTTAGTTTCAATATTTTTTTAATCTTTAGTTATTGATTTGAACAGCAACTTTTGAGTTGGTTTTAAAGTTTCAAATTTTAATTACAATCTTAACCCTTTCACGCACATATGACTCAGAGGTTGCCAGATTAGCAATAAGAAATAGAGTTCTCTCATTCTTATAATTACCTCTCCAAAATTAGTTTTCTGCCCACAGCTAACTCAAAAACAACTGCAGAGGTTGAAGTAACCAAACTAAGGGTTTCTAAATACCCCTGATGGTAACAAAGGCTTTAACCCTTCCTCCCCGGGTGTCATTTTAATATGACACCACGAAATAAGGGCAGGTGCCCGGGTGTCCTTTCAGGAGAAAGTAAGCTTGAAAGCCTATTCAGCTTGGTCTGAAAGCTGTGCGTCCGACGCATGTAAACAAAGCCGATCGTTGCGTCACCGCACCTCCGAAAACAAGAACAAGACTCTTTTGTTATTGTATGTCTGTATGTCGTTGTTTCAGTAGTGAAAAGATAGTCTTATTGCTAACATCGCCTGAAAATGCTCTCCACTAAAATAGTCATCACAACTGAACCAGTTGACCCCGAGAGCTCTGCTCAACGCCAGTCTACAGATTGGAAGCCGCACTACATTTATAGATGCGTGGGAAATTTCTAGCAGTTAAAATTAACCAAAATACGGTAGCCTAGGCCTAGAAGTTTTTCGGCCAGATCGCCCGGGTAGCGCACCCTGTCCTTTGGAGATACAGCCCGGGCCAGGAGGGTTAAAGCATCCCCAATAGGCTCAAAATTGAGTCATGTCAGAGAGGGTTAAATACTTTGCTATTATGAAGATTAGTTCAATTAAATCATGAAAACTATGCAAGATCATATTTATCCATTAATTAAGTACTGTACAGTATCAAAATTATCTACTAAAGGATTACATTTGCCGTCAGCTGAAAAGAAACTATAGGTCTAAGTTTGTTAGGTTAATGCCTTGCATATACATACTATACTACTAATCTTAATACGCATCTACATTCTCAAACTTTGACGGGTAGTAAACAATGCAACTAATCGATTAAGATAGATAAACACCACTCAAAATTCAGACCTAAAAGATATATTTACCAATGAAAAAAGTAAAAATTATATACAAATAAAAAATAAAATAATCATGGGAAAAGTGGGGAATGGAGTAAATACCAATAATAATTAAAGTTTGTAGGCTCTCATATACTGTACACATACCAGCATTAAAACAATCTATTAAAGTTTGTAGGCTCTCATATACTGTACACATACCAGCATTAAAACAATCTATTAAAGTTTGTAGGCTCTCATATACTGTACACATACCAGCATTAAAACAATCTATTAAAGTTTGTAGGCTCTCATATACTGTACACATACCAGCATTAAAACAATCTATTAAAGTTTGTAGGCTCTCATATACTGTACACATACCAGCATTAAAACAATCTATTAAAGTTTGTAGGCTCTCATATACTGTACACATACCAGCATTAAAACAATCTATTAAAGTTTGTAGGCTCTCATATACTGTACACATACCAGCATTAAAACAATCTATTAAAGTTTGTAGGCTCTCATATACTGTACACATACCAGCATTAAAACAATCTATTAAAGTTTGTAGGCTCTCATATACTGTACACATACCAGCATTAAAACAATCTATTAAAGTTTGTAGGCTCTCATATACTGTACACATACCAGCATTAAAACAATCTATTAAAGTTTGTAGGCTCTCATATACTGTACACATACCAGCATTAAAACAATCTATTAAAGTTTGTAGGCTCTCATATACTGTACACATACCAGCATTAAAACAATCTATTAAAGTTTGTAGGCTCTCATATACTGTACACATACCAGCATTAAAACAATCTATTAAAGTTTGTAGGCTCTCATATACTGTACACATACCAGCATTAAAACAATCTATTTAGGCCTATACAACAAAATTGGAAAAGTGGGGATTGGGCCTCAGCATAGATATAGATAGCATAAATATGTTTACCAATGACAACAAAATATGAAAAATAAAGTTTGTAGGCTTTTTCTTTACATACACAAACTAGCATAAATATATTACTGTACCAATGACAAAAATAAAATATAAATAAAAATGAATAAAAATAAAGTTTGTAGGCTTTTTCATTATATACACAATTAAACTAGCATTAAATATAACTCACCCGGTGGAAGTGTGAAGATTGTCCACTTTCATCAGCTTCTGAAGGATCTCTTACAAGATTGTACCGGTACCGGGTTGTCCGACACATCCATGGTGTAGCATAGTCTCTCCTTCACTGCTGGAGTAGGTAGTGTTAAAATTATGACAAATCTATAATAAATTTTGTAATAATTTCACTAAATCACCAAACACCTCCAATGAAATGAATGAAAGCATATGTGAAATAATAAATAATTAATAGAACAGTAATAAACTACTAGCAATTTCCGACTATAAAGTAATAAAGAAGTTGGAGCTGTAGACACCAAACTTTAGTAAACAAAATTGTCAAAATACGGTTGTGGTGGAAAAATATATAAGTAACACCCCGTTCTTAACTTATCAATTACAAACCCCAATGTACTTTTAACTAATGAAAGCATATGGTCTTCCCCGTATTAGAATCCGGGACACCACACCCAGAACAAAACCACTAAACCATTACACCACTAACCCAGATCAAAATAAGTCAATTTAGCCATAATCTCTTTTAGACTTAATTTCAATCTAGTCTCAATTACTTAATCATACTTTATAAGCAATGACAAATACAAAATACATTAGATTTAATAATAAATTTTCAGGTTGCATATGAAGTGCCATTGCTCGGTTTTCCCTATTCGGGCTCTGTCTCTAGTCTGCCGCCCCCAGAAACAAATTTAAAAATGGGAAATGGGCCTCAATAAATATATTAATTTAGTAATTTTATATAGCAAGGATCATTGCATTAGTGTTGCCATTGGATACAAGATGGGTTGAGGGGGGCAGCGCCCCCTTGCAACTTTTTGAATTTAGGTTTGGGGTACGGTCGCGCTAACAAGTCATGTCCCAGCTGTCATTAAGTCTGGCTTTCTGTGCTGTATTAATGTCAGTCAGTTGTTGTTGTTGTTGTTCCCTAAGCTGCCTGGCCGAACAGCCCCGTGCAGGGGATGGTTGTGACGGTTTGGCTCCCGAAACTGCTCCCCGCGGCCGGCATCCGGTTGTCCTCCACTGGTCGATGATCTTGTCTCCGGCCGTGGAGGGTCGGCAGCTCCGGGAGGTGGTCCCACGGCGCAGACGCCGCCACATCAGGACTACGTTGACTTTTGTCAGTCAGTAGTTGTTGTTCCCCAGGCTGTCTGGCCAACAGCCCCAAGGTCTCTAGCAAGGCCACAAAACCCTCCCTGCTTACCACTAACAAAGCCCGGGTGACCGAAGCCACTCCAAGGCAGGGAGCTGAGGAGGGTGCGGAAACGCCCGGGAAACCAAAACCCCACCCAAGGCCCTGTGCCCCTCAGCAATTGTGAAGGGAAAGTTGAGGGGCAAGGGAAAAATGTGACGCTTTGGCTCCCAATCTGCCAACTTCTAGGTTGGCAGTAGGGAGGTCAATCCACGGAAAAGACGCCGTCACTCGAGATCTAGAAGATATATAAGTAAAAGGAACAGTCAGAGTAAGCTATGAGTATGGCAGAGAACGCTCAGCTCTCACTCTGATAGACCAGCCCATCACCAGATGTCAGTCAGTTGAATAGGGTGGTTAAGAGTTGGAAAAAGTTTGTATATTTCACTCTAGGCTATATGAAGAAATTAAGCTTACATATTGCGGATACCAATTATTGATCAAAACATACTTTGTGCTGAGAAATCACTTATTAGCACGACTGTATACTAATGACTATAAAGACAGTGGCCCGGGCCTAGGCTAGACTGAATTTTAGTGCGAAACATCTCCCGAAATTTGACGGCCCCTAAGCTAGGCTAAATTGGGAAAGTTGGCAATTTGTTTGGTCAATATACAGGAGGCGCTACAATATAGGTAGCAAAATTATAATGGTAGTTTTGGGTTCCTATCATCATATGCTTCATTTCTATATACTTTTTATCCCCGGGAAAAAAAAAACAATTTTTTTTTTTTTTCTGATTTTTTTTTTTTTTTTTTTTTTTTTATTATTAACCTAACCAAAAAACCTAACCTAACCTAACCTAAATGTATTTGGGGGCTATTAGGTTAGGTTAGGTTAATGACCAAAACAAAAAATCAAGAAAATAAATTAAAAATCCCAAGATTTTTGTTTTTTTTCCTCGGGGATAAAAAGTATATAGAAATGAAGCATATGATGATAGGAACCCAAAACTACCATTATAATTTTGCTACCTATATTGTAGCGCCTCCTGTATATTGACCATTTGTTTTTTCTAGCCTTATTTAGGCTATATTTTGCTAAAGTATTTTTTTCACAGCGATTTTGATACGGTAAGTACAGTACTTCTAGTTTGTTTATTATGCAAGTTTTCATAATTATCACGAATAGACTCTCAGCGTTATTATACATAATTTATTAGGGAAAGTGAAGCTCTATGGAATCCTTATAATATACTCGCATAGATTCCGTTGTGGTAGAATAGTTTTGTAACCATTTTGTCGATATAAATAGTCCCGCGCGTAAACAAACTCAGTCCCGCAATCTTGAGAGCTCTGCTACGGACGTGTTCGAAATGGAGTACACTCGCTACGGTAGAGTTATGTTCTACAAAGATGTTACTGTAGGATATGTCTAATATATGAACCCACAGTTGCTGGCATGAAACTTGTAAGGGCTAGTGTTGTATCCCACGTACTGGGTCTAGGGCACTCTAGGGTTAGGTTAGGTTAATATACTAGGTCTCGGAAACAAGATTCGTAGTTGCGGTAGTATTTACATCAAAACTATAGTTAACTATCAAAACTATTGGTTCAATGTTATTTTAATACCACGAATTTTATTGATATATTTGAAGATAAATATTGAATCTATATGCTCTAAAGATCATAAGAAAATTTGTTTTAACCCTCGGCAAAACCTAATAAAAAAGTATGGTACTAACATTTATTTTTCGTAACAAGGTTGTCAATACGGTACTTCCAGTTATCGATAGCTCTAAAGATCATATGGAAATGTGTTAAACCCTCGGAAAAACCTAATATAAAAGTATGGTACTAAAATTTAATTTTCGTAACAAGGTTGTCAATCGGTACTTTCCCGTTATCAATGTACAATCAAGCTGAAGATTGCACAGTAAACACCGTAGACTTCATCGACTTTTACCTTCGTATAATAGACATCCATTTTTTTGTTTATTAACTAAGGGATTAGTACTCAACCAGCGGGGGTGTGGGGGCGGCAGCCCCCACCCATAAACTAGGTTAGGTTAGGTTAGGTTAGGTTAGGCTAATGTCTTTTCAAATCACTATCGGGGGGAGGGACGTGTCTCAACATTGATCGATAGGCCTAATGGGGAAAATAGGTTTTCCCGAGATTTCTAATTAATTACAAACACTATATATTGATGCAAATGAACAATTTTGTTTATAAAAAAACACTCGGAAAATTCGTGGTATTAAAATATCATTTTTCCAAACTATTCTCCCACAGTGGAATCTATGAGTATATTATAAGGATTCCATAGAGCTTCACTTTCCCTAATAAATTATGTATAATAATGCTGCGAGTCTTTTCAAAAAAATTACCCAAGTTTTATATAGGCTAGGCCTACAATAGGCCAAGCCATTCGCGACAGTCTACGCATATCCAACACTGAAGTAGGCTAGGCTATTAACTTTGTATAACAAAACTTGTAAATATTGATGGCTCTGGAGGCCGGGTAACATCTATCTATTGCTGGACGCCTTATTCCCCTTACGAGGGTGGCCATACACAGAATGCCCCCAAGCGGACCTATTCCCTGCGAGAGGGACAACCCGAGCCATTTTAGTGAAGGACTTACAGGATTGATCACTCAATTTAGGATCCGTCCGACTCAGAGGCCCTCTGTGTATCTTGTTAGCACTATTGATAAATCTACAGTTATACTACCCCTATTTTGTCGCTATTCTGTTGGTACTAATGGGTTAATATTATTAGTAGTAGACTTAGCCTAGTATGGTTTGATGATGCGCGGAAATGTATATTTGACTTGAAATAGATACATTGAAGTATTACAAACCTTCGCAAACCCATAAACAGGGAACGTGAGCAGGGTTTAGACCGTCGCGCACCCATAAACAGGGAACGTGAGGGGGAGTTTAGACCGTCGCGGAAACAGGTTACTTTTCGGTTAGGTTAGGCTAATGTTAAAAATACTAAAATGCGACGGTCCTCGGTATTAAACAACACTGTATATCAAATAAAAAAATAAAAACAACAACAAATTACCTGAATAACTCTATCTGGTTGGTGATAATTTTTTATCAAAATAGGCCTAGGCTTAAGTTTTTTTCCAGTTTCCGCGTCTGCTGAATCATCCAAAAAACACGCTAAAAGGCGTGTTTTGAAGGGGGGAGGTGGTGGGGGGGTAGTGGGGGAGGGGTAGTATAACTGTAGATTTACCGCACTATTTTTATACAGTGGTATTCGGCTATACACTTCGGCCGGGTAACACTGGACATAAACTACATAGGATAGGCTAGCCTAGGCTATAAAACAATGAAATTAAATGCACTAAATATTTTTTTTTTTTTAAACTAGGCCTAGCCAATAACGATACCGGTTTGGCCAAAAAAAAAAAAAAATAGGCCTACATAGCCTAGGCCTAGCCTATTAAGGAGAAGCCTCTTATCGTCTGGTCTTTTTTATGTTAATTAACGGGCTCTATAATTGTCTACATATAATTTAATGGCCACCAGTGAATATATATAGACTTAGCCGGTTAGTGAAGCATATTGATGAATGAAAAGACAGGTGAATGTTCTGGATAGGGGTTTAAGGTAGACATTTGTTACCGTCTCATGTTAATTCACAGGCTTTTATAAGTTTCATATATTGTAATGGCCACCAGTGAATATATATACACTTAACTAGTTAATGGAGCATGTTGATAAAAGACAGGTGCTAGGATGGTAAAGATATGGCACAACAGGTGGAGGTGATGGCGGCGGCCATTGTTAGCCTATGGAGAAACTAATGTACCGTGTCGCCTTTTATGTAAATTCACAGGTTCTCAGAATATTTATATATAAATTAATGGCCACCAGTGAATATATATACACTTAGCTAGTTAATGGAGCATGTTAATTAATGACAGGTGCTAGGATTATCAAGATGGAGACTGATAAATGTGGAGGTACATACAGGTGGAGGTGATGGCGGCTGGGCTGACGTTGGAGGAGTGAGGACTGAGGCCCTTTATAGGTAAGCTTCTTCGAACCTCGCCTCGGTAAACAAATGAACCTTCGACATGCGCAATAATTCTTTATCCAAATTACATTAATTAACAGGTCAAATAGTACTTTTATATTCAAAAACTAATTACCTAATGGAAATTCGGATAGTTACAGTAATCAAATTATATTAAATTACAATAAGACTTCAGGTGATCAAACAATTATTTAAGCCAGCACACCGTAAATCGAAAGTCAGGAATAGCAGTTTTCCGAAAAAAATAAACAGTATAAATTAACCATGTAAAGAAAGCGCACATACGTTAAAATAGGCCTTCAGAGGCTATTATTATTTAGGATTATTAAGCAAGCACACCGTAAGTAAAGAATAGTCAGAAATAGAGGCCCCTTTAAAGATTAAAAATGCCAGAGTATAAAATAATTAAATTACTATAAAAATCGCAGACGCATGTTAAGAAGGACCTGTGTTATTTAGAGGGGTTATTGAGACTGAATTCACCCATTTTAGTCGTAGAAGTACATTATAAACTAAAGAAAATCGTCTAATGGAAACCAGAAAAGGGTAAAAATTACGTAATGGTGGTGAATGGGTTAAGAACATAAGAAAAATAGGAATCTGCAGAAGGCCTATTTTGTGCTTTATACTCAATATACAGTACCGTACATCGTTATGGTAAGAATATTTTACTCTTGTACCTGAGCTCATCAAATCTTTCAATCTCTATAGAAGCAACAAACTGTATAACTAAAAGTATTTTTGAGAAAATATTGCTGCAACCGGTACTTTTTATATACCGGTAATGAAAAAACATGGGTCCTGCATTAAAGAGGAAGAGGTAAACCGAGAGATAGGTAAAAGGATGGAGTTAAGAAGTATATGCGTGAAAGCGGTGCTGGATGGGAGGGAGGAGGGGCATCAACTGACTGGGGACAGGTGCATAGGGGCGATTCATTTGTGGCCACCACTTCGGGGATCACGGCGTCCGGCAATAGAGAGATAGATAGATAGATATAGTGTACAGTATATACTGTAGTCCTAGATAAGATAGATACCCAGTACAGTACAGTACAGTACAATTTCAGCTGAATGTAAACTGCTATACAGTATCTCTATTTGATTTACCAAGAGTTTGTAGCAAAATTATAATTATGAAATTTTGAAATTAATATGAAGCAGAGATACAGCCGTTTCATATTTTTCCATTAACTTGTGATAAATCAGTGCTATTAAATACACTGTACCAACTACTGTATAAGTAAATGGCAGTCCGTTAGTCAGTAAAAGAACTCTGTGTTCCTTCTCCACACGCCCTGAGCCTTTGCACCCTCGTACATGTTCTTCACCACTTTCAACAACTTACCAAATACTCTTGTGTAATCTCAATGCTTTCCAAAGAACTTTTCTATCAACTCTGTCATGCCAGCCCTGAGAGTTTCAGATGTTGGTAAATTGCTATACTCTATCCCTATTTTGATTACTCAGCCTAGTTTTAAAGCAAAAAAAGAGGAAGGGTCCGAGCTAAAGAATGACGCAATTCACTGTTGGGGCAGGGGGCTAAGAATTCTCCTTATTGTAAAATTTACCTACTAGACGAGACAGAGAAAGGAGCGAGGGAATGCGAAAGTGGTTCCGGACCCTAAGAAATGAAATTTTAAATGTTGTTTCTGTTCGGGCTCTGTCTTGAGTCGGCCATCCCAAGCTATGGGGTATATACTTTTCGCATCATTAACTCCCGTCCACTCACCAACTATCTGCAATCTTTCTCTCTTTGCCACAATACATACATAAAATGTTGAGACTGAGTGTTCCACACATACGTGCAGTTTCATTCTCTTGTCCTAATGGCGGCGTTCCAGGCAACCCTGTTAAGGGCTGTTTCACTTGTCAAGTTCTTGGATTTGAGATCGGCACGTATAGTCCGATCCCAGGTCTTCCTCGGTCCACCCCTTGGTGCAGCTCCCTCCACAATCGCAGACCTGCATTTTTTCACCCAATTTTGTTCATCCATTCTCTCCACATGTCCATCCCAGTCTACTTGTACGCATCACCTCGCTAATACTCTTTATACCTAAACGTCTCCTCAGCTCAACATTTGTTATTCTATCCTGTAGCCTGGCCCCACACATCCATCTCACCATTCTCATCTCATTACGTTCCATTCTGTTGACATCCTCTACTTTAACGGCCCATGTTTCTGAGGCATACGTCATTGCACTTCTAACATATGAGGCATACACCTTTCCCTTCAGGGGGAGAGGCATTATTTTCATGGTCAGGATTGGCAGAAGTTCTCTGAACTTCCCCCAGCCACACCTAATTCTAGCAACAGTGGCAGCCTCGGCCCCACCACCGGCAGAGATGGCATCTCCTAGGTAACAAAACTTGTTCACCAGCTCCAATGACTCATTGTTGTTGTTGTTGTTCCCTAAGCTGCCTGGCCGAACAGCCCCGAGGCCTTTCTCAGGGACTCGGGGCTGTTCGGCCAGGCAGCTTAGGGAACAACAACAACAACTCATTTCCAAAATTCACAGCCACAGGATCATCACTTAACACAAGCTCACCTTTACACACTATGCACTCAAATTTCTCTATTTCTGACTTATCCTTCGGCAGGGGTCCCTTTATTCTACTACAGCGCTTACTCCCATGCTGTACCCAACATCGACAGATGCTACATTGAATTGAGTTAACGCCCACTCCCTTTCCACACACTGCACATGGGTATGCACCGCTCTTTTCCACATTGCCTCGTCTCAATCTACAATGCATAACCTTGGTTTTGTTAATACCGACTCTTAAACCCTTGCTCGCCATGCCCTCTCTCCACTCTCTGAATGTTGCATCTCTCTCACTATTCTATCGCTACTACAATAATCAGTGTTCCTCGGAGCTTTCCAAGTGTATACCACCTCCTCTACGTAGGGTATGTAGTACCCGCCTTGCAACACAATCCCACCCCTACTCTGTGCAACTTTCCAACCCAAGAGTGAAACGCTATTCTCACTTTCTTCTATTCAACTGCTGACCTCTGGAACTCTCTCCCAGAGTCAGTCTTTCCCTCTTACTATAACTTAAATTGCTTCAAACTCCGTGTGTCCAGGCATTTTAGCTCGAACATCCCTCCTTGATTTCGGCCCAGTCACTCTTTGAAATCCGGGGGAGGCACTCGCTGCAGGCAGTTATGCCTTTTGTCTCCCTCATTGACATGGAAAAAAATAAAATAAAATACCTGAGTTTATACATACATCCATATACTGTTGGCCTTGGGATAGAGAGTTTGGAAACATTCTAGCAATGGCTCTAAATCACTTTGGTAAATATTTACTAGTCCGTCTTCACTACAGTGCAATGTTGACAATACAGTACTGTATTATCATTATTGACCTCTATTAGCCTAACCTGACAACCTGACCTAACCCGGGGGCAGACCCGCACTGCACTTTCTTAAAAATTATGTAGAAGATATGAAATTAATAGAAAGCACTACGGGACTCGTGAGAGTAAAAAACATCTCATATCAAACATCGTAACATTAAAAAACAGAGGGCTTCGGGGAAAAACTTGTCATATCAATGTAATCTGGGAGAACTTTTAAGGTCGTAAAGCGCAAGCCGGACTACTAAGCAATTACAATCGATTTATAGATTTTAGCTTTAGCCTAGGCAGGAAAATAGGCTATTACCGAAACTAGGCTACCACTAATTTTCCCATGGTTTTGCTTTTTGGTTTTAGGTAGTTTTCATCATTATACAGTACCTTAATTGAAATTACAGTACTGTACAGTAGTTCCAATACCCGGAAAATATTTTTTTCCCCATTAGGGCCTATCCAACGATCTTAAAAAAATTGGATGTAGCCTAGGCTACTGAGTGATAGGCTATGTCATTTTCAGTGTAAAAAAAACAACCATTTTTTGCCTTGGGATACACAAGCATCCTTGAGGCCTTGCCAACAGCTTGATTTACTTTATGATTGAATTTTAATTCATCATCAATGATGACTCCAAGGTCTTTTTCCTTTTCTGTCTTGTGTTTGAGTGCCCTAGATGTAGTACCTTGCATTTTGTTGCATTGAAGCCCAACTGCCACTTCTGAGACCATTCTGCTAGATGCTTTAAATCCTCTACTAAATGCAAGCTAGGGACTTCCCCACACATTTCATATTACCTGGGAACATTTGATTATCCTCACGAACCTACAGTATGTGTTGATTTATGTACAGTACTGTATATGCTATGTGTCTGATTTCATTATTCATGTTACATTTATCATATCTATGCTGTATTATGACTATTGTGTCAATTGTAATTGTAAAACGCATCCCCATTTACCTCATTAATTTTGGTATTCGCTACATGATTTTTCTATTTAAGATCGGGTTTTCAGGAACGTGACCCAATCGTAAATCGAGGGAGACCTGTATAGAGGTTAGGGGTCATGATTTCTGGCCTACCTATAATGAATGAACTATAGTACACAATACCCAACAGTAATATATATTTGTAATATCACCAACCCACAAATTTATAACAAATATACCCAATTAATGCATGATAGGGTTAAGAGTGTTCTATTATACTAAACGGCAATGCCCCGGTGCATGAAAGGGTTAATGTCTACTCACAAGTGGTCTACTGGTATTTTATCTTTCTACTCTTGTCATATTGTTTGTTTATAAGCCCGAGTATTGTATTGGTCATGTATTTGATTTTGAGTCATGCAAAAAATTAGGGCCGCGACATAATCGGTAGTGCGTCTGACTGCTGATCAAAGGGTCTGCAGTTCGATCCCAAACCGTGCCATTGGTAGACGGCAAGTGTTCGGGTATCTTGGTCTAGTGATTCGTGGCAAATGTCCAGTTAAGTCCCTGTAACAAGGGCACGCCCTAGCCCTGACAATCAATAAAGTGCACAGGGTTAAAAACAACAAAATCTGTATCAGTGCGGCTTTATTGAATTTCATTCAGAATTACACAAACATAATTATTTATGAACAGTATTACTGTACTCTTATTTTCCGCTAAGTGTTATAATGAAATTGATTTGCAGTCTTGGTTTATTATAGCTTGGCAATACAGTATATAAGAGCTGCCAGAATCATGTGTCATGGTCAGTCAGTCAGTAGCCAGCCCTTACTCCCACAAGGGGTAGGGAGGATCAGCGAAAGAATCGAGAAAGGAAAAAAGAGGTGACCGTAGAACACATAACAGTTTGTCATGGTAGAAGTAAATATATTTAATGGAACAAATGCCGAGCTACAAACGTGGGGGGAGCTGCGCATACGGATAGACCTAGAAAGACACGGGATCAGGTACTTCGGTCTGATCTCAACATAAGGCACCTGACGATATAGACGGCTCAGAACAGGGTCGCCTGGAATACCATCATTTAAGACATAAGACTGACACCATTCTCTGTGGACGAAGCAGTCTTTAACCCCTTCTGTACCAGTGACGTCTTTGTAATTCTATTATGGCTACTATTAGACAATTTTATTCAGCTTAAAAAGCGCCTCAAGCAATTAACAGGCTTCAAACTATCTCCCTTAACCCTTTTTACTACGACAGATCCTTCTTAAACTACAAAATCTTCTACATGTACATGCTTAGATTGATATGCAGGATTCGAAACTGCATAATAAATCGTAGGCTTGTCCACCTTTCTTTAACTGTCTTCGTGGTGCAATGCATAAGTGTGTTGTTTTTCGATGTGAGCATCCTAGGTTCGAATCCCCGGACTGCCACATGTGTTTGTTAATTTCATTAATCGAGTTTAGGAGTAAAGTTGGTTGGTGGAGAGAACATAATAAATATAGCAAGAATAAAATTAAAAATTCAGTCTAACCCTTTTTACTACGACAGATCCTTCTAAAACTCTACAAAATCGTCTAATTACAGCAAGAATAAAATATAAAAAGACGTCGCTGGTACAGAAGGGATTAAGCTTGTATGCATGTAAACTGGACAACTTACTGAAAGCCTAAAACATCTGGCTTATGTTTTACTGTAGGAATGATGCCCTTTATCCCTTGCAGTACTGGTCAAATATAGAAGTAGTAGCAGCAGTAGTAATAGTTGATCCCAGAAACTTTATACCTTCTACTGTGCTTCATAATTATTTCTAACTTTACCTTCGTCTAGTATACCAATCCCAAATACCCTCTCAGTTTAACCTCCAAAAAATCTTCCATACAAACATCCCCATTCCTCCACAACATAACAACAATATTAACTTCCTAACTTTACTCTAGCTATCGTATCATAGTAGTAATAGTAACAATAGTAGTAAGTACTAGAAGCAATAGTAGTAGTAGTATTAGCAATAGAAGTAGTAGTAATAAAAAAAAGAGAGAGAGAGAGAGAGAGACTTCTGTCTTATTTGATTTTGGCTACATTTAGACAATTTTATGAAGCTTAGGAAAGATAATATGGTAGATAACAAGCATAATTGAGAAAGTCTGTAACCTTTTAATTGGTAGATGTCCTGCATAAGCTGAATAAAACCATCTAACGGTTGCCAGAGCATAACAAAAACAATGTCACCGGTAATGAATAGGTAAATAATAATAGTAATAATAATAATAACAATAATAATATATAATAAAAATAACTTTAACCCATCAGACCCAGTTGGGCTCTGAGGCACCCATAACAAACGCGGCCCGTGGACCCCGGAAGGGCTCTGAGGCTCCGGCAGCTTGAAAGCCTGTAAGCTTGTTTTGAAAGCCGTCCGTCGCATATAAACACAGCCGGTATGCCCGACGCCGCACACCTCCGAACACAAGAAGGAGAGGCTTCGTTTGTTTGTGTGTGACTGTATAGTTGTTTTAGTAGTGAAAAGTGGCTCATATGGCTGACATCGCCACAAAGTTCTCTCCACGGAAATCGTCATCACAACTGAACCAGTTGACTTAGAGAGCTCTACTCAACGCCATTCGACAGGTACGATACACATCTACGCTTGGGGATGTGCGGGAATGCGGAAGCAGTCAAAATAACAAAGATACGGTAGCCTTGGCGAGACGTTTTTTCGGCCAAATCCCCCGGGTTACGGGGAATATTTATAGAATACATAGCCGAGGCTGGAGGGTTAATGATACAATAATGATAATACCATGATGATTTTTTTTTTTTTTTTTTTTGCTAGACACCGTAATTCCCGTGAAGGGGTGGCCATGAATATTAGGCGTTTGTCACAAATTGCTAGGTCAAGTTGCCCGGGCTTGACATCTACCAATAACATTTTGACAGAGCGGGTATGATCTCCCGACCCTTTGATCAGCAGCTGACGTTTTACTGACTATGTCATGGCTCGTGATGATGATGATAATAATAATAATAATAATAATAATAATAATAATAATAATAATAATAATAATAATAATATATATTCAGTTATCCTTAATTAGTTAGTAGGCTACAAAATAGTCCAGTACAAAGAACAACAAGCAACATCAGCTCTCTAGCTGGACAGTCCGACCATCTTCTCGGACACCTGCCACAGTCGCTCGGCCACAGCGTCGTCTGTAGCAGCAGCCGCAGTGTAGCCCGGACAACAGTCACTGGAGGAGAGGGGAAATATGTTGAAGATTAATTGATTGTGGCCACCCCGTCAAGGATTAGGGCATCTGGCAAAAAATAGAAAGATACAGTAGATAGATTAATTGATAGATAGAAATCATGGTACGGCAACAAGGTCATATGGCACCAGACAAGCTAAAACTCAATGTGATGATGATGATAAAGATTTTATTCTAGCCTACTGAGCCAGAGGCCACTTATAAGGCTAGGAGACCAAGTATGGGAAGCGGAGATGCATGGGTAGGTCAGTTATAAGTCATGGAATACATGTATGGCTTGAAGATAGGAACGGAGCGGTGCAAAGGTAAAGGTAGGGGAGTCACAAAGCAATTCGGAAAGGGAACGGTTCCGGAGATAACGCAAACGTTCATACCTAAAGTTACGACATTCGCACAATATATGGGGAATTGTAAGAACTGTATGACAATGCTGGCAATAGGGAGGTAGAGACATTAGGTAACCATGTGTTAGCCTAGTATGTCCAAGACGAAGCCTGGTAAGCACAACCTGGTCAATACGAGCAGAAGAGGGAGGAGTCGTCCAGGGAAATACGTCGTCTTTGAAAGAACGGAGATGTATAGTGGTAGGGAGACTCTTCCACTCCATACACCACTTATCATGGACCTTAGACTTAAGTACCGGAAAGACGTCAGGTAGGCGCATGAGAGAGACGCTAGGAGTGCCCCGCCTAGCTCTCTTGGCCAGAGTATCCGCTCTTTCGTTCCCACTAAGACCGACGTGGGCAGGGACCCAGCAGAACGTGATGGTACGGCCCAGGAGCAGGACATGAAGCAAGCTGGCAATGTGCCTAAGAAGGGGGTCACATAGTGCATAGCATTGTAGTGCCTGCAAGGCACTTAAAGAGTCACTGCATATGACAATGTGAGGAACGTTGCACGGGAGATCACCTATCAAGCCCAATGCACCCTGTATAGCTAATAATTCAGCGGTGAACACCGAGGAAAACGGATGGAGCGTGCTCTGATGTGATCCATATTCAGACACTGCTGCACAACCCACTAAGCCATCTTCCTTGGAACCATCGGTATAAATGAAAACAGCCGGACGGTGACAGAGCAGGTGGTTCAGGGCCAGAGTGCACAAAACAAACGCGTCAGTGGACTTGCCGGACAAAGTCAGGTGAAAGCAAAAGGCGGGATGTCGAATGCACCACGGCGCACTCAGGCACAGAAGCCCGAGGGAATGGTACGCTGTGAGTGGAAAATAGGTTCATGGCTACATGGGGAAATGATGGTGACATATTGTCCAGTGGGCCGTCCGCGAAACATCGAGCAGTAGGTGGCGACGCCGATAAGCGAATGGCAGAGGTCATCGTAACCAATATGCGATGATGATGGAGAGGCAGCTCACCAGCTTCCGCCAGCAGACTACTAATCCGGGAAGATCGAAAAGCCCCAGAGCTCAATCGGATCCCTAAGTGGTGGACAGAGTTGAGCCGCTGCAAAATAGCGGGGGAAGCATTACCATATATTGGACAGCCATAGTCCAGTACTGATAGGACTATGGCTTTATAAAGCATAAGTAAGGTGGGTCTATCTGCCCCCCAATGGACCCGAGCAACAGCCTTAACGACGTTCATGCGCTGGAGACAGCGGGCTTTCATCCATTGATGTGATCAATCCAATTGAGGTGGGTGTCAAAGGTCATACCAAGAAACTTTACAGTGTCGTAAAAGGGGATGCGGAAACCCCCCATTCTCAGATCGGTGGTATGGCCGCGCAAATGACGTTTGTCACGGCAAAATATCATGGCCTTGGTCTTCTCTAAGGAGAGCTGGAAAACCGTCTTGGATGCCCACTTGTGAATGGCACCCAAAGTGGTGTTAAGGCGACGTAATATGTGGTAAAGTGGGGGAGGTGTAGTAGACGGCAAAGTCATCAACAAAAAGACTATGAGATACACCCGCCGCAAGGCAATCAGAAATGTCATTGATCGCAATGATAAAGAGTGTCCCACTAAGAACACAGCCTTGGGGTATTCCGGATTGAAGTGGCATGCAGCACGACAGCTGTCCCCCAATCTTGACCTGGAAAGTCCGATCCGTCAAAAATGCTTGTAAGAACAATGGGAGAGGTCCCCTCATGCCAGAGTCATACAAAAGTTTGAGAATCCTGTGTCTCAAAGTCATGTCATATGCCTTCGCTATATCAAAAAATATGGCCACAGTAGGATGACGGTTTACAAAACCTGCCCGAACCTGGTGTTCGAAATGGGTCAGAGAATGTAGAGGAGACCTACCGGGGCGCGATCCATTTTGGTATGGTGACAGAAGGCCATTCGTTTCAGCATAGTGCATTAATCTGGGATTTATAATTTTCTCCATTAACTTGCACAGACAGGATGTGAGGACAATGGGTCTGTAATTCACAGGAGATGTTGGGTCCTTTCCAGGTTTGGGGACCGGGACCGTGTAAGTGTGGCGCCAAATCGGAGGGACGTAATTTACACTCCAAAACTGATTGTAT
Source organism: Paralithodes platypus (assembly GCA_032716605.1). NCBI lineage: Eukaryota > Metazoa > Arthropoda > Malacostraca > Decapoda > Lithodidae > Paralithodes > Paralithodes platypus. The sequence goes on along the minus strand of CM064530.1, from coordinate 2,895,313 downwards.
AAATGGAGGAGAAATTGTAGAGCATCCTCTTGGAGATGTCTGACAAGCGCATACCGAATACCATCGGGGCCAGGAGTAGTATCTGAACATGATTGTAAGGCGTGCAAGAGTTCAGACATAGTGAAAGGCTCATTGTATGTAAAGGCCCGACCCCCATCAAACAGAAGGGACTGCAACTCGGCGTTGCGTTTGTGTCGAAGAAATTCGTCTGTGTGGGACTCATCGGAAATAACCTTAGCGAAATGGGAGGCAAGGCAATTGGCAATGTCACAATGATCCAATATAGGTTCCCCCTTAACAGCACTTGTTAGGGATGACAAGGAAGGGCGAGCATTCAGACCGTTTATTTTTCGGAATTTCTCCCATATTTGCGTAGTAGAAGTGCGGTGAGTGAAACTAGATATATAGGCTCTCCATGAGGTCAGTTTGCGCTGCCTGATCGCTTGCTTAGTCAGTGCAGAGACTGTTGTGAAAAGACTTCAACGACGAGAGGTGTAGAGCGTCACGGACGAGAGTAGGAATCAGTGCCGGGTTATCAGAATGCGGAATGAGCAATCGGGTCTCCACAAAGCGTGCGCGAAGCTGATGAAGGGTTCTTTCAAGGCGGTGTTTAAAGGTAACCAAGGCACTCAAAGCAGGTGACCACCACGGAACCTGACACACCCGGGTTCGAGAAGACGTTTTAGGGATGGATGTGGAGGCCACTGAGTGGAGAAAATCCATGAAATAAGTGAAGTTCATGTCTGGGGGCTCATCACTACGAAAGTCACCGATGCTGCTGGACAAAGACTGAAAGGCATCCCAGTCGGCTTTGGAGATGTTATACTGCGGTAGTTGAATGGAGGGAGTCGGTGCTGTGCGCTGGAGAAGAACAGGGAAGTGGTCACTGGAAAAACGTTCGTTAAGGACAGCCCATTCGAAATGGGGAGCCACAGAATCGCTAGCCAGAGACAAATCTACAGCAGAGTAAGTGTCATGTGTGGAAGAACGGTAAGTATGGGCCATCTGGTTGAGGCAGCATAGCTCCGTCGTTAAGATCAACTGCTCAATGTGGGTACCTAAAATGTCAGAACGGGGTCAGCCCCATAAAGGGGAGTGGGCATTGAAGTCCCCTAATAAGAGGTATGGTTGGGTAAATTGACGAACGAGGGATGTTAAGTCATGTGGGGAATAGTGGCAGGATGGTTGGTTAAGCTAAAACTCAAACCTTCAGGACAAATACCAGACATCAATGTAAAAGCTGAAGAATAAAAAACCTAGCACCGCAACAACAAGGTCATACGGTGCCGGATAAGCTAAAATACGAGCTGTGGCATAGTCAGTAGAGCGTCGGCTGCTGATCCAAGGGTTGGCGGATCGAGCCCGCACTGTCAAAATTTTATTGTTGAGGTCAAGCCCGGGCAACTTGACCTAGCGATTTGTGACAAACGCTTAATTTTAATGGCCACCCTTTCTCGGGAATTACGGTGTCTGGCAGAAAAACTAAAAAAATAAAACTACTGTACATGCAATCATGCATTAAAGAATATGATCTACAGGTGAGTAGGTCAGTTCACCTTATAATAGCGTTAACTCAGTCTTTGGCATCCCTCTTATTCAGTCCTTTGGCAGCGAGATCAGTTTGTACTACCTGATCCCACGTGTTTCTTGGTCTACCTCTAAAACTCAAAACTTAACCCTTCCAGCCCAGGTGTCCTTTTATAAGGACACCACCGCGGCAGATGGGCCGGTACCCGGGTGTCCTTATTAAAATGAACAGGCTGTAAGCTTGAAAGCCTATTAAGCTTGGTCTGAACGCCGTGCATCCGACGCATGTAAACAAAGCCGGTCATTGCGTCACCGCACCTCCGAAAACAAGAAGGAGACGTCGGATCAATGTTGGTGTTGTATGATATGACGAAATTAGTGTCTGAAAAGCTCCGATATTTTCAACATCGCGGAAAAATTTGTTCCACGGAAATCGTCATCACAACTGAACCAGTTGACTTAGAGAGCTCTACTCAACACCAGTCTACAGATTGGAAACCGCACTACGTTTAGGGATGCGTGGGAAATTTCTAGCAGTTAAAATAACAAAGATACGGTAGCCTAGGCCTAGACGTTTTTCAGCCAGATCGCCCGGATACGACCTCCGTCCTTTTGTAAGGCAGCCCGGGTCTGGAGGGTTAAGGAGCAGACATCAATGTAAAAGCTGAAGATGGATTGATTGAAAACATTGCACCACTAACACAAGGTCATATGGCACCGGACAAACTAAATTATACACAAAAAAAACTCAAAACTCAGAACTTTCAGACGAATCATAATGTAAAACTTGCAAAATAAACAAACCAAAACAGGGACGATACAATATAAAGACAAAAGAAATAATCAAAATCACGTTGTTGAAATAACAGTTTCCAGACATCGGACCCGAATCAGAAAGTACTTGCAGCCAAAGGACTGACTAATTTGGATACCAAAGATCGAGCTGATTGGAATGCTACTATCTATCTATCTATCTATTGCCTGACGCCGTGATCCCCGAAGGGGTGGCCACGAACGAACCACCCCCATGCACCTCTGTCCCCAGTCAGTCGACTCGCCTCCCCCCCAACCAGCACCGCCTTCGTTCATGTACTTCCTCACTCCATCCTTCCACCTCTCATTCGGTCTACCTCTCCCTCTCTGTCCCTCCACCTCGCTCTCGTACACCCTCTTATTCATTCTCTCGTTTTCCATACGTTCCATATGGCCGAACCATCTCAAGTTGTTCCTTTTCACACTTTCCAGCACATCTATCTCCACACCACACCTCCTTCTTACTTCCTCATTAGTCTGTCTATCCCTCCATGTAACTCCGCACGCACTCCTTAAGTAATTAATTTCCACTGCTCTCACTCTTGGTTTGAGTCTCTCAACCAACGTCCATGCTTCGCTTCCGTAAGTCAGTGTCGGGATTACCACACTGTCATGCAAGGACTTCTTCACTTCCATACTGACCACCCTATTTCTTGTTACTGCTTTTAGCGTTCCTACAACCCTCTTCCCCTGTTGTACCCTCTCCCGCACTATAAGGTAAACAAAAAGACGCCAAAAAAATCGCCAAACTAATGGGGTCAAATCTTTAAAAATATCAAAACTAATGGGGCTAAACATAAGGGAGTTAGGCGTCCGGCAAAAGATAGATACCGGTAGAGAAATATTTTCTGGCGTAGGGATGCGGCGACCCAACCACCCGCTACTTTGGTGGTGCAATCAGCTTCTGGAGCAGTGGACCACTGGTTCCTATCTTCAGAAAATTCCTGTGCTTGGTATGGCCCACTGGTTCCTATCTACAGAAAATTCCTGTGCTTGGTATGCTTCCAGCCAGGGCCCCACTGGGGTAAATAAAATAGCAATACATTGGTGGAACTGACATCCGGGTGAGTGACTGCTCTGGGTCTACTCCTTCAGTGCTAAGAGTCATAATCTACTTAGTGGAAATGGCACTGTGGATTGGGGCAGTGGGGGCATGTCTGGGAGCCTGGAGGCAGTTTCTGCCATGGCTATCCCTTTTGGGGCGCTTCCTCTGGAAGAGGGGAGTCGGATTGATGATGATGATAGAAATATTTGTTGTGTTACCTGAAATAGTGAGGTTCTTGTTGTGTGGCCTCCAGAGCACAGTACAGGGAGGTCTGGGCTCCCTCGGCACTGGTCTTTAGGAACACCTGACTGAAGGTGTTGGCCCAGTCGTTCATTACGTGGCGGGCAAGGTTGGTCTTCACGGCTCCGGGGTGCAGCGAGAATACCTGGATGTTGCTCCCTGGGGAAAAATAAATAATATGTGAAGGGATACAAGATCAATTAGCATGAAATAGCATTGCTTTGACCATTTTATCACTTCCAAAGGCAAAATGTTATCATTGCATATACAATAATAAAGACTAGAAAGATAAATTTACATTACCATTTGATAATTTTATCACTTCCAAAGACATAATTTGAACTACAAAACATAATTTTATCTTTATAATGTAAAACTTGCAAAATATACAAACCAAAACAAGGACGACAAAATATAAAGGCAAAAGAATTTATCAAAATCACTCTGCGGAAATAACGATTTAGCAAAATAATATTTTGAAATAAAAGAACACAAGAATACAGGAATACAAGAAAAATGAACAGGAAATAGCCTAGCATGGTTTTGGCCATTTCATCACTTCCAAAGACATAATTTGAAATATAAACCGTAACTTTATATTTGCATGTACTGTACAATAATAAAGACCAAAAATAATGGACTCGGCTTTTGTTTGATACCCTGGACATGACCATGAATCCAAAGTGGTGGAATATGTTAATCAAGTTGTTACCACTATTAACCCTTTGAGGATCAGGATGCGTTTTGACAGTACGTTCTGGCTATCATTAGACAAATTTATACAGCTTTGGAAGGATCTTTGAGAATTGAAATGGGTAAAGACTACCTCAATTAACCATCTGACTTTCATATACTCTTCCTAATCTGAAGAAAATTGTCTAATAATAGCCAGAAAACAGACAAGGAAAGTGTAATCGGAACTTAAAAGGCTGAAGACCAGATTATTTGATTTTGTCCTATGTGTATGAAGGAGACAAAAGGCAAAGCTGCCTCTACCAAGTGTTCCCCCCATAGTTACTGCCTTATTGTAGCATGGCTAAGGCTGGTGTGGATTCGCCAGGTGCAAGTGCATCAGGGGGGAGGGGAGGGGAGGGTGGGGTCTTGCTGAGACACTGTTAGTGCTCTACTGTACCAGCATTGTATGTGTGTGTTTTTTTTTTTATTTATTTTTTATCGTAGTTTAATTAACCAGGCCACTGAGCTACAAAACGTAATTCTTATAGGGCCGGCCCCAGCCAAAGCCAAGGATTTGACAATATTAGGGAGAACTCACAAGCTCTTATGGAACGTTAGAAGTTGTACAGGATCTTATTAAGGAGTGAACAGGATGCAAGGAAACAAACAACACAATAGATGGAGAAGGATGGTGAGTCGATCATAATGTCAGAGTAAGTTTTCCTGCCAAAATATAGAGTATGGGACTGAGCATAAAGTGGATTGTTGTTGTAGAAGCCCTAAGATGCCCTTTATGGGAATCCCGCGGCATCTAGGTAGTCCCAGGAGTCGCATCTCCCCGGGGGGAGGTAGGGTATAGTGAGATCTGTTTGAGAGAGGCCAGCAAGGAAGGAGGTCAGTTTCCGCCATCCACAGCTCTTCCAACAGCGCCATCGTTGCAGGCGAATCTTATCGGCGCGTTATTCCCCCTTCTAATCGCCTTGTACAGTTGGCCAAATAAGTGATGTCGCTGCACCAAGTATATTTCCATCAATAATTGGTACCGTATCAGCACTAAGCATTACAGTACTTCATCGTTTCAATGAGATATACAAACATGTTTCTATATTCACACACCCTATTCAACATCTGACAGACATTAATATAACATACAGCGAGCAAAACGTAATGACAGCGGCGACAAGACTTATTTGGCTAACTGTAAAACACGTGGGTCATATTCTTTTCCTCCACTAAATATAGAGGACCCCCATACCCCCATACCGTACTACAGGTCTCCCTCGATAAACGATTGGGTTACGTTCCTGAAAACCCGATCTTAAATAGAAAAATCGTACAGCAAACCCTAAAATTAATGAGGTAAATTGGGGATGCGTTCTCAGACCAGCTAAAACACAAACACCAGTTTGGTTGGACAAAATTCAAAATAAAGTTATTAGATTAATCAATCTAATCACACAGGACCTTCCTACATTATCCATACGAAGAAACGTTGCATCCCTTGCATTATTCTACAGATATTTTCACAGCAATTGTTCCGAGGAACTTGCTTCAATTGTGCCGCCTCTCCACATCTTTCCCCGTAGAACTAGGGCAGCTGAGAGCGCCCATGAATTTACACTTTCTCCTCCACAATGCAGAACTTCTGTTTATCAAAATTCATTTATCCCTAGAACTACTACTCTTTGGAATTAACTTCCCTCGAATTGCTTTCCACAAACTTACAATCTACAAATGTTTAAATCCAGTTGTTACAAACATTTTATGAATGGAGGATGCCTTTAGGCACATGGACCTTTTTGTTTTATCTGTGTTTTTCCTTCCTCCGTTCATTGTCTTTAAAAAAAAACAAAAAAACAAAAAACCTAAAAACCTATAATAATAATAATGTAAATTGGGGCATTGGATAGTGAGGGAGACCTGTACAGTAAAAGGACTGAAACCACGCGCTCTGTGGATGAAACAGTCTTTAATACTGTATAACCCCACCTTTGAGCCTCTTAGCCAGCTGTCGTGTGAAAAGTACGTTGGCCACCTTGCTGTTCCCGTACGCTTGGACCTTGTTGTACCCGCTCTCGTAGTTCATGTCATCGAATGGTATAAAGCCACCTGGAGAGAGAAAGTACAAAGTGAGTATAAAGGAAAGTGAGTATAAAGGAAAGTAAGCAACAACAGATCTACTCATCCTGCTCTTATGGCAATCCCTTCGGGGATCACGGCGTCAGGCAATAGATAGATAGATAGATCAGCGGTACACCAACATCCACTGCTCTTCCTTGTATTTCTTTCATGACTCCATCCATATATATATTGAACAACCATGGGGACATCACACACACACACACCCTTGCATTAACCGAACATTCAGCTAAAAAAAAAAATCGCTGTTTATTCTCAACTCGTACTGCCGCCTTTGCACCCTCATACATGCTCTTCACCACTTTCAGCAACTTGCCAGCTACTACGTAGGTTCTCAATGCTGTACTTTTCACAGACCTTCTCTATCAACTCTATCATAAGCCTTCTCCAAGGACCAAGTCCATAAAGGCAGCATACAACTTTTGTCCCTTCTCTAGAATTTCTCCACAACACATTTAAAGGTAAAGATCTGGTTTACACACCCTCTTCCCTTCCTAAATCCGCCCTGCTCCTCACCTACACATTTCTTTATTCTCGCTTTCACTCTCTTGATCACTACTCTACTGTACATCTTCCCTATTATGTTTAGAAGACATATCCCCCGGTGATTACCACACACTCCTCTGAGTGCTCTCTCCCCTTTACAGGGGGACTATTATGCCTGTCTTCCAGTCATCAGGCGCACTTCTCTTCACCCATGCTAGTTCACACAATTTCCATACTCATTCGATCACTAACTCTCCACCATTTCCCCACACACTCCAACTATTCCTGATACTTTCCCCAACTTCACTCTTTTCAAGGCTTCACACACTTCTGATCCCCACCTCCTCCTCCACTATTTCTCTTCTTCTCCCTCCCATACCTCATTCAAATATGTTTGCTGGCATTTCATTCCTTACATTCAACAATTTGTTGAAGTGCTCCCTCCATCTCTCGACTCTTGCTTCTCGGCTATTACTCGCCCATTCTAATCTTTCACACCCTTATTACTTCCCTAAACTACATTAAAATCACCAAACTAATGGGGCAAACATCTTACATCTCAAAACTAATTGGATTAAGCATGAGGGAGAAGGGGGGTCCATAAAGAAAACCACAATTACTTACGGCAGTGGGCGAGAGAAGAGACATTGACGATGCGAGCCGGGTGTCCCTTGTTGATAAGTGGCAACAACAGTACCGTTAACAGGAAGTGACCCAGGTGGTTGGTGCCCATCTGTAGCTCAAACCCGTCCTCGGTCTTCATGAATGGGCACATCATAACACCTGGGGGAGGAGGGAGGTTAGGTCAGGTGAAGGTATTGACTCTTGAGGGATAAGCCTTTACAACGGCAGATTGTATCCACTTTTCAAAGAGTGTTAAGGTGTGAGAAGGGGTGTTGGAGAGGCTTTGTTGTGTCTGTATACGTTGTCAAAGTGTTCCCCGACTGGGTGCGAGTTTGTTGAAAAGAGGCAACAACAGTACCGTTAAGAGGAAGTGACCCAGGTGGTTGGTGCCCATCTGTAGCTCAAACCCGTCCTCGGTCTTCATGTACGGGCACATCATAACACGTGGCGGAGGGGGGAGGTTCTTTCAGGGGAAGGTATTGAGGGATAAGTCTTTACAACGGCATGTCGTATCCACTTTTCAAAAAGTTTTGATGTGTTAGAAGGGCTGTTGGAGAGGCTTTGTTGTGTCATTAGTCTGTACAGTATATGGTGATGGTGAGGGTATTGAGGGATAATCCTTTACAACAGCACATCGTATCCAATTTTTTAAGGAGTTTTGAGAGGGAAGAAGGGGTGTCGGAGAGAGAGGAAACTGTTGGAGAGGCTTGTTGTGAGTCATTAGTTTGTACAGTATATGGTGATGGTATTGAGGGATAAGTCTTTACAACGGCACATCGTATCCACTTTTTGAAGAATTTTGAGAAGGAAGATGGGGTGTTAGAGAGAGAAGAAGCTGTTGGAGTGGCTTTGTAGTGTGTGTTATAGTTGGTTAGGTGCTGGAGTGCTGCACTACTGGCCTGGGTTTGAACCCTTGCTGGGGCATAACAAAATATAGTTGTACAGTACATGCTAAGATTGGTATGCAGGATTCGAAACTGCATAATAAATCGTAGGCTTGTGCAACATTCTTTAACTGTCTTCGTGGTGCAATGCACAAGTGTGTTAATTTTCGGTGTGAGGGTCCTGGGTTCGAATCTCCGTACTGGCACATGTGTTTGTTGATTTCATTAATCGAGTTTAGGAGTAAAGTTGGTTAGTGGAGAAAACATAATAATTAGTCTGCATATGGTGATGTTGAAGGTATTGAGAGATAAACCTATACAACGGCACCTCATATCTACTTTCCGAAGAGTGTTGAGGGGGACGATGGAGGTTTGGATGATGAAAATATTTATACTAGCCTACTGAGCCAAAGCCACTTATAAGGCTCGGAAGGGAAATTTGGATAAGGAGGTAAAATTTTGGCCTGTACTAAGTGTTCTTTTTCTATTACTAACGATGGCTTTCTCTTTCTGTATTCAGGTATTGATTGAGGACATGGTGGCATAACAGTTTTGGTTTGTTTATTTTGCAAGTTTTATATTATAATAACATACCATGAACAATATCGGTTATCATGTGGATAACAGAGAAAAAAAACTTCTGCGTTGGGGTTTGTTTTGACTAAATTCTACGACGATACACATAGACAATATTTTCTCAAGTTCAATATAGACTATGAAAATAACAAACACAAAACCACCACATAGAATGTACATCACTATATGAGAAAATAAATTAGTTTCCCAGGCAAACTAAAGTAAATAGATACAGTCAGGCTCTCAATAAAGCGGTTATTTTGCACTTTCACAACAGTGTTACCCAGATAGTAGAACCCATGGGAAATAGACCATTTTGTCCCAGCCAAAATCCTAAAGTCTCCTTATTGACACCCAAAACAACTTTTTGGGGTAAGTGTAGGTTAATAGCGGAGTTCTCTAAATTTTGTCGCATTCTCATCTTGGCAAAGAAATGGCCTAACCTAGGTCAACCCGTCTAACTCGGTTGTCTGCTGGGTTGTTTTTCTATGTGAGTGAGGGAGACAAAAGGCAGAACTGCCTGTAGCTCCATACCCCCAGAATTGGCCCATATGGTGCCTTATGGCCTTAATAGCTTAGCAATGGTAATAGGTACAAAGATCAGCTTAATGGGAAAATGCAGTACAGTACAGTACTTAATGTTGTCTTGATCCTGATGTTGACCGGACATCGCTATGTCGTCTGGTTATCGTGTCGTGAGGTTGTGAAAACTTATAGAGCGCGGGAGTATAAGAGAACACCTGAGTTCCACGGTGAAAGTTAGATGTGGAGTATAAGAGGACAGCCTAGTTTGAAAGGTTACAAAAAAAAATAATAATAATAATAATACTGTGAACATACCAGCATTATTGATAAGAATGTGTATTTCTTTGACTTTGGCGGCCAGGTCCTCGGCGAAGGTTCGGACGGATGCCAGAGAGCTCAGGTCCAGCTTCATCACCTCCAGCTCACCACCCGTCTCCCTCTTGATCTCCGCCGCTACCTTCTCCGCCACGGTGGTGTTGCGGCAAGCCATGATGATCTTGGCTCCTAAAACATGAAGGGGGGGGGGGTAAATTTATTTTTATTTTATATGCTACAGTTAGACAACTTCATGGAGATTAGGATGGATGTATGGTGATTAAAAGGATTCATTGAGTGTCTTCGGCCTTTTAATGAGTAAATGTCCTTTCAACATCGTCCAATAGCTTCCCAAATATAATGAAAAGAATATTAACAGTACTGAAGGGGTTAATAATACAGGTCTCCCTCACTATCCGATGCCCTAATTTACAATATTCTCATAGGTTTTTAGATGGTTGGGTTTTGGCTGGTCCGAGAACGCATCCCCATTTAGCCCATTAATTTTAGGGTTCACTATACAATTTTTCTATTTAAGATTGGGTTTTCAGCAACTTAACCCAATTGTAAATCAAGGGAGACCTGTACTGTACCTACATTATAAAAACTTACCTCTCTGACTCAAATCCCGCGCCGTCTCCATTCCGATACCCACATTGCAGCCGGTGATGACGACCGTCTGTCCGTCCAGCCTCTTGGTGGAGTGACAGATCCCCCCGGCCAGCACACGTCGGACCAACACAATCACGGCAAAGTGAAAGAGGCGGCAGCAGGTGTCATAGCCTCGCAACATGTCAATCGCCCACACTGCAAAAGTAACACAGAATTAATAATCAAAATAACTACAGTACTCGCTCTATTACGGTGAGGGCTGGTCCTATCCAGAGCGAGGCTTGACATCCTCTACCCAACCTTAGCCGTTTCTGTCTGTCTCTTTTACTATTCTACTTTTCCTTCTGGGGGCAGGGGGCTAGGAATCCTCCTCCCCTTGTATAATGCTCCTACTCTACGAGACAGTGAAACGGGCAAGAGAACGCGAAAGTGGTCCCGGACCCTGAGATTAAAAACTATAAATGTTGTTTCTATTCGGGTTCTGTCTCGTGTCGGCCACCCCTAGCAATGGGGTATGTGCCCGAGTATATATTGTACATAACATACATACATTACTTTGGAGATTTTAACCACTTCTTTACAGGAGACGTCTTTTTCGTGGAGGTCAATCCACGGAGGAGACGCCGCCATTTGAGATCTAGAAAATATATAAGTAAGAGGAACAGTCCGAGCAAGCTATGAGTATTGGGTATGGCAGAGAACACTCAACTCTCAGTCTGATAGACCAGCCCATCACCAGACTAGAGAATAGTTGAAAATAACAGTAAAAGTACATAAAAAAGTGCCATGAGTGACGAAAGCGTTAGTCCAAAGAAGATACATCATCATAAAACATACATAAAATTTTAAGACTGAGTGTTCCACACATACGTGCAGTTTCAGTCTCTTGTCCTAATGGTGGCATTCCAGGCAACCCTGCTAAGGGCTGCTTCACTTGTCAAGTTCTTGGGTTAGAGATCGGCGCGTATAGTCCGATCCCAGGTCTTCCTGGGATGGGTAATGGGTATCAGTTAAAGGCCCACTCCGTACAAGCATGAGTTGGCTTGTGTGGTGTATAATAACGTAGTCACCATTATTTAGAAGAAATTTTATCATAAAAAGCAATGGTTATCAGTTAAAGGCCCCCTCTATACAGGCATGAGTCAGCTTGTGTGTATAAGAACCCAGTCAGCATGAGTGTATACTGTAATATAATAGGAGTCGGCATGTGTGTATAATATCCCAGTCACGAATCTCACAGTTATTTAGCAGAAATGTAAAAATAAAAAAAAGCAATGGTTATCAGTTAAAGGCCCACTCTATACAAGAATGAGTCAGCATGTGTGTATAACCTAGTCAGCATGAGTGTATAATAGGAGTCAGTACCAGTACCGGTATGTGTGTATAATAACCTAGTCACCATTATTTAGAAGAAACGTTATCAAAAAGAGCAATGGTTATCAGTTATCCCGGGAACTGCGGGAAGACTCTTAAGAGTTCCCCCGGCGGACTGCGGGAAGACTCTTAAGAGCAAGGCTTTTGAACACGTACCAAACCCGCGGGTTTATAGGCAGGCGGCTACAAATTGGTGTGGGTATAGTACTACATGTCAACTCTCGATACCACCCCGCCACACGCTCGCCCGCACTCGTGCAAGCGCCACCGCGCCAGAACCCAAGCACTAGTCATGGAGCCCACACATCCCTCACGCTCGCGCCCTGATGACACAACCAGCCCTCCTTCTGGTGGTATCAGCCGCCGTGGAAGGCAGAGGATGGCTACCAGAAACCCTAGCTACCACTACGACACGCCCTACAGCTCGGAGGACGAAGCACCAGCACCAACAGCACGTAAAACACGTGCAAGCAGGGCAATGGTACAGAGGTCATTGGAGTTTGGGGACACTGCCACGAAGACCCAGGCCATTGCAACAACCACTACCACCACTACTGCCACCCCTTCCACCAGTACCAGCGACGCAGGAGGCCGCCCTAGGGCTGCAGAACCTGCGGGGGCAGGCAAAATCAAAGGCACGGGCGTAGGGAAGAAAACCTGTACGCCTGCCACCACCACCACCACCAGCCGCCCCTGCCAAAGGAGAAGGGAAGGGGAAGGGGAAAGGGAGAGGGAAAGCGACTGCTGGCCCTGCCGGCCCTGCTGCCCCTGCCCATAAGATGCCCCTACGTGCTAGAGTGAGCAGGAAAAATCTGACACCATCCAAGTACGCCGCCCTGCTGTTTGGTGGTGATTCGCAAGGCATTGGCAGCCCTGCGGGTTTCGACGACGACGCCCTAGCACGGGACCAAGGGTGGGGGGATTTGGGAGTGGACAGTGGAAGTGAGTCAGACGTCGGTGATGAAAATGAAGAAGGGCGTCTGTCTAGTGAAGAGGAGGGTGAAGAGGATGCTGTGTTGTATCGCGAACATGACAGCGATATTTCAGACGCAGAAGCAGACGGAGACGACATTCCGATCCCTGGCATGCCTTCGTTTGAGTGGTCTGACGGGGTCAATTTTGTGCCTGACGTGCCCCAGTTCAATCCTGGTACGTCAGGTACAACTGATGACTGGCCCTGTGACGAAAACGCAAACGAAAGCGAGTTCTTCCTCGCTTTTTTCGATTTGGAGGTAATGACTTACATCGTTGCCCAAACAAACGCCTACTACAGGTGGGTGTTTGGCAAATTGAACGTCATTTCTCCAAAAGCGAGAATACGAGGCTGGGTGGATACGACTGTTGAAGAATTCATGACGTTTTTTGCCTTGTTGTTCCTCATGCCTCTTTGCAAGAAGCATGTATTGCAACACTACTGGAAGCACGACCCTCTCATCGCCACCCCAACTTTCAATAAGTTCATGACTCGTGACAGATTTTTGTTGCTGCTAAGATTTATGCACTTTGCAGACAACGAAAATCCTAACATGATTGACAGGATATGGAAAGTTCGGGATGTGTTTACCATGTTGTTGGAGAGGTATAGGAAATACTTTTATCCCTTCCTCAATTTGGTGATTGATGAGTCGCTCGTGCTCTTCAAAGGACGTCTTGTTTTCAAGCAGTATATCCCCTTGAAAAGGCATAGGTTCGGAATCAAGCTCTTCGTTTTGTGTGACTGTGAAACTGGAATAGTGCTTGACATGATCGTGTATACAGGAACTGACATTGACGTACCGAAAGCCGCTCCCGGTGACCCCATGGGCATGTCAGGTGCCATCGTCAGGAAAATGTTGGCACCTTACCTGGGCAAAGGCCACATCATCTACACTGACAACTGGTATACTTCTCCTGCTCTCTGCCAGTTTCTTCATGACAACCAAACAGGGTCATGTGGGACTGTCAGAAAGACAAGAAAGTTTATGCCTAAGTTCACAGGTGATGTCATTCCTCTGTCAGATGCCTCCTCCAGTGACACACCTTCTGAAGACGAACTGGCCCAGGAACACCGCGAGAGGCATGTCCGAAGAAGGCGACGAAAGGGGCAGAAGTACAAGCAACTTGAAAAGTCCGGGAAAGTGGTAGCCCTGAAGTGGAAGGACAAAAGAGACGTCCACCTGCTTTCCACAGTCCACACAGGTGCCCAGATGGACTCTGGTAAAATCCACTACCGAACCAGGAAGACCATCTATAAGCCCGACATGGTAGTGGACTACACAAAGAACATGCGCCTGGTGGACAAGTCTGACTATCAACTGTCAGGCGTTGAGTGTCTGAGGAAGACTGTGAAGTGGTATCACAAGCTCTTCCTCCACCTAGTTGACATCACGATGCTCAACGCCTACAACTTGTGGTTGGTGAAGAGAGAGATGGCCCCAAACCAGAAGCTAAAATTCCGGGAGTTTGTGTACAACGTTGCATATCAACTCCTGGAGAAGTATGGCACCACCACTCACAGATGTACGGAATGGCGTGGGGATCACGTCCCTGACCGCATCCAGCTGGGTGTGGAAAGACACTACCCAACCAACACCGAGCTGGTTGACACTCGTCACAGGCAGGTGCAGTGCCACGTCTGCAGCTCCCAGTGTCAGGAAACCCCACGTAACCAAAAGAGTCACCTCAATGTGCGCCGAGTGCAAAGTTGCACTCTGCTTGGGTGACTGCTTCAGGGACTACCACATGTATAAAAACTACTGAGTGCCGCGCCCCCTGCCCTGCCCTGCCCTGGACACGCGCCCTACCTTACCTGACCTGACCAAATTGATCACGCTACCTCATAATGTTACATATATATTATATAATGTATAAGTTGCAAAGATGTCCCTGTGATATAGCTTTTTACATTATATAATTGTATCTTTCATTATTTAGTTTATAGGCCTAAGTTTCAAAGATTTCCATGTAATATGCCTTCTTTTTTAGTATATCAATATATATGTTTGTTATAGCCAAAGTAATGTGTATATATTTTCTTACCTCAAATGAATTGTACCAAAATAAATGTTTCAATAAATCCTGTCAAACCTACTAAGATAATAAAAAACAAAAAAAAACAAAAAACAAATATACAAGGTCATGTCATTGTATTCTTACAATATGATATATCCATGAATATTTCATATTGTGGCATGATCTTGTAAAAAAAAAAATTATCAAAATTTATCTAAACAGTATAAAACCTTCCCCATAACCCCCTCTTGGATTCGATCCCACTACCCTACCACACTTTGAGTTTTCCAGACCGCGACCTTACCAACCATGCCACAGGAGCTCATGCCAAATGTCACTCAAAACTTTGTGTCTACAATCGAAATAACAATATACAAAAAAAAATGAATTATCCCACCAATTTACGTTTGTAAATTGATGGGATTATCAATTATATCATGCAAAGGTTTATAAAAGTTTGTCTCTGTCAAGAATTAGTAATTATATAACTTTATTCTGTCAAAAATTGCCCAAACACTCAGCAAAATTGCCCCTCTCAGTGTGACTCCAGTCATTATCACACGGTCAGTGGGTGACCCTTCCCTCCCTCCATCCACAACACCTCTCTCTGTCTGAGTTTGGCTACCAACTAAATTCGTATAATACAGCATGCATAAAATACTCTTCACAAATACATTTGTATTGTATAATATTGTAAATAATAATGAATAATAACTGTGTGGGTATCGAAAATTGCTCAACCAGCTTTCTTATATCTCGCCTACGCCCTTACGCGCGTATATTGGATTATACATAGTCATGACTGTCATACAAATACTTGCAGTAGGTCTCGAATATACATTTTGATTGCATATTACTTGGAAATAAATAAATATAAGTTTCTCTGGTGGCAATCTACCCTTTCGCAAGTGTAAGGCGACACCAGTCTATATTTAGCTCTCTATCAAAAAAGGTTAACTGCCGATGTTTACTGACCACCCTCGTTCCTGGTCTATAATATAGTACTTTATTTACAGTCAATGGCCTACATATTTCTGTGGTACTTCACATGTGTCTAAAATGCAATGTCTGCTCGCATAAAAATCCAATTCTGAAAGCCATTTATACGTACGACATACGCATGTCTCACTTTCTCTCTCTCTCCATTCCTGACTCATGTTATTGTAGACCTCTGGGTGGCAACGAACCCCAGACACCTGCTAGACATAAGGTTCAAAATCCCAAGACATCCATACGCCTCGGGCGCCTCCACAATTATCACACAGCTGTGTATGGTTCTTGATAGATCTCCCTGCATTCACTCTCTCCACGACTCACTCCCTGCCTCCCTCCCACCCCCACCCACCCTTTTAGGCTTCCGTCTGCTAGAAACTCATTGATAATGTGCGTAAATATTGCATGAATTGGTCTATATGCGGTATATATATTGTTATATGGCACGTCTACATACGTACAAGTCTGTATTATAGCATGACAGTGCTCTAAGTACGAGATATACGTAATATTATAGCGCAAACCACACTCTCATCTCATAAATTGCCGCCAAACCTCCAACCCATCTTCATTCCCGCCTAAAAATTCATTGATAATTCCCTTATATATTGCAATTTTTGGTCACTATGAGGCATATTCATTGTTATATGGGTGGCCTACACACGTATACGTACTCTACATAGCCTAAAAGGGATAAAAAAAGGAGATATACGTGATATTACGCGGTAACCCACCCCCTCCTCCCTCAGGTTCTATCCCCTGGGCGCGTGAAAATTCGGCCGGGAAATCTCGCCGCTCGATGACAATCTAGCCGCGCGGTGCCATTCGCTCCACATTTTTCAACTATGGACCGTCCCCCCCCCCCAGACATTTTTTGGGGGGTCAAATATATATGGGCCGAGGCACGCAATCATTCCCTACACGCTGATGTACTTTTTATCGAAATTGGCAATGGGTCCCAAAATCATCATACATGCGCACAGTATGTACCTGTAAAAAAAAAACTGTGCGCCGCGGAGAGGTTAAAGGGGAAAAGACTTATTTATTGGTCGATTTTTTTTCCTTTTAGTACTTCTTTAGTTTTCTCCCTACGCCGGTTCTTCTTGTATTACAGGCTCGCTATCACTCGCCAGGAAGAAATATCAACACTTAAATGGCAAGAAGGGTCTTAATATTGACAAAGAAATGGGGCTAAACATGAGGGACAAGGGGAGCCAGAAAAAACACTCATCCCCTCTTAAAGGTCCCACTCCGCCCATGTATGAGTCAGCATGAGTGTACAATACCGGTACCCCAGTCACCATTACTTGTCTAGTCCCTATTTAGGAGTGGCATCATCATCATCAGGCCGGCAAACCATAGACTTTTCACTTCCATCTATCTATCTATTGCCTGACGCCGTGATCTTCGAAGGGGTGGCCACGAACGAAATGCCACATCCCCAGTCAGTTGACGCCCCTCCTTCCAACCAGCACCGCCTTCATCCATATATACTTCTTCACTCCATCCTTTCACCTCTCTCTCGGTTTACCTCCCCCTCTGTGTTCTTCCACCTCGCTATCGTACACCCTCTTTAAGTCATTCTCTCGCTTCCAGTCTCTAAAATTAGCCCCTTGTTTTTAGTCAGATAGAGTGAAATGGAAGGACAAAGAGGGAGAGGTAAACCGAGAGATAAGTGGAAGCATGGAGCTAAGAAGTATATGCGTGAAAGCGGTGCTGGATGAGAGGAGGGGCGTCAACTGACTGGGGACAGAGGTGCATGGGGCGATTCATTCGTGGCCACACCTTCGGGGATGGCAAAAGATAGATAGATTTTCATTAATTATTAGTAATCTATCTCGAGTCGGCCATCCCCAGCTATGGGGTATGTGCCAGAGTATATACATACATACATTATTACATATACCGGTACAGCCCCAGCGACGCGTCTGACGCGTCGGCGATGTATGTAACGCACAGCCCCAGCGACGCGTCTGATGAGTCACCCTAATTACTCCGACCGAAACCTCAGGTGTAGCCACTCGAGAGGGCTCAGATTTGTATGGGAACTGTGTACGTATCCCACGCAACCGTGCCGATGGTTGAAAACTCAAAGTCTATGTGCGTGCGCGTGAGCGCGCAATAACCTGGTTTTTTGGGGTAATTGCCTTCAATTTTTTACTCTTGTAAAATACGTTTTCGGGGGCTCTGTAGGACCATTCTTTAAGCTTTTTGAGCGGTTTTTCGTGGTTTTTCCTTCATTCCTAACCCATTCGCTATTGTTTCTGGAATAAAACCATTTTTTGAAAACCGGCCGGGTTCTGGTGAACAAACATTACAAAACTAGCCGGGGCTCCACGGGTTAAAGCATGAAATTCGCACATGGTTAATTTGTATATGTTGGTAACTTTGCATATTAATTTTGAGAAAGAGTTTGGGCTGCTCAGTCTAGTGATTCATGGCAATTGTCCTGTTTAAGTCCCTGTAACAAGGGCACGCCCTAGCCCTGTCATTCAAGGAAGTGCATGGCATTTAACCCCTTCTTTACCGGCGACATCTCTTTAACTTTATTCTGACTACTATTAGACGATTTAATTCATTTTGAAAAGGGCCTCCAGAAATTACCAGACTTTGAACTATCACACTTAACCCTTTTTACTACTACAGATCCTTCTCAATCTACACAAACTCGTCTAAATATAGCTAGAATATAATTATAAAGATGTAGCCGGTACAGAAGGGGTTAAAAACTGCATCATGCATGTGTATGTATTGGGGCAGAGAGAGATATGGATGGATAGATGGATACAGGTGGGTAGATATATCAATATATACTGTACGGTATATACAGTATAGATAGATAGACCCTGTGGACTGGTGTAGTGTGGTGACTAAGCAATGAATCATGGTTGAGTGCTGAGTCACTGTCCAGTCATTAGGCCTATACAGAGTTAATGTTACATGATAAACTCTAGAGTATATATAGTATAAGCCTACTGGATGTATAATTTCTAAAAGTCAAGCATGAGATAACACTAAATGGATAAATAAGATATATATTGTACTGTACTACAGTAAAGATACTAAAACCACGCTCTCTGTGGATGAAGTGGTCTTTAAACTGTTATGTCTTTACTGTATAATATATGAGTTTTACTAGTTTCCTGTATTCATCATGATTAGGCTGGCAAATGAGACATTTAATATCTAATCTTAACATAAAGTTCCGTGTTTTGGCCATAATTATTAAATATACACGGTTCAAGTTATGCTCCATAGTTCCCATTATGCCCCTGGGAGTGATGAAATGGCCAAAACAATGCAATTTCATACAAATATTCCTGTATTCCCTCTTACACTCAACTCTCCCTAAGCAACATAGCCCCAGATTGCCATTGGGTAAGCAAGGCTGCAGGGTGTTAAAACGAAAGATTAATCCTTTCTTATTTGTCTTTATTATTGTGTGCAAAGATAAAATTGTGCTCTCTTTCTTTCTCTCTCTCTCTCTACAGTATGTATTTATATGTATGCAAGTGTGTGTGTTGGGGGTAGGAAGAGATGTGAGTGGGTAGATAATAAATAATAGATAGATAGGGAGTGATAGAATGTCCAAAACCATTTGATATTCATTTTCTAGTTTTCCTTCTCATATCCATTCAAGTCTTCAAACAAACTGCTCCAATTTGACTCCCTAAAACAAGGATTACGTATTCAGGCATGTCTCAAAGCATTTATATAAATGATGATCATGATCAAGGAAGCAATCAAGGGATTATTTGGTTTTACCACCTGAGCATGCCATTCCCTCAGCCTTCTAGCATAAACTTTAGATTTATGCAACTTTATCTTGACTCCTGGCAGTCGTCCTATCAATGTAATGATTTAATATTATTATTAATATATTAACCCTTTCAGTACCAGTGACTGCAGGTGCTGCAGTTGGACTTAGTTAAGTCTTGCTGCAGCTGCGGCACGGTTATCACTATGCCAACATCAGCCAGTGATGATATGATGGGGACTTTATTGTATTATATTCCAATTGCGGAAAGGCAACTACGCCTGAGCCGTTACAATGTATGTAATGGAAAACTACGTTAACTATTGTATGTACCGGTATGTAAGCCAGACCTCTAGAAACTGAAAGGCACAGAATATCGCAATTAACTATTTTAACTACCCCCAATCCTGACAAATCTACAGTTATACTACCCCTATTTTGTCGCTATTCTGTTGATAATTATAGGTTAATATTATTAGTAGTAGACTTAGTATGGTTTGATGATGCGTGGAAATGTATATTTGACTTGAAATAGATACATTGAAGTATTACAAGCCTTCGACAAAATGAGACTCGTCCAAAGCAGTTTCTTTACCTGGGTGTACAGTCGGTTGGGCCGCGGCGTACTTGTTTTTTGCCCCCTGCTGTTAATATATATGATGATGACAATAAGTCATGAGGGGGGGTGGGGGCCCTTATGGGGAAAACGTTTTTTCAGAGGCTTGTAATTACTGTACAGTACTTTCAAACACTATATATTGATGAAAATTTACACAGAAAACTATATAAATCAATGGGAAAATTAGTGACATTAATATAAAAAAAATTAAGGGCAAGAATGTAGTTACCGGGTGTACCGCCCGTCTTGTTTACACTACGCGGACGCTCACCATCATGTTCCCGTCTATTTTGACTGCCTTTGGATACAAAAATACATTACCCTAACCAAACAACCTAACCTAGATTATAGATTTATAAGTATTTATTTTATTATAAGTATTTGTAGATGATTTATGTTGTATGTCGGTAGTGGTACACCCGGTAACTACATCCATCCCAAATTAAGTTTCCGTGTCTGCTGAACCATCCAAAAACACGCTAAAAGTTGTATTTTGAAGGGGGGAGATGTGGGGGGATAGTGGGGGAGGGGTAGTATAACTGTAGACTTACCCCAATCCTTCCTAAGCTGTAAAAAAATCATCTAAATATGACTAGCATTAAATAAAGAAGTTGTCGCCGGTACGGAAAGGGTTAACCTAATAGCTACCAGGTACCATACTGTAATATCTACAGTAGGAATATTTGGTCTATCTTTTTATGCA
The DNA here is from genome assembly GCA_032716605.1 of Paralithodes platypus. Taxonomy (NCBI): domain Eukaryota; kingdom Metazoa; phylum Arthropoda; class Malacostraca; order Decapoda; family Lithodidae; genus Paralithodes; species Paralithodes platypus. Next base: position 2,874,415 of record CM064530.1, on the reverse strand, counting down.
TAGACGCCTAACTCCCGTTGAGGGTGGCCATACAGCATACACAAAATGCCCCAAGTGGACCTATTCCCCACGAGGACAATCCGGGCCATTTTATGAAGGACTTACAGGACTGTCCGACTCAGAGGCCTTCTAATTTTGGTGTCCTTATTACAGAATGGACATAGATTCGTTGGAGAGAGTACAGCGAAGAATGACAAAAATGATTCATAATATTAGAAATCTACCATATGAAGAAAGGTTGAACAAATTAGACTTACATTCGTTAGAAAGACGCAGAGTTACAGGGGATATGATAGAAGTGTTCAAGTGGGTTAGTGGGACAAATAAAAGAGACATGAAAAATGTACTGAAGCTCAGTGATAGCGAAAGAACTCGAACAAATGGTTTCAAATTAGATAAATTTTGTTTCAGAAAAGATATAGGCAAATATTGGTTTGGTAACAGAGTTGTAGATGGGTGGAATAGGCTACCAAGTGATATAGTGGGATCAAGAACGATAGGGAGCTTTAAGATAAGGTTAGATAGGCATATGGATGAGATGGGTTGGGTGTGAGGGGGATCTACCAGGTGTGAGCCAATTGGCGCTCAGCAGACCCCCGTAATCTTGTGTTAATCTCTGACCGTTTTGGTGGGGTCAGTACTCAAAGTATTAGTGAGTTGGGCCTATAATTGGGCCTAGTAATTGGGGTTGGGTGTGACAGGGATCTGCCTTGTATGGGCCGATCGGCTTTTTGCAGACTCCCATTTTCTTATGTTCTTATGCAACAGAGTTGTAGATAGGTGGAATAGGCTACCGAGTGCTATAGTGTGATCAAGAACGATAGGGAGCTTTAAGATAACATTAGATAGGCATATGGACGAGTTGGGTTGGGTGTGAGGGGAATCTGTCAGATGTGGGCCAATCGGAGCTCTGTAGACCCCCGTTTTCTGATCTCTAACCGTTTCGGTGAGGTCAGTCCTAATGGTGTTAGTGAGCTGGATTTCATAAGCCCAGCTTATAAGGCCTTATAATTAGGGTTAGGTGTGAGAGGGATCTGCCTTGTTTGGGCCAATCGGCTTTCTGCAGACTCCCATGTTCTTATGTATCTTTAGCATATTTCTACAGTGGTGGGAGGCTAGTTCATTCACCAACCTGCTTCACCCTTAGGTAAGAAGTAAGGATTTATTTAAGGTTGTCTCCTCTAGATGGGTTGCCGACCCAACTTACCAAGGCTGACAATGAGACGAGTCCACTCCCATTCACCCGCACTTACGAGTTGTAGAAATTACAAAATATGATAAATGCGGTCGATCCGGACTTGTGCGTCACCTGTTCCTCAGCGTAAATACATTACCGCTTGATATACTTAAATAGTAATTTCAATACAGGTATAGGCCAATTAATGACCAGTTAGACCCAAAAGTAAGGAAAAACGAACACAAAATTGAGGCAAAAAGTGGCTAGGGTTTCTATATTCCGGTACTTCAAGGGGGCTTAATTAGGGATCTCAATAGATACACATTGGTTGAGGCCCTCACCTCTTGCCCCCATAACTTATTGTAATCATCTAGGCCTAGGCTATATTGCCAGTAGCTGAGTAGGGGCCATTACCAAGGTCTAAGAGCGAGATAAGATAATAAAGTACAGTACCGGTAACATGACGTAACTTTGGGCGGGGAGATAATTTCGGACATTCTGGAAAAAAATATAATGAACCGCAGTTATGGGATAAATACTGGTACATGATGTTATGGAAAAACAAGTAGGCCCTATGTCTGCGGTGTTCTTCCATAATGCAGAGTCATTTTTCCATAGCTGTAGCTTATATAATTTTATGGTAAGAGTTGTGTTATCGGGCGTACCGCTACCGACATACCGTACAACATAAATCATCTATATACTGTATACTTAACCTTACTGAAAAACCTAACCTAACCTAGTATTCTCATTTCTACATGAATACTGTAATAGGTTAGGTTAATGTTTTAGAGAGGAGTTATGCTATAGCCTATGTCGGTAGTGGTACGCCCGATAACATAACTCTTACCAATTTTATCCAGAAATTTACGAAGTATACACTTACACTTTGTTGTATTCCGTCCGTTAGTGACACAGTTGAACTGGGGCTCCACTGCGACCAGGCAGCTCCCTTTCTTCCACTCTCCATTCCAGAAGTCGGTTGGAGTTGGTGCTGGGGTATCCTGGTGTTGGTGGCCGGTCCGGTATTTTGGCCAGCCACATGTCCAAGCCTTATTTCTTGTTACTGCTTTCAACGTTCCTACAACCCTCTTTCCCTGTTGTACCCTCTCCCGCACTTCCTCATCCATAGTCCCATCTTTACTCAACACACTGCCCAGATTATCAGATACTTAAAAAAGCTGACGATCTCCATATCCTGACCGTTCAACTTCACTTCACCCCTTTCGAAGACCATGACCATGCTCTTCCCCGCATTTACTGTTCCAAACTCATTTACCAGACCCTGCAACTCCCATTCATTATTAATGACAACCACTGTAGGCCTATAGGCCTAATGATGAAAACTAGCTTACTAGCTAGGCCTAAAAAAAAAAAAAAAAAAAATCACGAAATAAAAGGTGGTTAGTTTCCTTGATATATATATATATATATATAATATATATATATATATATATATATATATATATATATATATATATATATATACCCAATTATCGGTTATACTGATGTTTTGGACCGACAGTTAGCCCATCGATCTGTTTAGGCCTAATAGGTCCGGTAGAGCATATACATCATTGCTATATATGGCATTAAGAGCGGAAATGTATTACAAGGGAGAAAAAAAACAAAAACGCTAAAATACATGTATAGGCCTAGACTACTGTAAAACAATAAGTTTTTCAGCCAGTACCCAACCAGCGGGGGTGTGGGGGTGGCAGCCCCCACCCATATACTAGGTTAGGTTAGGTTAGGTTGTTAAGTTAGGCTAATGGCACAAAATAAAAAAATAAAAATAAAAAAATAAAAGGAACCTAACCAGCGGGGGTGTGGGGGCAGCAGCCCCCACCCATATACTAGGTTAGGTTAGGTAAGGTTGTTAGGTTAGGCTAATAGCCTAGCAAAAAAAAAAAAAAAAAATAGTCTAATAGGGGTGTGTTTTTAGATTGTTGGATAATGGGTAAATACTAATTTCCGCTCCTCTTCAGTATAAAACAACACTAGGCCTATATCTGAAAGAAAAAAAACAAAATAAAACTTACTGAAATCGCTGTCGGTCCAAAAAGTCAGGTTTACCCAATTATCTTCCAAGTGTAGATGGTGGTATAGGCTAGCCTATCTCTCTCTACGTCGTTGCTGGAAGTACAGTCCCAGTTTTGTTAGTCTGTCCCAGTAGGAGAGTTCTTTCATGCCCTTTATTAAATTATTTGTCTGGTGTAGGCTCTCTGTACAGACTCGAGGGCCTGTATGTCCATTGCCATGTGGGGAGACCAAAGTTGACTGCAATAGTCTAGGATAGGCTGGACAAGTACCCTCCCACCTGCCACCAATCTAGGCTAGGCCTAGGGGCCAGGGCTAGTCATCCTAGCAACAAACTCAATAAGTTTACAAAACTTGTAAAATCATAGGCTACAGTTCATAATAGGCCTATAACTCATATAGCCTAGATATGCATTTTAGTTGCTGGGTAAGGATGTGCACCGTCATAGTGGCCAGAAACCTTATCTATGCCCTCCAGCAAGGACCATGATACGACACGAGCAATACAACATAGGCTAATATAGCCTAGCCTACACATGTTAACTTAATTTACTTACTTATACTTCCCAGGATCATGATGTTCAAGTATTCTTCCTTTAAAAAGAACCCCCATCCTTTGATGAAATAGTCTAGGGACACCCATTTTATGGAGAGCGCCCCGCGAACAGTGTCCAAATAACCCATCCTCTTCGTACTTCTACTCACGGCAAACACCCGACACTCAATGAAGAATGAGCGAAACGAAACGAAAGAGCGTTTGAGAGATACAGCGATTCAGGGTTGCCAACCTATCCTCTCTCTTTACCAACTTATCACCCCTACGATAATCCTCAAACTTATAATATAGAGCTATAGGTGTAACTAGAAATAAAAAATAAAAAATCAATATTACTAGAAAATGACACAATCTCTACAATTCCGGTTATAGAGATGGTATGATCGAGTGTTATATATTACATAAAACTGAAGTAAACAGAAAAGACAGGGAGAACCAACAAGTGGCTCCAGGAGGAGTACGTTGTTCTTGTGTTCTTGTGGGGATGGAAGGGTGCTCGGATAGCGATAAAGTTGATGAAATAGTTATAGATCCAGGCACCAGCGCACACCTCAAGTGCATAATTCAGGAGAGGTAGGGGTATGGCTGCTGGGATTGCAGGGGGATGGAAGCAGAGCTCTTGTGAAAAGTGACTATCTATCGAGAGCTAGGTTTTCTTCCAGCCAATCAGCGGGCTTCCAGGATTCTCCAGCTTGGCTGATCTTAATTGATCCTGGAGTTTTAATCATGCTCAGCTGGTGAGTTTTAGGCTGCTCTCGGCCTCGGCCATTGGCAGGGAAGGCCGAACGAGTGTCTTTGCCAATGGAAGGGCAAGGATTGGAGAGGCTCCGCCTCCTTCCAGGATAAGAGGATGAATCTTGGGTATGCAGATCTAGAGGGTCGGGAAGAGGTGCTGACGAAGGGGGCTTGTGCCATGACTTCTGGGCGGAGGTGACTATATGGGAGGTTTGGGGGTCCTCATTGTCAGGTGCCTCGCTGGCCCCTTCCAAGGCTGTTCGGACGTCTTGGCCAATTTCCTAACAATAAATATTGTTAAAAACTACTAAAACTTTTAAATATTCCCAAAAATAAACAATACTTTAAGTAGGCTCACAACTCTTTCTGTATTATGTATAGCACTTTTTAAGGTAGGCGGGGAGTGATGATGATTCTTGATTTAAGGGCTGTGAGGGCAAGCATGCCCTATCGAAGCTATTAACCCTGACGCGGTGTCGGTCAAAGCCACAGCGGCCTCCCGGGAAGGAAGCTCAAACGTCAGAGACCCAGGAGCAGAGGGAAGATAGAGGGGTAGGGGCGCTATTGGGGTTAACACAGGAGATGGAAACACAAGACATGGAGATGGTGAAGAGGATGTTGGAGAAAATGTGGAGGAAGAGAAATGGGTGAGGGGGGGGGGGGGGGGCGGAGGTGAGGGGGAGGAAGTGAGGGGGGGGTTTATACAAAACAAAAAACTGTCTCTTAAACTATCCTTCTACTCTAAACTTTCCCTCCTACTAACGTTTCTGAGCCAGTACCGATACAAAGGTCAGCCCTGTGGATCTGCACGGTCTGCGGGCGGGTTCTAAAGAAGAAGAAGAAGAAGGAGGGACAGCAGAAGGGCAACAACACTCCAGGACACGAGGATGGAAAGGGAAAATGAAGCGATGAACAATGGCACCCGGCAAGAAGAAGACGCGTGGTGATGTGAAGAGGTGATGGACGGAGGAGCCAACACAAATCCCAGAGGCTGAAGGCGGCCCTGGCACCGACGGGGAGGTGCGGCCCACGAAGAAAGCCGATCGATTGTGCCGGTACCAAAGCCAACCACCGTAGGTGCCGTATCTCTCCAGCGGGCAAGCCACATGTCACAGGTCCAGGGAAGCGTCAGCCCCCACCAACCAGAAACAGAAATAAAGATGGCGCAGAGTGGTGAATCCGTCACAGTTGTCACAGTTGAATGATCAGAGGATGACGAAGGCAGAGCAGCTAAGGCGCAGCATGGAGTAAGGGGAGAGGAGCCAAGACTAGAGGCCGCTGAAGCACCGACGCGGCAGACAATCACCGGGACCGACTGAAGTTCACCCAAATTAAGCCACGTCAGATTACGCCGGGCACCGGGACGTCCGTCCGCGATCTTGATCCAGCAGAAACTCCCAGGCAGGGAGTGATACTGCTACTATTACCATGGATGAAAACATGACTATAGGGTGCAATATTGCATTCCTTGCCTCTATAACCGAGATTACCTGTATACAGTACTGAATATTGTTATAGTCATTTTATGTTCAGCTTACCTGGAAACAAGGAACACCTATACATTTGGTTAAGATATATTAGAATGGTCAGGTTCAATAGATTAGCCTAATCTAACCATTCCAATCCTAACTTACAAATAAGGGTGGTGCCACTTTTCTTTTGGTATTCCTAATACAATCTGTTACTTACCTGAGGACATTGCCTGAGGAGGACCATAGGGAGGTGCCGACGGGAAGGCAGCATCACCCTGCCCAGTGCAGCTGATGATGCTGCTGATCCTCTGCAGTGAGTGACAGGACCACCCACTTTTTTCCGATATTATCTAACCTAGGCTAATACAAAATTAATATTGAAAGACGAAGGACTCCCTACCTTTCAATACTTTATTAGGTAACATTCAAGGAGACTACAGCAGGACTCTTCCTTCTTCTTACCTCTGACCAGGTGTAGCCTAGGCTACCCTAGTGTTTACTTAGTACTAGCTTAGCCTATACCCCTTTGAAAGGACATTCGCCTAACCTAACAACCTTACCTAACCTAACCTATCCTAGTATTATGGGTGGGGGCTGCTCCCCCCACACCCCCGCTATCTGACATCTTTGACAGATTTTTCGTGTATTTTTCTGTGAAATCGGGTTTTTTCAAGTGTCGATAACAAAATTCCTCCTTGCGGACTAGGCTAGGCCTATAGGCCTAATGAGAAAAATATGGCGAGTCTATTGGTCCCTATTTTCCCAAATAAATTGTTTCTAATAAGGCGGATGTAGTGTCCTTGAAGATTAGGCCTATCCTTTATTAACCCTTGTCTAGCGGGGTGTTTTGGGCTCATTTGGGCATATTCAGGCCCTCCTGCATGATAAATCAAGCATTTGCATGAACAAAATATTATTTAGCAAAAAACTAGGCACTAAAAGCTTCACAATGAGACCAGAACGAGCTACGTAGCACTCGTGGTTCTCTTGCAGTGATGCCACGAACATGGGAGTTTAGCATATAGGCTATCTGTATATTTTTCCCAGCTATGCTCACTACTGGCTACACTGCCGGCCTCTCGAGAACACAGGGAACATGAGTTAATGGGCGGCGGTAAGCCCTGGGAGTCGGCTGTCTGGCGCGCTGTGCTCCCGGCCATTTGCACTCGATTTTAACCCTTTAAAAGCCTTAATAATGCTCCTAACTTGCTGCAAATTGGTGCACGACTTAAGTCGAGCGCCGCCAATAAGGGGTTAATTTTAGACATCTGACTTGTACTTAACTCACAGAGATCTAGGATAGAAAGATCGTTTGTGTTAGAATGGTCTATGCGAGATACTCTTAGGAGCACTTAGCATGAATAGATCCTAGGCACATCTTGTCTGTGGCAACCCACCAGGATTTGTGACTAAAAGGGTAAAACTGCCTGAGTTCTTTGGACCTCTCAAAAAGATTAGAGACAGTCAAGAAGAGTCCTTGTATCGACTCCTCTTGCGTTAGTCCGATGATGTGTTAATCCGGCCTCAGCCTGAAACATAACATTAACTTCCAAAGACATAATTTGAACTAAAAAACACAATTTCATCTTTACATATGCAACAATAAACTTAATAAAGACTAAAAATAATAGACTTGGCTTTTGTTCGTTTGACTAAAAATAATGGACTTGGCTTTCGTCTGACACCCCGACTCGGCCCTCACTAGCCTAGCCTACTCCTACTAGGCCTACTTACTCAAAATCAAATATAAATGAATATGATCACATAAATGTGACCTAGCCTAAATGCTTTACCAGGTGCATTGACATCTTTAGACTGTAGCCTAAGTTATCTTAGTTTAGCCCTCTAGGTATAAGTTTGGGTATTCTACTCCTGGATTATGAGATTCCTGCCTTTTGGATTAGGCCTATATTTTTTCCGCTTTGTCTTTTTCCCCCTTGTCAGTTGTCCTCAACTAACTTAATCCCATAAGAAGGACCCCAATGAAAATACGTGGCCCTAACGGCCTTCTTGGGCTATCCTTAATTGAAATTAGGCTATGCAAATAATGTAATATATGCACAGCTGGTACATGCCATTTAAGACGTATGTTGTATTAACATTGTAATAATTGATAACTTAAATTGCTTCAAACTCTGTTTGTCCAGATATTTTGACTCTAACGTAGTTACATAGGCTACCTTGAATTTAGCTCTCTGTCACTTTTTCACCTTTTTAGAGGTAACTTGTTATAGGCTACCTTGAATTTAGCTCTCTGTCACTTTTTCACCTTTTTAGAGGTAACTTGTTATAGGCAGCTTTGCCTTTGTCTCCTTCATACACATAGCCTAGAAAACAAAAATGGCAAGATAATTGGTGGGTTGGTGATATTACAAAACTATTCTTTTTCACAGGTACCGTACAGGACAGTGACTCGCCATCGCTGCACCCCATTGCTGCACAAGTATACCATGGGAGGATACAGCCGCATCCTCCCCTCACTACTCTACCAACACCATTAATACTAGCCCATGAAATTATCTACCTGTCTCATTAACATTATCACCATCACCACTACCATTTCTTAATAGCCAGTCACCATTAACATCACCACCATTGCAACCACTAGCATCACCACTACTACCCTATCACGCTATAATCACCATCGGGATCACCCTCCCACTAACGCCACCACCACCATCGCCACCACTATCCCAGCGCTGCCACCAATATTTCCAGTCACCATGATATCTTACCACTTCCTTTAACATATTTGTCTGTCTTTCCCTCATTCTATGACTTAGACTTCTTCAAGCTCCGTGTGTCCAGACATTTAGACTAACGTACTGTATCTTGAATTTGGCTCTCTGTCACTCTTTTCAACTTTGGGGAAGACACTTGTTACAGACAGCTTTGCCTTTTGTCTCCTTCATACACCTAGAAAAAAAATATATAATTAAAATCACCACTACCCCACTTGCACCATGTCCTTCAGCCACTACCGGTATGATACCTGTCCACTTCGACTAACACCATTACTATCTGGCATTCCACCATCTCCTTAACACAGCAACACATGGATATAATAATAATACGGTACTGTGTTGTATTCCCCTTCGAACAACACTTCTGCTAATACCACCACCTACAACACTACCACACACCACTACCACACCTAAAATACTCTTCTAATTGTTCTCACATTACCACCGCTACCACATACAGTACCACCATCTAGTACCAGTAATAACTACCCAACCATGCAACCACTATCTCACCAACACCACCACACACCACTACCACATGTCTAACATTCTTCTACCACTATTCTACCGCACTCAACCTTCATAGAAAAAAACACTTCTTGCAACACCACCTCAACTACCATAATCCATTACCACAACTACCACACACATCTATAATAAAGATCCAATTCTAGCTAAACTATCCTCTCAGCACACCCCAACTACCACACGCATCTGTAATGAAGATTCAATTCTAGCAAACAACTACTACCACACTACCGGTATCTTCTCATACACTACAACTACGACACTCCACAAGTACCACACACCACAACTACCGGTACGGTACCATAGACTAACTACCACCACTACCACACACACACACACATAGGCCTACCACATACCCCAAGTACCACACACACACACACACACACACACACACACACACACATACCAGCACCATCATGATCAAAATCCACTTCTACGGTGAGCGTCCGGTGCTGGATGTGCCCAAGGATACAGACCAGGTGGTGGAGGATCTCGTACTGAGGGCTGCACGGATGGTCGGGATTTCCCCCCTCGCGCGCCATCTCTTCGGCCTCAGGGACTCGGGTTCGCGTCTATGGCTCGCACTGTCCAAGAAGGTGGGTGTTGATGTATTGTATACTGTAGGTAACGCCAACGAACTTGACAATAATCTTGATCCCTGACCTCTCTGTAACTCAAAAGGCCCTAAAGCAAACTGGCTGTAAATATCCACACCTATTTCCTGATAGACTCTTCCCAAATTATAGAAACGTCAGCCCGATTGCTTTCATTCATTTTGAGTTATAAGAAGTTAAGGGGTCAAGATTATTGTCAAGTTCGCTGGCGCTACCTATAGTAGTGAAGGAATCCCTCACTTAACCCGTGCAGTACCGGTGACGTCCTTTTAACTTTATTCTGGCTACTATTAGATGATTTTAGTAAGTTAACAGGCTTTGTACTATCTCACTTAACCCTATTTATTAACACAGATCCTTCATAAGCTGCACAAAATCGTCTAAATATAGCTAAAATATTATTTAAAAAACGGCACCGGTACAGAAGGGGTTAAATTGTAGTTACTTCCCTGAAAAACAAAACTACAAATTTAGAGCTTTGAAGTGCAGCCATTATTTTGTATCATATTTATTGTGTTGTTGTTGCTGTTCCCCAGGCTGTCTGACCGAGCAAAGCATAGGCCATAACCGAGCTACCTCTATCTATTTACTCTAGCCCAATTCCCACTTTTCCCTTTTTTTTTGGGGGGGGGGGGAGGCAAGAACAGGGACAACACAAAACACAACAAAGGACAACGAACACACAAAAACAAAACACAAATTCACATATCTAGGTCATCCAGGAGAAGACGTAACGCCCCCACAATATCCTCCCTGCTTACCACTGCTTACCCTGCTTGCCCAGGTGACCGAAGCCACTCCAAGGCAGGGAGCTGAGGAGGGTGCGGAAATGCCCGGGAAACCAAAACCCCACCCAAGGCCCTCTTCAGCAATTATGAAGGGAAAGTTGAGGGGCAAATGAAAAATGTGATGCTTTGGCTCCCAATCTACCAACCTCTAGGTTGGCAGTAGGGAGGTAAATCCACGGAAGAGACGCCGCCACTTGATATCTAGAAAATATATAAGTAAAAGGAACAGTCAGAGTAAGTTATGGGTATGGCAGAGAACGCTCAACTCTCACTCTGATAGACCAGCCCATCACCACATGACTAGAACCCAATCCTCTTAGCATCAGCTAGGAAAGGCCCTAGAAAGCCGTCTTGGTTATGATTCATTCTGGGTGTGGTGTCACGAGTTCGAATCCCGGGAGGACCATATGCTTTCATTAGTTTATTCAAGTACATTGGGGTATGTAATTGAGGATTAATGTTAAGAACGGGGTGTTACTTAACCCGTACTGTACCATAGGATACAGTAATATAAGTCCCCAGCAGTCACAAGCAATGTGGCAAAAATGGCAGGAGAGCCCACCTATCCACCTCCAATGATGAGGTAACACTGGCTCTTGTCACCCTTCAGTGGGTTTCATATAAGCTGAGAAGTGTTGCCAACACGGGAGCAGTGCTCAAAAGGTAGTGGTAACTGGTACAGGGTTGTACAGGCAGTTACAAGGAAAGTACATTACTGACGTATATATACGGCGCTGGGACTGGGGAGTTACTTATCTACTGACGTATACATACGGTGTACTGGGATTGGAGGGGTTAATAGATATATAGATAGAATTTTGTGTCCCCAGGTTTCAAGCCTTCCGGAGCGCATGACCTACCAATTTCGACTGCGCTTCCGGACTCCCTCTCTAGACCGCCTCAAGATCCTCGACGGTGCCGCCTTTCACTACTTCTTCTACCAGGTATGTGGGCTTTAACACTAGCTGGTCTGACGTCTTGGGGGGGGGGGGTAATGAGATTTTGTTTAATTAACATTGAGGATTTTGCTTGCTTTTGCCATTTTTGAGCAAAGTATTTTAGTTTGTCTCATAGGCCAACATAAATGCCTTCTCAGACTTCTTTCAAACTAAAAAATGCCCATCCAGACCCCTTATAAGCTAAATGTGTACATTTTTCAGTGAAAAATATTCCGGCTGAAGGCCGATATCTTTTAAGTTATGGGCTCACTATCGCTTAATAGGAAAATAGGAAACTGTTCTGTCTCTGCATCATATTATTGCTAAGTTTTCATAATTAACAACAAATTTGGCTATAAAATCTTGGTAGGCTAATAGCTGAGTAATCAAGATGGTGACTTGGCAATTTAGTATAATTTACCGTCAGCTGATTGAAGGGTCGGCAGTTCGATCCCACGCCGTGCCATTTGTAGACGGGAGGAGTTTGGGCAGCTCGGTTTAGCGATTTGTGACAAATATCCAGTTAAGTCCCTGTAACAAGGGCATGCACTAGCCCTGTTAATCAAGGGAGTGCGCGGCATTTAAAACTGCATCAAATAATCCATTTAAGCGATTAAGCATTTTTACATTTGATTCTGGCTTAAATTTGATGATTGTATGCAGTTTTAGAAGGCCCTATGTTACTGATTAATGATGATGAATATTTAACCTCTTATCCTTCAGGTCCGTGCTGACTTCCTAGCCAGCGAACTTCCGGAGCTTATCAAGCGTCCCGAGGATGGCTTGGGCCTCGTGGTCACCGATGTACTGCTGGACCTTCTCACACACCCAGGTACTGTATGGTTCTGGGGTACCTATAAGATTTGGAGAGACATATCCTGACCAGGATTCGAACTCACTCTTTTCAGATATTTTTATGGGAGATGGGACGTCAAACCGGGTCAATTTGCTGATATACTGTATCTGCAATGAATGTGAGAAGGAAAACTGGAAAATTAACATGAATTTTGTTTGTTTCAGCCATTAAATCATTTCCACAGACATTATTAGAATTGTAAAGCATTATTATAAGTATGTACAGTTGCCCATATAAGTTCTGTTCCTCGCAATGATCTTGTGTATGAAAGTAAATTTAGTATGAATGAATTGCGAGTGTGTTTTCTTTTAATTATCAGTTGACGAGTCAGACGAGTTAACCACTGCATAAGAAACTACACTCGTAATTCAATCATGCGCATGAATTGGTTAAGAAAGGAGTTGATTATACAGTAATGTAAAACTTGGTTAAGAAAGGAGTTGATTATACAGTAATGTAAAACTTGGTTAAGAAAGGAGTTGATTATACGAGTTGATTATACAGTAATGTAAAACTTGGTTAAGAAAGGAGTTGATTATACAGTAATGTAAAACTTGGTTAAGAAAGGAGTTGATGTAAAACTTGCAAAAAAAAAAAAAAAAAAAAATTGGACGAACACATTAAAAAGACAAAACAACTTATCAAAATCGCTATGTGGAAACAACGCTTAAGCAAAATAATATTTTTTTATAAATAAAAGAACACAATCCACCACATTATATACGTTATATACAGTACAGTACATAATTTTCCCCGGCAGGTAAGAAAGTGGGTGACATAGACTTTAAGAGCTTCCTGCCGCACAAGCTCAACGGGATGGCCAACCGACTCAACGTGAAGAGGAACGTAGAACAGCTGATCGAGAACCTACAGAACAGGGAGGCTGGATATGTACGAGAATGTTACTTGTACAAGGTAAGTTTTTAGTTTGTCCCTTAGGCTTAAAAAAAAAAAAAAAAAAAAAAAAAAAAATCCCAGACTGCCTTCAAACTATAATAATACCCACCCAGACCCCCTTCAATCTAAGTTGGTGTAATGTATGTATGTATATGCTCTGGAACTTACCCTAGTTTTCCTCTTATTTAATTTTTTATTTTATTTATTTTTTTATTTTTCTGGGGTTGGTCTAATGATTGTGCCATAATTAGTCTAATGATTGCCATAATAAAAAAATATATAAATTCACCCATCCTGTGTTCTATCTATCTATCTATTGCCTGATGCCGTGATCCCCGAAGGGGTGGCCACGAACGAACCGCCCCATGCACCTCTGTCCCCAATCAGTCAACGCCCGTCCTTCCAACCAGCCTTCATCCATATACTTCCTCACTCCATCCTTCCACCTCTCCCTCTCTGTCCTTCCACCTCACTCTCGCACACCTTTTTAGTCATTCTCTCGCTTTCCATACGTTCTATGTGGCCAAACCATCTCAAGTTGTTCCTTTTCACACTTTCCAGCATATCTACCTCCACACCACACCTCCTTCTTACTTCCTCATTCGTCTGTCTATCCCTCTAGCTATTATTTGACTATTATATTGAGATTAGGAAGGGTATCTGGAAGTCAGAGTGTTGATTAAGATAGTATTTAGTGAAGACTATCTCAATCAACACAATTTTATACAGATTAGGAAGGATCTGTGGGAATTATGAGGGTAAAGACTTTTTCCCTCTTGATTCCCACAGATCCTTCCTAAGCCGTAAACAATTGTCTCATATAAGCCAGAATAAATTGTCAAATTTGTGTCATAATCCTCAAGGGTTTCACCCATTCAGTATCGGTGACATCCTTTGCATTATAGCCTATTCTGGCAACTATTAGACAATTTTATTCAGCTTGGGAAGGATCTACCCAATAAAAGGCTACAGACTATATCAGTTAATCCTTTTAGCTACCTTATATTCTTCCAAAGTTTCATAAAATATTTTAAATATAGCTGTAATCAAATACACTAGACATCACCGGGTTAATATACTTTAATTAATGTAGGCTCTATACAACTTGCAAAACAAACAAACCATAACAGGAGCTGCACAATATAAAAAACAAATTACTTATCAAAATCACTATGTGGAAATAATGCATTGAAGATTTAGCAAAATAATATAATGCATAAAAACCCCCCGCAAACATTTCAGATAGAGGAGAGTCAGTGTGGGTATGGAAATGAGGAGTATATCGTGGAACAGTGGGAGGGCCAAGTTTCATCCAGTTTACGTCTCATCGTCGACCCCTTCCACTCGGAGCAGCCGGGCCTGCGCTACGCCTCCCACCCATCACGCAAGCCTGTATGTATGCCATGTTTTTAACCTTTTCAGTATCATGATGCTGTTTTTGGATGGTAATCTTTTAATATCATGACACTTATTTTTATAGCCGGCGTCGAGTATGTGGTAGTGTTCCACTGTTCCACATTCCTTCTCATATTCATTCAAGTGTTCAAACAAGTTTCTCTGGTTTGACAGCCTGCTGAGAAGTCTACCTAAAGGTGATATGACACAAGAGCATTTTCTGCCAAATTGTGTCTGATATAATATATCCTATGTATGGCAATACAGAAAGGGTTAATGAATATTTTCCGTGGTCGCAGGTGTGGAAGCAAATGTGCCGCATCGAGGACGTGGTGTTTGTGTCAATGAGGGGGCAGGACCTGACTGTGGAGGTGTCTCGACGTTCAGGGACCCCATGCTACCTCAAACTTAACACCATTGAACACCTTCACTCTTTCGTTGGCTGCCTTAGTGGGTACGTCTATGTGTGTGTGTGTGTGTGTGTGTGTGTGAGGGTTTTTTCTCTAAGTAGGGTAAGACGGGGTAATTTCGCCGAAAATCGCATATTTTGACGAATAGAAACTGCTACAAATGGAATTTTAAATTTTTTAATTTTGTATCTATACATTCAGCCTTTCTGCTATAGATGCCCAAAAAACGAAAAAAATATATAATGGTTTGGTCATGCTGCCGAATTTTTGAAAAAAAGTCACTCGCAGCGAAATTACCCCGCCCGGCGGGGTAATTTCGCCGCGACCTATTTCTTACAGTTCTTACAGTTCTTACAGTAGATCCTCTGGAAAAAGGCAAACTAGGCCTGTGTATCCAGCTCGGTACCAGTATTTGCACTGCTGCAGTCGTTCACGGTGTTGGCGGCGGCGGTAGCAGACGCAACATTTTTACTATTCTGTATTTTTGTTTTATAATCAAACTTCAAATCTTGTCTTCCCCATGCTTTATCAAGATTACTTTCAAACTCCCTTATTGATTCGGAATAGACTACATACTGGGGCAGTGCGTTCCACTCATTTACCACTCTATCACAAAATGAGTTCTTTGCCTTCTCAAGCCTATTTCTCTCTTTGTAAATTTTCTTAGAGTGTCCTCTCGTTCTTGTTCCCTCCCGCATCAAGAAGATACCTTCACACACATCCTCATCGTACTTTCCTGACACTATCTTAATTTAAGTCTCTATCATATCCCCTCTCTTTCTCCTATATGCCAGTGTCGGAAGCCCCAGTGTCCTCAACCTCTGCTCATAGCCCGCGTTCTTCAACGTTGGTACCAGCTTGCTAGCTCTCCTCTGCACTTTCTCCACTGCTTCTATATCCTTTACCATATATGGAGCCCACACCTGGTTCGCATATTCCAGGTGCGGCCTAACCAGCGCTGTATAGAGATTCCTGAAGATTTCTTCGTCAAGTGACACAAATGTCCTCCTTATCAGCCCTACAATTCTATTGGCTTTGTTTATCTTTTCCACTAAATGTTCTGAGAAATTTAACTTATTGTCTATCACTACTCCGATATCCTTTTCTGCATTCACTTCCTCCATCGCTTCATACATACTGTATCCTACCTTGTCTATCTTGCTTGTCCCAATCCGCATGTACTTGCATTTTTTTGGATGAAAAGGCATTAACCAATGCTCAGACCATCCCTTCATGCCTTGAAGCAAACCCACATCTTCCTTACTCCTCACTCTTCTATACAGCTTAGTGTCATCTGCATACAGGTATACCTCACTTCCATTAGTTATAACTTCAGGTAAGTCGTTGATAAATATAACGAACAGCAGTGGTCCCAACACAGATCCCTGAGGTACCCCACTTGTAATTTCCCTCCACCCCGAGCCTATTCCATTCACCAGTACCCTCTGTCTCCGATCTTTCAGGAAGGCTTCTATCCATTTCACACATTTCTCCCCTATATTATAGCTTCTAACTTTCTCTATTAACCTTCTATGTGGGATCTTATCGAAGGCCTTCATAAAATCGCAATATACCACGTCTATTACATCACCATCTTCTAGAATTTGCATCCAATCATCTACCACCTTAATTAGCTGTATTACCGTCGACCTCCCCGGCAAGAATCCGAACTGTCTCCCACTGAAAAGTTGGTTTGACTTCATATGCTCCATTATTCCTTCTCTAATTACCGTTTCCATTAGTTTACACACAACACATGTCAAACTGACTGGTCTATAATTCCCTGGGTCATTTCTGGGTCATTTGACGCATCATCTAGCTAGTAAACTAGATAACATTATATGAGTAATGGCCAGACAAAACACTAGCGCGCAGGTAAAAGCAATGAAAACATTCACAAACCCAAACTGACACTAAACATGCCAATAGGAAAACGTTGCACGCACAACACACAACTGAACAGGGCGGGCAGAGATGCAGGTGTGTCACATGTGTAGGCCTAGGCGCCACTGTTTCTAGTGCGGGTGTGGACGTGTCTAGTGCGGGTGTGGACGTGTCTAGTGCGGGTGTGGACGTGTCTAGTGCGGTTGTGGACGTATTTATTAGGCCTACAGGTGTGGAAGTATTTAGTGCGGGTGTGGACGTGTCTCGTGTGGGTGCGGCGTGTAGGTTGCTAGTACAAAGTACCAGGCAGCAGCTGACGGCTACTGCCAACACTGTGTCACACGCAAACATACAAACAAACAAACACACATACAAACCACCCACAAACACCTGACCATACCGTCAGACGCGCCGCTAGCCCCGGCTCCAGGCCCCGCGAAACTGCAACAAAACCTAAGCCAAACTAGATCTACAACCTAAGCCAAATTAGCTATACAACCTAAGCCAAACTTGCTCTACAGCCTAAACCAACACTGCTCTACAACCTAAGCCAAACTGCAGCCGAATCCATGCAATAGTTTCGGAGATATCGGCGTTTGAATGCAAATTATTAGTGCCACGGCGAAATTACCCCGCGGCGAAATTACCCCGTCTTACCCTATGAATAAGGACAATGCCACAATATGAACGTAGAAATAAAGTAAGAAGTATAATTGAACACTTGCGAGTTTCATGCTATAAGGAAGTTGGAGCCATAAACATTGATATTAAACAGAATTACCAGCTAAAATACGGTTGTAGTATATTTACAAGTACAGTACATAAAATTAAAATTATCATACTGTACTTTAACCCCTCAAACCCGGTAGGGCTCTGAGGCACCCATAACAAACTAGGGCCAGGAACCCGGTAGGGCTCTGAGTCACCGGCAGCTTGAAAGCCTGTAAGCTTGTTTTGAAAGCCGTCCGTCCGACGCATGTAAACAACAGCCGGTTGGACCGACGCCGCGCATCTCCGACCACAAGAAGGAGAGGCGTCGCTTGTTCTTGTGTGGCTGTGTGTTATTGTTTAGTATTGAAAAGTGGCTGATATGGCTGATATTGCCACAAAGTTCTCTCCACGGAAATCGTCATCACAACTGAACCAGTTGACTTAGAGAGCTCTACTCAATGCCATTCTACAGGTACGAAACACATCTACGCTTGGGGATGCGCGGGAATGCGGAAGCAAATAACAAAGATACGGTAGCCTAGGCGAAACCTTTTTTCGGCCAAATCCCCCGGGTTTCGGGGATATATTATAGAATGCGTAGCCGGTGCTGGAGGGTTAATACTAATAAATAAAAATAAACAATCTGCCCATAAAACAAAATGACTAGTTTGAGCCCCTGGACTGAATTCATATTTTTTCACCAACCAACTTTACTTCTAAACTCAATCAATGCAATAACAAATACATGTGGCACTCCAAGGACTCGAACCTAGGAGCATTCGATAAGGTACCACATAAGAGATTGTTATCTAAGCTTGAGACGCTAGGATGTGTCAGGGAGAGTTTGCTGAAATGGATGGAGAGCTATTTAACAGATAGGGAAATGAGGACCAACATTGAGGAACTTACTCATCGTGGAGGAAAGTTGAGAGTGGTGTGCCGCAGGGATCTGTGTTGGCACCTCTCATGTTCCTTATGTACGTGAATGACCTGCCGATAGGCATAAACTCCTACATGTCAATGTTTGCAGATGACGTAAAAATTATGAGACAAATAACAAATAAAAGTAGTTGTGAGGAGCTGCAAGGGGATTTAGATAAAATATACGAATGGAGCACCAAGTGGAAAATGAAATTTAATATAAGTAAATGCCATGTGTTAAATATGGGAAGAAGTGTGAATTGACCAAATTGGGAGTACAGGATGGGAGATAATATAATTAGCAAGACCGAAAAAGAAAAGGATTTAGGGTTGATTATACAAGATAACTTGTCGCCAGAGAAACATATTAACAAGCTCTTTAGCGGAATGTATGCAATGGCCGGGAATATGAAAGTTGCTCTGAACTACTTGGATGAGACCATGGTAGCGAAAATTATAAAAAGTATGATTAGACCAAGATTGGAGTATGCAGCAGTGGTGTGGTCCCTGCATCTAAAGAAGCATATTCACAAGTTAGAAAGAATCCAGAGAGCAGTTACTAGATTGGTTCCAAGTCTCAGAGAACTGCCATATGAAGGGAGGCTAGACAAATTAAATCTACCGAGTCTAAAAGAGAGGAGAGAGAGGGGAGACATGATAATGATGTACAAATGCACCCGAGGGCTGGAGAGGCTGGATAGGGAGGATATATTAATTATGGATACAGGAATAACTAGAGGCCACAGCTACAAAGTAAAAAGACCTACCTGCAAGAACGATATCAGGAAGTTTAGCTTCCCCTATAGATGTATTGACAAATGGAATAGGCTGGAGGAGGAGGTGGTAGGGGCAAGGAACATCCATATTTTCAAGAAAAAATTGGATGAAAGTAGACTAAGAGACGGGACAACACGAGCTTAGCTCAACTCCTGTAAACTACAATTAGGTAAATACTCACACCAAAATTCCGCGCATTTATGCATTACGCTATCAAGACAGTTAAAGAAGCCCGTTTCTCCCCGGCAGTTACTACCGACTGATGTGTACGTGGACCTTTGACCTGTGTCGGGAACTGTCCACTCCGTCACTCACCTTCCTGCGCACCAACAAGTGTCACGGCCCCGTCAGGTAAGCCTACAAATCCTCATAAATTATTTGATATTGCTATTTTGATAAGTTATTTTACCTTTATCCTGTGTAGTCCCAGTTTTGGTTTGTTTAGTTTTCAAGTTTTACATTTTAATAAAAGTGCAGTTGCCCACATAAGTTCTGTTATATCTTAGATGATTTTATTCAGTTTAGGAAGGACGTTCTACCCATTAAAAGGCTTCAGACTATGTCAAATAATCCTTTTAGCTATCGTATTTCCTTCCTAAGCTTCATAAAATTATCTAAATGTAGCTGAAATATACAGTATATAAAAAAAAAATCACCGGTACAGAAAGAGTTACGGTAATTGCTTGTCCCCCCAGGACTGCGTTTGCCACCCGTAAGCTGGCAGACAAGGGTGGAGGGGAGGCGGGGGTGGGTCTGGTGAGAGAGAGCAGTCACCACTACGATCGTTACTATCTGGACGTGGCCTCGGGAATACAGAACAAAAACGACAGATTCACCATTATGAAGAAGGACGATAGGGTAAGATATCTCTCTATCTATTTACCCATCTATTGTATACTGTATCTATCTAACCATACACATCTCTCCCTCCTCCCAATACATACATACACACATGCATACATTTTAGCTCTAACGTTTCTTGATTTTTGCCCTGTCACTCTTTTAACTCTGGGGGAGGCACTCGTCACAGGCAGTGTTTGCCTTTTGTCTTCCTCATCCACATAGAAAAAACAAAAATATATACATAGATATACACACCATACATACCATATATATAGAGAGAGACAGAACACAGACATGATAGATAGAAGGCGAAGTTACTTATAAATAAGTCTCCAGTTCCATGCAAGTATAAAACCAACCTAAATGCCCTAAGACAACCCTTCAGGGCAAGAGCAGCCATTCCAGAGACTAGATTGGGTGCCCTGGTGTCCTGTAGCTACCATGAGGCTGTCATTAGGTTTGGGCCATAGGCTATATCATTTAAAGGGAGATCGGCATATTTAATTCCCCCTTTATATATCTATTTATAATTTCTTTAGTTTCCTCCCTAGACCTCCATCAAACTTTAAAAAAAACATCCATTAGATCCCCCTTCTAGATTAATTTGTAAATTTTTACAGGCTCACTATCGTTCGCTAGAAAAAAAATTGACACCTAAATAGCACAAAATATCTTAATATTGACAAAGAAATGGGGCGAAATTCTTAAAATTGCTAAACTAACGGGGTGAAAGTCATAAAATCTGAAAACTAAAGGGGCTAAACATGAGAAAGAAGGATGTCCAGAAAAACCGACCCATCTCCCCTTAAGACATTTAGGTATTTTCACTTCAAGTATCACCTAGAGAACCCCGAGAAGCTCCATGACCTGACAATTCTGGTGCGGTACCTAGTCAAGTGCCCAACTTGAAAGCTTGGTGTTCCAATGTTAAATTTTTCCTGCAAGTTTTACTACATATTTTTATGACATTTTCACATATTCCACTTGTTTTTATGACATTTTCACATATTCCACTTGTTCCAGTACTATCTAGAGAACTCCGAAAAGCCACACGATTCCCTGACAAACCTGGTGCGGTACCTGATCAAGACGGAGGGAGTGCCCAGCTTGACCAGCCTCCTGCCACCCTCGGACTACGATGACGCCCAGGTCTTGTGGCTCTGTGCAAAGTTCGACACCCAGG
The DNA here is from genome assembly GCA_032716605.1 of Paralithodes platypus. Taxonomy (NCBI): domain Eukaryota; kingdom Metazoa; phylum Arthropoda; class Malacostraca; order Decapoda; family Lithodidae; genus Paralithodes; species Paralithodes platypus. The sequence goes on along the minus strand of CM064530.1, from coordinate 2,852,946 downwards.
TCTCCCAGGCAGATAACGCAGGACCTAGGGTATGTTGACCCCTTGTACAGTTGCGGTAATAAGTCATGTCCTAGCTTTCATTACGTTTGGCTTGCTCTGTGCTGCATTAATGTCTGTCAGATGTTGAATAGGGCGGGTAAGTGTAGGAATATGGTTGTATATCTCACTCAAAAAGAAGAAATCAGGTGTAAATATTGCTGATACCAATGATTCATCAAAACATAATTGGTGCCAAGACATCACTTATTAGGCCGACTGTACACTATGACGTAATTTTCCTCATATCCTGGATACCATTAGACGATTTTAACCCCCTTCAGCATGATGACGTAATTTTCATCATATTCTGGTTACCATTAGACGATTTTCTTTAGCTTATATTCTCAAAGGGGTAAATATTATCTCAATAAACCCTCTGAATTAAATAGGTCCTTCTTAATTACCATTAGACGATATTCTTTAGCTTATAATGTACTTCTAGGGCTCAAAGGGGTCAATATTATCTCAATAAACCCTCCGAATAACATGGGTCCTTCATAAACTGCATAGATATTTCTAACCTATTCTCATTTCTTATTATTATTTAACCTGTTGCTAGTCATGAGAAATGTAATGTCACTACTTACTATTTCTCCGGTCCAGATCATCAGCGCCCGCCACTTGACGGCCGACAGGGAGCGCATTATACGAGGCCGCTACTCTGACTTCTACCAGGTTCAGTGGACCACACAGGGCAATAAGGAGGTGGCTGTTAAGGTACGGCAGAATAAATTAAAACCCCATTTGAGGAGGAGCATGTTGTTGAGAAATATCATGATCATATACTGTACCTTTATTCAGCTTGAGAATGGTAAATACCCCATGGTTCTACGTTGCTTTGTTCCTTGTTTATCACCACCAGAGGAAACTAAAAACAAATTTGATGTATGGATATAAAATTGTAGTCATATACTTAACCTTGAACTATCTTGATGGTGTAATGGTTTGAGTGTATAAGATCTGTATGTGGTAACCCAGCTTCGAATCCCAGGTGGATCACATGCTTTCATTAATATTTCATTGGGAGGAGTTTGGTGTTTGGAGTGAGATTAATAAATTAGATTATATAAAATTAATGTAACGTGTTTGACCTCAGGTGTTGAAGCTGAACACCATGGGAGAGATGGAGCGTTTCCTAGCCCTTGCCAGCGACCTGAGCCTGGTGCAGTGCGAGTGTTTGGTGACGCTACACGGGGCATGTCTCTCACCCCCCGCCTTGGTCATGGAGTACCTGCCGCTCGGACCTCTCAACATATACCTCACCAACAACAAGGCTACTATTAAAGAGGTACAGTAGAGTTTCCCTTTACTTTTCCATTTATACGCTACTTGGTGTGGTAGTTTTTTCGTTTACCTTTCCCCTCCATGCGCTACTTCTATCTCTCCATCTCTCTCTCTCTCTGCCCCTCGGACTTCCCAATATATATCTCGCCAACAATAAATGATAAACACTAAAATGATAGCACAGGTGCTTGGTAAAGTAGCCAAAACAAATTCAACAATAAAATTTCATGTTATTTTTCTTGTATTCCTTTTTAATTTCCATCTCATAATCATTCCAGTATTAAAACAATATTGCCCCGATTTAACAGCCTACCGGATGTTTTCCTCCCGTAGGTGGAACTGGTGGAGGCGGGGACGTATCTGGCGAGGGCCCTGTGGTACCTTAACCAAGAGGCCATTCACCACAACAACATTCGCTGCCACAACATCCTCGTAGCTCAACACACGGACCAGACATTCAAGGTTAGTATACGACACACAGACTCTCTCTCTCTCCTCTATGTATGGTACTGTAGTTCTATCTCTTCTATGCTAAGGTAGGTATGATTGTTTGGGCATGTAGAGAGGATGGATGAATGAAACTGTGTCAAAAGATGCAAGTCCGTGAACGTGGAGGGAGCTGCACCAAGACCTGGGATCAAACTATACGCTCTGAACTTGAATATAAATAAAAACCTGACAATTGAGGCACCACTGAAACCTCACCTTGTATGGAGCACTCAGTCTTTAAATTTATGTAAAGTATGTATGTACTGTAGGCACATTGAGGAAGGTGAAAAAGAATAGAGAGGTTAGAATGGAAGGAAAGAGGTCATTAGATGATAGTGTTGTAGTTCCCACCTTGAAGTTAAGCGTGGACGTTGCATGGAGTGTTGTCAGGGGACAGGGTGGCCTGGAAGAGGTTTGTTTATGGTCAAGGGACAGGGCAGCCTGAAAGAGGTTTGTTCATGGCCAGGGAGCCTGGAAGAGGTTTGTTCGTGGCCACCCCGTCAAGGATTAGGGCACCTGACAAATGCGATTGATAGAAAGATGTACAGGTACTAATATACTACACTATCCCCAGGTGAAGTTAGCGGATCCTGGTGTGGTGAGGTACGACCAGCGTGACCTACACTGGATCCCCCGAGAGCATCATAGTGACCCCAGCCGGGCCCTTCGTGACCCCACCACCGACACCTGGGCCTTTGCCACCACACTATGGCAAATATTCTCCTATGGGGCCTTTCCTCTGCTAGGTACGTTAACTTCCCAAATTGACTAATTCCTTGAACGTGACGATAGTGCGTCGTTATATGTGCGATTAGTTTGCTTGGGAAACAGATTAACTTGCTCATGTAGTAATGTACACCCTATGTGGTGGATTGTGTTCTTTTATTTCATATATTATATTTTAGTAAGCGTTATTTCCACATAGCGATTTTGATAAATTATTTTACCTTTATCTTGTATCGTCCCAGTTTTGGTTTGTTTAGTTTGCAAGTTTTACATTTTAACTAATAATACAAATATTATTAAGGGGAGATGGTCATTTTTTCTGGACACCCTTCTCCCTCATCCTTAGCCTCATTAGTTTGGCAATTTTAAGACCTTTTGCCCCTTTTCTCTGTCAATATTAAGACTTTTTGTGTCATTTACGTGTCCTTTTTTTCCTGGCGAGAGATGGCGAACTTGTAATTTATTGGGTTTAAAAAGGGCCTCCAGCAATTAACATACAGTACTTCGAACTATCTCAATCAAACCCTTTTTACTACCTCAGATCCTTCCTAAGCTGCACAAAATCGTCTAAATATAGCTACAATAATATACAAAAGACTTCGCCGGTACAGAAGGGGTGTTAATTGTCACCATGATATATGATTATGTTTCCTTAGGGGCGGACATGGAGGAGGTCAGAAGTTTGTATGCCACCGGACACCTCTTGACTCGACCTGATTGTTGCCCTCACGACTTATATAAGGTGAGAGAGAGAGAGAGAGAATAGTCAGAGATATAGAGAATAATAATAGTAATAATAATAATAATAATAATAAAAATAATCAATCACCATCTTCATCATCATCTGGTTACTTGTATAGTGCCCGTATCTCCTCCTTTGAGGATTCTCAAGCACTTGATCTCAACCAGAGACTATTACCATATCCTTTGGTCAAGGGGAAATGGTAACCACCATCTATATCTCAGAAAACCTGAGCGGGGATTGAACGCGATTGTGCTGGGATGGTAAGTATGAACGCTATCAACTGAGCCAGCCGGACGGCTGAGAGAGAATAGTCAGAGATATAGAATACCCTGAGAGCTATACTGTAGATAGATAGATAGAAATATAGATATTATATATATAGAGAAAAAAAATAAGAGATATAGAGAATGAGAGAGAGGATACACAAGTAGTTATTGAAATCTAAATACAAAACTCATATAAGGAGAGAGAGAGTTTATAACAATAAATTATTAATTAAAAATACAGTACAGTACAGTACTACAAGACAAAAAAATCACAAAACCACAATATCCATTTTCAGGTGATGACCCAGTGTTGGCAGACAGACCCCCAGGCCCGCAGACAACCGCAAGCCATCATGAGAGACGTTAACCAGATTCTATACCAAGGTCGGTCTATATTTATGGCTCATTTTATCGGTGGGTTGTTGTTGTTCCCCAGGCTGTCTGACTGAACAGCGCCTAGGTCCCGAGCAAGGCCAAGGCCATAACTGAGTGCCCCGACAGAACCCTCCATACTTTACCACTAAAAATGCCCAGGAGACCGAAGCCACTCCCAGGCAAGGAGCTGAGGAGGGTGCGGAAAAGCCCAGGATACCAAAGCCCTACCCAAGACCCGTTGGATCGCTTGGTACAGCAATTCAATAGCGCTAGACAATAGTGGACATACTGTTACTATTTTACTAAAAGACCATTTACCTATCTCCTTGCTCAAGGGAGACAGTACCAACCAGGGCTAGTGAAAAAGTGAGGCTTGAACTCAAGATGCCTGGGTAGGTCAAGACGCTCTCCATCAGTCCACCTGAAGCTGGTTATATTCAGGTCATACCAACAGAGACATACTGTAACTCAAAATGGGATTGAGCAAATGGGCTGTAAATTTCCACATGTGATGCAGCGACATAGCCGTTTCATATTTCTCTATTAAGAATTGAGAAATCAGATGCTAAGTGATTCAATTTACAATCAGCTGGAAAAAATAGATTATAGTAACATCTACATTCTCTCCCTTGCAGTGTTCAACTCTAGAAAGACCCACGCGTACCAGACCATCAACCCCCCAGCAGACAACATCCAGGAGGAGGAGGAGGAGGATGGACTGGATGAGGCGGATGATGAGAATGCCTCCGTCACCACCCAACAAACAACCATCACATACTCTGACGGTTCTACTGCCCAGGTCAGTCCCAGTGTATTATAATATATTACAGTACAGTATTATTATTAGTGTATTCAGGGTTGTCAAACCCAAGCAATTTTGTTTGAAGGCTGGAATGAATATGCAAAACAAACTAACCAAAACCAAAACCACACAATATATAGACAAAAAGAGCTTGTAAAAATCACTATGTGGAAAAACGCATTGAAGTAAATATTTAGGAAAACAATACTAGCTTTAATTTAATCATTACCATTCTGACGGACAGGTAACCATGAACCAGTTCGAAAACAACCTGGTGGACGACCTTCTCTGCCTGCAGATCAACCCGCCCAACCTGCACTACAACCGAGGTGGCGGTGGCGGTATTGTCGGCGGAAATATAACTCTGCCCCCTCTAACCTCAGCCCTCCACCACCCCGCCGCCGTCCCCCACTCTACCGCCCCTCGCAGCACTCTGGCGGAACTGGTGCCGATGGAGGATGTCAACCGCATGGTCAACCACCGGCCTTCACCACCCACGCAGCCGCTACAGCTGGACATGAACGACATACAGTTCAAGATGAAGATAGGCGAGGTGAGAGAGAGTATTTGATCCAAGTACAGTACTAGCTGAGTAATGAAGATAAAGACATGGCAGTTTACAATCAGCTGGAAAAAATATATTGTATTGCTAAATCTTCAATGCATTATTTCCACATAGTGATTTTGATCAATTATTTTGTCTTTATATTCTGCACTTCCTGTTTTAGTTTGTTTGTTTTGCAAGTTTTATATATATATATATATACAGTAGTTGTTGTTGTTCCCCAAGCTGCCTGGCCGAACAGCCCCAAGGCCCCGAGCAAGGCCAAGGCCATAACCGAGCGCCCCCACAGAACCCTCCCTGCCTACCACAATAAAGCCTGGGTGACCGAAGCCACTCCATGGCGGGGAGCGGAGGAGGGTGCGGAAACGCCCGGGAAACCAAAGCCCCACCCAGGGCCCTGTGCCCCTCAGCAATTATGAAGAGAAAGTTGAGGGGCAAAGGAAAAATGTGACGCTTTGGCTTCCAATCTTGGTAGATTGGGAGGTCAATCCACGGAAAAGACGCCGTCACTTGAGATCTAGGAAAGACATAAGTAAAAGGAACAGTCGGAGTAAGCTATGGGTATGGCAGAGATCGCTCAGTTCTCACTCTGATAGACCAGGCCATCACCATATGACTAGAACCCAATCCTCTCAGCATCAGCTAGGAAAGGCCCTAGAAAGCCGCCTTTGGCGGGGGGGATAGCTCCCCTATTTCAACCCCTTTCGGGGTTGGGCACCCGCCTATATACAGTAGTTGGATTTAGTTGTGTACGAGAGAGTGTCTAGGTGAGCATTAGTGAGTAGGTTAATAGGAGTCAATGTGAGAGGGAGTGACCTAACCTAATCTACACAAGTCCAAGTGAAATCTATCCTTACCAATCTTGCTCCCCAGGGTAACTATGGGTAAGTTTACCGCTGGATCATGAGGACCCAGTGTGGCCATCAATAAGAGAAAGAGAGTTAGTTGTGTACAAGAGAGAGAGTCGAGTTGAGTGAGTGAGAAAGTGAATACAAGCGAAAGTGTGAGTGACTGAGAACCACCCTAATCTAACTTAAACAAAATAGTCACATCTAATTTAACCTAACCAAATAGTCACACCTAACCTAACCAAAACAATCACACCACACCTAACCTAATCCATCTTGTTCCCCAGGGTAACTATGGCCAGGTGTACCGTGGGATCATGAGGACCCAGCGCGGCCAAGAACAAGACGTAGCCATCAAGACCTTTAAGGCCGTGGGACAGACGGACGACCTCATTCGGGAGGTTGACATCATGAAGGCAAGTTTTTATGATAATTGATTAAGGACTTCAAATTCAATATAGATGAAGTCTTTTTCATATACTGTATTAATTAAAGCTATATATGGCCGCAGGCCATAACACGGTTGGTAGAGCACTCGCCTGCAAACTGAGAGGTTGATGGTTCAAGGCTCGGGCCAGCCAGAGTGTGTTATTGGCAGATGCCAGTACTGTTGGTGGACGGCGCAGTTAGTTTAGCAATCTGTGACAACTGTCCACTTGAGTCCCTGAAACATCAGGGCACCCACACTAGTGCATAGTGGTAAAAACTGCATCATCATCAAACGGAGAATAGAATATCTAAATACAGTAGAACTAAATAACTAAAGGGGCTGTTCAGCCAGGCAGCCTAGGGAACTACTACTACTAAATAGAATAGGACGCGAGACCGGAACCGCACTTTGCGTAGAGCACTCAGTCTTTATATTTATGTATGCTTGTACAATAATTGCAATGTAAATTTTAGCCAAACAGGGAATAGAGTAACTAAAGAGAATAGAGTAACTAAATAGAATAGAATAGAATAGAACCTGAACCTAACCTTCCTTCTCTACCCTCCCCAGAAACTCCACCACAAGAACATAGTGCGGTTATTAGGCCTGGTGGACAGTGATGGTGAGAACATGTATATGGTGATGGAGTACCTTCCCATGGGTTCTCTACAGGAATACCTCAAGCTGCGGACGGACCACATCAAGGTCCCCGCGCTACTCAAGTTTGCTCTCGATATTGCTGAGGTGAGTCTTTGTATGTTTGTGGGGTTTTTTTCATTCATTTTCTCCCACATTACATTTTTAGGTCCATTTTTTCCCCTCTCTCTCAAGGTCCCCGCACTCCTTAACTTTGCTCTATTTTAGTTTGTCCCCTAGGCTAACAAAAATGCCTTCTCGTCTTCCTTCAAACTAAAAAAAAATGTGCACTTACATATTTGTTAACGAATGGAAAACCAAGCTAGATTATTTGTGCATTTCATTTTGTTGCATTTGTTTGTGTTGTTTCCTAACGGCATAGGTTACATATGTATGTTGTTGTTGTTGTTGTTCCCCAAGCTGCCTGGCCGAACAGACCCAAGGCCCCGAGCAAGGCCAAGGCTATAACCGAGCGCCCCCACAGAACCCTCCCTGCCGACCACAATAAAGCCTGGGTGACCGAAGCCACTCCATGGCGGGGAGCTGAGGAGGGTGCAGAAACGCCCGGGAAACCAAAGCCCCACACAGGGCCCTGTGCCCCTCAGCAATTATGAAGAGAAAGTTGAGGGGCAAAGGAAAAATGTGACGCTTTGGCTTCCAATCTTGGTAGATTGGGAGGTCAATCCACGGAAGAGACGCCGTCACTTGAGATCTAGAAAATATATAAGTAAAAGGAACAGTCAGAGTAAGCTATGGGTATGGCAGAGATCGCTCAGTTCTCACTCTGATAGACCAGCCCATCACCAAACATATGTATGTTTGTATGTACTCTGTACTTACCCCATTTTTCCTCTCTCTCTTTATAACTAATGTCTCTCTGTCACTAGCCTTATGAGGGCCCTGGTCCAGTGGGCTAGTATAAAATAAACTCATCTACAACAACAACAACTGTCTTTAGTTTATTCAAGTGCATTGGGGTTTGTAATTGATGATTAATATTAAGAATGGGGTTTTAGTTAATTAATATATCTTTGTAACTAATGTCTTTCTGTCATTAATACCTCTCTATGTAACTAACGTCTCTCTCTCTGTGAAGGGTATGGACTATCTGGAACAGTGTCGCGTGATCCACCGGGACCTGGCAGCGAGGAACGTGTTGGTGGCGGCGGAACACACGGTCAAGATCTCTGACTTTGGCCTGGCTCAGATGCCCAACAAGGGGAACTATTATATGTGGCAGACCTATCGTTCATTACCTCTGGCTTGGTGAGTTATAGATCCCCCTAAGGGGGGTCTCAACGACAATAGTGCGTTATTATATGTGTGATTAGTTTGCTTGGGAAACAGATTAACTTGCTCATGTAGTAATGTACACCCTATGTGGTGGATTGTGTTCTTTTATTTAATACATTTTATTTTAGTAAGCGTTGTTTCCACAGCAATTTTGATAAGAGTTATTTTACCTTTATCTTGTATCGTCCCAGTTTTGGTTTGTTTAGTTTGCAAGTTTTAAATTTTAATTGATAAAAATAACCCCATTCCCCCATTCAAGCTTTAAAAACAAAAAACACCTTCAGACCCCATTTTCAATTCAATTCAAAACATTTACTGTCATGATAAATACAATAGTCACAAAATGCTTATACTGTACAGTCTGGTCTCATATTAAACGTGTTCGAATAACACGAGCAAGCAAAAATATTCATGCAAAAAATGTCTATTAACACGAGGATGATCTAAACAGGGCAAGTCCGAGGAGTTCTTCAATAGCACGAGTCGATCTTGATCAACTCGTCTAACGTAGATGAGTCAGACGATAGATAGATAGTTACAATATTAATACTTCTGTTTGTCTTCACTACAGGTATGCCTTGGAGTGTATAGAGTTTGGGAAGTACTCTCACCGCAGCGATGTGTGGTCATACGGAGTCACCTGTTGGGAAATGTTTACACACGGGAAGTGGCCGTACCTGCCGTCTAAACAAGAAACATTGATACAGGTTAGTCTTCCGCTTAAGCTTTTCTGTATTGTGTGACTCACTGCCTGCCACTTCGGTAGTACACTCTGTAGCAGTTACGCTGATTTCTTCGCCAGGTGCAAGTGCTTCAGGGGGACTTTATTAAGTCTTGCTGAGACACTGTTAGCACTATACAACGGCCACTGTAATGACATGATGGGGCTGTGTTCTGGCAAGGCTTTATTGGTCTGTACTACAGTAAAGAGACTAAAACCACGTTGTCTGTGGATGAAGCAGTCTTTAAACTTGTACAGGTACGTATGTTGGTAGAATACTCACCTGCAAACCTTGAGGTTGACGGTTGGAGTCTCGGGCCAGCCAGTGTGTGTTATTGGCAGACGCCTGTGCTGTTGGTGGAGCAATCTGTGGGAAATGTTCACTGAAGTCCCTGATCATCAGAGCACCCACCCTAGCCCAGCTCTTGAACAGGGAGTGCATGGTGGTAAAACTGCATCATATGTATGTACAGTATGTCTAAGACTAAATATCTTTTGGGACCTCCCCTGTATCGCTCCATTAGTTTGGCGATTCTAAGATGTTTCACCCCATTAGTTTGATGATAAAATGCTTCACCCAATTCAGGTGTCAGTTTTATTTTGGGCGAGCGATTGCGAGCCTGTAACTTAAAAGGAAATCTGCCTTCAGCTGGGACATTCGATCAAAAAGTATACTGTACAAATTTAGCTTGAAGTGGGTCTAGGTGGGCAGTTCTTACTTCGAAGGAAATCTGGAAAGGTGTTTTTGTTACTCTAGGGGACAAACTAAAATACATTGCTCAAAAATGGCGGCAGCAAGCTTGTACTGGGGGAAGGATGAGATGTGGATGGTTCAATCGATAGATAGATAGACATTTGTTACTGGTAGCTTTGCCTTTTGTCTCTTTCATACACATAGGAGTAGAGATAGATAGATAGTTCTTGTTGAGAAGATAAAGATACTTAAAAAACAATTCCTTTTTCCCAGTTTGATAGATAACATTTTGTTTAGAAGAGAGACTTAAGAAAAAAAAAAAAAAAATCCCAGTTAGTTTGATTGATATAGATAGTACCTGTTTAGAAGAGACTTACAAAACCCTTCTTATTCCCAGTTATATTGATAGCTAGTTAGATAGATAGTACCTGTTTAGAAGAGAGATTTACAAAACCCCTCTATTTCCCAGTACTTGAAGAATGGATAGATAGATAAATAGTACCTGTTTAGAAGAGAGACTAACAAAACCCTTCTATTTTCCAGTACTTGAAGAATGGATAGATAAGATACTGTAGATAGATAAATAGTAACTGTTTAGAAGAGAGAGACTTACAAAACCTTTCTATTCCCCAGTACTTGAAGCATGGATAGATAGATAGATGCTGTAGATAGATAGATAGTACCTGTATAGAACCGAGAGAGACTTACAAAACCCTTCTATTCCCCAGTACTTGAAGAATGGTAACCGCCTGACCTTACAAGAGCCTTGCCCCCACGGTGTGTACAACAAACTACTACGACCGTGTTGGGACATAGAACCCCAAGCCAGACCAGACTTCTCCACACTCATCACCGTCGTCAAGGAGCTGCAGGAAGAGTATTTGTGAACAGGGTGTAGTATGGTCTAGTAGTCAATGGAAACAAGTACAGTATATTATTGTGATAATAAGAAACTCAACAACATAACTGAAATGTAAATAAAACAATAGCTGCAACGAGAATAATAGCTAAATGGAGATAACTAAATCAAATCTATCTTTCTATATATCTTTTGCTAGACGTCTTAATCCACTTTATAAGGGTGGCCATTCATAAAATGCCCCCAACCTGTCTCACGTGGGAAGGAAAACTCTTGCCAGTTTATTCAAGGACTTACAGGATTGACCAATCAACTCCAAGGTCATGTGTTAATGACCTTCGATTAATTTTTTTTTTTTTTAGAATTATGTTTTTTCACCAACCAACTTCAATTCTAAACTCAATTAATTAAATCAACAAATACACATGACACTCCAAGGACTCGAACCTAGGACACTCACACCGAAATTCCGCCCACTTATGCATTACGCTATCAAGACAAGAAAATATAAGCAACGCATGGACAGTGCAAATATCCGTGAAGGGCACCTGTACTATCCTCATCATAGAAATTGTCTCCACTAACTAAGGAGGCTGAGAGCTCATGCTTATATCGCAAGAAATGGTCAAATTATAATGTAAAACTTGCAAAATAAACAAACCAAAACAGGGAAGACACAATATAAAGGCAAAAGAACTTATACAAATCGCTATATGGAAATACCGGTAACGCTTTAATCAAATTAAATTATGAAATAAATGAAGTTAAAGAACACAAAACCACCACATAGGGTGTACTGTACATCACTACATGAGCAAGATCAGAGAGGCACACTTTGTTGCAGGCTGTCAAACAAGAAATGTTTTACCCCAAGACTCCAAAACAGTAATTTTTGTTAGATTTACAAAGTTAAGGAAGGGTACAGTATATAGTTTGCTTCCTAAGCCTATTTATCATATACTGTACATACACTATCACTCCCAAATCCCGGGCACTTAAATACTAACACGATAGCCGGGGATACAGGCAATAAGAGGCGTACAGTACTGTACTTCAATACGGCCCAATGCAATTAATTTTTAACAAACTAAACAAATATAAAAAATCGTAATGACGTACCTTTCGCCACCTCGAGAATGGTGAAAATCGCAGCCTTATAGCTAGTCTGGGTCTCACACGCCTCTCTACCCTATCTCCCCCCCGGGGAAGGTTTTTCCCGGCTTCTGGGACCACCTGGATGCCGCATAATTCCCATTAAGGGCATCTTGGGGCACACTACTACAGAACTACTACTATTCTACCCCACCTAAGCATTGTTATATATTCGTGGTAGTGGTATTTATGTATTTTTATTTATTTTCTGGTGTTTTGATGGTACAGTATTGCAAATTTCAATGATAGTGATGTACGACGTAATCCCACCACCCACATTCCGCAAACATTCCTTATTTTCTATGCATTGCCTGTCTGCTTGCTTGCTTGCCAGACGTATGGTATAGGACAGCTGTGCTTGCATGCCACATGTATGATAATTGTTGAAAACATTTACAAACACAATGATTACAGTGGAAAAAATTACAAGTAAATATATTACAGTATTTCTACACTTATTTACACAATGAAGAAGGGGCAGGACAATGCTGCACCCTTTTCTTTCACTCATTGACACCACAACATTCTCAGTACCTTTGCAACAAGTGATATTGCTGGAAATCTACCAAATTGCCTTCATGCATTGTCCTCCAACATGTTCACAGGCTGCTTGTAGTGCCAGTGCATTGCTAACATCTTCCCAGACTGTGTCCGGGGATAGGTCCCCTTTTTTGTCTGTGAAAACTTTTGCCAATGACTCCTGTTTGGCCTGACGGTGCCACAGGAGCCACTTAGAGAGAGCTGGAAATGTGTAGAAATTATCTGTGTTCAGGATATGTTTCTGACCGAAGTAGCAATCCACGAGAACCTTTACCACACAACCAGAAAAGATATGTTCGTCATCGACAGGAATGTCTGTGTACACTGTGTACACGGATAAATCAAGCACATACCCAGTCTCACAATCTCAGATTACGAAGTATTTGATGCCAAAGCGATGCCGTTTCGAGGGATTGTACTGCCTGAAGGACACATTTATTTGAAACAGCAGAAGTGACTCATCAATGCTGGGTTCGGGTAGGGGAAGGAACAATGGCAGTGGCCTGACTTCTTTGTTCACCCACACATGGATCATCCAGGACCATCATGGGTTATAGAATCACTGTGGGTTGGGTTGCTATCACTACTGTACACCACCAGAGGTCTTGGGTAAGTGTGGGGCACAGGTGATATGGTAACACGTGTGGTGGCATCATCTATCACACCAACATTCTCGTCATTATCACCTTCATTTTCATCATAAACACCTTCACCATTACCACCATACATCATAATATTCACCATCATCACCACCAAACCCACTAAATTCACTCTCAGTCGACGAGCCATCAGGTTTAGATTCGTAGTCGCTTCCATGATCTTCATTGAATAATAGGGCTCTCCCTATACCATTAGTGCTCAGGTTATGTGAATGGGGTAAAGTGGGCCTACCTGGAGTTGAGGTACTGGACGAGGGTGTGGGTTGTGGCTGTGGCTGCAAAGGGTGTGAGGTCGATGCAGCGGGTGCCGCAGGGACGGGAAACGCACTAGCACGTTGGTCCATGGTGGTGGTATGTGTACTGAGGACGCATATCACAGTGAGGGGAAGGGAGGGGGGTAGTGTGAGTAAGAGAATGCGGGGGAGGAAGCCTAGTACCATTGTCGGCCGATAGTGCCCACAGAAAAATGTGATTACTTGGCATGAAAAACTTCGACACCATATGGTTAAGAACTGTCGAGTCAAGGGCTTAAAACATTTAGTAATATACAAGCATTCCTCACTTCAATTCTCCTCATTGTAAGATGTTGGCAGTTACACTTGCAAGTAAAATAATATTAAAAAAGCTTTGGTGGCTTATAAAATGTTAAAAGTATTATTCCATCACACTGTACTACTGCTTATCTTGCAGTGGACTTTGGTAACACTCATAGTTAATCAAATACAATTGAATCATGATATTATTTAAACCATATACTGTATAGGCATTCCTCACTTTGTCACTTAATTTTAACCCTTTAACCCCTTCTGTACCGGTGATGTACTTTTCATTATATTGTGGCAAATATTAGATGATTTTGTACAGCTTAGAAAGGATGTCTACTCATTAAAAGGCTACAGACTATATCAATTAATCCTTTTAGCTACCATAAATCCTTCCTAAGCTTCATAAAATCGTCTAACTATAGCTGAAAAAATAAAAAAGACGTCGCCGGTAGAGAAGGTGTTAAAGATTATGACGCATTTGGACAGCTTATTCTGGCTATCATTGCCTGATGCCGTAGCGCAGTTGATAGAGAACTCGCCTGTAAACCTTGAGGTCGAGGGTTCGTGTTTCGGGCCAACCAGTGTGCTATTTGGCAGACGCCAGTGCTGTGGTGGACGGTGCGGTCTACCAATTTGTGGCAACTGTTCACTGAAGTCTCTGATACATCAGGGCACCCAGCCCAGCCCAGCCCAGCTCTTGAGCAGGGAGTGCATGGTGGTATAAAAACACATAACTGTATCATCATAAGACAATTTTAGTCAGTTTAGGAAGGATCTGTGGGCATAATATGGGTAAAAATTATCTCAATTAACCCTCTGATTTCCATATACCGGTACTCTTCCTTATCTTAATAAAATCGTCTAATAATTAGCCAGAAACTTAAATGTGTAATCAGATCTTGAAAGGGATAAGTTATTTCACCGTTCATTAAATAGGGAACAAAATACCTTAATATTGTTAAGCTTCAATATTCAGTTGTAAATCGGACAAAACAGGTCCAAAGTTGCAATTAAAATTACAAAAACGAATTGCTTCACTAACGTTAAATTTAAAAGTGTTGATTTTCAGTAACCTAACTCAAAGTGAGGAATTACTGTACTGTACAAGATAAAGAAATTTTATATATATATATATATATATACTGTACCGGTAATGTATGCAAATACATAATACTGTATATAGTTTTATATTTTCTGCTTCCTTGACACATATTATCATTGTGATTTCTTCCTCACCAACCCATATGTATACCATTCTGTTTTTAAATATATATATAATAAAGTTTACATTTTTACATGATGCCTTTTATGACCCCAATACTGTATAGGATTTGGTAAATTAATGATAAATTTAGGGGAGGTTTATAGGTGGCTCCTTAGGGTTCTATCAAGCGTATAAAGAACATGTGAGTAGGTCAGTGTTTTTGTTGACCTTACGGCAGCGTTCCAGGCAGTTCGGTCTTTAGTATCCCTCTTAGTCAGTCCTTTGGCTTTATAATGTCAAACTTGCAAAATAAACAAACCAAAACAGGGACGACACAATATAAAGACAAAAGAACTTATCAAAATCACTATGTGGAAATAACGCTTTAGCAAATAAAAGAACACAAAACCTGCAAGATCTGTGTGTACTACCTGATATCAAAATGACTGTGGAAATGACGCTTTAGCAAAATATAATGTTGAAAGAAAAGAACACAAAACCTGAAAAATCTGTGTACACTACCTGATACTACATCTTTCTTGGTCTACCTCACCTTGCGGCTCCCTCCAATTTCATAGACTTGCTTTACAGAAATAATGGTTCCAGTGATTCTCCTTGGTATTGGTGCATTTGGTGAGTTGTGTTGGCTTGGCTGGGGGTCAGGCAGGGCTGTGCCAATTGACCACTTGTGAGTTTGATGCTATAAAATACGTTTGTAGTACATATATAATTATTATGTTCCTTCCAACAACCAACCATACTCCTAAAATCGATTAATGAAATTTACAAACACATGTGGCAGTCCGTGGATTCGAACCCAGGATGCTCACACCGAAAATCAACACCTTATACATCGCACCACGAAGACAGTTAAAGGTTGGTGGACACTGCCTACGAATTATTATGCAACTTCGAATCCTGCATATCAATCTAAGCATGTACACACATCCCAACTGCAACTCACGTAGGCTATGCATATGTGAATGGAAAGAGCAATTAATGGGGCCTTAACCACTTAGGGAAGTCCTCTCGATAAATTACTCCTGAACCAATATCAATTATTATGTTCCTTCCAACAACCAACCATACTCCTAAAATCGATTAATGAAATTTACAAACACATGTGGCAGTACGTGGATTCGAACCCAGGATGCTCACACCGAAAATCAACACCTTATACATCGCACCACGAAGACAGTTCATCATACTTTCCATTAAAAACATAAGCTGTAGACATAGATTTTAAGCAGATTTACCAGCTAAAATACAGTCATAGTACTGTACATTTATAAATACATAAAACCAAATTCATCGTACTTTCCATCAGAAACCTACATTATTATAGCATTTCTGTTTAATATAGATGTTTACAGTACAGCTTAAAAATGTGTATAGCCTTAAATTCACAAGTAATCAATTGCCGTTGACAATAATTGGATGCAGAGTTGTAATGGCTGTTTTGGGGTGCGGCCTCTGGTATATTCATTCATTCACCTAAGCTGATTTTTAACCCTCGGAGGACGGATGGCCTCCCAGGCGACACTTCCCTGTAGTCAGGTGTTTTGTAGAAAAAAACCATAATATTGACACACAAATATATATACAATTAGACACCTACAATGTTCTACTAAATGGCAAAATGTTAGGCTTATCATTGACTAGACGTCTCTACACTCGTAGTTATTGAATAGTGAGCTAGCGAGTGGAGAGTGTGTGCCACGTATTATTTGGCCGCGTTAGCATGCTCTGCTGCGTCCCCAGCTTTCGCACACATGAGAACTGGCGTCACTGCTCACATCACTCACAATATCACTATCCCAAGCATTTTCTAGGTCTCTTAGAGTTTGTGCAATGCCTCCCTGACCAAGAATATCCCTTCCGTATTTTTGCCGTCGTTGTTATTGTGTGTGCGGTGCATGCAGTGGAACCGATTCAGACGCGGCGGAAATCTTAGATAATTGTGCTTCCTTTGTGACGGCTAGGTGGAGACTGACTGTGTGGTGTAGTTCATGCGTGGTGGCACTGTGTATACATACATAAATACAAAATTTAGTGCACATACTTTAAAATGCACTAATTAAAGTAGGCAGTCATCGTTCCTCTGCGGTGCAAACTGGATTTGGAGACTGGAAGGCCTTAAACTAATTGACCACTTGCGAGTTTCAGGCTGTAAGGAAGTTGGAGCCATAATCATCAATTTGAAACAGAAATGCAATAATAATGTAGGTTTGTGATGGACATAAAGTAAGTTAATTTAATTTTATGTGCGTATAAATACACTACAACCGTATTATAGCAGGTAATTCCGCTAAATATCAATTTCTACAGCTCCAACCTCCTTATAGCTGGAAACTTGCAAGTGGTCAATTATGATGGCTTCCTATTTACAAGGCCAAGAAATAAATAGGTAATGAAGACCATCGATTCATTATTCAAATATTGGAATGACAATTTTATTACAGGGCAAGTTAGACTCCTAATTCAATAACGGATAACTCAATCTTAAAAGGTTGGCATAAGGAAAATACATATATAGTATAGCATAGCTTAAGGGGAGGTATTTGGTTTGTCTGGACCCCCTTCTCCCTCATGTATAGGCCTGTTAGTTATGACATTTTAAGACGTTCGCCCCATTAGTTTGGCAATTTAAAGTCCTTTTGCCCTATTTTTTTGTCTAATATTAAGACCTTTCCGCCATTTGGTGTCAACGTTTCCTGGCGATCGATAGCAAACTTGTAATGTACAGTAGTAGGAACTGGCCTTTGGCCAGGATATTTTTCTACTGATTTTTTTTTACAAATTTATCATGAAGGGGGTCTTGTGGTGTTTTTTAAAACTTGACAAGAGATCTAGGGAACAAACTAAAAAACATTAAATATAATGAAAAAATTACAGTACTGTAATACAATAAATCCCCTTAAATAATACGAATGTAATCATAACTCTCATTATATTCTATACTTGAACACCACAAGGTATAGTCCATAGCATTAAGACTCAAAATACTCCCTTTAACTCTATCAGTACGATAGATTGGGTTCTAGTCATGTGGTGATGGGCTGGTCTATCAGAGTGAGAGCTGAGCGATCTCTGCCATACCCATAGCTTACTCTGACTGTTCCTCTTACTTATATATCTTCTAGATCTCAAGTGACGGCGTCTTTTCCGTGGATCGACCTCCCTACTGCCAACCTAAAAGTTGGCAGATTGGGAGCCAAAGCGTCACGTTTTTCCCTTGCCCCTCAACTTTCCCTTCATAATTGCTGAGGGGCACAGGGCCTTGGGTGGGGCTTTGGTTTCCCGGGCGTTTCCGCGCCCTCCTCAGCTCCCTGCCTTAGAGTGGCTTCGGTCACCCGGGCTTTGTTAGTGGTAAGCAGGGAGGGTTTTGTGGGGGCGCTCTATGGCCTTGGCCTTGCTCGGGACCTTGGGGCTGTTCGGCCAGGCAGCCTGGGGAACAACAACAACAACTCTATCAGTACGAGGATGATGTTGATGTTGTTCCCAAAGCTGCCTGGCCAAACAGCCCCAAGGCCCCGAGCAAGGCCAAGGCCATAACCGAGTGCCCCCACAGAACCCTCCCTGCCAAACACAATAAAGCCTGGGTGACCGAAGCCACTCCATGGCGGGGAGCTGAGGAGGGTGCAGAAACGCCCGGGAAACCAAAGCCCCACCCAGGGCCCTTGTGCGCCTCAGCAATTAAGAAGAGAAAGTTGAGGGGCAAAGGAAAAATTTGACGCTTTGGCTGATGTTCTTCCTCGTGTTCTGGCTGGTATTAGAGGAGTTTATTCAGTTTAGGAAGGAGCTGTGGTCGTAAAAGGGATTTCTAGAGGTCTTCCTTAACACTATCTGGTCTGACGTCTTGTGGGTTTTTAAATTTTGTTTAAATACAGTATTTATGAGGAGTTGTTCGGCCACTTTCATTTATGTTAAATTGCAATGTAAAACTTGCAAAACAAACTTTAGCATTCTAGTTACAGGCTCGCTATCATTTGCCCAGAAAATCATTAATGGGGTGGAGTGTCTTATCACCAAATTATGGGGTGAAAAATCTTTAAATCTCCAAATTAATGGAGCGAAACAGAGGAGCTTCAAAAAGACCTCCTTCGGACCAATTAGGGTGAAGCTGAGCCTTTTAGCCAGCTTAGGAAGGACTTTTAGTTAAACAAAATATATATATATTGTGTTTTTATCCCCTCAATTTCTGCAGATCCTTCTTTAGCTGAAAAAATCCTCTACTGTACCCCTGAATACAGAAACTATCATAGTTCCAAAAGGGTTAACCGGTCATGACCTTTTCATCATATAATGGCAACTATTAGACAATTTTATTCAGCTTAGGAAGGATCCTAAACTTTATATAAATCCTCTACTAGTTGCCCCCAGCCTTATGAGGGTTTCTGCCCAGTAGGATGTTGACAAATAGTTATTATTATTATTATCTACTAGTTGCCCCCAGCCTTATGAGGGTTTCTGCCCAGTAGGATGTTGACAAATAGTTATTATTATTATTATCTACTAGTTGCCCCCAGCCTTATGAGGGTTTCTGCCCAGTAGGATGTTGACAAATAGTTATTATTATTATCTACTAGTTGCCGCGCCAGCCCCTTATGAGGGTTTCTGCCCAGTAGGATGTTGACAAATAGTTATTATTATTATTATCTACTAGTTGCCAGAATATAATGGAAAGGAGGTCACTAGTACTAAAAGGGTTAACAAACTACAGTAGCTACAAGTACAGCCAAATTCCATAGTTCTAAAACCTCCCCTCTCAACACTCTTCGGAAGGTTGACACGAGGTGGCGTTGTAAAGGGTTATCGCTCAATACCTTCACCACCTCAACATGTGGACACACACAATAAAGCCTCTCCAATACCCCTTCTCTCCTCTCAACACTCTTTGAAAAGTATATAAAAGGTACCGTCGTAAAGGCTTGTCCCTCAATACCTTCACCACCTCATGATGTATGTAGATACACACAATAAAGCCTCTCCAATACCCCTTCTCCCCTCTAAACACTCTTTGAAAATTAGATAAGAGGTGCCATTGTAAAGGCTTATCCCTCAATACCTTATTTCTCCTCATACAGAGTACAAAATCACTCTCTAGACTTGTTACCTCTTCTCCTCTAGGCTATCGGGAAACTATCGAACTTGGCTCTAACATGAAATAAATTAAACATAAGATCTGTACAACATTACCAGTACAGTATATAGATAATAATGTTTACACACTGGTAACCCCTCCTGTACCGGCAACGTTTTTTTAATTATATTCAAGCTATATTTAGACGATTTTGTGCAGTTTAGAAAGATCTGTGGTAGTAAAATGGCTGATGTTAGATGGTTCGAAAGCTGTACATAACTGAAGGCCTTTTGTAAACTGAATAAAATTGTCTAATAGTTGCCAGAATACAGTACTGTATAATGAAAAGGATGTCACGAGCACTGAAGGGGTTAAAATAGACACACAGGGATCAAACGCGCTTCACCACCACCACCACTACCGACTTGGTTCGGATGGTTCCACAGCTTAAAATGGGGAAAATTAAGACCGAAGATTCACCCTATTTGGTCCAACGTATGGGTGGCCCTGGAGTGACGTGGTGTCGGGTACTCCGGTCCGATCTCAGAATAAGGAACTCGACAACAGAGGCAGAGCCGCTATTTAGGATGTGAGACTGTAACCACATTCTCTGTGGACAGGGCGGTCTTTGAACTTGTATGTATGTATAGTATGTACTTGTGGATTATTTTACATTCTTCAATAGTATAACGTCCCGGCCAAAGACTGATTTCTTCTATGATACAGGCTCGCTATCGCTTGCCCACAAAAAAATATATACCTGAACGGGCTCAAGCTTCATATTATCACCAAATTAATGGGGTGAAACATCTTAAAAACTCCAAACTAATGGAGCGAAAGAAGGGAGATCCAAAAAGACCCTCTCGGACCAAATAGGGCTAAGTTAGGGTGGGAAAAAAACGGAACCAGTAGGGAAAATGGAGGGAGCGACGGGAGGCGGGACTGCTGTAAAAATAAATTGGGAGGACCAACAAAAATAGTGAAAATGGAGACGGTATGACACAGGGAGAATAACAAAAAAACAAACACACAACCTTGTCCACACAATTTAATTCTCACCTTATTCTGGTTACTATTAGATGATTTAATTCTCACCTTATTCTGGTTACTATTAGATGACTTTCTTTAGCTTATAATCTACCTTTACGACTCGACTGGGTAAATGGGAGCTCAATAAACCCTCTGATTAACACAAGTCCTTCTTAAACTGCATAAGTTTGTCTATTTATAGCCAGAATCAAAGGTAAAAAGGTACCTCTAGGACTCAAAGAGGTAAGTACGATCGCAATAATCCTTTTGAATAAAACAGGTCCTTTTTAAACTGCATAAAATCATCAAATTTTAGCCCGAATCCAAGGTAAGGTGTCACCGTGCTGAAGGAGTTAAATAATATGACTATACTGTAGTCTGTTCATTTCCAGCTGACAATAAATTAGCCTGTACCCATCTTGATTACAGGGTTGTTACAGGAGGATCACATGCTTTCATTAATTTCATTGGGAGATGATTGATGTTGGGAGTTAAATTAATGTATTAGATTATTAGAAACACCAGAATTTCGGTGTGAGTATCCTAGGTTCGAGTCCTTGGAGTGCCACATGTATTTGTTGATTTTATTAATTGAGTTTAGAAGTAAAGTTGGTTGGTGAAAAAATATGAATTTACAGGCTGCAGACAGTAGTTTCATAATAATTTAATTTATTTCATTAACCCTTTCACGAACGTGTGGACACAGGGGTTGCCGATTATATAATTAGCAATCAGAAATAGAGTTCTCTCAATCTTATAATTACCTCTCCAAAATTAGTTTTCTGCCCATAGCTAACTCAAAGACAACTGCAGAGGTTGAATTAAATACATTAAAGGTTTCTAAACACCCCTGATGGTCACAAAGGTTTTAAAGTATCCCAGAATAAGCTCAAATCGTGTACTGTGCATGAAATGGTTAATTAGGTTTATTTGCAAGTTATTTAGAGGGTTGGTGATAATACGAATATCCACGATCAAGATAACAGCTGTTATGGGATTCAATTTACTGTCAGCTGAAAATCAACAGACTTATACAATATGAACAACAGTAATAATGCACATGGTTCAAAGGCCAACATCAGCCTGTGTGTTCCCCATACATACATACATACATATGTATGTACTGTATGTATATGTGTTCCCCTGAGTTTTCCAGGGGGCAGAGTCAATGTACACTCGAGGAAAAAACAACCTTTACACTAAAGCCGGTATCACACAAGAGCTTTTATAGTTAACATTCGATGATCAACATATTTCTGGCAACATTTCTGGAGTATTATCCACTGGTGTTGTACACTAAACTGATGATAGATGAATTTAGGTAACCGAAATATTTTATATGTTGACCTCATAAGCTGCCAGACCAGTGTTGAGGGAAAAAGTGCTCGTGTGATACCGGCTTAACGCTCTAAACATCCTGGAAGTGGGTGGAAATCTTGTGATAATATAATATAGACGCGGAGTGTCAAACGAAACCGGAGAACATTATTTTTAGTCTTTATAACCCCTTGAGTACCAGGGACGTCTTTATAACCCCTTGAGTACCAGGGACGTCTTTTTAATCACATTCTGGAAACTTTTCGACGATTGTATTCAGCTCACAAAGGACCTCTAGCGATAATAAGGCTTCAAACTATCTCAATCAACCATTTTAACTACCATAGATCCTTCCTAAGCTGCATCATATCGTCTAAATATAACTAGAATAAAGTATAACACACGTCGCTGGTACTCAAAGGGATAATTGTATATGTATAGCCTAAGTTATGGTTTATTGTTCAAATTACTGTATGTCTTTGGAAGTGACATAATGGCCTAAACACTGATATTTGATATTTATTTTCCTGTATTCCTTCTCATATTCATTCAGGTCTTCAAACAAAATTGCTCCGGTTTGACACTCTGTACACACGTATACTTCACCCAGTTCCTTCTGTTCACACAAATGTATATTCAGCTCACCAGTGTAAAGATTGTTTTCTTTGCGAGTGTATTTGAGAGCTTACAACTACATAAAATCACCTAATAATAGCCAGAATAATACAAAAACAGTGTTTTCATAAAATTATAGTCTGTTCACTATAGTTAGGCTAAGGTAAGGTAAGGATTGCTATAAGGTCTAAGAAATAATACTACAAAAATCACAGCAAAATGTGATACAAAAATACAGTAGACTAATTAGGGGAAACCTTCCTCTGAAAGTCAAAATATTCCAGATCTGCCAAAAGTCTGACTTTCATGCTCTGCCTTCCGGAAAAGTCTGGAAGTTCGAGTACAGTAATATGGCCCGGACAAGATCTGACATTTCCGGTCTATAATTACTCATATTTCCTGAAAAGTCCAAAAGTCTGAGTAATAGAGTTTGGACAAGATCTGTGTTGGTGGTGTAATGGATTAGATGCTTATGTTCTGGGTGTTGTGTCCCGAGTTTGAATCCCGGGAGGATCATATGCTGTAATTAGTTTATTCTAGTGCATTGGGGTTTGTAATGGAGGACTAATGTTAAGAACGGGGTGTTCCTTAATATGTGGACTATATTACTCAATACTTCCAGAATTTCCGGAACACAGTGTCACACCGGAGCAATTTTGTTCGAAGACACAAGATAATAATATACTTAAAATGATATAAACTGCCTTGGTAAACCAGTGATAGAGGAGTACAGTAGGCTATGTCTGGAGTAGGAGGAAAACAGGCGGGGTTATTTTGAGTCTCGAGATGGTGATTTGGACACTGACAAGCAACACTAGTCCGCTCACTCTGGTACTCTTGGAAATGGAAAACTGCAGCGCTCAGGTTCAGCTAGCGAGGCTAAAAAGACGATGTAAAATTTAGTACTGTAGATAGATGGTTGTATTTCATGTTGTTGACACTCAAATTTGCTCATATTAGAACCTACTGCATGGATATAGCTGATCGATACAACCGGGCTAGACCACAGTAACAGAGACTGGTTATCCTTCAATCCTTAAAGGGCGGGCAATGTCCTAAGACTTCTTTAAGGGCTCTTCGGGCAATGTCCCGTTACGTTTAGCATTTGCACCCCTGAAAGCACGGGTTAGGGTAAATAACGGGTGGTACCTAACAGATGTCTGGAACATAAGAACTCGGCCCGCATACATAAACTCGGTCTCGCTTGGACCTCTGGTGCGAACATACGGATAATGCAAGCAATTTTACCTCGTCTGATCACTCGTCCCACCTAGTGGAGAGGCCAATGGCTTTATCGACAAAAGCCAAGCTCCTGCCAAGGCTCGCTGATGTTAATGGCACTTCGGAAGTGCAGTCAGCCTCTGTAGTACAGTAGTTAGTGATTTCTTGTTGCTGCCTTATTGTACCACGGTTAAGGCTGGTATGGTGCGGATTCACCAGGTGCATATGCTTCAGGGGGACTTTGTTGTTCTATAAGGATATTGGAGCTGTAGACATTGATATTTAATGGAATTACCAGATAAAATATAACTATAGTACATTTATATATGATTAAATATAATTCAACATACAGTACAGTACTGTACATTTATCCATCATAAACCTATATCATATTATTGAATTTCTGCTTAATAGCAATGTTTACAGATCCAACTTCTTTCTAACCTGAAACTCACAAGTGGTCGATTGGGACTAACAAAGGTATATTAAAACAAAAAAATACTGAAAACAAAACTCTCTCAATAACGACGTGTTGGGTAAAAAACTGGAGTGATACCGGGCCTGGAACCCAGGTCAGTAGCGCAGTAGTTCAGCCCCAAACCAACTAGACCACCGAAAAGCTATGAAAGTGATAGCTTCATTTCAGACCAAGATCCCATCCACTAACACCTGCTCCGACTTGTGTTCATGTGTCCTGGTGCCACACACACACACAGGTCTCCCTCACTATCCGATGCCCCAATTTACGATATTATTATAGGTTCTAGGCGTTTGTGTTTGTGTTTTGGCTGGTCCCAGAATGCATCCCCATTTACCCCATTAATTTTAGGGTTCACTATACAATTTTTCTATTTAAGATCAGGTTTTCAGGAACATAACCCAATCGCAAACACTAACAACAAAGTACTAGAGAAGGATACTTGTAATTTGGGGCACAAGGCCTTACATAATAAACAAGTAGAGCCATATATTCTCAAAACTGTGTCCCATCCTTCTATGGCCTAGTTTTTTTTTAACCTCCTGAATTTGCACTTGGTCGCTGTAGTATAGAAAACTCTATTTGGAGCTGATTGGCTGAAGGTATCAAAATATAAAACTTGCAGAACAAACCCAAAGAGGAACCCCACAATGTAAAATAGTATTTGAAAGTATCACCTCCAGGCTCTGGCTCTCAGAGAAATGACTGCCCTCTGAAGAACTGTCGAGGAGTACACACAGGCTGACCCATGCTATAATAGATGTACAATCGGCCTAATAAGTGATGTCTCGGCCCCAATGTTTTGATCAATAATTGGTATCAGCAATATTTACAAATTTCTTCTTCTTTTTGAGTGAGATATACAACCATGTTCCTACACTTACCCACCCTATTCAACATCTGACAGATATTAATACAGCACACAGCAAGCCAAACATAATGACAGCTGAGAGCCTGAGACATGACTTATTAGTGCCACTGTACAGTTTCTCATGTAAGTTCTGTTCCTTGTATTGATATGTATGAAAGTAAAATTAGTATGAATGAATAGCGAGTGTGGTTTTCTTTTAATTGCCATTTGACTAATCATGCAAGTTAACCACTGCATGGGAAACTACACTCGCAATTCAATCATGCGCATTATATTTCCATGTATAAGATCACAAAGAGGAATAGAACGTATGTGAGCAACTGTACAGTAGTTCCTCCAGTACCTCTCCCATTACCAGAGAGATTACTGTACGACTTTCATCCAAACAAACAAACATTGAAATGCCTAAATAAAATACGGTAGGTAATGGATATAATTGTTCTATTTATAGGTACTTGGTATTGTGACATCAGATTATGAAAACACAGTAAAGCCTCTCTCTTTGAAATCCTAACAATCTGGAAACCTTGGCACTTTACCTGAAAGATGGCGGAAAAAGTCATGTCACCTCCCCTGCCTCACTGTGACCGCGATATTCATAGACTCGACAATGCTAGGTGTACAAAACCTGCATATTTCTGCCAACAGATGGCACACTGTGAGGTGTATTTTGTACTCCTAACATTCTCAAGTCTATGAACATTGCAATTCAAGGTGAGACAGGAGAGGCGACAGCACTTACGCTGCCGATTGTACATATCTGAACAATGGTACAGTATTCAAGTTAGACACGTATAACTATCTTTCAGACAAAATCTTAAAGATAAAGATCAATTTCCAGACACCCAATATCCAGTTTGGACTAAAGTATAACACAAGTCTTTTGGAAAGTCTGAAAGAGCAAGGTAAATTCTAAAAGACTGAGGTGTTTCACATTACCCAACAGGGCCTCTTCTGGATATTAATTGTAGTCATGCGCTGTACTTACAACTGTCTTGATGGTGTAATGGTTAGAGAGTGTAAGTTCTGTATGAGATATCCTAGGTTTGAATTCTGGAGAATCACATGCTTTCATTAATTTCATGTGGGTTATTGGTGTTAAGAACGATGATGAAAATAATTAGTCTGAAAGAGAGGGGTTCTACTATGTTGGGGCCTACTGGCCTACACTTGTCAGATCCCTTACGACAGCGTTACATGAGCGCATTTCCGTCAATTTTCACGAGCATTTGTAGTCTGGCAACTTCAAAATTTTAAGCTTTATCAGAAATCAGCCACCTAGCATAATCTACCTTCAGTCTAGGTTTCGAATCCCAATGTGAAAAAGCTTCAAAATATTACAAGAAAAAACTTGCTCATCGAAAATTGCTGGAAAAAGCGCTCGTGGGGCACTGGCTTTACCTGATCTTATAGGCTATAGCTAACCTACAACCCATGACCTATTTGGGCAACTGTACTCATGAATAAAATAAGTTGGTGTTACAGAAGGTTGGAAGGCAGCATAAGGGGGCGTGCTAGTCGGTGGCGGTGAGTGTGGTGAGGAGCTTGTTGATCTGAGGGTTGGACCAGTCACAATCAAGGTCGTCCAGGTGGTTGTCAAAGTCACTCACGTCGTGCTGCACCCGTCGCTGTAGGAGAGTGGACACCATCTCCAAGGAATCTTCTTCTATGTGCACGCTAGGGAGATGTTAAGAAAAACAAGTTATATTCTTTAAATGGAATGAAATGTAACGAGATGGTGAGATGGATGTGTGGGGCCAAACTGCAAGGCAGGATATCTAGTGAAGAGTTGAGGAGACAGTTAGGTATCAAGAGTATTAGTGATGAGATGTGTACTAGCAGGCTTGGTTGGTTTGGACATGAGGAGAGGATGGATGAAATAAAGCTGGGTGAAAAGATACAAGTCCGTGAACGTGGAGGCAGCTGCCCCAAGGGGTAGACCAAAAAATATGTTGGATCAGACCATACAGTCTGATCTTGAATAAAAAAACAGACAAGTGAGGCAGCTCTGAACAGGGTTGCTGGTGCTGCCCTCATTAGGACGTGAGACTGGAATCGCACTTGGTCTTTAAATTTATGTTTGTATGTATGGGGAGAGATCAACATAAAATCAGGATGTTCGTATGATGGAGTTAATTTCCCCAGATAGGCCTAATCGACCTTTACAGATTCACACTCAGCAAGTCAATGCAGTTTACTCGGATTAGATCTAGCCCTGTGAAGCTTAACACTGGAGTCTAAACTTAACCCTATGAAGATAACAGGGTGCTATAGACAGGCTATCAAACCGTAGCAACTTTGTTTGAAGACTTGAATGAATAAGAAAAGGAATACAAGATAATTTTTTTTTTTTTTTTAGCAATGTTTTGGCTATTTTATCACTTCCAAAGAAATAATTTGAACTATATTGTAAAACTTGCAAAATAAACAAACCAAAACGTATACGAACACAGTAAAAAGACAAAATAACTAATCAAAATCGCTGTGGAAACAACGCTTAAGTAAAATAATGATTTATAAATAAAAGAACACAATCCACCCCATAGGGTGTACATTACTACATGCCCAAGTTAAACCGTAATTTTAGCTTTACATATACAATAATCAAGACTAAAAATAATGGACTCTGCTTTCGTTAGACACCCTGGCTATAGGTGTCCTGGGGTTGATACTACTACTAATTAATATATGTATGTGTATATACTGAGGCACATACCCCATAGCTGGGGGTGGCAGACTCGAGACAGATCCCGAACAGAAACAAAAAAATAATCACACACATCTAGGTCCCCCCAGGAGAAGACCCAGAGACCAAGGACTATGATGGAATCACCAGCAAGATTCCCAGGTCCCAGATCTCCCGGAGAAGTTCTAGTCACAGCAGACAGATGGTCACGCAGCGGAATGACACCACAACTACCGGTAATAATACTACAGTACTAATACCTGTACTGTACTACACTACTACTACTACTACTCATAATAATAATAATATATAAAGTTTGTGTGTATATACGCAGACACATACAGTACCTCATAGCTGGGGGTGGCCGACTCGAGACAGAGCCTGAACAGGGACAACACAACACAAAACACAAACTACAAATTCACACACATCTAAAATAATCAAATAATAAATTATTAATAATAATAACAATAATAATAATAATAGTAGCCTACTATTTAAAGAAACCCCCCTCTGAACTGACCTGGCCTTGTCTTTGCTCTTCCACTTGCCCTCAGCACTAAGTTGTGACACGATGATGGGGGCCGACTGCAGTGATAGACACAGCCGCCTGTTGTCAATCTGGGTACCAGGAGGAATAAAACACAATTAACATATATTAGCAGGGTTTTGACCATTATATGAGAAGGAATACAAGACAATTAACCCCTTCACGCTCGTATGACGCAAAGGTTGCCAGATTAGCAATAAGAAATAGAGTTCTCTCACTCTTATAATTACCTCTCCAAAATCAGTTTTCTGCCCACAGCTAACTCAAATACAACTGCAGAGGTTTAAGTAACTAAACTAAAGGTTTCTAAATACCCCTGATGGTAACAACGGATTTAAAATATCCCTAATAGGCTCAAAATCGCGTCATATGTCAGAGAGGGTTAACATAAATTAACATTGCTTTGGCTATTTTATCACTTCTAAAATTATACTGATAATTTGAAATACACGGATACACAAACTTACATTATAATTTAATTTAATGACAGAGACTTCACAACAGCCTATCAACTCGACCGACTGTTACTCACCATGATCAAGCAGGCGTCGTTGTTGTTCTCGGCAATCTTTTCCGCAACTTTTATCGCCACAAAGTCTGGCCTGGAATGAAAAAAAAAAAAGGTCAAGTAAAATTGGTGACACTATCTGGTCCGATGTCTTGGGGGTCACTATAAGGTTTTGTTTTGTTATTATTGAGGATTTTGTGTGCTCTTGCCATTTTCAAGCAATATATTTTAGTTTGTCCCCTAGGCTACCAAACATGCCCTCCCAGACTTCCTTCAAACTAAAATATTCCCACCCAGACCCCTTTCAAATTATTAGTTATTTATGTAGAGCAGATTAACCAGACCACTGAGCTCCATACGGAACTCTCATAGGCTTTCAAATTATATTAGTACATTTTTCAATAGAAAAATTACAGCCGAATGCCGATATAGTGCCTCCAAAGGGATCTAGATACCTTACATTAATGGTCAGTAAATTGGCAGATGAAGTTTAACATTGACAAATGCAAGGTATTAAAGATAGGGAAGATGCAAACAAATGTTAAATATAAACTTAGCTAATTTAGAATTAGAAAATTGAGACTGCAAGAAAGATCTAGGTGTGTTTGTTAGCTATGATTTGAAGCCTAGAAAACAGTGTATAAGCGTTCGTAATAAGGCAAACAGGATTCTCGGGTTCATCTCTAGGAGTGTGAGTAACAGAACTGTTGAGGTTATCTTAAAACTTTACTTGTCATTAGTGAGACCCCATATGGATTATGCTGTCCAATTTTGGTGTCCTTATTACAGAATGGACATAGATTCATTGGAGAGAGTAGAGCGTAGAATGACAAAAATGATCCATAACATTAGAAATCTTTCGTATGAAGAAAGGTTGAAGAAATTAGGTTTACATTCGTTAGAGAGACGCAGAGTTAGAGGGGATATGATAGAGGTGTTCAAGTGGGTTAGTGGGATTAACAAAGGGGACATGACAAATGTACTAAAGCTCAGTGATAGGGAAAGAACTCGTACCAATGGTTTCAAATTAGATAAATTTTGTTTCAGAAAAGATATAGGCAAATATTGGTTTGGTAACAGAGTTGTAGACGGGTGGAATGGACTACGAAGTGGTATAGTGGGGTCTAAAACGGTAGGGAGCTTTAAGATAAAATTGGATAAGCATAATTATGGACGAGAAGGGTTGGGTGTGAAGGGGGATCAGCCAGGTTGGGCCAATCAGCGCTCTGCAGACCCCCGTAATCCTGCGTTAATCTCGAACCGTTTTGGTAAGATGATCCTCAGGGTATTAGAGTGTTGAGCCTATAATTGGGCTTTGTAATTGGGGTTGTGTGGGACAGGGATCTGCCTTGCTTAGGCCAATCGGCTTTCTGCAGACTCCCATTTTCTTATGTTCTTATGAAATGTCTTAATCTCTCCTAAGTCCAAACTAATGTAGCAAAACCTTTCTCACACCAAAGTGTAAAGTGTATAGAGGTTAACCCTCTGACTAGGGTACCGGTACCCTTTCTGTGCTATAGAAAATTTGTCTGAATCATCATACTCTATCTATAGTGTTGTACAACTATTAAAAAAAATTTGAATCATCATTTTCTATTTACATACTTTTTGCACAACTACTAAAACTCGTCTCGATGATCACTTTCTATTAGATTATTTTTTGTACAACTACTAAAAATTGTCTGAATGATAATTTTCTATAAATTTATTTTTTATATTTTGTATTTCCACTGCGAGAAGCAGGTTCAAATTGGTGTGCCTGATTCACTGGTTGACCGGGCCACTAACTAGAATTGTGGCGTCTCCACTGCCGGGATTCAACCCTGTACACTCATGTCGAGTTGGCTTGTCAAAGTGCATGGATTACTATGGTCTGTTCATTATGAGTTGGCCAAAATACTCCACTACTAACCTCTATAACTAAAAAAAAAAATAGAGTAATTGAGCTAATATTTCTACCATTTGGAAAGAGCCTGCCATGGAAATGTGTGAAAATTTACAGCCCATTTGTTCCAGCCCTTTTTGAGTTGCAGAGGTTAGAGGTCACAATTTCTTCCGTATCTACCTTGCCATAAATTATTTTTTGCCATAAAAGCAAAAGCAATTATGTTGGATAAACTTTATTCTTAACATATACTGATGTCTGACAGATGACAAGAGGTGCATGGAGGCGATTCATTTGGGGCCACCCCCTTAAGGATCAAGGAGCCTGGCAAAAGATAAACAGATCCTACTTACACGTTGTCTCTGATGTGTTCGTTGGCCTGGTAGTAACCTGCAATCATCAGTCCCTCCGCTTTGTAACGCTGCTCAATCTGGAAAAGAAGCAATGGAATTCAATTCCCGATTTTGCTAGGAAGGGGCTGTGGTTTGCTGAACTGAGTGAGTTATTTTGTCGTCTCTTGAACCTTCGACACACTACTCCTACTAAACGGCTGCCTCCACAACAATGAACACCAAGACCAAAGTTGTTTGCAGAGCCAAAATGAACAAAGTGAACCTGTCAGATTTCCGCTACCGGCTGTGGTGGGGCTTGCACAGCGAAAGTTGTCGTCTCCAGAACCTTTGATGCACTATTCTTCCTAAAAAGAAGGGTTGTACAGTCGCGATAATAAGTGATGTCTCGGCACCAAGTGTGTTTTGATCAATAATTGGTATCGGCAATATCTTAGCTTCATTTCTTCATATTGAGTGAAATATACAATCATGTTCCTACACTTACTCACCCTCTTCAACATCTGACAGACATTAATACAGTACAGAGCAAGCCAAATGTTATGACAGCTGGGACATGACTTATTAGTGCGACCGTACTGTAATGCCACACATAGATAAAGGACACTATTTGTACTAACCCTTGAAGATCATGAGTAACACATTTTGACAGTCTATTCTGGGTATCATTAGACAATTTTATACTGCTTAGGAAAGATCTGTGGGAATTATAGCGGCAAAGACTATCTCAATTAACCCTCTGACTTCCATATGACCTTCCTAACTTGTCTAATAATAGCCAGAAAACAGAAAAGAAATGCAAAATCGGATCTTGAAAGGGCTACCGTAATACATACAAACAATTTTAATTCAAAGTACCGGTACCATATTGTAAGTGCTAAGTTCCACTGCTAACAAGCGTGTCTAAGCAGTTGAAGGATAAAGATGCATCGTGTTGAGCAGCATAACCAAGAAGTTATAGAGGAACGGTACCAACCTAGGATGAAAACATCTAATATAATAATATAAATATCCGATTTAAACCCTTCACCACCATTACATATTTTTCATCATATTCTGGTTACCATTAGACGATTTTCTTCAGTTTGCAATCTACCTATACGATTCAAATGGGTACCGTAAATACAATCTCAATAAACCCTCTTAGTAACACAGGTCCTTCTTTAACTGCATCAAATCATCTAATTTTAGCCAGAATCAAAGGTAAAAAGGCGTAATGGTGCTGAACACGCAAAAAGGTATGGTACGGTACTGCAGCTTAGTACTGTATACCTATGAGAGTGTCACCTCCAACATAAGAACATGGAAGAGAGACATTGCATCAACCACCGTAACAAACAAGGAATTGTAAATGTACATAGAGGGAGTCGCAAGGAGAGGTAGGGCAAGAAAGACGTGGGATAGGTATAGTCTATTCGCAGTAAGTAGGCGAGAAATCATGACTAACCTCTGTAACTCAAAAAGGGCTAGAGTAATCAAGCTAATATTTCTACCATTTGGGAAGAGTCAGCCACGGAATAGATGTGGAAATTTACAGGCCATTTGCTCTAGCCCTTTTTGAGTTACAGAGAATAGAGGTCATGATTCCTCGCTTACTTACAGCGAATAACTATGGTACAAACTGATCTCACACCTAAAGCACTGACTAAGAGGGGGCCAAAGGCTGAGCTGCCTGAAACACCGCCATAAGGTGAACAAAAAGACTGACCTACTCACATGTAGATCATAGTATAATGTAATGTATGTACATGTATACCACTAATACCAGCCCCAACTAAAAACATCTATATTGTACTGTACCTGTGTGAGCGCCACCTCCAACATGGGTGCCAGAGACAGTTGAAGGTGGAAGAGAGGCACAGCATCGACCAACATAACCGAGGCAAAGTTACCCTCTGCCCCGCCCCCACCACCCCCTCCTCCTCTCGCCGGGGCCAGAACCACCCCACTGACGGCATTCTGGGGGTACCGGGCCGCGTGGAGCAACATCTTGGCCAGGGCCGGGCACGTCAGGCTGATCTCTCCAGACATACTGTGGGGGTGTCGGCTGGTCTGTTGGAAGAGCGGTGAAGAGATAATAACCAGGGTGTCAAACGAGAGCCGAGTCCATTATTTTAAGTCATTATAATCTTAATGATTAGATAAATCATAAGTTTATAGTTCTAGTTATATGTTTGGATATGATAAAATGGCTAAAGACAACTCAAAAGCAAAAATATTTAATACAATTTACCAAAAATTACTCTGGAAGAACTTCTCTGCATGTTATTTGTTCATGTTCCAACTCTATCTCCAGACCATAGGCTACTGTAATACCCGGTACTGTAGGCTGTAGATTCAACCACTCAACATGGTGAAGCAGGGTGGCTAACCGGAGTATTTTATTCTTCTACTGTATTTCAATTTCGGTCTTTACCTTCTACTAATAACCAAACCGCAAATCCCGCCCATGTATAGGCCTACCACCCCTAACTCTTCCATTCCCACTCCCTAATCCACCAATCCATCAATTATAGTTATAATTCTAGCTTTTCTTTAGCCATCATGTCATGTCAACCGGAGTAATTTTATTTGAAGACTTAAATGAATATGAGAAGAAATAAAATAAAATTAACATGAATAGGTTTTGGCCATTTCTTCACTTTCAAAATCATAATTTGAACAATAAACCATAATTTGGCCTATACTGTACAATAAACCATAATTTGGCCTATACTGTACAATAATAACGACTAAAAATAATGGACTCTGCTTTCGTTTGACACCCTGTGGTGAAGCCAGGTCTTATTCCAGATGGCGAGTGAGACACCAGAACAGTTTGAGTGTTGCAAGTTGCAACGGTAGCATTCAAGGAGACTACTGCAGTACTCTTCTTCTTACCTCTGACTGGGTATAGGCTATCCTAGTGTTTACTAACCTATACCCCTTTGAAAGGACATTAGCCTAACCTAACCTATCCTAGTATTATAGGTGGGGGCTGCTGCCCCCACACCCCCGCTTTGACTTAAATTTTTGGTGTATTTGTCTGTGAAGTGGCTATTTTTCAATTTGTTGATAACGAAAATCCTCCATGCGGACTATATGGAGAAAATATGGCGAATCTATTGGTGCCTATTTTCCCTAGTAAATTGTTTCTCATAACGTCGCACTAGTGTCCTTGAATATTATCGTTGCAACCAGCTTGTTTATGGTCTTTCCTTCGTAGACCTATGATACCCGGTTGTCTCCTCATGGCCCGCTGCAACTCTGACTTATCAGAGCTGCCTTGTCACTGTTGTCTCAACTCACAATCTCGGAAACCTCTCTTTCTCAAACCGTCTAAAAGAAACGCCACCCGATTGATACTAAACACGTTCAATCAAACCAATGCTAACATCAAATAGGACCTACCAAAAATACCTCGGGATGGATGTAGATTCCGGGCGTACGGTCGTCGTGTTTACATAGGGCGATCGCCGCGGTTAACTTGGCGCTATTTTGACGGCGATTTTTTCGGTTATTTGCCCCCTGCTGGCAATATATATGATGATGACAATATGTCATGGTGGGGTGAGGGGGGGCAACATATTATTGTATCCTATGGCATTCAATATAGACGGGAACATGATTGCAAGCGTCCGACGCCACCCCCGCCGCCGTCACTTTTACATTTGTCGATTGCCGTGGTTAAGTTCGCATCTATTTTGACGGCGATTTTTCCAGGTATTTGCGCCCTGCTGGCAATATATGTGATGATGACAATATGTCATGGGGAGGTGAGAGGGGGCAAAGGGCCAAAGGCCCTCCTCAACATATTATTGTATCCAAAGGCAGTCAAAATAGACGGGAACATGGATGGTAAGCGTCCGACGCCGCTCCGCGTAGTGTGAACAAGGCTGGCGGTACGCCCGAACTCTACATTCTACCCAATACCTCATTACCCCCACCGAGTAACGAACATGTTCGGTAAAAATAATAGTGAACACAATTGTCATTAAACAGGCTTTCTATCAAACATGTTTGTTACTTTCAGTACAGTAGGCTTTTTTTTTTTTTTTTTTTTTTAAAGGTTATCGTATATTCCAACTTACTCCCTCTCGGGCATAGGCTGAGAGCCTCTACATTCAACGGTGAAGCCTGTGAGGTCTTGTTCCAATCTAGGGAGTTAGACATGTGAAGCACTTAACTTAGATTTGCAACCAGCCTTTGCCATCTTGCCTTCACAAGATGCACGGCGTTTGGTTGCCCACTCACGACTCAAAAAAGCTCTATCTCTAGACCTGCCTCGCCTTCGTGCTTCACTGTCTCATCCCCTGGCCTAGACTTGGACCCTCACTCTCTCTCAGAACGTCACCGGATTAGGGTGACTTCGGACCAACATATTTTTGGTCCGAAGTCACCGATCTTAATCTACCGCTTTCTTGCGAGATGCGGCAATAGGCAAACAAATGGGAACTTATTATAGCTGTATTATTCCTCCTCCACACCAATTCCTTCTCTATTTATAAAGGATGTCGGGATTTATTGATAAAGTTCTATGGCACTTAAGTTATACGCTCGGGCGGCTCGGTGCATGCAGAGCATACTATCGCGTGTGTGTTTGTGTGTACAGTATAGTCTTAACCATAGACAAATTGTATATATCTCTTGGTGTATTTTGGAACTGTTCATTATGGATTTGTGTAGGCTCTCCTATATACTGTATAGTCTTACTTCATTATTCTAAGTAGGCCTATAGCTGTTCCCTTTAGCCTATGAGGCTATGTTTAATGTCATGGATAGTCAGTTGATAAACAGACTCCCATAAAGCAACTTGCCCTAATTCCTATTTAGTTAGTTAAAGAAATGCAACGAGAGAATGAGTATTATAATTTAAAAGCAGCATTTAAGTTTTGATAATTACATTATAAGGTAGGCTA
Source organism: Paralithodes platypus (assembly GCA_032716605.1). NCBI lineage: Eukaryota > Metazoa > Arthropoda > Malacostraca > Decapoda > Lithodidae > Paralithodes > Paralithodes platypus. Next base: position 2,816,583 of record CM064530.1, on the reverse strand, counting down.
CACCGTACTTTATGAAGGTCGAAAGCTCTTAATATTAGTGGATCTGTGAGAAATGTGAACCGGGCTGAAGTAAGACTATATACTGTATAGCCTATACAGATCCATAATGAACAGTTCCAAAATACACCAAGAGATATATACGATTTGTCTATGGTTAAGACTATAGCCTACATACACACAAACACACACACGCGATAGGCCTAGTATGCGCTACATGCACCGAGCGTATAAGTGCCATACCCATAGCTTACTCTGACTGTTCCTTTTACTTATATATCTTCTAGATCTCAAGTGGCGGCGTCTTTTCCATGGATTGACCTCCCTACTGCCAACCTAGAAGTTGGCAGATTGGGAGCCAAAGCGTCACATTTTCCCCTTACCCCTCAACTTTCCCTTCATAATTGCTGAGGGGCACAGGGCCTTGGGTGGGGCTTTGGTTTCCCGGGCGTTTCCGCACCTTCCTCAGCTCCCTGCCTTGGAGTGGCTTCGGTCACCCGGGCTTTGTTAGTGGTAAGCAGGGAGGATTTTGTGGGGGTGCTCGTTTATGGCTTTGGCCTTGCTCGAGACCTTGGGGCTGTTCGGCCAGACAGCCTGGGGAACAACAACCGGTAGTGAATGTCAGATAAGCAATGACAGTGAGAGTTGTAACAATAGCCTATGATCAGAATTTGGTAGACTACTGTTTAAAAAAAAATCACAAAGTATCGTTTCGTTTTCACAAACAAAATTTAATTTCGGATTTTTTTTATTTTAATACCACAAATTTTCCAAGTGTTTTTTATAAAAGAAATTGTTCGTTTGCATCAATCCAGTGAACATTGACGATATTGGGCCACCAAAAGGCCGTGTTCACATAAAACTAAATCGCATAAAACGTCCTCGTTTATCGACCATAAACACGTTTTATGTGAGACCCTACTGTAGTCTCACTATAATATCGTATTCAAAACACCTTTCATCATCCATGAAGCAATTATTTGAAGATTTATATTATTTGAATGATGTGGGTCGTACAATAAAATATGAAAATTCGTAATGAACATTTTCAAAATGCGCCGAGCACATGGTGCCGAGTTCGTGCGACGAGTGCGTCGAGTTGGTGCGACGAGTGAGACGAGTTCGTATCTGCGCCGACTTCGATGGCATTCCCTTAACCCGTACAGCCCCAGCGACGCGCCTGACGCGTCGGCGATGTATGTAACGCACAGCCCCAGAGACGCGCCTGGCGCGTCACCCTAATTGCGCCGACCGTGACCTCAGGTGTAGCCACTCAAGAGGGCTCAGATTTGTATGGGAACTGTGTACGTATCCCACGCAACCGTGCCGATGGTTGAAAACTCTCAAAGTCCACGTGCGTGCGCGCGAGCGCGCAATAACCTGGTTTTTTGGGATAATTGCCTTCAATTTTTTACTCTTGTAAAATCCATTTTCGGGGGCTCTGTAGGACCATTTTTTAAGCTTTTTGAGCGAGTGGGTTTCTGGAATAAAACCATTTTTTGAAAACCGGCCGGGTTCTGGTGCGCAAACATTACAAAACTAGCCGGGGCTCCACGGGTTAAAGCCTAGACTTCAGGCTTGCCTGGCTTTGACCTAGACTTAGCCTAGCCTATTTACTAGTGATTAACGCCCACATAGGCCTAAGCATAAAACGAATAACTGCTTGTTCATTAATGCCGAGCCTAGCCTATAGCCTAGACATCATTTTATATCCCGAAATAACATACCGGTAGTGAGTGAACAAGCTGCATCCATAAACACCACCTGGCCTGGCTGGCCACAGATATAATACATCAAATATAACACACCCAGACACACAGGGAGTTATATACACCCCAAGAGCACACATACAGACTCCATAACCCCATACAAACCTCACAGGGATGAAATAGGGTGCCAAAATAGGGCAGGCAGGGCTCGTGCTGGGAATAGTAAACACAGATGACACTTGACAGGGACCCCGGGAGTAAAGCGGACGTCAGCTGATCTACACAATTTATCATATATGTTTCTAGGTTCTTACTTAGGTTAACTGTATATATTTCTTGTAGGCTGGAATAAATGTTAGAGGTGTGTTTTTAGGGATATTCGTTTAGTATTTGCTATTTGGTGGGTGCAGTGATAGGAGCGCGCGAATTTCAAATATTTGTTGATGAGTGTTGAAATTCGCTTTCCCATCAAAAAGCTATAATTACGCACTCCCTCTCTCAATTTATGAAATGAATTATACACACATAGGCATCGATTATCTTGATACAAATTAATGGATCATATCACAGAGAGAGAGAGAGAGAGAGAGAGAGAGAGAGAGAAAGTAAAACACTGTGTGTGTGTTAGTACTGTGAAGTAGTTCTCCCTTTTATACTTGTCATAATAATTATATATTCGGCCGAACCAGCCATTAACTCAAACAACAACGATCTGTGTTTAGGATTAATTCTAGATATTTTTGTCTTCTATATTCCAACTTCTACATCCGGATATGGGCTTGAAGCTGCTATACAGTATATGGGCATCAATCGTTTACCAGTATTTATTTATTTATTTATTTGTTGTTAGGCCAGATCACCGCACTGGAACCATATGGGCTGTGTGGTTTGTGTATCTAACTCACTCACTCTTCCTCTAGCTCACTCACTCACACTCACACACACATACACACTCACTTACTCACTCTCACTCACACACACACACACACTCTCTCTCTCTCTCTCTTAAGCCAACCTAATCAGATAATACAAAATTTAGGCCTTTTTCTCCCTTCCCCTCCTTCATTTCATGGTCTCCTGAACCTCCCACCTTTTTTTAGTTCTCTCACTCTCAGACACACACACATTCTCTCTCTCTCTCTCTCTCTCTCACACACACACAGCCTTTTGCTTTGCTAGCCTTACCTTCCACTTAGTAGCAAATATTGTTAGAATTAAGTCCAGACTGCGTAATAGGGGCTGCAAGGTCTGTACAGTCTGTGTATCTATGCAACTCTCTCCCATACACACACACACAATCTCTCTCGCTCTCTCTCTCTCTGTCTCTCTGTCTGTCTGTCTGTCTCTCTGTCTCTCTCTCTCTCTCTCTCTGCCCCATATCAATAATTCTCCAACATAATTCCACCAAAGGTTCCCAGGTCCCTAGGGAATATACTCAGGTTCATGTTCCATTAGGCAAGTTATTTATAATAATAAAGTTGGGGTGAATATGCTTGTTTGTATACATACATACTCTCTCTGACACACACATTCTCTCTCTCTCTCTCTCTCTCTCTTTCACACACACACACACACACACACACACACACACACACACACACACACACACACAGTCTCTCTCTCACACTCTCTTTCTGTCTCTCTCACACACACAATCTCTCTCTCTCTCTCTCTCTCTGCTCCACATAAACAATTCCGTAATATTTACAACAGTAGACCTCCAACATAATCCCACCAGAGGTACACAGGTCCCTAGGGAATATACTCAGGTTCATGGGCCATTAGTTTAATGTACCAGGATTCTATTTATAATATCATAACGTAAAAGTAAAGTTGGGGCGAATATGCTTGTTTGTACTTGGTGTATATATTATCAGTCTATCTATCTATCTATCTATCTATCTATCTATCTATCTATCTATCTATCTATCTATCTATCTATCTACCTATTTCATGAAGGAAGTGAAGACTATTTTATTGAATAATAAATATAATATAGAAAGCTATCTATCTATCTATCTATCTTCAGTATCTATTTAATGAAGGAAGTGAATTATACTTTATTGAATAGCAATTATAATATAGAAAGCTTAACGAGTGTCTGTCCCTCTCTCTCACTCACTCACTCTCACTCTCTCTCTCTCTCTCTCTCTTTCAAGTCCACTAGAATATTTAATAGGCGGTCTGACACGAGAAGAGCTAAACATATGAAAACGTGATTTGGGGAACGAAGGAGCTGGTGAGATTATAGCCCTCCCCCCTCCCCCTCTCTCTCTCTTACACACTCTTGCACTCTCTCTCTCTCTCTCTCGGACCCAATGAGTGAGAGTAAATACCCCCACTCATACACACACACACACACTCTCTCTCTCTCTCTCTCTCAGTCACACATGCACACACACACTCTCCCTCCCTGACCCAGTGAGAGAGAGAGTAAATACCCCCACTCATACTCTCTCTCTCACTCTCTCTCCCTCCCCGACCCAGTGAGCGAGAGTAAATACCCCCACTCATACTCTCTCTCCCTCCCCGACCCAGTGAGCGAGAGTAAATGCCACCACTCATACTCTCTCTCTCTCTCTCTCCTTCCTCGACCCAGTGAGCGAGAGTAAAATTAATACCAGCACTCACTCAGTCACACACACACACACACACACACACACACACACATTCTCTCCTGGACCCAGTGAGTGAGAGTAAACACCCCAGGCTTCCCGGTGGCTCATCCTCCACATACATTTCCATACTATATCCCCACCCTCTCTCTCATTCACTCACTCACTCTCACTCTCACTCTCTCCTGGACCCAGTGAGTGAGAGTAAACACCCCAGGTTTCCCGGTGGCTCATCCTCCACATACATTTCCATACTATATCCCCACCCTCTCTCTCACATTCACTCACTCTCACTCTCACTCTCTCCTGGACCCAGTGAGTGAGAGTAAACACCCCAGGCTTCCCGGTGGCTCATCCTCCACATACATTTCCATACTATATCCCCACCCTCTCTCTCACATTCACTCACTCTCACTCTCACTCTCTCCTGGACCCAGTGAGTGAGAGTAAACACCCCAGGCTTCCGGTGGCTCATCCTCCACATACATTTCCATACTATATCCCCACCCTCTCTCTCACATTCACTCACTCTCACTCTCACTCTCTCCTGGACCCAGTGAGTGAGAGTAAACACCCCAGGCTTCCCGGTGGCTCATCCTCCACATACATTTCCATACTATATCCCCACCCTCTCTCTCACATTCACTCACTCTCACTCTCACTCTCTCCTGGACCCAGTGAGTGAGAGTAAACACCCCAGGCTTCCCGGTGGCTCATCCTCCACATACATTTCCATACTATAGACCCCCGCCGAGCCCGGAAGTAGAGGGAACATCACCGGAGAAGTTATATATATATATATATATATATATATATATATACTGTATATGTTATACACAATTCTTTTGAAGGGGGATCTTTTGGATAATTTACTAAGCTTGATGGAGGTCTAGGGAGGATACTAAAACACTAATACATGAATTAATAAATAACTAATAAATAAACCCTACCCCTCAAGGTATAAATAACCCCCCCCCCCCCCCAAGGTATATATTGAATTAGTGGAGTGTATCATAACTGTGTCGGACTTGTAGCTGTTAATTCCAATATGTGGCAAGTTGGCTACATTATCGGGAACTGATATAATGTGGCCCTATTAATGTGCTTCAGTCGGATCTCTCTCTCTCTCTCTCTCTCTCTAACTATAACACACACACACATGCTAGCTCTGTCTGTCTCTCTGTCACTCACTCACTCACGCACACGCTCTATCTCTGTCTGTATCTCTCTTTCTCTCTGTCTGTATCTCCCTCTGTCTGTCTGTCACTCACTCACTCTCACACACATTATCTCTCTCTCTCCCACTGGCACCCATATTATCCTCCCCCTTTCCATCCCATATAACAGTATGGGTGAAACCAGCTGGGCCCAAGAGGAGAGCTGAAATGGAGAACTTCACATACTTAACCTTATTATTAGTAGTATTTTATTATTATTATTATTATTATTATTATTATTATTATTATTACTACTAGTAGTAGTAGTAGTAGTAGTAGTAGTAGTAACATGAAATGTATGAAAAATATTAAATAAAAATCAATGTAGTAGTAGTAATCCACGATGATGAGTCTGAGTGCTTACCCCGGAATAGGAAGTAGCTGAATGACAACAAAGTCAGGCGCTTTGATGACTATTCTGACCTAGTCTAGGGTCCAAAGAGGGGATGCACAGACTGAGTGGTTGATTAAAAAAAAAAAAAAAAAAAAGTAGTAGTAGTAGTATTTATCTATTTTTTGTTTTGTTTATATAGTCTTAAGAAATGTATTCTAATATTCTCTCTCTCTCTCCCACACACGTTAACGCAACCAAGATGGCTTATAGAACACTTTAGCTATAGCCTTCTGTCTCTGTCTCTCTCTTTTTCTCTCACACACACACACACGTTAACATAACCAAGATGGCTTATAGAACACTTTAGCTATAGTCTTCTCTCGTTCACTCTCTCTCTCACACACACACACACACACACACACACACACGTTAACACAACCAAGAGAGCGTATAGAACACTTTAGCTATAGCCTCCCCTTTCTCTCTCACACACAATAAAGACAGATTATAGAACACTTAGCCTCTCTCTCTCTCACACACACACACTCACTCTCACCATGGATCAAAAAACGCCATCAGAGAAGAAGCAGCAGTGACATAAATCATCCAACGCCAAGAAAAAAACAGAGGCAACCGAGGACCACCAGCAATAAGGACCGAAGACAGCGAGGACCGAGGACAGCCATGAACATAAATGTAGATCCGACAAGAACCAAAAATATTATTAAAGAGCGTTCCGTGAGTTCTAAAATAACAAATTTAAAGGTTTTCTATGCAAACGCTCGTAGCATACGCAATACATTTTCAGATTTAGAGGAGCTAGTGTTTACAGAAAATTATGATGTGATTGGCATAACAGAATCTTGGCTCAATACAGAAGATAGAGACTTTTTAGCAGAGTATTCACTTCCGGTTATGTAATGTTTGAGAAAAGCCGAATAAATCGAAATGGAGGTGGCGTTTTACTTTATATCAAAGAAAGTCTTAACCCTACCCTCTTGTCAAAACCTCAAATTGTGAACGTCGACGCATCTTTTGTGCTAATAAAGAATAATAAAGGTACAAAAATAATACTTGCATTAATATACAGACCTCCAGCTCAATCAGTGCAAACTGACCGAGAAATTTATGAACAAATTGCAGATGTAAGTAACTCACAAGATACCGTAATTTTTGGCGACTTTAATTTACCTGTGACCAAGTGGGGCGATACTCTTACTTCACACTCCGGACATGACTTGTATACGAACTTGCAAGAGAGTTCGCTTTATCAATTTGTTCGAACGCCGACCCGTGGTAATAACGTTCTTGACATTGTACTTGCAACAAAAGAAGAATTAATAGAGAATTTGAATGTTGGTGATGAATTCAGTAACAGCGACCATCGTACGATAACTTTCACTTTAAAGTTTACTAGTAACGAACCAAATAGTAGCATCGAAAAAGTCCCTAATTTCAAGAAAGCAAACTTCCATAAACTTAGAGCTATGTTTAAAGAAACTGACTGGAGCTTTTTAATTAACAATAATGACATAAATACATCTTGGAAGTTATTCGAAACCACTTACCTAAAAGCAGTGCAAGACTGCATACCATCGAAAATACGGCGTCCAGGCCATAATAATAAGCCCAAATGGTGGAATAAAGATATTTCAAACTGCTTGCTTGCTAAAAAATTTGCTAATGATAGATTAAAATCCTCACAAAATGACGAAGAACGGTGAAATTTGTAGAGCTACGACGCAAAGCCAAAAAGTTAATTAAGCAAAGTAAAAAGACCCTAGAGTTACATATTGCGAATCAAAGTAAAACAAACCCGAAAGAATTCTATAGTTATATCAGAAAGAAAAAAGTAGTTACTTCAACTGTTGGACCGTTAGTCGATGAAAATGGAGAATACACCAAAGACGAAGTACAAATGAGTAATGCCCTCAATACCTTCTTTGCATCAGTTTTTACAACAGAAGACCTCAGTGATATCCCTACACCATCGCCGATTCAGATTGATGATTCAGATGTTCTAAGCAATATCACCGTTACAGAGAGAGAAGTATTGAATTGTTTAGATAAACTCAAGGTAAATAAAACGCCAGGACCTGATACAATCTCGCCTAGAGTTCTGAAGGAAGCTAAGGATGAGCTCTCCAAACCACTGACATTACTATTCAATAAATCCTTGCAGTCTGGAACTATGCCTGATCAGTGGAAGCTAGCCAACGTAACACCGATATTCAAAAAAGGCAGCAAATCCCTACCCAGTAACTATCGTCCAATTAGCTTAACCTCAGTTGTATGTAAAATGCTAGAAACGGTCATACGAGACAGACTCGTAAATCACTTAGAGGAAAATAACATACTTAAAGATACTCAACACGGCTTTCGTAAAAAACGTTCCTGTTTAACAAACCTCTTAGACTTCTTCCACGATATCCTCAACCTCTACGATGAGAGTAAAGCTGTAGATATTATATACCTTGATTTTCAAAAGGCCTTTGACAAAGTTCCCCACAAACGTTTACTGCTAAAACTAAAAGCGCATGGAATACAAGACGGTGTGTTGAAATGGATAGAAAATTGGCTCAGCGACAGAAAGCAAAGAGTAGTCATAAACGGTAAGGCATCTAAATGGACCAATGTAAGTAGCGGGGTACCCCAGGGATCGGTACTAGGACCAATTCTCTTTCTAATTTACATCAACGACATAGATGAGGGCCTCACCTGTACAATCTCAAAATTTGCTGACGATACAAAAATTGCAAATAGCGTACTCTCAAAAGAACAAGTTGACGATATGCAACACAATCTAGATAAATTGACATGTTGGGCCCAAATTTGGCAAATGAGTTTCAATGCGGATAAATGTAAAGTACTACATATCGGATACCTAAATGAGAAAGCAAACTATTCGATGAATGGCACTCAGCTTAAGAATGTAAACAGAGAAACCGATCTGGGAGTAACAATATCGAGTAACCTAAAACCGAGTCAACAATGTTCAGAAGTTGTTAAGAAGGCAAACAAAATAATTGGCTTTATAGGCAGGTCATTTGAGCATAAATCCAAAGAAGTTATCCTAACCCTTTACAATTCCTTAGTCCGCCTCTTCTGGAATACTGCGTTCAATCCTGGTGCCC